>CM038143.1:393346815-394004773 GCA_021437245.1 Aegilops speltoides
GCGAGTTTGACAACACATGTGCCTCTTCATCGACTTCGGTGGTGGCACATTGTCCTTCTTCTTCTCTGAAGTAGGAATGTTTCTTCTTGTTTTCTTGGGCTTGGCAGCAGGTTTGGCTTGAGCTGCCTTTCTTTGGAGCTGATGGCTTAGATTTGGTAGGTGCTCCTGCTCGATGGCATCTCCCATCAACTTAGGCTTCGAGGAGGTGGGGTGCTTCCTCATCAGAATCATCATCAGCTTCATCATGTACTATCCTCTTCCTCTTGGAAGTTTTCTTTACCTTGCTCGAGGTTTCTTCTTCCATGCTCAGCTTCTTTGCAACTATGGACTTCTTCACCTTGCTGGTGCCTTTCTTTGTTTGTTGCCCTTGATGCTCTTTGGCAACCACTTTCCTTTTAGGTTTGGATGTGATTTCTTCATCAGCAACAAAGTCAGAGTCCTCTTCATCAGAATTTCTCTTCTTCCTGGCCCTGGTGGCAGCAGGAGGCAAACCACTTGGGGTGCTCCTCTCTCCATCATCAGAAAAACTGCTGCTTGGGACTAGTGCCCGCCTCGAATTCAGGCGGTGATTCAGACTGTTACTCGCTGTCACTTGCATCGACATGGTGACAACCTGTGAATAGAATAGGTATAGGCGAATAGAAGAGTTATCACAAACCGCAGAAGTTTTGCAAAAAATGAGTTCAAATTTCAGTTTTAGGTTTTCACTGAATGCATTTCGGTCGACCGAGTCTAAAATTCGTGAATCCAAGTGTCTAAACAGTAACCATTCACACCACTTTCGGTTGGACGAAATGGGTTTTTGTCTAGCCGAGAGCACTAGGGTTTCACTAAATCCTCATTTCGGTCTTACCGATTTGCACAACTTCGGTTGGACGAAAAGTGCGAAAGGCAATGGCGAGAGGCCAAATCGGTCGATCCGAGAATGTAGAATCGGTCACACCGAGATGTGTTCGTGAAACCTAACCCTAAAACTTTTACTCAATTTCGTTCTAAGAACTAATCTGCTGGATAGGAAGATTTCAAACGTGGCAAGAAGCTAGGCAAAACCTATCGTGCATTGAATCGAGGTTGAAGCACGAGAGGATGAAACTCACCCAACGTGGTGGAGTTTCACTCTGGCTGCAATGGTGCGATGAGATCGACCGTTGACGGCGACGGAGACCCAGCGGCGAGGGCGCGACAGCGACGGCGGAGACGATCCGGAGACCACGGCGACGGCAGCTAAGGGTTTGGGGCGAGACGTTTTGAAGGAATAATCGCGCTGCCCTCGGTATATATACCCTTCGGTGTCGGTGGGACCGAGTTGAAAACTTCGGTGGCACCGAGATGGTTAACTCGCGATTACTCACTTGATCACGCCGAATTTGTAACTCGGTTTCACCGAGGTGAAAACCTAGATCAATCCAAGTGATTTGGTGCGTCCGATTTGAGTATATTGGTTTGACCGAAAATACTTAGAAGGTTTTGGAAGTTAAGTTTTGACGGATCGGTGGCTCGAGTGCTCCTCACTCGGTCTGTCCAAAAAGACTTGATCAAAGTTTGTGATATAAGCATGAATAGAATTTGAGACAAGAAAGCATAGATAGCTAGGGAGGAACTTAGGCATTCTTGTCCATCCATTTGGTCAAAAAGAAAAATCCAAAAGACCAAAGCAACAAATGGATGTCCTCGAATGGATAAAATCATGCATCCAACATGCTCACACAATAAGATAGCAAATGAAATATGTGTCAAACATGCACAAACAAAACTCTAGCAACTAGCACACAATTTGGCGATGACTAGGTCATCTATATATGAGTATATTGACTTAGGAGTCAAATGAGAACATTTGATCATAGGTCATACTCATCGTTTAAGCACAAGTGGGGTTACCACTTTTACATAAAGCATTAATGTGTTCACATCATTTGAAGATGCTTTAGCTCAATTCTTTAGAGCAAAGCTCCCCCTTGATGTGAGAACCCCTTTAAAGGGTCAAACTAACCTTGGGTTGTCGAGAAGACTTCATGTAGATGTTGAAGATGTGGATGCTCAATGTTGATGAAGATCATCAAGAGTTGGGAGCAATCCTTTGGATTGGGCACTTTCAATACCTACATGGGTTAGTCCCACAAGGAACAAACAAGGATATCCATGGACATAGATTGAAGTACACAATAGATGATGTCCATGAAAGCAATGATTACCTTGTCCCTTGACTTACCAACATGAGGGTTTGTGACTCCATGAACTAGTGCAAGATGTGGAAGTTGATTGCACAAGTTCTTGCCAAAATGAATATGAGTGAAGTATGTTCATGAGTCACCTCAAGAACTCTCTAGTTCTTCTTCTTGGGATCCACATCATCTTGATGGGAATCCTTGGGGTAGTAGTTGAGCTTGTCAAGTAGAACTTGAAGTTTCCTTGGGAACCCACTTGACCATGGCCTTGGGTGCTTCAATAAATGCATCAATCTCCTCTTGAAGCTTGTCCTTGCCTTTTAGCTTGTGGTCTTGTGGTGGAAGGTCATCTTGAGCTTGTTCCACATTGGAAGAAGTAGGATCATACTTCTCCTTTTGAGAAACAAACTTTGGAGTGGGATATTGACCTTCTTCCCATTCAACACCCTCGGCGTTGAACTTTCGCTCAAAACCAATTCCTTGATTCTTCCGGTGCCTTCCTTGCTTGCGAACAATTTCTCAAAGTTCTTGCTTCCGCAAGGCTCTTGTAGACACCTTTTCTATAATCCCTTTCAATAAACTATTTTCTTGCTCAAGTGAAACTTGGCTTGAAACATTGTTAGTGGAATCAAGAGAATTACTAGAAGTAACAACATTTGATTTAGCATGGTTATTGTTACTACTAGATGAAGAATTTTTCTTATGCTTGTCATGCTTAGTTTTAATAGGTGGCAAGAAATTAGACAAGAGAAGTCGTTTGGCAAGATATGAAGAACTCTTCTTTCAAGATCGTCATTGATAGCTTTTAGAAACTCATGTTCTTGCTCTAGATTGAGCTTCTCGGCGTAGCTTCTCATGAGATCTTAGGAGCTCTCTATGATCTTCTTGAGTTGTTTCATGAGCTAACTTGAGAGTGTTTAGTTCTTTAGTTAGACGCTCAATCTCCTTCATAGCATTGTCATTCGACTCTTCTCGACTATAAAGACTACTAGCATGTTCATCATTACTAAGCTCACTAGATTTGTCATGTAAAAGCTCATCTTCACCAAGCAAGTCATCTTCATCACTATCAAAGTCAATAAATTCAGGGTGTGATACCTTGGGGCCTTTTGCCATGAAGCATCTTCCAATCCCTCATTTGGTGAATCAAACAAGTCATAGGAGTTGGAGTTGGAGGACACGAGAGCAAGACCGCAACACCTTCATCTTGATCAGATTCGAGTTGGAGTGATAGCTTCTTTGGAGTGATTATCGGAGTCGGAGCCGAGACCCATTCACCAACATGAGCTTGATGTTTTCTTCTTGTGTAGCTCCTTGATGACTTGTCTTTCCTTTTCGAATCCTTGCTTCTCCGAGAGGATCTTCGTTCATAACGATCATCTCTACTCCTTCTCTCTTTGCGAGGTGACTCTTCTCTTGAGCTTCTTCTTCTTGGAGATTCTTCTCTTCTCTTGTGGGTAGTCGAACACTCATTTGAGTAGTGTCCGGGTCTTCCACAATTGTAGCAGTTTCGATCACGACTAGAAGATCTCTTTTCATCATATGATCTAGACTTTGAGCTTCTTTCCTTGCTTCTACTCTTGTAGAATTTGTTGAAGTTCTTCACCATTAGGCTTATCTCTTCATTGGAAACCAGCTTGTCACTTGAGGTTGTGGGAGCTTCAACTGTAGCTTTGTAAGCACCACTTGACTTGTTGTGAAGCTCTTCCTTATCTTTAAGTGTCATCTCATGAGCAACAATTCTTCCAATGACTTCTGTAGGCTTGAGATTCTTGTAGTTTGGCATCATTTGGATCAAAGTGCACACGGTGTCATACTTTCCATCCAAAGCTCTGAGAATCTTCTTGATGATGAATCGGTCGGTCATTTCTTCGCTTCCTAAGCCGGCAATCTCATTGGTGATGAGAGCAAGCCTAGAGTACATTTCAGCGACTCCTTCACCTTCCTTCATCTTGAACTTGTCAAGTTGACCTTGAAGAACATCTAGCTTTGATTCCTTCACGGACTCGGTACCTTCGTGCATTTCGACCAAAGTATCCCAAATCTCTTTTGCATTCTCAAGACGGCTGATCTTGTTGAACTCCTCGGGACACAAAGCATTGAAGAGAATGTCACAAGCTTGAGCATTGTTACAGAACATCCGCAACTCATCCGTCAGAGCTTCGCGATCCGAACTTTTCCTTCCTCAAGAACTCACCTTGCAAGCCAACACAAATAATGCCCCATGCGGCGTGGTTATGTCCAAGAATATGCATTTTCATTTTGTGCTTCCAACTAGCAAAATTTGAACCATCAAAGTAAGGACCTCTCGAAAATTACCCTCACTAGACGCCATACTCTCCTAGGTTGTGAAACCAAGCTTATGGAGTCCAATGCAATGGAAACCAATCCAATGGAGACCAAAGCTCGATACCACTTGTAGGATCGGAAGTATGTCTAGAGGGGGTGATTAGACTACTTGACAATTTAAAAGTTTAGCCTTTTGATTAGGACAAGTTTTAGCAAGTTCACAATGATGAGCAAGTCAAGTATCACCCTACACATGCAATTCTAGAGTAATGGCAGCGGAAAGTAAATTGCACATGTAGTAAATAGAGGTGGAGAAGAGCAAACGCAATTTGGAGACACGGAGATTTTTCTCGTGGTTCCGATAGGTGGTGCTATCGTCAATCCACGTTGATGGAGACTTCAACCCACGGAGGGTAACGGCCATGCGAGAGTCCACGGAGGGCTCCACCCACTAAGGGTCCACGAAGAAGCAACCTTGTCTATGCCATCATGGCCTACGCCCACGGAGGACTAGCCTTACTCGGGGTAGATCTTCACGAAGTAGGCGATCTCCTTGCCCTTACAAACTTCTTGGTTCAACTCCACATCTTGACGGAGGCTCCCAAGCGACACCTAACCAATCTAGGAGGCACCACCCTCCAAAAGGTAATAGATGGTGTTGGTGATGATGAACTCCTTGCTCTTGTGCTTCAAATGATAATCTCCCCAACACTCAACTCTCCTCACCGATTTGGCTGTGGTGGAAGAAAGGATTGAGTGGAAAGCAACTTGGGAAGGCTAGAAATCAAGTTTCATATGGTGGGAGTGGAGCAACTTGATCTCAACACAAGGGTAGGTAGTTTTCTTCTCGAAATGTAAGGTAGGAGTGGTAGTTCTTTCGATGGCTCTCTCCACGAATGAAGAGGAGGTGGAGGGTATTTATAGCCTCCACACAAAATCCAACTGTTACACACATTTGACCAATCTCGGTCGGACCAAGTTGACAACTCGGTGAGACCGAAAGTTCAAATCTTGTGAACGTTGGGATTTTCGTGGGACCGAAAATACAATCTCGGTTAGTCCGATTCTTCCAAAGTCTAGGGTTTGCCATTCTCGGTGGGACCGACTTTCTCATCTCGGTGACACCGATTTGAGTACGTAGGTTCTGAAGGTTGGCAACACTAGTTTCGTAAGACCGAGTTTGGAATCGGAAAATCCGAAATTTCTAGGGTTTGGGTATATGGTGAGGTGGTTCATCTCGGTGTGGTGAGTTTATGGAATCGGTGGGACCGAGATTACTTATGAGTATATGTTGGAATGAAAGATTGCTGATAGTTTGAGAGATAAATCACTAAGCACTTTGAGCAACCAGATCATCATCATAACCTCATCCCCTTTTAATAGTATTGGCTTTCCTATGGACTCAATGTGATCTTGGATCACTAAACCAAAAATAGAGTCTTGAGCTTTTGCCAATGTTTTCCTTAGCATTTTGAGGGGTCCACATCATCAGTCATTGCCATACCCATATCACTGAACTTTCTGAAATATTCTCAAGAAACAATTAGTTCAATGATATATATGTTGTTATTAATTACCAAAACCACCCGGGGATTAGTTGCACTTTCAGCATGAAGGAGGTGTACTTGACGGGCGAGCTCCGCAGCAAGTGGGACGAGTGGAGGGCGGAGTGGTGCTGCATCTGTGATGCCAATCCGCCGCCATTCACTAAGCTGCGCCGGACCCGGGTTGTGCGCGGCAGCGACTGGAGTAATCTGTCGCCAGATGATGCCAAGCTGACGATCGCCACCACCCGAATCCTCCAGCTCAGGCATGCCGGGCTCACAACAGGCGATTGGCGCGATTTCTTCGTTGTCATGACGCCTCCGCAGAGAGGAGAGGCCCTTTGGCTGTTTAGCGCCCGACGGATTTCATGAGGCTGCGCCCAGGCCTCAACTTCAACTTCACGGTTATGGAGCTTGACGCGATGCTGAGGGAGATGTTCAAGCACAACGCCAATCATCCAGAGTGGTTCTAGTTGCCGCAGGGCGTTGTCCCCTTGTGCAATAACTCCCGCCAGCGATCAGATTCTGCGCATAATGATGCCAGAGTGCGACTCGCATGGGATAAGTGCAACTGGATAGAGCCCATTGCCGAGGTCGTGCAGCAATTCTTCGACGACTTGTCGGAGGTGGCGTCAATTCCGACGGCGAAGCTCCTCACCGTGCCTACCACCGCCAACGAAGTGGCGTATATCGCTAGTGGGCGAAGAGGCGGGCAGGCGGCCGCCGCCATGGCGAAGTTGGCTTCACTGGCGGAGGCGGATGCGGATGAGGCGGCAAGCCTTGCCGCCAGAAGATCTTGCCGGAGAAGCCGATGGCGAAGGGGAGGCCGAGGTCAGCGAGCGAGCCGCGGAGGGCGCGAGCGGCCAGCCATCTTCGAGCAACTTGCGCGGTGGAGCCCCAGCCGCAGCCCCAATTCCGCCGAGAAGGCGCCTCCGTCGAGTTGGAGAGCTGGCAGAGGAGCAGGCCGTCCAGCAGCGCGCTGGCGCTGGGACGCGCTCCACCCATGCAAGCAACATTGCTGCA
The DNA here is from genome assembly GCA_021437245.1 of Aegilops speltoides. Taxonomy (NCBI): domain Eukaryota; kingdom Viridiplantae; phylum Streptophyta; class Magnoliopsida; order Poales; family Poaceae; genus Aegilops; species Aegilops speltoides. The sequence goes on from CM038143.1 coordinate 393,353,837, forward strand.
GGAGGATCCTGTGTCAGGCCGGTGGCCGAGGCGGGTCTTCCGGGCCAGCGCGCTGATCTGCCAAGCAGCCCTCTCAAGCGCCGGAGGGAGCCTACTCCTCCGCCTCGCCGCCGAGAGGGCATCTGGAGTTCGACCTCCGCGGCTGAGCTCTGGATGATGATGAAGAGGAGGAGGAGGAGTAAGGCTTCCTTCCTACTGTACTTGTCTTTCTTTGATCCTTGTTGTTGTTTGCCTTGTATCTAATCTGTTTCTCTCCAAACCCCTGTTCTGTCTTAGGACTTTGGTGGAGAGGGCGGCGAAGAGGGCCAAGGTCCCCGTGGTTAACATCGAGGACGATCCTGCTGTGGCGGCAGAAGATACGTCCGAGACCACCTTGACGGACCGGTCCTTCCTCGCAGCAGCTCCCAAAGACAGCCCCCAACAGTAAGTGTATTGGTTTGCTTCCTGTTGTGGGGCGCGCATGGCTTCTTCTTCTGCTAACATCTTGATTGTTGACTCTTTTGTATATAGGAGCAGAACAGGCCCACCAGGAGCAGTCGGAGGCCGACTCGGAGGTGTCGTCGGCTTCGACTACGCCACCAAGGGCCGATTCCCCGATATGGGAGCCCTCTCCGGCAAGGAAGGGATCTCCGGCAAGGGGTGGAACCAGTGAGCCCTCGGTGGTGGAGCCCATGATCACAGAGCCCAGCACAAGTGACCCTCCTCGTCGGGGATTCTCCCTTGGGTTCTGCTGGTCTTCTTTCTCTTCCTTTTGGATATTTGCTTGACTTTTCTTTCTTCTTCCTGCCTTTAGATTCCCCTCTTGGGGACCCGATGGAAACTGAGGCCACTGGCGAGGAGGGCGCACGCGGCAACACTGAGGACGTCGTCGCAGACGAGGAAGAGGCCGGTGCTGATGAGCCCGTCGGCGAAGAGGCCGCCAAGGCTGCTGGTGGAGGAGCCGGCGAGGGGTCCGGCGGTCACACTGGCGACCCGGAGGACGCAGGAGCGCAAGGCGCTACACCGACCGCCGACCCCTCCGCCGCTGACGCGGCGTCGGGCTCCGAGGAGCCCCAGCCAGGTGCTTACTTGAAGGCCGGCGAGGGCGTATATATCAAGCTCCCCTGGGCATCGAGCTCCAGGGCACCGGTTGAAGGAGAGGAGTTTGACGGGGAAGTACTTGCCTCGCCGGGCTGGCGGTGGTCGACAGCCAAGCAAAGAGCGGCGTGGCGAAGTCCGAGGAGGAGCGGCTGCTCGAAGCTGGTGTCGCTCTACCGCGCCCGGCAAGCGGCTCGAGTCCCGGAAGCGCTTGTCGCGCAGCGGGGTTGACATAGAGAAACATGCGCAAGAGCTCCGGAACCCCGCAACCAGAGGCCCTCCGATCCATTGCAGAGGAGAGGACGAGCTTCGGCGAGGCAAAGGAGGCGTTCATCCCGGAGAAGGCTGAAGCCGAGGAGCAGCAGAGGCTTCGCCGCCGAGGAGATGTCCAGCGGGAAGGTGAGTGACCTGTAAGAAAGCAGTCTGGACAGTCACGAGGAGGAGCTCGAGGCACGAGAGCATCGCTGGCGGGACACTCAAGGAGGCAAAGGACGCAGCAATGCCGCCGAGGTCGCCAAAAAGGATTTAGAGGAGAGGGTGGCGCGGCTGGAGGCGGATATGGGGAAGAAGAACGAAGAGCTTGTCGCACTCCAGCGCGAGCGCGAGAAGGACGCCCGCGCCCATGCAGAGCTGCAAGTCCAGCTTGCCGAGAAGACCAAGGAGCTGAACGCCGCCAAAGACTCAAGTGCTGATCTAGAGCTGAAACTGGCTACCTTGGCGGAGACGCTGGACGCCGCCAAGAAGCGAGAGGACGACTTGAGGAAGGAGCTCAAGGGTAACGTGGAGCTGCTGACGAGGGCCGCCGAGGCCCAGAACACCTTCAAGACCATGGTGGAGCTCTGGACGGAGGGCCTCGTCAACATCGCCGCGCTCATCGACGAGGAGTTGGCGGAGCTGAACTTGGCGGGCTTCGGGTACTCTACTGAGGAGAATCTCCAGCCCAGCGCCAAGCTCACGCTTTTCTTCAAAGATGTGGTGACGGCTCTCCGGCAGCTCCGGGAAAGGATCCCGAAGCAGCTGGCCGACGAGTCGCGCGTGATCTGTGCCGGGGTCTTGGAGAAGGTGTTGGTGAAGGTCCTCTTCCGCAACCCGGTCATCGACCTCTCCCGCGTCACCAAGAAGCTGCCGGAGGGTGCTGATCTTGAGGAGCTCAGGGCCATCATCGCACCCATCGTGGACAAGGTGAACGAGGTCAGGAGGGTCGATGGCGGGCGCGTGGATTAGGCGCCCTTCTTCTCCTTTTTTTCTTCTTCTTTGTCGTTTAGGTTATGAGAACAATTTAGTCGATTGCCACAATAAGTCATTCTTGTAATATAACTCTATTCTCGGTACTCGCTTGCTATGTTATTTCCTTTACTCTGTTACATCCCTTGTATGCTTTTACCCCACGCTTTGAGGGACCTTGTCAAGAAGCACACTTGTCGAAGCGCTGAACATCAACAGCCCATTTGGCGATGTTGCCTCCGCAAGAAATCTTGTCGGGACTAGTTGCAGCTCACTTGTATTGTTGAGCGGGCTCGAAAACAAAGCAAGGGCGCAACTTAGCCGCGAGTCGATTCCTCCGCGCACAGGTTTTCCATACAAGGCACGAACTTTCAAGGAATATAACTTGAAAGATTTAAAATTGACTAGGCTCAAACTTTGGCGACTTAGCTTTTCTGTTGTCTTCGTCCCGGCAAGGCTAGATTCCTTTGAACGACGCCTGGTCCAGACCTTTATCTCCTCCTCCCTCCCCTAGTGAACTTGTGGGCGGAGGAATCTTCTTTTTGAGAAGAAAGAAGAGAAAATAATGATATGGAACCCTAAGGTTCTTTATTGCTTACCGGGGGTAAGTGCTGCACAAAGTGTCAGATATACATGCAAGAAAAAGAACGATGCATTGAATTTGACAAGATGTGCAAGGCACATAAACTTTATTTACGCACGGGAGCTGCGCCCGGCTTTGTACAAAGTGTTACATGCGACAGCAGCAAGGCTTGTACAAAAGGTGGTTGCTGAGCAGGTCCAAGAACCGCGCCTTATGGGTAAAACTTGCGAAGATGTTCTATGTTCCAAGAGTTGCTCACCGGAATGCCATCTTCGGTCTCAAGGCGGACAGCGCCGGGCCTAGTGACTCGTTTCACCCGATAAGGGCCTTCCCACTTCGGTGTCAACTTGTTTGAATTCTTGGCGGATTGAACGCGCCGAAGAACAAGGTCGCCTTCCTCGAAGCTTCTGGCGTTAACTTTGCGGCTATGATAGCGGCGCAAAGCTTGTTGGTAGTGAGCAGCTCGCCACAATGACTGAAGACGATCCTCCTCGAGGAGCAAGCGTCATCTTGCCGCAGCTGCTCTTGCTCAAACTCATCATAAGCGAGCACTCGCGGCGATCCGTGATCTGAGTTCCGTGGGGAGAACTGCTTCGCTCCATAGACAAGAGCAAAGGTGTCGGCCGGTGGCTCGATTTGGCGTCGTCTGATCGACCAAAGAACCACCGCAATCGCCGATCAATTTTTCCGCACTTGTGCAGCCTGTCGAAAGTTCGGTCTTGAGCTCTGTGCAAGACTTCAGCGTTCGCCCTCTCCGCTTGACCGTTGCTTCTCGGGTGAGCAGCGAAGCGGCAGATCTTGGTGCCAAGATCTTGGGCGATTGCATGAAGGTGTGACTCGTAAATTGTGTGCCATTGTCGGTGATGATCCTGTTAGGGATTCAAACGGCAAACAATCGACCAAGAACTTGATCACGATCGCTGCTGTCACCTTCCTCACTGGTTCCACTTCGGCCACTTTGTGAACTTGTCGATTGCAACGCACAAGTACTCAAAGCCCCGACAGCTCGGGAAAGGGCCGAGGATGTCGAGCCCCCGTAATCGAAAATGGCCAGGATAAAGGGATTGTTTGGAGAGCTTGAGCTGGCTGATGAATCTGTTAGGAATGGAACTGGCACGCTTCACACTTGGTTACTTGTGCAGTTGCATCCTGGAGGGCTGTCAGCCAGAAGAAACCTTGCCGGAAAGCCTTGCCGGCAAGTGCTCTTGCGCCAATGTGGTGACCACATATGCCTCCATGTATCTCCGCCAACAGCTCTTGTCCATCTTCCCGGGAAATGCATTTCAATTTCACTCCGTTGAATCTTTTTCTGTACAGTATGTCATCGACAAACTGGTACATACTTGATTGCCGAGCTACTCTTTCTGCCTCTTCTTATTCCTCGGGAAGTTCTCCTGTCTGAAGGAAATGGACTATTGGCTCTGCCCAGGCTGGAGCTTGTGGCTCGACAGCGAGGACTAAAGGCGCAAAGGCTGTTGCAGGAACATCCGCTTCGACGGCAAGGACCAGGGATCCCGCCGGAGCGTGATGTTCCCCGGCAAGCGTGCCGGGACACAGCTTGTCGGGAGCGTCAGCTTCAACGAAGCAAACCTTAGGGCTTGTCGGAGCAGACTGCTCCTCAGCTCTTTCTGTGTTGAGCCTGGGAACCTTCTTGGCGGCGGCTTCTGGGAGCTCTGCCGGGAAGTGGTCGCCAGCAGGCAATTTTCTCTTCTTGCTCTGTCCAGTTGATGGTGTGACGGATGGCTGAGTCAGCTTGAGCACAAAAATCCCTGGTTCCACAGGCAACTTGAGTGCGGCACATTTTGACAGGCCATCTGCAATGTCGTTTCGAGCCCTTGGAACATGTTCCATTTGTAGGCCGTCAAAATGTTCCTCTAGCTTCCCACTTCGTCAATGTATGCTTCCATCAACGGACTCGTAATCTTTGTTGACTTGGCGGACGACAAGTCGTGAGTCACCCCGACGATGAGCTTTTTGATCCCAAGCTCAGCTGCGATCCTGAGTCCGGCAAGCAAACCCTCATACTCCACGGTATTGTTTGTTGCTTGCTCCTTGGGAGAGTGCATTTGCACCACGTACTTGAGGTGCTCTCCGGTGGGGGCAACGAGTAGTACGCCCGCACCGGCGCCTTGCAGCGAGAAGGCACCATCAAAGTACATGATCCATTCTTTGCTAACTTCCTCGACGGGGATGCTCTTCTCCGGAGATTCTTCGTCCGTGTTGGCGTCCATTCTGCTATAAATTCTGCCAAAGCTGGCTCGAATAGTTGACGTGCTTTCAAACTTGAGGCCAAAGCTCGACAATTCCGGTGCCCACTCGACAATCTGCTGTTGCTTACGGATTCTGCAGTATCCTCTTCATTGAAAGCGAGTGACAACCGTGATCTCATGTGCTTGAAAATAATGGCGCAGCTTTCTTGAGGCCATGAGTAGGCGAAAAGTAACTTCGCACACCGAGTACCTTGATCTAGCCCCGCAAAAGGAACCGACAAAAGTAAACTGGGCGCCGCACCTTCTTCTTCGGTGTTTCTTTCGCAATCGCTGCAGATCCATCCTTGGCGGAGCGAACTCGTCGGATCGGGACTTGCGGGCGGAGCTTGTCGGAGAAGCCCTCGCTTGTCGCTGGACTCGCTTGCCGTGGCTGTTGGCTCATCATCTGCCTCCCTTTCCGCCACTAACGCAGCACTAACCACTTGATTGGTTGCGGCGGTATAGCACAACTTCTCTTGTGGCTTAGGTGCGACAAGCGTGGAGTGGAGGACAAATATGTCTTCAAGTCCTGCAGCGCAGCCTCCGCTTCCGAGTCCATTTCATGGGACCCGCCTTTTCAAGATTTTGAAAATGGCAAAACACGTTCAGCAGACTTGGAAATGAATCTACCGAGAGCAAGCAACGCAGCGGCAAGCCTTCGCACATCCTTGGCGCTTTGGTGCTTCAATTTGCTCAATGGCTTTGATCTTGTCGGGATTGGCTTCAATCCCCTCTCGAGATGATGAAGAACCCGAGAAGCTTGCCGGAAGGAACTCAGAACACACACTTCTCGGATTCAACTTGAGATTGACCTTATGCAGATTTGCAAAAAGTCTCATCCAAATCTTGGATTAGAGTCTCTTTGTCTTTGCTCTTGACCACTATGTCATCCATGTAAGCTTCTACATTTCTGTGCAGTTGTGGCTCAAAAGCATGGCTGACTACTCTTGCAAATGTTGAACCAGCATTTTTTAGTCCGAAAGGCATCCGTACGAAGCAGTACGTGCCACATGGTGTTGTTGGGGAACGTAGCAGAAATTCAAAATTTTCCTACGAGTCACCAAGATCTATCCATGGAGAGACTAGCAACGAGGGAAGGAGAGTGCATCTACATACCCTTGTAGATCGCTAAGCGAGCGTTCAAGAGAACGGGGTTGAAGGAGTCGTACTCGTCGTGATCCAAATCTTTGGAGATCCTAGTGCCGAGCGGACGACACCTCCGCGTTCAACACACGTACAGCCAGTGACGTCTCCCATGCCTTGATCCAGCAAGGTGAGAGGGAGAGGTTGGGAAGACTCCGTCCAGCATCAGCCGCGATGGCGTGGTGGTGATGGAGGGCGTGGCAATCTGCAGGGCTTCGCCAAGCACCGCGGGAGAGGAGGAGTACTTGGGAGAGGGGGAGGGCTGCGCCAGGGGAAGCGTGAAGCTCCCATGCGCCTCCCCACTATATATACGGGTGGAGGGGGCTGGTTTGTTGCCCTCCAAGTCCATTGGGGCGTTGCCAAAGGTGGGAGGAAAGAAATCCCATCATTTCCTTCCCCACCGATTGCTATCCCCCCTTTTTAGGGATCTTGATCTTATCCCTTCGGGATATGATATTATTCCTTCTAAGGGGGATCTTGTGCGCTTGACCAGGGGTGTGGGGCCTTTCCCCACTACCCACGTTCATGTGGGTTCCCCATCAGTGGGCCCCACTCCGAACCTTCTAGAACCTTCCCAATACAATACCGAAAAATCCCGAACATTTTCCGGTGGCCAAAATAGGACTTCCCATATATAAATCTTTACCTCCGGACCATTCCGGAACTCCTCGTGACGTCTGGGATCTCATCCGGGACTCCGAACAACATTCGGTAACCACATACAAACTTCCTTTATAACCCTAGCGTCATCGAACCTTAAGTGTGTAGACCCTACGGGTTCGGGAGACATGTAGACATGACCGAGACGTTCTCCGGTCAATAACCAACAGCGGGATCTGGATACCCATGTTGGCTCCCACATGTTCCATGATGATCTCATCGTATGAACCATGATGTCAAGGACTCAATCGATCCCGTATACAATTCCCTTTGTCCAACGGTATTGTACTTGCCCGAGATTCGATCGTCGGTATACCGATACCTTGTTCAATCTCGTTACCGGCAAGTCTCTTTACTCGTTCCGTAACACATCATCCCGTGATCAACCCCTTGGTCACATTGTGCACATTATGATGATGTCCTACCGAGTGGGCCAGAGATACCTCTCCGTTTACAGAGTGACAAATCCGATCTCGATTCGTGCCAACCCAACAGACACTTTCGGAGATACCGTAGTGCACCTTTATAGCCACCCGATTCACGTTGTGACGTTTGGTACACCCAAAGCATTCCTACGGTATCCGGGAGTTGCACAATCTCATGGTCTAAGGAAAAGATACTTGACATTAGAAAAGCTCTAGCAAACGAACTACACGATCTTTGTGCTATGCTTAGGATTGGGTCTTGTCCATCACATCATTCTCCTAATGATGTGATCCCGTTATCAACGACATCCAATGTCCATAGCCAGGAAACCATGACTATCTGTTGATCACAACGAGCTAGTCAACTAGAGGCTCACTAGGGACATATTGTGGTCTATGTATTCACACGTGTATTACGATTTCCAGATAATACAATTATAGCATGAATAAAAGACAATTATCATGAACAAGGAAATATAATAATACTTTTATTATTGCTTCTAGGGCATATTTCCAACAGTCTCCCACTTGCACTAGAGTCAATAATCTGGTTCACATCGACATGTGATTAACACTCACAGGTCACATCACCATGTGACCAACATCCAAAGAGTTTACTAGTGTCATTAAACTAGTTCACATCACCATGTGATTAAGACTCAATGAGTTCTGGGGTTTGATCATGTTTTGCTAGTGAGAGAGGTTTTAGTCAACGGGTCTGCAACATTCAGATCCGTATGTATTTCGCAATTCTCTATGTCATATTGTAAATGATGTTTCCACGCTCCACTTGGAGCTATTCCAAATGGTTGCTCCACTATACGTATCCGGTTTGCTACTTAGAGTCATTCGGATAGGTGTTAAAGCTTTCATCGACGTAACCCTTTACGCCGAACTCTTTATCACCTCCATAATCGAGAAACATGTCCTTATTTACACCAAGGACAATTTTGACCGCTGTCCAATGATCCATTCCTGGATCATTCTTGTACCCCTTGACTGACTCATGGCAAGGCACACTTCTGGTGCGGTACACAGCATAGCATACTATAGAGCCTATGTCTGAAGCATAGGGGATGACCTTTGTCCTTTCTCTCTATTCTGCCGTGGTCGAGCTTTAAGTCTTAACTTCGTACCTTATATCTCAGGCAAGAACTCCTTCTTTGACTAATCCATCTTGAACACCTTCAAGATCATGTCAAGGTACGTGCTCATTTGAAAGTACTATTAAGCATTTTGATCTATCTTATAGATCTTGATGCTTATTGTTTCAAGTAGCCTAATCCAAGTTTTCCATTGAAAAACACTTTTCAAATAACCCTATATGCTTTTCAAAAATCCTATTTCATTTCTGATCAACAATATGTCAATAACATATACTCATCAGAAATTCTATAGTGCTCCCACTCACTTCTTTGGAAATACAAGTTTCTCATAAACTTTTGTATAAACCCAAAATTATTGATCATCTTATCAAAGTACATATTCCAACTCCGAGATGCTTACTCCAGTCCTTAGAAGGATCGCTGGAGCCAGCATACCTGTTAGCATCCTTAGGATCGACAAAAACTTTCGGATTGTATCACATACAACCTTTCCTTACGAAGACTGGTAAGGAAACTCGTTTTAACATCCATCTGCCAGATTTCATAAATGCAGCTAATGCTAACATGATTCCGACGGACTTAAGCATCGTTACGGATGAGAAAATCTCATCGTAGTCAACTCCTTGAACTTGTGAAAAAACTCTTCGCCACAAGTCGAGCTTCATAGACGGTGACATTACCATCCACGTCCGTCTTCTTCTTAAAGATCCATTTATCTCAATGGCTTGCCGATCATCGGGCAAGTCCACCAAAGTCCATGCTTTGTTCTGATACATGGATCCTATCTCGGATTTCATGGCTTCTAACCATTTGTCGGAATTTGGGCCCACCATTGCTTCTCCATAGCTCGTAGGTTCATTGTTATCTAGCAACATGACCTTCAAGACAAGATTATTGTACCACTCTGAAGCAGTACACATCCTTGTCACCCTACGAGGTACGGTAGTGACTTGATCCGAAGTTTCATAATCACTATCATAAGCTTCTACTTCAATTGGTGTAGGTGCCACAGGAACAACTTCCTGTGCCCTGCTACACACTAGTTGTAGTGACGGTTCAACAACCATATCAAGTCTCCACCATCCTCCCACTCAACTTTTCGAGACAAACTTTTCCTCGAGAAAGGACCCGATTCAAGAAACAATCACTTTTGCTTCCGGATCTGAATTAGGAGGTATACCCAACCATTTTGGGTATCCTATGAAGATGCATTTATCCGTTTTTGGGTTCGAGCTTATCACGATGAAACTTTTTCACATAAGCGTCGCAGCCCCAAACTTTCAAGAAACGACAACCTTAGGTTTCTCCAAACCATAATTCAAACGGTGTCGTCTCAGTGGAATTACGTGGTGCCCTATTAAAGTGAATGTGGTTGTCTCTAATGCCTAACCCATAAACGATAGTGGTAATTCGATAAGAGACATCATGTATGCACCATATCCAATAGGGTGCAACTATGATGTTCGGACACACCATCAAACTATGGTGTTCCAGGCGGTATTAATTGTGAAACAATTTCCACAATGTCTTAATTGTGTGCCAAAGCTCGTAACTCAAATACTCATCTCTATGATCATATCATAGACATTTCATCCTCTTGTCACGATGATCTTCAACTTCACTCTGAAATTGCTTGAACCATTCAATAATTCAGACTTGTGTTTCATCAAGTAAATATACTCTACATCTACTCGAATCATCTGTGAAGTAAGAACATAACGATATTCATTGCATGCCTCAGCACTCATTGGACTGCACACATCAAAATGTGTTACTTCCAACAAGTTGCTATCTTGTTCCATTTCTTTGAAAAGCGAGGCTTTTTAGTCATCTTGCCCATGTGGTATGATTTGCATATCTCAAGTGATTCAAAATCAAGTGAGTCCAAATGATCCATCTGCATGAAGTTTCTTCATGCGTATACACCAATAGACATGGTTCGCACGTCTCAACCTTTTCAAAACGAGTGAGTCCAAAGATCCATCAACATGGAGCTTCTTCATGCGTTTTACACCAATATGACTTACATGGCAGTGTCACAAGTAAGTGGTACTATCATTACTATCTTATATCTTTTTGGCATGAAAATGTGTATCACTACGATCGAGATTCAATAAACCATTCCTTTAGGTGCAAGACCATTGAAGGTATTATTCAAATAAATAGAGTAACCATTATTCTCCTTAAATGAATAACCGTATTGCGATAGACATAATCCAATCATGTCTATGCTCAGCGCAAACACCAAATCTCGATGGTAGAGGGAGCGTGCGATGCTTGATCACATCAACCTTGGAAACACTTCCAACACATATCGTCACTCACCTTTAGCTAGTCTCCGTTATATTCGTAGCTTTTATTTGAGTTACTAACACTTAGCAACCGAACGGTATCTAATACCCTGGTGCTACTAGGAGTACTAGTAAAGTACACATTAACATAATGTATATCAATATACTTCTATCGACCTTGCCAGCCTTCTCATCTACCAAGTATCTAGGGTAATTCCGCTCCAGTGGTTGTCCCCTTATTACAGAAGCACTTAGTCTCGGGTTTGGGTTCAACCTTGGGTTTCTTCACTAGAGCAGCAGCTGATTTGCCGTTTCATGAAGTATCCCTTCTTGCCGTTGCCCTTCTTGAAACTAGTGGTTTCACCATCCATCAACAATTGATGCTCCTTCTTGATTTCTACTTTCGCGGTGTCAAACATCGCGAATACCTCAAGGATCATCATATTTATCCCTGATATGTTATAGTTCATCACGAAGCTCTAGCAGCTTGGTGGCAATGACTTTGGAGAAACATCACTATCTTATCTGGAAGATTAACTCCCACTCGATTCAAGTGATTGTTGCACTCAGACAATCTGAGCACAAGCTCAACGATTGAGCTTTTCTCCCTTAGTTTGCAGGCTAAGAAATCGTCGGAGGTCTCATACCTCTTGGCGTGGGCATGAGCACGAAATCTCAATTTCAGCCCTCGAAACATCTCATATGTTCATGACGTTCAAAACGTCTTTGGTGCCTCAACTCTAAACCGTTTAAGCGAACTATCACGTAGTTATCAAAGCGTGTATGTCGATGTTCGCAACATCCACAAACGACGTTTGGGGTTCAGACATCGAAGCGGTGCATTAAGGACATAAGCTTTCTCGTCCGCATAATCGCTCTTGTCAACTTTCAACTATATTTTCTCTAGGAACATATCTAAGCAGTGGAACTAAAGCGCGAGCTTCGACATAATTTGCAAAGATCTTTTGACTATGTTCAGGATAATTAAGTTCATCTTATGAACTCCCACTCAGATAGACATCCCTCTGGTCATCTAAGTGATTACATGATCCGAGTCAACTAGGTCGTGTCCGATCATCACGTGAGACGGACTAGTCATCATCGGTGAACATCTTCATGTTGATCGTATCTACTATCGACTCATGCTCGACCTTTCGGTCTCGTGTTCGAGGCCATGTGCGTACATGCTAGGCTCGTCAAGTTAACCCTAAGTGTTTGGCGTGTGTAAATCTGTCTTACACCGTTGTATGTGAACGTAAGAATCCATCACACCCGATCATCACGTGGTGCTTTGAAGCGACGAACTTTAGCGGTGCGCAGTTAGGGGAGAACACTTCTTGAAATTTTGTAAGGATCATCTTATTTACTACCATTGTTCTAAGTAAACAAGATGCATAAACATGATAAACATCACATGCAATCAAATAGTGACATGATATGGCCAATATCATTTTGCTCCTTTGATCTCCATCTTGGGGCTCCATGATCATCATCGCCACCGGCATGACACCATGATCTCCATCATCATGATCTCCATCATCGTGTATCCATGAAGTTGTCTCGCCAACTTATTACTTCTACTACTATGGCTACGGTTAGCAATAAAGTAAAGTAATTACATGGCGTTGTTCAATGACACGCAGGTCATACAATAAATAAAGACAACTCCTATGGCTCCTGCGGTTGTCATACTCATCGACATGCAAGTCGTGATTCCTATTACAAGAACATGATCAATCTCATACATCACATATCATTCATCACATTCTTCTTGGCCATATCACATCACATAGCATACCTGCAAAAACAAGTTAGGCGTCCTCTAATTGTTGTTGCATGTTTTACGATGGCTGCTATGGGTTTCTAGCAAAACGTTTCTTACCTCATAAAACCACAGCGTGATATGCCAATTGCTATTTACCCTTCATAAGGACCCTTTTCATCGAATCCGTTCCGACTAAAGTGGAGAGGCGGCACCGCTAGCCACCTTATGCACCAAGTGCATGTCAATCGGTGGAAACTGTCTCACGTAAAATGCGTGTAAGGTCGGTCGGGCCGCTTCATCCCACAATACCGTCGAAACAAGATTGGACTAGTAACGGTAAGCATATTGAACAAAATCAACGCCCACAACTACTTTGTGTTCTACTCGTGCAAAGAATCTACGCAATAGACCTAGCTCATGATGCCCTTTGTTGGGGAGCGTGGCAGAAATTCAAAATTTTCCCACGAGTCACCAAGATCTATCTATGGAGAGACTAGCAGCGAGGGAAGGAGAGTGCATCTACATACCCTTGTAGATCGCTAAGCGGAAGCGTTCAAGAGAACGGGGTTGAAGGAGTCGCACTCGTCGTGATCCAAATCTTTGGAGATCCTAGTGCGAGCAGACGACACCTCCGCGTTCAACACACGTACAGCCAGTGGCGTCTCCCATGCCTTGATCCAGCAAGGTGAGAGGGAGAGGTTGGGAAGACTCCGTCCAGCATCAGCACGACGGCGTGGTGGTGATGGAGGGCGTGGCAATCTGCAGAGCCGCCAAGCACCCGGGAGAGGAGGAGTACTTGGGAGAGGGAGGGCTGCGCCAGGAAGCGTGAAGCTCCCATGCACCTCCCCACTATATATAGGGGTGGAGGGGGCTGGTTTGTTGCCCTCCAAGTCCATTGGGGCGTTGCCAAGGTGGGAGGAAAGAAATCCCATCATTTCCTTCCCCATCGATTGCTATCCCCCTTTTAGGGATCTTGATCTTATCCTTGGGATATGATATTATTCCTTCTAAGGGGGATCTTGGTGCGCTTGACCAGGGTGTGGGGCCTTTCCCCCACTACCCACGTTCATGTGGGTTCCCCCATCCAGGTGGGCCCCACTCCGGAACCTTCTAGAACCTTCCCAGTACAATACCGAAAAATCCCGAACATTTTCCGGTGGCCAAAATAGGACTTCCCATATATAAATCTTTACCTCCGGACCATTCCGGAACTCCTCGTGACGTCCGGGATCTCATCCGGGACTCCGAACAACATTCGGTAACCACATACAAACTTCCTTTATAACCCTAGCGTCATCGAACCTTAAGTGTGTAGACCCTACGGGTTCGGGAGACATGTAGACATGACCGAGACGTTCTCCGGTCAATAACCAACAGCGGGATCTGGATACCCATGTTGGCTCCCACATGTTCCACGATGATCTCATCGGATGAACCACGATGTCAAGGACTCAATCGATCCCGTATACAATTCCCTTTGTCCAGCGGTATTGTACTTGCCCGAGATTCGATCGTCGGTATCCCGATACCTTGTTCAATCTCGTTTCCGGCAAGTCTCTTTACTCGTTCCGTAACACATCATCCGTGATCAACCCCTTGGTCACATTATGCACATTATGATGATGTCCTACCGAGTGGGCCCAGAGATACCTCTCCGTTTACGGAGTGACAAATCCCGATCTCGATTCGTGCCAACCCAGAGACACTTTCGGAGATACCTGTAGTGCACCTTTATAGCCACCCGATTCGTTGTGACGTTTGGTACACCAAAGCATTCCTACGGTATCCGGAGTTGCACAATCTCATGGTCTAAGGAAAGATACTTGACATTAGAAAAGCTCTAGCAAACGAACTACACGATCTTTGTGCTATGCTTAGGATTGGGTCTTGTCCATCACATCATTCTCCTAATGATGTGATCCCGTTATCAACGACATCCAATGTCCATAGCCAGGAAACCATGACTATCTGTTGATCACAACGAGCTAGTCAACTAGAGGCTCACTAGGGACATATTGTGGTCTATGTATTCACACGTGTATTACGATTTCCAGATAATACAATTATAGCATGAATAAAAGACAATTATCATGAACAAGGAAATATAATAATACTTTTATTATTGCCTCTAGGGCATATTTCCAACAGGTGTAATGAATGCGGTTTTCTCTTCATCCTCTTCTGCCATGAAGATCTGATGATATCCTGAATATGCATCAAGGAGCAGCGAGATCTCATCTGCTTTGTGGAGTCAACAATCTGGTCGTCTGCGCGGTAAGGGAATGGATTCTTGGGGACAGCTTTATTAACATCGGTGAAGTCGATGCAAAGCCTCCACTTCCCATTTGCCTTGTGCACGACTACTGGACTGGCTAGCCACGTTGGATGGAGTACTCCTCGGACCCGAACTTCGCTGCTTCCAACTTCACGATCTCTTACGCTATGAACTCTTGACGCTCTCGCTTGCTACGACTCTTTGCACGACGGGGCGCGTGAGGGCAGACGGCAAGGTGGTGCTCAATCACTTCCACAGGAACACCGGGATGTCGGATGGTTGCCATGCAAACACATCGACATTCGCCATGAGGAAAGCAACGCGGCGCTTTCCTATTTAGGATCAAGCGTGGCGCGATGGTGAAGGTACCACCGGTGCCGTCCTCCTTGGCGACCACTTTCTTGGTCTCTGGTGAAGCTGTCTTTGCCTTCTTGCACTTGCGGTGGAGCTTCGATGATCGTCCTCGGCAGTAGCGCAGCACTCCGGAGAGGTGCGCTTGCGAGTGGGCATCGAGCTGCTCTTGCGGACTTGGCATTCTTCTTCCCGGGGAGCTTCGGTGGCAAGTGGCTTGCGCTCAAGCGCGGCTGCTGCTTCCGGTAGATCTTGTCGGTGCAGATAAGTCGTCCTTCTTGTCACCTTGGACAGAAATGACACTTATCGGACAGGCATCTTGAGCACATTGTAGGCGTGGTGAGAGGCTGCCATGAACTTGGCGGTATTTGGACAGCCTAGTATCCCATTGTAGGGCAATGGGATATCAGCAACATCAAATGTGACTTTCTCGTCACGAAATTCAGCTCATTCGCCAAAGCGTCCATCGGCGGTGTGATCTTCCCCTTCAGCTTGCTCCTTCCGGATTTATCCTTGAAAGGTACCGGTTTCTTGAGCTCGTTGTCGGGGATCCGGAGCTTCTTGATCACTGCGGAGGAGATCAGATTCAGGCCGGCCCCGCCGTCAACCAACATCTTCGTGACCTTGAGGTTGCGGATTGTTGGGGAAACCAACATCGGCAAGCACCCGACCGCGGTGATGCGATCAGGGTGATCCTCCACATCGAAGATGATGGGCGTGCTGGACCACTTCAGAGGCTTGCGTGACTCGACGGACGGCTCTGCTGCGTTTACTTCTCGCACCCACTACTTGAGTTGGCGGCGCGAGGTGTGCAGAGAGGCACCGTCGTCGATGCACAACACCTCCGTTGCCTTCTGAAACTCTTGGTCATCAGTCTCATCTTCCTCCATCTCATCATCCTCATCTTCATCTACGTCCTTGTCGCGGCCACGGGGAGGCCTGTCTCCTTGCCGCGGCTTGGCCTTGCCGCGGTGCCCTCCCCGGGCGGGAAGCTTCTTGCTGGATCCTCCGCCACCTCCCTGGGCTCTCTCCTTGTCGCGGCGCTCGTACTCAGCTTTCTGTAGCTCCGCCATCTGCTCGACTTTCTTGCAGGTTTGGAGATCATGGCCCTTGGTGCGGTGGATCTTGCAATACCGCTTGCCGGAGCCATCACTGCTTGTCGGCGGCTACCACAGCCTCGCCGAGTCATCGGCTTTGGTCTTGTCGGAGCCGCCTCCGTTCTTGGAATGCTCGACAGCTAGCACATCCTCAGCCTTTTTTTTCGTTGTTCGCCTCGGTTCTTCCTTGCCGGGCGGCATCCTCCTTGTCGAGATCATTCGCTCCTGCAGATCTCTCTCGGGATTTTCCTCCCCTCCTCGGCCCGTGCACACTTGTCGGCCAGGCGTACAGCTCGCTGACATCTCGATCTTGCACATCGCTATCTCCTCCCTCATCATATGATTACGACGTTACGTGGAACGCGCACGATAATCGCGGCGGTGGATGTGCTGGGATGTTCTTGCTGCGCACTTGGCTGAATCTCTGTATGTACTTGCGCAGGGCTCTCCTCCTTACGGACGGCAGATGAGATCGCTTTCTGGCCATGGGGTTTGTGGCGCTGTGTGAAGGCGCCGACAAACCGATGGCACAGTCTGCCCATGAAGAGATGGAGCCGTCGGCAAGTGCATGAGCCAAGATCGGCGTTAGGCTTGAGCACCCGGCGGGAAGTAGTTGGCGAGGATCTTCTCGTCGCGCCCTCCGGCAGCTTTGCACCGCGATGGTGTAGATCTTGAGGAACTCCGGCGGATGTATCCTGCCATCGCATTCTCGGGTACATCTGGCTTGAAGTTCTTGGTGCTGGGCCACTGGACTTGCCGTAGCTCACGGGTGAACGCAGGGCAACCAGCCGCGTACGGCAAGTCGCCTGGTTCCCCTGGTGCATGCATATCGACAGTGGGCCCAGCGCGCTGGTCAGATTGACGTCGCGCTTCTCTTCTGCACTCGATGCGAGTGCGAGCGTCTTCGTGCCGTCGTTCTTGGAGAACATGGCGTTGATCGCGGCGGGTTCGCGGGTCCGACAACGTGGTGGAGTCGGCGTCGGGGTTGGCCTGGCGAGTCGGTGATCTTGGCCTTCGGGGCAGGGAGTGCACGGAGGTGGCACCCCCAGCGGTCTTGTCGGCGTCGGCTCGCGGCGCGCTTCTTGGGGGCTTCACGTGCTTGGTTGCGGTGCTTATGCGCCGTTAGCGGCCGATGAGGTGTAAATGGTCATCCTCGATCGTCAATCTTGTGTGGCGCCGAGGGTAATCTAAGCAGTGGGCTCGGGCCGCTTCTCTCTTTATCTTAGGTGGTGGCGGCGACGGCGCGCGCGAGGAGCGGATGTGCTCGGACTCCCATTGGATTGGAAGGAGCAACAACCCATCTGGCGGGCGTACAGACCACTCGCGCCAAAGACATCTTGGCGTGCATGCTTGACCTCGAGCGTCCGCGACCCACCAGCTTGGCCTTGCTCCAAAGCGAAAGCACGGTGCTAGGAGCACCGGGGAGTTGTCGACCTTGCACCTCCTGGGAAGGGTGTGGTGTCTGCACGGTCGCCGATGCTTGCGGGGCCTTGTTTTTGGACCTGGTGATGACGTGAGTCCCATCGTCGGCGCCCGCTCCTCCGCCGGCGTCCACTCCACCGCCCGCTTGCTCGGCGGTGGTGGTAGAATCGATGTAGACGGGCGGCCACCTCGAAGGCTTCTTCTTTGGTGGCATGTTGATGAAGGCGTTGATGTAGCGTGGAGACCGGATCGGATGCTCACGACCTCGACGCCCCCTACCGCGCGCGCCAAAGATGTCGGCGCCTCGCTCTCTGTGGCCACGAGCACCTATGGGGCAGAGGGCCCTTCTAGTCCGGCAAGGGAGCGGAGGGCGCAAGTGAGTAGATCGAGGTCGAGCGCGGGGAGACGGGCGATTTTACCCAGCAGGGGCTCTCCGGAGAGATAAAACCCCTCGCTACTTTGTGTTTAGATTTGTTCTTGCTCGAGAGTGCGGCGTATGGTGGTGTTGGATCTCTGAACGGCGGAACCCTATCGTGGAAAAGTTCGAACCGCCGAACCCCTTCTACGCGCGCATGGGCCTCCTTTTATAGTCTCAAGGGGCACCCACAGTGGTGGCGTGGGAAGAGGGGTAAAAGAGTAAAAGCGCAGGTTGGTACAACGGTGTCCAACGGTGTCCCTACCTAACTCGACGGCAGGGACAAGGGCATTTAATGCCCGCCCAAATCGCTAACAAATGCAAAGAAACAACCGTTAGGTGTGCCACGGTTGCCACGATGGCCTCCTTGTCGCTCGCTTGCCACCTCGCCTCATGGCTGTGCGGCGCCTCGCCCACGTGCTCTGGGATGGCCCCAGGCGACACGTTGCTGGATGCGCTGGAGTTTGGGTGCAGGGTGGCAGCCTTGCCGCGGCAAGCGCCTTGCTGCGGCCCTTCTCTTGTTGCGCCGGCAAGCTTGCCGGCCTTGCCGGCTCTTGCCGGGGCTTGGCGTCGCGGCAAGTTTCTCTGGAGCGCCTTGGTTGGCCTCCCCGGCAAGCTCCTCTTGCCGGGGCCTTTGTCCTCCCCGACAAGCCTCTCTTGTCGGGATCTTTGTCTTCTCAGTTGACACTTTGTTCTTGAATGGCAGTAATAGGAAATGCGGAGGGCCTCGTGGCGCCCGCAAGCCTTGCTGCAGCGCTCTTGATTGCACATGCACAAGTTCGGGGTACTAAGGTACCCCTACTTTAGTACACCGACAGTCGTAAATCTTTGCCCTCATAAAGGCTTTATAAAGTAAGACAAACTCTCCTCGGCTACTGGCCGAGGAGGTGGAAGCCGATGGTCGGTCAACAAAGTTTTGTACAATGCGGATCCGAGCATTAAATGACGTAAAGTACTTGGATACATAGAGTCATTACACACAATCTGTGATTTACTATGGATATCGATCCTTAATTCGGCCACCCGTGCCCGCATTAAGGCTCGAGGGCTACTGGGCTTCGGGCTTATTATCTAAGCATATTAAAGGGGCACATTGATCCCCTGATCTGGCGTTGCCACCCGACCAGTGTCTCGGGGGCTACTGCATTGCTTGTCCAATGCAGAAAATTTTAAGTGCAATACAGTTTCGAGGAGATTTTGATCCTCAGGTTGGTCAGCCGCACCCAACCTGAGTCTCGAGGACTAAGCACGCCGCTTTTTGTGTCCCGAAGTATTCTGCTGAGCTAGGACTTGATCCTCACACCGATTTTGCAAATCAACCTGAGTCTCAGCAGCTATGGGGATCAGCGGTCTTATGTCATCCTTCATGGGCATCTCGGGTTTTAGACCGATACCCACCTTGAGGGCTACTGGCTATGTATCTCGGCAGAGAATAAATTGCACCAACAGAAAAAATTGACAAAAATCGGCCCACATTCGGGGTGGTGCACCACCTCAGAAACAGTCTGACATAAAGCTCGGGCACTAGTGGCTGGCTCCATAAAGGGCATTTCCGGCATTAAGCTTGGCTAAACTCCTTCAAACTTCTTTGAACCAAGGTGATTTACGACACCTCGGATACAGTCCGGCGTTGGAGCTCGGATACATAGTCCGACATTGGAGCTCGGATAGATAGTCCGGCGTTAGAGCTGGGAAGCAGTCCGGCATTGGTGCTCGGCTGCAAAAAACACCTCGAATGCAGTCCGGCGTTAGAGCTCGGGCGCAAGAGGGAACTGCCTCCCGGGAACAACTTCAAACCTGAGGTGTGGCATAAAAATAACAAGGCATTGATAAAGGCCGGAAACTTAAAGGGGCTCCTCGAATACCCGACGTGTAAACCCGTCGAATGCATTTCGGCGACCCTCAAGATCGAAGATAAAGAAGATTCGTTGAACCAGTTTTCAAGACCGACGACCGAAGATGAAGAACAGTTCGGAAGAATCGAGGAGCGTTGTCGGTGTCAAAACCGGCGGATCTTGGGTAGGGGGTCCCGAACTATGCGTCTAGGCAGATGGTAACAGGAGACGAGGGACACGATGTTTTACCCAGGTTCGGGCCCTCTTGATGGAGGTAAAACCCTACGTCCTGCTTGATTAATATTGATGATATGGGTAGTACAAGAGTGGATCTACCACGAGATCAAGGAGGCTAAACCCTAGAAGCTAGCCTATGGTATGATTGTTGTAATGGAGGTTATATCCTACGGACTAAAGCCCTCCGGTTCATATAGACACCGGAGAGGGCTAGGGTTACAAAGAGTCGGTTACATTGGTAGGAGATCTACATATCCGTATTGCCAAGCTTGCCTTCCACGCCAAGGAAAGTCCCATCCGGACACAGGACGAAGTCTTCAATCTTGTATCTTCATGGTCTTGGAGTCCGGCGGACGATGATAGTCCGGCTGTCCGGACACCCCCTAGTCCAGGACTACCTCAGTAGCCCCCGAACCAGGCTTCAATGACGATAAGTCCAGCGCGTTATATAGTCTTCGGCGTTGCAAGGCGGGTTCTCCTTTAAGTTCCATGTACCTGCCGAACAGTGTTCGGCTTCCTTATCAATGTTGCGCTTCTTGGCTTCCATGCCCAATAATGGCCTTCTTCCACGCGTCGCATGAATGCGAAAAGCCAGGGTATCTTTTATGTTTTACCCCCTAGCTGTGCAAATAATCTGCCTATAAGAGAGGCAGGAATCCAGATCCAAATCACACCATCCTCCTTCCGCGAGTACTCATCGGAGCGCTTCTGACCAAGAAACCATTCCATCATGGACCGTTGACGCGGCTCCTCTTCTCACACTCCCAGCCCTTTGCCAGGAGATTGGAGGAGATGCTCTGTTCTGCACAACGAGCTGGTGAAGCTCCAAGCGGAGGGATATCTCCCTCCGGCCTTCATGGTTCCGGTTCGAGCCGGGCTGGCCACCTACAAAGGTGGAAAGCAAGTGGAGGCTACCCCAAGTCCCAACAAAGGGGAGCGGGTATGCTTCATCCCCTATCTGATAAGGGGGCTTGGATTTCCTGTACATCCGTTCCTCCGCGGTCTCCTGGAGTTCTACGGTCTCCAGCTCCATCACCTCACGCCCGCCTCTATCATGCATATTGCGGGTTACGTAGCTCTTTGCGAGCTATTTCTGGGCGTCGAGCCCCATTTCGCGTTGTGGAAGAGATTGTTCTGCCTTGTGGCCCGCTCTCACGAGGGGTCCATATATCAAGTGGGCGGCGCCGAAATTTGGCGCATTGCCGGGACCGGATATCCATCCGGAACCCCTAAGAAGGCGTCCGAAGACTGGCCTTCGGAATGGTTTTACATAGAAGACGCTTCGTTGCCGGATCCTGTTTGGATTGGCCTCCCGGAGTTCAGCAATGCTCCTCTGAAGAAACGCCTTAGTTGGCGTCCGCAGAGCCCCCAACTGGAGGAAGACAAGAGCGTCCATTATCGATGGGCGGATAAGATTCTTGGCCCATTCCGGTTGACCATGATTGGAGTCATGGCAACATGCATTATTGAGGTGCAGCCACTGTCTACAGGCCACCCCATGTGGGATTTCAACGGGGAGGACGATGCTACCCGTCATGGCCGCAAAGGGCCGGGTTCGGCCGAGGACCTGGCGAAGATCCTGTCCGGCCTGTACAAGGGAGAGAAGGAGGACTTCCTCCGGACGAACCCGTTGAATGGTTCTCCATGAATAACCCTCGGCGTTGGGTAAGCGAACACCTTACGTGCCCAACCCATACTTTCAAAGTTTAGGTTTCTTATATTGTTTTTCGACGCAGGAGCTGCGCCGGGTTGTGGAGGACATGCGGAGTCCAGCTCTGCAACCTGAGGATCCAGAGAGATCCCAGGATCCGGCCTCCGAAGGGGATCCGGACATAAAGGTGGAGCTAATCGACGGGGTGTTCCACCAGCTCAGCATGGATAATGCTTTAGTCGCCATTACGGCTGACTACCCCGGACTATATCCGGCTTCCCAGGTGATTGTGACCGAAGTCCGACACCATTATTTCTTTCTTGCTCATTTCTGACCTTCGCATACGATGGCGTTTTGCAGGAAGCGCCTTCAGGGCGGGAAGCCAAGCCCGCGGCGGCTGACCAACAAAGGCCAGTCCGGACCAGCAGGCGGAAGAGGAGCGCGGCGCGGGCTGAAACATCGCCTCAGAGGTATAGCTCCCGGTTCATTATTTGGAGCAATGTTCCTAGGAAGCGTTTGAGTGCTCATGACTTTTAGGAGAAAAAGCGCGCCCGGATCATGGACGTGGAGGTTGCCAATCCAACCTCTACCAGCCGTGCTCCATCACAGGGTCTCGAGGGGGGAGGCGCAAAGCGCGAGCGAGACTCCTCCAACGGAGGATGCCGACAGCACTATCCGCCACCAAGTTCGAGATGGAGAGCGCCATGAACCATAGGCACCGCCAGACAGTATTTCATGACGCGTGCTTCTCCCCTGAGGCGTTGAATGCCTTTAACGCTGGGACGCGCACCTCCGTGCTGCTCAAGATGGTTTTACCAGAGCCACGGGCAAAGTATGTAAGAGACATACTGGTAAGAGAATTTGTGATGCTTATATATGCCAAGAGCCCCGAGACTTAAAGTAGTTATGTTAACTGATTTAAGGATCATTTGAAACGCAGGATCTTCAGAGAAGAATACCCAACTGTCTGGGAGCTGCATGAGTGCAAGGCCCAACTTGAGGCCGCACTTGCTGCCGCAGGAGGAAACACAGAGACCCTCACGGTAACACATTAATTTTAAAATATGAGCGCTGTGCGGCGTGCGACAAGTCTAATAATGACATTGCAGTGCCGGGCAAGATTGGACAGTAAGAACTACTGCGCCATTGAAGGTCAAGCGAGAGGTCTTGAATAGAGTGCAGCAGAAAGGAACAAGCTCCAGATGCCCACGCCCAGCTCGGAGAAGAGCTGAAGGTGTTCGGGCCGAGCTGTCAGCTCCGTTAAGGAGAATCGCGGCCAATCGCGACATCTATAGTAAGTGCTTGAGCGAACTCCTTTGAAAAGAAGAGTTCGACGAGGAAGTCATTTGACAAAATTTGTCTGTAGGTATACTCACAGGTCGCCCTACGGAGGAGATGCCCGTATCGACGGGTGATCAACTTCCCGAACTATTGCAGCTCCTCGAACGAGTTCGGCAGGCGATGAGCGGCGCCGTTCAGGCTTTATGGCCGGCCCTTTCCCTGGCCGAAGGCCTTCGGGAGCTTGCGGAGAAGCTTCAGGGAATGCGGCAGCACTTCCGTTTATGGAAGATTTCGGCCTGCCGCCAAGGTGCCAGGGAGGCCTGGTGTAACGCTCCGGACACACCCGCCGGTGGTCGTTACTCCTGGCGGGATCTAGACTGGCCCCACAGATCAATACTAGTCTTTTCTGCGCACTTTGTCCTCACTGCGTGCGCACTCCGGAGCAATCTTCGGCCGGTCACCCATCTTGAAACTACTCCAAGCTGAGCACGCTTAACTTTGGAGTTCTCGTCGAATGGGATCCCTAAAAGAAGGAATTCCTTATTGATATGAGTAGTCTATCATCCCTAATAAGCCGAGGCTATTACATACACCCCCACTCGGAGGAACCGACGTCCTCGTCGGGCCACATGAACGTTCCCTCTTGGCACAACCGTCATGCATCCAGTCCGCACATGTGCCATGCGGTGCCACGACGGGTCACAAACGTCATGAACAACATGACCGCACACACAAAGAACCATCCGTAATCGCGAGGGTTGGCTCGATACCAACTTGTAACGCCCGGACACACCCGCCGGTGGTCGCGTTACTCTGGCAGATCTAGGCGCCCCACAGATCAATACTAGTCTTTTCACAAGACTTTGTCCTCACTCGTGGCGCACCGGGAGCAACTTCGGATTCGGTCACCCATCTGAAACTACTCCAAGCTGAGCACGCTTAACTTTGGAGTTACGTCCGAATGGGATCCCTAAAAGAAGGAATTCCTTATTGATATGAGTAGTCTATCATCCCTAATAAGCCAGGCTATTACACCTGGGCTATGGTGAAGACGCGGTACAAGAAGGCAGATCCCAACCATATGGCCGAGGTCGGACCTATGGGGCCCGACGGGAAGGAGATCCCTGTGAGTTTAGTATAAGGCCAAGTAGAGTTGGCCGCTAAATTTTCCCAACGAGACTGTAAATTGGACAGCCTGTTAGACGGGATTGAGGAGGAATACAGTCAGTCAATGTGACAATGTATTTTAAAATGACATGTAAAATGCCTTCTAGCCGGATTGTAGATCGTTTGTCTTTGCCGACCTTTTTGCTTCAACCTCGGGACCCTAGAGTCCGGAGTGTGTCCGAATACCTTCTCAGTTAAAAAACAACCGGGGCATGCATGGAGACCAGGCGTAGGGGTCATTAGTGCTTTATCACACAAGTGCCCAACTAGTTATGTTATATTACATGGTTAGTAAGAAACATCTTCCAGGGGGAATAGTTCCGTTAAGGGTTCCTTTCCCTGGGAGGCATGCCCTAAAGTGCATGTCCGGACTGCGAAAAGAGCAGAAAAACATCTGGGGGCAGATAAATGAGTAGGTAAAAAATCATCTTTCAAGTCACCGACCAAATATTCCCTTAAGAACGCTAGCTTTCGGCTTCACCCACCGAGGTACACATCCGGTGACCCAAAGATAATAATCGCAGAGGTGCTCCTTTACCTCCTAGCCGAACAATCGGGAATGTAGGGTAAGCACGAGCCGAGCAACCCAGCTTGGCCAAAACTTAAGTCATATCGATGCATATAATGGTGAATAAAAGGTACATGTGGAAGCTTGACACATGTGCTTGGGCATGAAGCCCTTATAATTGAGCTTTGGGTAAAGAAGCCCCAAGTATAATGAGTGCGGATGGCACGTCAAGTATGTGCGA
This sequence comes from Aegilops speltoides, assembly GCA_021437245.1. Taxonomy (NCBI): domain Eukaryota; kingdom Viridiplantae; phylum Streptophyta; class Magnoliopsida; order Poales; family Poaceae; genus Aegilops; species Aegilops speltoides. Next base: position 393,378,840 of record CM038143.1, read on the forward strand.
ACAATGCGCAAGTAGGCCCTTAAGGGCTTTTTAGGAAAAGGGTTAAGAGAAGAAAGAGAAACAAAAGACAGCTGAAGTGTAAAAATTTGGACGGGGGAAGGGGACGAACTCTTAGTCCAGCGCTAGGCATAGAATCTTCGGAGGCGGGCTGCGTTCCATGGGTTCGGCTCGAGTCGGTTGTACGACGATTTCGTGAGCAGATGCGCTCCGCCGGTCGTCGACTTGATCGATAATGAAGGCCCCTCCCATTTGGGCTTGAGCTTGTCCTTTTTCTTGTCCGGCAGCGAGAACTAGTTCGCCAACGTTGTAAGTCTTGGCCCGTACTTCTCGCTTTGATATCTTCGAGCTGCTGGCGATAGAATGCGGAACGAGCCTTGGCGACGCCGTGTTCTTCCTCCAATGCGCCCAAGCTGTCCGCCGATCCAGCTCGGCTTTCTTTCTTCATACATGCGCACTCGAGGTGAGTCATGAATGATGTCGCAGGCATAATCGCCTCTGCGCCGTATACCATAAAAAATGGTGTGAATCCGGTAGTACAGTTGGGCGTTGTCCGCAGCCCCCAGAGTACGGAGTCGAGCTCCTCTACCCAGTGTGTGTCAGATTTCGTAAGTGACCGCACTAGTCTGGGTTTACTGCCGCTCATTATTAGACCATTTGCTCTTTCCACTTGACCGCTGGTTTGAGGATGATAGACTGAAGCGTAATCAAGCTTAATGCCCATGTTTTTGCACCAGGATTTGACCTCGTTGGCCGTGAAATTCGTGCTGTTATCGGTGATGATGCTGTGGGGGACACCGTAACGGTGTACTACCCCGGAGATAAAGTCTATCACTGGTCCGGACTCTGCCGTTTTAACTGGCTTGGCCTCTATCCATTTGGTGAATTTATCCACCATGACCAATAGGTACCTTTGCTTGTGGGTTCCTACTTTAAGGGGTCCAACCATGTCAAGCCCCTGCACCACTTAACGGCGTGTAATGGGAATAGTTTTAGGCGGTGGGTGGCATATGGCTCGATTAGCAAAGAGCGACAACCGACGCATCTTTGGACTAAGTCCCGAGCATTCCGCCCGGCCGTCGGCCAATAAAATCCTGTCGGAATGCCTTTCCTACAAGGGCCCGAGCTGCGGCGTGGTGTCCGCCTAGTCCGGCATGAATTTCAGCCGAAGGTTTCACCTTCCTCTTCGGAGATACACCTTTGAAGGACTCGGTTGTGCTTTTCTTATAAAGTTCTCCTCATGGACCTTGTAGGCTTTAGATCGCGGACAATACAGCGGGCCTCATTTTGGTCTTGGGAAGTTCCTGCCTAAGCAAGTAGGCTAGGAATGGTTACGTCCCCAGGCGATTACTCGCCATTATGTCATGGGTGAAGGTGTTATGTCATCGGCTGAATCGCCGGTTGGTGCGTTCTTTCCGGTTTGTTATTTCCGACTCCTCTTCCCATAGTGCTAATGGCTTGAAAAGCCGTTCGGGAAGATGTTTGGAGGACAGCGTCACGTTTTGCGCCGATGCATGCCAAGACGGCTGCGCTTGGTTATTATCCCTGCTACGTGATGGAATTCAAGTCCTTCAAACCGAGCTGACATTTTTAGGACAGCGTTGCGATATGCTGCCATTTTCGGATCCTTGGCGTCAAAGTCTCCGTTTATTTGGGATATTGCAAGGTTTGAATCCCCGCGCACCTCTAGGCGTTGAATGCCCATGGAGATTGCCATCCGGAGACCATGTAAAAGGGCCTCGTATTCGGCTGCGTTGTTGGAGTCCATGTACATTATCTGAAGTACATATTGGACTGTGTCCCCGATCGGGGACATCAATACGACGCCAGCCCCCAGTCCAGCCAACATTTTAGAGCCGTCGAAGTGCGTAGTCCAATTGGAGTATGCGCCGTACTCTTTAGGGAGTTCGGCTTCGGTCCATTCAGCGACAAAGTCAGCCAAAACTTGTGACTTTATAGCTCGCCGAGGTTTGTAAGTTATATCGAATGGTAAGAACTCAATGGCCCATTTTGCCATCCTGCCCGTCACGTCGCGGTTATTTATAATGTCGTTGAGTGGTACTTCGGAGGCCACTATTATCGAACACTCTTGAAAGTAGTGTCAGAGCTTCCGGGATGCCATGAACACCGCGTATGCTATCTTTTGATAGTGCGGGTAACGGACTTGCGGGGGTTAACACAAGTGGATCGTAGTACACTGGTTTTGAAGAGGGAATTTATGCCCTTATACGTCTCTTGTTCGACGACGAGTACGCGCTTACAACTTGATGTGTTGCTGCGATGTATAACAACATTGGTTCGCCCGGGTTGGGCGCAGCCAGACCGGATTTGTTGCCAATATGGCTTTTATTTCTTCGAGTCGGTGAGTGGCAGCATCCATCCACTCGAAGTGTTGGTGCGCCTAAGGAGGCGATAGAGGGCAATGCCTTTTCTCCTAGATGGGAGATAAAAGCGGCTTAGAGCCGCCACGCATCGATCAATTTTGTATTTGCTTGAGGTCTTTTGGGATGTCTAGCTGTGTGAGCTCGGATCTTGGCTGGGTTTGCTTCAATTCCTCTACGGATACAATGAAGCCCAAGAGCTTTCCTGATGGTACGCCAAAAACACATTTTTCCGGATTCATCTTGATGTCATATGCTCTGAGGTTGTCGAATGTGAGCCTCAAGTCGTCTACTAAAGTTTCGACGTGTTTGGTTTTGACGACTACGTCATCTACGTATGCCTCTACTGTTTTGCCGATCTGGGTGGCCAGACATGTTTGAATCATGCGCTGATATGTTGCTTGGCGTTTTTAAGTCCGAAGGGCATCGTGTTGAAGCAGAATGGTCCATATGGAGAGATGAATGCCGTTGCGGCTTGGTCGCTTCCGCCATCTTGATTTGATGGTAGCGAGTATGCGTCAAGGAAGCACAATGAATCGTGCCCTGCAGTAGCATCGATTATCTGGTCGATGCGGGGGAGGGGGATGGGATCCTTTGGGCAGGCCTTGTTGAGGTCTTTAAAATCGACGCATAGGCGCCAGGATTTGTCCTTCTTTGGTACCATTACCAGGTTTTCTAGCCAATCCGGATGTTTGATATCTCTGATGAATCCGGCTTCCAATAGTTTGGCTAGCTCTTCTCCCATTGCCTGTCTTTTGGGTTCGGAAAATCGTCGAAGAGCCTGTTTGACTGGCTTGAATCCTTTTAGGATGTTTAGGCTGTGTTCTGCCAATCTGCGTGGGATTCCGGTCATATCCGAGGGGTGCCAGGCGAAAATGTCCCAATTTTACCAAAGGAATTCTCGCAGTGCGGCTTCTACATCAGGGTTCAATTGTGCCCCGATGGAGGCCGTCTTTGTTGGGTCTGTTGGATGGACCTGGAATTTTACTATTTCGTCCGCTGGTTTAAAGGAGGTGGACTTGGATCTCTTATCGAGTATCACGTCGTCCCTATTCTGATGAAGCACGGTAGCGGTAAGTTCTTCTGCCGCTAGGGCTTCGGATAGTGCCTCCAGGGCTAATGCGGTTGTCTTGTTTTCGACGCGGAGTGCTATGTCTGGATCACTAACGAGAGTGATTATTCCGCCGGGCCCAGGCATTTTGAGCTTCATGTACCCGTAATGGGGTACTGCTTGAAAAATTGTGAATGTCCCTCGTCCTAATATACCGTGATATCCGTTGTTGAACGGGGCCACTTGGAACATGACTTCTTTGGATCTGTAATTGTCCGGCGAGCCGAACACCACATCGAGTGTGATTTTTCGGTGCAGTAGCGCTTCCGGCTAGGGATTATTCCTCTGAAGGTTGTCTTTGCTTCGCTCAATGCGGCTCTAGTCTATTTCCATTTTTTAAAAGTTTCCTCGTAGATGAGGTTTAGTCCCTTGCCGCCATCCATGAGGACCTTTGTAAGTCGAAAGTCGTCCACTATTGGACTAAGTACCGTCTTGGTGGTGCTAGGGCTGTTCGAATTTAGGTTAAATCATTTGGCGTTGAAGGTGATGGTGTGTCGCTCCATGGATTTGTTGTTGCTACTTGGTAGACTTGGCGAGGCTGCGGATTGTTCGTTTTCGCATATTATTTGATGCGAAAATCTCTAAGACTGTTGATACCATACCGGTGTTATTGGAGTGGTTTTCCGAGGCTAGAAGCTCCTCGCCACTTTTGGCCACCTGCCGTAATATCCAACATGCTCGAAGGCTATGTGTTGGGACGGCATATACATCTTGTGAATTTCTGAGGTCCGCTAATCCATCCCTCGAAGACGGTTCCGTGCCCTCTATGGGGTTTTTGCTTTTTGATTTTTGTGTCTGGTGCCTGAGTGTAATGCACCCTTTTGTTGCGGACTAGGGTTGTATTCGGGGCCGGATTGTCCCAAAACATATTTTCGGTTTTCCGGAAACTCTCCATCGCCTGAGACTTCAGTACTATGGGCCTTGAGTTGGCGGCGTGTAATTTCATGACGGCTGACGGTGTTCAAGATTCCCTTGTCCGTGCAATTATTGCAAAAAATTGAGATTGATGTTTCCTCTCGGCAGTCCTTTATCCTGTCCATAACCGGAGGAATCGCCCGAGAGTGATGTCTTGTTTCAGCGGGCTCTTGCCGGATTAGAGATAGATCGCATATGTCTGGGCGGGTGGGTGGAATTAAGTCCGGAGCCCTACCCGTCTCAAGGCTTTGAAGGCCGGGAAGTTTCCAAATTTGGAAGCTTGGATTGCTGGACATTGTCCAACGAGTCCGGTCCGATGCCTGACTTTAAGTTCAATGCTTGATCAAAGTCCGTCCCTCCGCGGGAATCCGGCATGGAGGGTTCGGGGGCCCGGACATGGCAAGTTTTCAATATAGGAGAAGAGTCGCCGCATTGTTCCTCTACCACTACGACGTGGTGGGTGACCTGGGGAGAGTTAATCTCTCTCATATCGGTTTTAAGCCCAATCTGATTGTAGTGCATAGCGACTCGTGGCGGCGATGCAATCCAAGAGCTCGTTGACTGACGAGAGCTCTATTGGATCCAGCCGCTCGGCAAATTCCGAGCTGACGTGAAGATTGCTTTTGACGACTTGAGAAGTCATTGTCAAGCGGTGGCCGGACAGGCGGTCATATGAAAACCACCTAGCCGGATAGTTTGGCCGGCGGCCAAGGCCCCACTGGCGAAAATACCGTCTTTGAAGACGGGAGGAGGCATCCTTCCTATCGGCGACGGCACAGAGGAACTCTCAATGAAAGCACCAATGTCGGTGTCAAAACCGGCGGATCTCGAGTAGGGGGTCCCGAACTGTGCGTCTAGGCGGATGGTAACAGGAGACGAGGGACACGATGTTTTACCCAGGTTTGGGCCCTCTTGATGGAGGTATAACCCTACGTCCTGCTTGATTAATATTGATGATATGGGTAGTACAAGAGTGGATCTACCACGAGATCAAGGAGGCTAAACCCTAGAAGCTAGCCTATGGTATGATTGTTGTAATGGAGGTTATATCCTACGGACTAAAGCCCTCTGGTTCATATAGACACCGGAGAGGGCTAGGGTTACAAAGAGTCGGTTACAATGGTAGGAGATATACATATCCGTATTGCCAAGCTTGCCTTCCACGCCAAGGAAAGTCCCATCCGGACACGGGACGAAGTCTTCAATCTTGTATCTTCATGGTCTTGGAGTCCGGCGGACGATGATAGTCCGGCTGTCCGGACACCCCCTAGTCCAGGACTCCCTCAAGCGTCCCTAACTTGAAGACCGGTTCAGGGGGCTACTGATGGTGTCCTGGACTAGGGGTTACTCACCACGTCATCTCCCGATCTATTAGATTGGGCCGAGGACCCCCATGGCCGTATACTTATGGGCCAGTTCGGACAGCTGCCGCATACAAGGAAGATTCCACAAGACTTGGCGATCAAGACAAGGACTCCTCCTCCACCGGCGTATTCGGTTAGGACTCTTGTTATCCTAGGCCTCTGGTGCATTATATAAACCGGGGCCAGGCTAGTCGATACATAACTATTACAACAATCATACCATAGGCTAGCTTCTAGGGTTTAGCCTCCTTGATCTCGTGGTAGATCCACTCTTGTACTACCCATATCATCAATATCAATCAAGCAGAGTAGGTTTTACCTCCATCGAGAGGGCCCGAACACAGGTAAAAACATCGTGTCCCTTGTCTCTGTTACCATCCGCCGAGACGCTTGATCGGGACCCCTACCGAGATCCGCCGGTTTTGACACCGACAACCACCTAGCCGGATAGTTTGGCCAGTGGCCAAAGCTCCTTCGGTGATGGTACCGTCTTTAAAGACGGGAAAAGGCATCCTTCCTGATCGTGACGGCACAGAGGAACTCTCAATGAAAGCACCAATGTCGGTGTCAAAACCGGCGGATCTCGGGTAGGGGGTCCCGAACTGTGTGTCTAGGAGGATGGTAACAGGAGACAAGGGACACGATGTTTTTACCCAGGTTTGGGCCCTCTCGATGGAGGTAAAACCCTACTCCTGCTTGATTGATATTGATGATATGGGTAGTACAAGAGTGGATCTACCACGAGATCAAGGAGGCTAAACCCTAGAACCTAGCCTATGGTATGATTGTTGTAATGGTTGTTCGTCCTACGGACTAAAACCCTCCGGTTTATATAGACACCGGAGAGGGCTAGGGTTACACAGAGTCGGTTACAATGGTAGGAGATCTTCATATCCGTATTGACAAGCTTGCCTTCCACGCCAAGGAAAGTCCCATCCGGACACGGGACGAAGTCTTCAATCTTGTATCTTCATAGTCTTGGAGTCCGGCCGATGATGATAGTCCGGCTATCTGGACACCCCCTAATCCAGGACTCCCTCAGCAACCATAGAAGCATATTTGCTAACGCGGTGAAGTTCATCTTTAACTCTAGCCAGATTATCACCTACGCGTCCTATCTCGAAAGCATTATTCTTTAACTCTCTACCAACATAAGCATTAAAACTTTCTTATCTAGCCATAAAGTCATCAAATTCATCTAAGCATGGGCTATGAAATTTAGTAGAGGGTATTTCAACTTTATCATATCTATAGAGAGAATTTACCTTTACTACTGTGTCGGGTTATCAAGACAATGTGGTTCTTCAAAGGTATATTCAGACCATGTATTTCTTCAATAGGAGGTAAATTCTTAACATCTTGACTTTAATACCTTTTTCTTTCATTGATTTCTTTGCCTCTTGCATATCTTCAGACTGAGAAATAAAACACCTCTCTTCTTTGGAGTGGGTTTAGGAATAGGCTCGGGGAGTTGGCTCAATTGGTTCAGAATTACTTGAGAATTGGCTCGGGAAGAGTCAATTATTTTCATTAGTCAACATATTATTCAATAATATTTCAGCTTCGTTGACTGTTCTTTCCCTGAAAACACAACCAGCACAACTATCCAAGTAGTCCTTGGAAGCATCGGTTAGTCCATTATAAAAGATATCAAGTATTTCATTTTTCTTAAGAGGATGATCGGGCAAAGCATTAAGTAACCGGAGAAGCCTCCCCCAAGCTTGTGGGAGACTCTCTTCTTTGATTTGCACAAAATTATATATTCCCCGCAAGGCAGCTTGTTTCTTATGAGCAGGAAAATATTTAGCAGAGAAGTAATAAATCATATCCTAGGGACTACGCACACAACCAGGAGCAAGAGAATTATACCAAGTCTTAGCATCACCCTTTAATGAGAATGGAAATATCTTAAGGATATATAAATAGTGAGACTTCTCATCATTAGTAAACAGGGTGGCTATATCATTTAACTTGGTAAGATGTGCCACAACAGTTTCAGATTCAAGGCCATAAAAAGGATCAGATTCAACTAAAGTAATAATATTAGGATCAACAGAGAATTCATAATCCTTATCGAGAATACGAGATAGGTGAAGTAGCAAAAGCAGGATCGGGTTTCATTCTAGCATTAAGAGACTGCTGCTTCCATTTAGCTAATAATTTCTTAAGATCATTTCTATCATTGCAAGCAAGAATTTCCATAGCAGTCGCTTCATTCATAACATAACCCTTAGGAACAACAGGTAATACATAATCATTGGGGGAACCTTCATCATCACTATCATCAATAATAGGTTCTTCAATATTTTCATTCCCCCTAACTCTAGCAAGTTGTTCATCAAGAAATTCACCTAATGGCACAGTAGTATCAATCACAGAAGTAGTTTCTGAAGGAAATATGCCCTAGAGGCAATAATAAAGTTATTATTTATTTCCTTATTTCATGATAAATGTTTATTATTCATGCTAGAATTGTATTAACCGGAAACATAATACATGTGTGAATACATAGACAAACAGAGTGTCACTAGTATGCCTCTACTAGACTAGCTTGTTAATTAAAGATGGTTATGTTTCCTAACCATGAACAAAGAGTTGTTATTTGATTAACAAGGTCACATCATTAGTAGAATGATCTGATTGACATGACCCATTCCATTAGCATAGCACACGATCGTTTAGTATGTTGCTACTGCTTTTATCCATGACTTATACATGTTCCTATAACTATGAGATTATGCAACTCCGTTTACGGAGGAACACTTTGGGTGCTACCAAGCGTCTGGCGTGGCGGGTGATTATAAAGGAGTACTACAGGTGTCTCCAAAGGTAGATGTTGGGTTGGCGTATTTGAGATTAGGTTTTGTCACTCCGATTGTGGAGAGGTATCTCTGGGCCCTCTCGGTAATACACATCATGAAGCCTTGCAAGCATTACAACTAATGAGTTAGCTGTGAGATGATGTATTACGGGCGAGTAAAGAGACTTGCGAGTAGCGAGATTGAACTAGGTATTGGATACCGACGATCGAATCTCGGACAAGTAACATACCGATGACAAAGGGAACAACGTATGTTGTTATGCGGATCGACCGATAAAGATCTTCGTAGAATATGTAGGAACCAATATGGGCATCCAGGTCCGCTATTGGTTATTGACCGAGGCGTGTCTCGGTCATGTCTACATTGTTCTCGAACCGTAGGGTCCGCACGCTTAAGGTTTCGATGGCGGTTATTATGAGTTTATGTATTTTGATGTACCGAAGAAGTTGAGTCCGGATGTGATCACGGACATGGCGGAGTCTCGAAATGGTCGAGACATAAAGATTGATATATTGGAAGCCTATATTTGGAGTTGGAATGGTTAGGGTGGTGGCGGAATTTTCGAGTACTGGGAGGTTACGGAACCCCCGGGAACTAAATGGGCCTTAGTGGGCCTCGAGGGAGAAGAGGAGGGCCGGCCAGGGGTGGTGCGCCCCTCCCCTAGTCCGAATAGGACAGGAGGAGGCGGCGCCCCCTTCCCTCTCCCCCTCCCCCAATCCTACTCCAACTAGGAAGGGAGTCCTACTCCGGTGGGAGTAGGACTCCTCCGGCAGCGCCTCCCTTGGGCGGCCGCACTCCCCCCTCTCCTCCTTTATACTGGGGCAGGGGGCACCCTAGAACACACAAGTTTGATCTACGGATCGTTCCTTAGCCGTGTCGGTGCCCCCTCCACCATATTCCACCTCGGTCATATCGTCGCTGCTTAAGCGAAGCTCTGCGCGATAGAACATCAAGATCGTCCTGCGCCGTCGTCTTGTGGAACTCTCCCTCGACACTCGGCTGGATCGGATCTACGAGGGGCGTCATCGAGCTGTCGTGTGTCAAGAACTGGGCGCCGAATGCTTGGCGCCGGGATCGGTCGGATCGCGAGGAGAATGTCGACTACTTCCTCTACGTTGTGATCGCTTCGCTTGGTCTCGAGGGTGCGTAGACAACACTCTCCCTCTCGTTGCTATGCATCACCATGATCTTGCGTGTGCGTAGGAAATTTTTGAAATTACTCGTTTCCCAACAGTGGCATCCGAGCCAGGTTTTATGGTTTGATGTTTTGCACGAGTAGAACACAAGTGAGTTGTGGGCGATACAAGTCATACTACCTACCAGCATGTCATACTTTGGTTCAGCGGTATTGTGAGATGAAGCCGCCCGGACCGACATTACGCGTCGCTTCGCGAGACTGGTTTCACCGCCACGAGCACTCGTTGCTTAAAGGTGATTGGTGGGTGTCTGTCTCTCTCACTTTAGTTGAACCGAGTGTGGCTCGCCGGTCCTTGAGAAGGTTAAAGCGGAGTCTATTTGTGAAATATCGTTGTGGTTTTGATCGTGGGTGAGATTGGTTCTTGCTTAAGCCCATAGCAGCCACGTAAAATTTGCAACAACAAAGTAGAGGACGTCTAACTTGTTTTTGCAGGGCATGTTGTGATGTGATATGGTCAAGACATGATACTGTATTTTATTGTATGAGATGATCATGTTTTGTAACCGAGGTTATCGGCAACTGGCAGGAGCCATATGGTTGTCGCTTTATTGTATGAAATGCAATCGCCATGTAATGCTTTACTTTATCACTAAGCGGTAGCGATAGTCGTAGAAGCATAAGATTGGCGAGACAACAACGATGCTACGATGGAGATCAAGGTGTCACGCCGGTGACGATGGTGATCATGATGGTGCTGCGGAGATGGAGATCACGAAGCACAAGACGATGATGACCATATCATATCACTTATATTGATTTGCATGTGATGTTTATCTTTTATGCATCTTATCTTGCTTTGATTGACGGTAGCATTATAAGATGATCTCTCACTAAATTATCAAGAAGTGTTCTCCCGAGTATGCACCGTTGCCAAAGTTAAATCGTGCCCGGACACCACGTGATGATCGGGTGTGATAAGCTCTCGTCCATCTACAGCGGGTGCAAGCCAGTTTTGCACACGCGAGAATACTCGAGTTATGCTTGCGAGCCTAGCATATGCGAGATATGGCCTCGGAACACGGAGACCGAAAGGTCGAGCGTGAATCATATAGTAGATATGATCAACATAAGATGTTCACCATTGAAAACTACTCCATCTCACGTGATGATCGGTTATGGTTTAGTTGATTTGGATCACGTGATCACTTAGATGACTAGAGAGATGTCTGTCTAAGTGGGAGTTCTTAAGTAATATGATTAATTGAACTTAAATTTATCATGAACTTAGTCTGGTAGTATTTTGCAAATTATATTGTAAGATCAATAGCTCGCGTTGTTGCTTTCATATGTTTATTTTGATATGTTCCTAGAAAACTGTGTTGAAAAATGTTAGTAGCAATGATGCGGATTTGATCCGTGATCGAGGTTTATCCTCATTGCTTTCTGTGAAGAATTATGTCCTTGATGCACGCTAGGTAGCGGACCTATTGCGGGGAGCGGATGCGAGGCGTTATGAGCGTTTGGCTAGCTCAATATGATGACTACTTGATAGTTTAAGTGCACCATGCTTAGCGGCTTAGAATCGGGACTTCAAAGGCGTTTTGAACGTCATGGACCATATGAGATGTTCCAGGAGTTGAAGTTAATATTTCAAGCAAATACCGAGTTGAGAGATATGAAGTCTCCAACAAGTTCTATAGCTAAAAGATGGAGGAGAATCGCTCAACTAGTGAGCATGTGCTCAGATTATGCAGGTACTACAATCGCTTGAATCAAGTGGGAGTTAATCCTCCAGATAAGATAGTGATTGACAGAATTCTTAGTCACCATCACCAAGTTAGTAGAACTTCGTGATGAACTATAGTATGCAAGGGATGACGAAAATGATTCCCGAGCTCTTTGTGATGTTGAAATCGTGAAGGTAGAAATCAAGAAAGAGCATCAAGTGTTGATGGTTGACAAGATCACTAGTTTCAAGAAAAGGGCAAAGGGAAAGAAAGGGAACTTCAAGTAGATTGACAAGCAAGTTGTCACTCCCACGAAGAAGCCCAAAGCTGAACCAAAGCACGAAACTAAATGCTTACTTTGCAAAGGGACGGTTCTTTGAAGCGGAACTAGCCTGAATATTTGGTGGATAAGAAGGATGGCAAAGTAAACAAAGTATATTTGATATACATGTTATTGATGTGTACTTTACTAGTGTTTATAGCAACCCCTCGGTATTTGGTACTGGTTCGGTTGCTAAGAGTAGTAACTTCAAAGCAGGAGTTGCGAATAAATGAAACTAGTTAAGGGTGAAGTGACGATGTGTGTTGAAAGTAGTTTCAAGATTGATATGATCATCATCACACCCTATACTTTCGGGATTAGTGTTGAACCTAAATAAATGTTATTTGGTGTTTGCGTTGAGCATGAATATGATTTGATCGTGTTTATTGCAATACGGTTATTCATTTAAGTAAGAGAATAAACTGTTGTTACATTTACATGAATAAAACCTTATATGGTTACACACCCAATGAAAATGGTTCATTGGATCTCGATCATAGTGATACACATATTCATAATATTGAAACCAAAAGATGCAAAGTTAATAATGATAGTGCAACTTATTTGTGTACTTGCCGTTTATGTCATATTGGTGTAAAGCGCATGAAGAAACTCCATCTTGATGGGATTTTGAATCACTTGATTATGAATCACTTGATGCTTGCGAACCATGCCTCATGGGCAAGATGACTAAGACTCCGTTCTCGGAACAATGGAGCGAGCAAGCTGACTTATTGGAAATAATACATCTTGATGTATGCGATCCAATGAGTGTTAAGGCTCATGGCGGGTATCGTTATTTTCGACCTTCACAGATGATTTGAGCAGATATGGGTATATCTACTTGATGAAACATAAGTCTGAAATAGTTGAAAGGTTCAAAGAATTTGAGTGAAGTGGAAAAATCATCGTGACAAGAAAATAAGGTTTCTCGATTTGATCGCGGAGACGAATATTTGAGTTCTGAGTTTGGTCTTCAATTAAAACAATGTGGAATAGTTTCACAGCTCACGCCACAGGAACACCACAATGTTATGGTGTGTCCAAACATCGTAACCGCACTTTATTGGATAAAGTGCAATCTATGATGTTTCTTCTTGATTTACCAATATCGTTTTGGGATCATGCATTAGAGACAGCTGCATTCACGTTAAATTGGGCACCATCTAAATCCGTTGAGGCGACACTATATGAGCTGTGGTTTAGCAAGAAACCCAAGTTGTCGTTTCTTAAAGTTTGGAGTTGCGATGCTTATGTGAAAAGTTTCATCTGATAAGCTCAAACCCAAATCGGAGAATGCGTCTTCATAGAATACCCAAAGGAAATTGTTGGGTACACCTTCTATCACAGATCCGAAGGCAAGATATTCGTTGCTTAAGATGGATCCTTTCTAGAGAAGGAGTTTCTCTCGAAAGAAGTGAGTGGGAGGAAAGTAGAACTTGATGAGGTAAGCTGTACTGTTCCTTATTGGAAAGTAGTTCATCACGAAATCTGTTCTTGTGACTACTATACCAATTAGTGAGGAAGTTAATGATGATGATCATGTAACTTCAGATCAAGTTACTACCGAACCTCGTAGGTAAAAGCAGTGAGATTCGCACGAGTGGTACGGTAATCCATTGCGGAGGTCGTGTTACTTGACCATGACAAACCTACGAACTATGAGGAAGCGATGATGAGCCCAGATTCCGCAAAATGGTTTGAGGCCATGAAATCGAGATATGATCCATGTATGAGAACAAAGTATGGACTTTGATGGATTTGCCCGATGATCGGCAAACCATAGAAAATAAATGGATCTTCAAGAGGAAGGCGGACGTTGATAGTAGTGTTACTATCTACAAAGCTCGACTTGTTGCAAAAGGTTTTCGACAAAGTTCAAGATGTTGACTACAATGAGATTTTCTCAAGCGTAGCGATGCTTAAGTCTGTCCGAATCATGTTAGCAATTGCCACAATTTATGAAATTTGGCAAATGGATGTAAAAACTGCATTCTGAATGGTTTTACGGAGGAAGAGTTGTATATGATGCAACCGAAGGTTTTTCGATCCAAAGGGAGCTAACAAAGTGTGCAAGCTCGGCGATCCATCTATGGACTGGTGCAAGCATCTCGGAGTTGGAATATACGCTTTGATGAGTTGATCAAAGCATATAGTTTTATCTGAGACTTATGGTGAAGCCTGTATTTACTAGAAAGTGAGTGGGAGCACTACTGACATTTACGATAAGTATATGTGAATGACATATTGTAGATCGGAAATAATATAGAATTATTCGCAAAGCATAAAGGAGTGTTTGAAAGAAGTTTTTCAAAGAAAGACCTCGGTGAAGCTGCTTACATATTGAGCATCAAGATCTATAGAGATAGATCAAGATGCTTGATAAGTTTTTCAATGAGTACATACTTTGACAAGATTTTGAAGTAGTTCAAAATGGAGCAGTCAAAGAAAGAGTTCTTACTGTGTTACAAGGTGTGAAATTGAGTAAGACTCAAAACCCGACCACGGCAGAAGATAGAAAGAGAATGAAAGTCATTCCTATACCTTGGCCATAGGTTCTATAAAGTATGCCATCTTTGTGTACCGGATCTATTGTATACCCCACCTTTGAGTTTGGCAAGGAGTACAATAGTGATCTAGGAGTAGATCCTTTGGACAGCGGTCAAAATTATCCTTAGTAGAATAAGGATATGTTTCTCGATTATGGAAGTGACAAAAGGTTAAGTAAGTAAAGGGTTACGTCGATGCAAGTTTTGACACCGATCTAGATGACTCTAAGTCTCGATCTAGATACATATTGAAAGTGGGAGCAATTAGCTAAAGTAGCTCCGTGCGAGCATTGTAGACATAGAAAAATTGCAAAATACATAACGGATCTGAATGTGAAAGACCCGTTGACTAAGATTCTCTCACAAGCAAAACATGATCACACCTTAGTACTCTTTGGGTGTTAATCACATAGCGATGTGAACTAGATTCTGAATCTAGTAAACCCTTTGGGTGTTGGTCACATGGCGATGTGAACTATGGGTGTTAATCGCATGATGATGTGAACTATCGATGTTAATCACATTGTGATGTGATCTAGATTATTGACTCTAGTGCAAGTGGGAGGCTGAAGGAAATATGCCTAGAGGCAATAATAAAGTTATTATTTGTTTCCTTATTTCATGATAAATGTTTATTATTCATGCTAGAATTGTATTAACCAGGAAACATAATACATGTGTGAATACATAGACAAGCAGTGTCACTAGTATGCCTCTACTAGACTAGCTTGTTAATTAAAGATGGTTATGTTTCCTAACCATGAACAAAGAGTTGTTATTTGATTAACAAGGTCACATCATTAGTAGAATGATCGATTGACATGACCCATTCCATTAGCATAGCACCACGATCGTTTAGTATGTTGCTCTTGCTTTTATCCATGACTTATACATGTTCCTGTAACTATGAGATTATGCAACTCCGTTTACGGAGGAACACTTTGGGTGCTACCAAAGCGTCACAGCGTAATCGGGTGATTATAAAGGAGTACTACAGGTGTCTCCAAAGGTAGATGTTGGGTTGGCGTATTTGAGATTAGGTTTTGTCACTCCGATTGTTGGAGAGGTATCTCTGGGCCCTCTCGGTAATACACATCACGAAGCCTTGCAAGCATTACAACTAATGAGTTAGCTGTGAGATGATGTATTATGGAGCGAGTAAAGAGACTTGCGATAGCGAGATTGAACTAGGTATTGGATACCGACGATCGAATCTCGGACAAGTAACATACCGATGACAAAGGGAACAACGTATGTTGTTATGCGGTCGACCGATAAAGATCTTCGTAGAATATGTAGGAACCAATATGGGCATCCAGGTCCGCTATTGGTTATTGACGGAGGCGTGTCTCGGTCATGTCTACATTGTTCTCGAACCGTAGGGTCCGCACGCTTAAGGTTTCGATGACAATTATTATGAGTTTATGTATTTTGGTGTACCGAAGAAGTTGAGTCCGGATGTGATCACGGACATGACGAGGAGTCTCGAAATGGTCGAGACATAAAGATTGATATATTGGAAGCCTATATTTGGAGTTGGAATGGTTAGGGTGAAAGCGGAATTTACCGGAGTCCGAGAGGTTACGGACCCCGGAAACTAAATGGGCCTTAGTGGGCCTCGAGGGAGAAGAGGAGGGGCGGCCGGGGTGGCGCGCGCCCCTCCCCTAGTCCGAATAGGACAAGGAGGCGCCCCTTCCTTCTTCCCCTCCCCCAATCCTACTCCAACTAGGAAAGGGGGGGAGTCCTACTCCCGGTGGGAGTAGGACTCCTCCGGCGTGCCTCCCTTGGGCCGGCCGCACCTCCCCCTCCCTCCTTTATATACGGGGGCAGGGGGGCACCCTAGAACACACAAGTTTGATCTACGGATCGTTCCTTAGCCGTGTCGGTGCCCCCTCCACCATATTCCACCTCGGTCATATCGTCATGAAGCTTAAGCTCTCTGCCGATAGAACATCAAGATCGTCCTGCCCGTCGTCTTGTGGAACTCTCCCTCGACACTCGGCTGGATCGAGTCTGAGGACATCATCGAGCTGTCGTGTGTCAAGAACTGGGCGCCGAATGCTTGGCGCCGGAATCGGTCGGATCGCGAGGAGAGCGTACAACTACTTCCTCTACGTTGTGATCGCTTCGCTTGGTCTCACGAGTGCGTAGACAACACTCTCCCCTCTCGTTGCTATGCATCACCATGATCTTGCGTGTGCGTAGGAAATTTTTTGAAATTACTACGTTTCCCAACAGTTTCATCATGCATAGCAGAAGTGGCATCATCAATAACATGCGACATATCAGAATTCATAGCAGTAGTAGGTTTAGGTGTCGCAAGCTTACTAATAACGGAAGGAGAATCTAGTGCAGAGCTAGATGGCAGTTCCTTACCTCCCTTCGTAGTTGAGGGCAAAATAGTAGTTCGATCGTCTTTCAAGTTCTTCGTAGTGATCAACAGATATAAATCCCAAGTGACTCAGAGAATAGAGCTATGCTCCCGACAGCGCGCCTTGAAATTAGTCTTGATAACCCACAAGTATAGGGGATCGCAACAGCTTTCGAGGGTAGAGTATTCAACCCAAATTTATTGATTCGACACAAGGGGAGCCAAAGAATATTCTTGAGTATTAGCAGTTGAGTTGTCAATTCAACCACACCTGGATAACTTAGTATCTGCAGCAAAGTGTTTAGTAGCAAAAGTGGTATGATAATAAAGGTAGCGGTGGCAAAAGTACAGATAAATGTTTTGGGTTTTTGTAGTAGTTATAACTTGATAGCAATGGAAAAGTAAATAAGCGAAGAACAATATATGAAAAGCTCGTAGGCAATGGATCAGTGATGGATAATTATGCCGGATGCGATTTCTCATGCAATAGTTATAACATAGGGTGATATAGAACTAGCTCCAGTTCATCAATGTAATGTAGGCATGTATTTCGTAAATAGTCATACGTGCTTATGGAAAAGAACTTGCATGACATCTTTTGTCCTACCCTCCCGTGTTTAGCGGGGTCCTAACAGAAACTAAGGGATATTAAGGCCTCCTTTTAATAGAGAACCGGAACAAAGCATTAGCACATAGTGAATACATGAACTCCTCAAACTACGGTCATCATCGAGAAGTATCCTGATTATTGTCACTTCGGGGTTGTCGGATCATAACACATAATAGGTGACTATAGACTTGCAAGATAGGATCAAGAACACACATATATTCATGAAAACATAATAGGTTCAGATCTGAAATCATGGCACTCAGGCCCTAGTGACAAGCATTAAGCATAGCAAAGTCATAGCAACATCAATCTCAGAACATAGTGGATACTAGGGATCAAACCCTAACAAAACTAACTTGATTACATGGTAAATCTCATCCAACCCATCACCGTCCAGCAAGCCTTACGATGGAATTACTCACACACGGCGGTGAGCATCATGAAATTGGTGATGGAGGATGGTTGATGATGACGACGGCGACGAATCCCCTCTCGGGCCCGAGCGGACTCGGATCAGCCCTCCCAAGAGAGATTAGGGCTTGGCGGCGGCTCCGTGTCGTGAAATGCGATGAAACTTTCTCCTTGATTTTTTTCTCCCCGAGACGGAATATATGGAGTTGGAGTTGAGGTCGGAGGAGGTCCAGGGGGCCCACGAGATAGGGGGCCGCGCCATAGGGGGGGCGCCCCCTGTCTCGTGGACCGGCCGTGGGCCCCCTGGCACTAATTCTTTTGCCAAAAATTCTTATTAATTCCAAAAAGTGCCTTCGTGGATTTCCATGACATTCCGAGAACTTTTCTTTTCTACACATAAAACAACATCATGGTAGTTCTGCTGAAAACATCGTCAGTCCGGGTTAGTTTCATTCGAATCATGCAAGTTAGAGTCCAAAACAAGGGCAAAAGTGTTTGGAAAAGTAGATACGTTGGAGACGTATCAGCCTTTGTCACCCTGTGTGAGGGC
Source organism: Aegilops speltoides (assembly GCA_021437245.1). Taxonomy (NCBI): domain Eukaryota; kingdom Viridiplantae; phylum Streptophyta; class Magnoliopsida; order Poales; family Poaceae; genus Aegilops; species Aegilops speltoides. The sequence goes on from CM038143.1 coordinate 393,397,108, forward strand.
TACCTTGGCACTCTTCCCACACTCGATCTATGGGGAGAGCTCTTCTACCTCAAGCCCGGCACCGCCGCCAAAAACAGTGGTGCGGTCTGAAGGCTCTCGTCGTTGCAGGCGCAGTTCTCGGGGCTGGGACCCTTGGCTATATCGCCTGCTGATCGGTCAAACTGTGGCAGAGGTCCTACTTATATGTCGAGAACCTCCACTCAACGTGGAACTACATCAACTTGCCGGCTTATGCAGCAGGCCCGCCTGCTGAGCCCCGCACCAACTGGAGCTACCGGTCGAGGAACCTGTTGGTCACCTCCGCCAGCACCCTCGCCAGGCTCCAGGTGATGCTGGACTCGGAGGGCCTCAAGGCCTCCAACTTGCTGGCCGCCTTCACGGAGTGTCGTGTGCTGCCTCTTCAAGCCCGGCCCCACATCATCAGCGACATGAGTGATACGTCTCCAATGTATCTATAATTTTTGATGTATTCATGCCATGTTTATAATATTTCTACATGATTTTGGTATGATTTTATTAGACTAACCCGAACTGACGCTGTTTTCAGCAGAATTACCGTGGTGTTGGTTTTGTTGAGAAATAAAAGTTCTCAGAATGCGCTGAAAATCAACAGAGATTTTTTCTAGAAAATATAAAAAATACTGGAACAAAAAGTTATCAGAGAGGAGTCCCGTGGGGCCCACGAGGGTGGGGGGCACGCCCCTGTGCCTCGTGGACTCCTCGGTGGTCCCCCTAACTTGTTCTCGACGCCAAACCCTCCTATAAATACCCAACCCCCCCAGAAATAAACCTAGATCGGGAGTTTCGCCGCCGCAAGCCTCTGTAGCCACCAAAAACCTCTCGGGAGCCCGTTCCGGCACCCTGCCGGAGGGGGAATCCATCACCATTGGCCATCTTCATCATCCCGGCGCTCTCCATGACGAGGAGGGAGTAGTTCACCCTCGGGGCTGAGGATATATACCAGTAGCTATGTGTTTGATCTCTCTCTCTCTCATGTTCTTGATTTGGCACGATCTTGATGTACCGCGAGCTTTGCTATTATATTTGGATCTTATGATGTTTCTCCCCCTTTACTCTCTTGTAATGGATTGAGTTTTCCCTTTGAAGTTATCTTATCGGATTGAGTCTTCAAGGATTTGAGAACACTTGATGTATATCTTGCATGTGATTATCTGTGGTGACAATGGGATATCATGTGATCTACTACATGTATGTTTTAGTGATCAACTTGCGGGTTCCGTGACCTTGGGAATCTATGCATAGGGGTTGGCACACCGTTTTCATCTTGACTCTCACATAGAAACTTTGGGGAACTCTTTGAAGTTCTTTGTGTTTGTTTGAATAGATGAATCTGAGATTGTGTGATGCATATCGTATAATCAAACCCGCGGATACTTGAGGTGACATTGGAGTATCTAGGTGACATTAGGGTTTGGTTGATGTGTATCTTAAGGTGTTATTTAACTACGAACTCTAGGGCTGTTTGTGACACTTATAGGAATAGCCCAATGGATTGATCGAAAAGAATAACTTTGAGGTGGTTTCGTACCCTACAATAATCTCTTCGTTTGTTCTCTACTATTAGTGACTTTGGAGTGAATCTTTGTTACATGTTGAGGGATAGTTATATGATCCAATTATGTTATTATTGTTGAGAGAACTTGCACTAGTGAAAGTATGAACCCTAGGCCTTGTTTCCAAGCATTGCAATACCATTTACACTCACTTTTATCGCTTGCTACCTTGCTGTTTTTATATTTTCAGATTACAAAAACCTATATCTACCATCCATATTGCACTTGTATCACCATCGCTTTGCCGAACTAGTGCACCTATACAATTTACCATTGTATTGGGTGTGTTGGGGACACAAGAGACTCTTTGTTATTTGGTTGCAGGTTGTTTGAGAGAGACCATCTTCATCCTACGCCTCCCATGGATTGATAAACCTTAGGTCATCCACTTGAGGGAAATTTGCTACTGTCCTACAAACCTCTGCACTTGGAGGCCCAACAACGTCTACAAGAAGAAGGTTGTGTAGTAGACATCAATGAGTGGGCGCCGAGATCCATCTTTGATGTCCACCAAGGAGATGCCGGTCGAGCAGGTATTCCGGCTGGTGCACATCTCCGACTGCAAGCTCTCGGAGTCGGAGTGGCAGTTCGGCAAGCCGCCGTACAGCCGGGCTCATCCGCCGCCTACGGTAAGTCCTTCGCTTCTTTTTCTCCTTGCTGGTCCGAGTTCCTCTTGCTGCCTGAGCAGTCGGCCATGGTGAAGTACTTCTCGGGCCAGACGGCCACCGGCCAAGATCGGCCCCGGTGACCAATTCTGCGGACGGTCGAAGAAGTAGCTGGCGACCCGACTTGGAGGCGGCCGCCATGGAGGACGACGCCACAGGCGGTGGCGGAGGGGAAGCAAGCGGCTTCTCCGAAGGCGGCCTTGGGGAGTGGCCGGACAATGACAAGGACAACGAGCCGCGCCGCGGCTACCGCACCGACAAGGCGGGTGCCAGCTCCTTGGCCCAGTTCCATAGGACCTCGAAGCCATGCCCAGTGGTATCTGTGTAAGTGCTTTTAGTTCCCTGTGGCTGCTTCTCATTTGCTTTTCTTGCGATTTCTTCAATAGTCTTTTCTTGCTTCCCTGAACAGGGCTCCGTTGTCCCTCTCGCGAGCCCCGGCTACTTTGGTGGTTGGGGCGGTCGACAGCTCTGCAGGCCCCCATCGCGTGGACCCGCTTGCCGCCCTCCAAGAGGCCATGGTGAGGAACGTGCCGGAGGTGCACAAGGAGCGGGACGCTGTGGCCCGGAAGGAAGTGGAGGCGGCCAAGGCGGCGCAGGTGGAGGCCGACGCAACGGCCAAGGCACGGGCCGACAAGGCAAGCAGGGAGAAGGAAGACGCGGCCGCCAAGGCGTAGGAGGCGGAGGCATCCCGCGGCCAAGCCTCCGGGCTTGTTGACTCGCAACACCTGGAGCCGCCTGCGCTGGAGGTTCAGGAGCCGACTGGCGGGGCCGGCGTCGACCAGCCGGCCTTGGAGAGGGGAGGAGGCCTCCCCGGACTTCGATAAGAGGTGGCCGTCGTGCAAGGCGGCCAGCCTGAAGGGCCATAGGTGGCGCCATCTGACTGCGGGTTGGCGGTGGGTCCGATTCCCATGGTCCGTGTTCCCGCGCGCCAGCGCCCGGCGAAGGCGAGATCAACGCCAAGACTGATGGACGCCAGGGCCACCAGCTCGGCAGTGCCCGAAGCCGAGGCCACCAGCGCTACCTCAGCGGACTGAGCATCTGGGGGTGGAGGCGGCGTCCTGAACGTGGTTGTGCAGGACGTCCAGGCCCAGCTTGGTGTCCAAGGTGCCGCCCTCCAGCGATGCGTGCAGGAGTTCCTGACAACGTGATCGGTCGTACAGGTACGCACTTGCTTTTCATTTTCTGAATTCTTGCGATCTTCTGGCGGGGCACGCCAGGGCACCCACTGGGTGTAGCCCCCGAGTTCTGGGCCAGCTGCTGAGTAGGCGGCTCGGAACTTTTAAGGTAAGTTCCGAGTGCTAACTTGTTTTATTTTCTTCCTTTGTCCTTGTTTTGGGACTACCACAACCTCCGCGCGGCCGCCTACAACTCCCATGTCCAGGAGCTGGCCAAGCAGACCAATGACTTGAACGAGAGCCAAAGTGAGCAATCTTTCCTTCTTCTCACGAGGGCGCGCCAACGCACCTGCTGGGTGTAGCCCCCGAGATTCGGGCCGACTGCTAAGCAGTCGGGCTGGATCTTCCAGCAACTACTTTTTCGTTGATGCTGATATCTTCTTTTTCTTATCTTTGCAGAGGCGGCGGCCGCACTGCAGCAGCGCTTGGGCAAGGCCGAAACCGAGCTTCGTGCCAAGGAGCTGGAGCACAACCAGGCGGCTCAGGAATGCGAGCGCCTAACCAAGGAGCTGGAGGCCCAGGCGGAGCGGCACAAGGCGGAGCTCCAGAAGCTGAAGGACGATGAGGACCTCCTCAAGGCCGAGTTCGAGACTCAACGCTCAAACTGGGCTGAGAAGGAGAAGTTCCTGACCGACAGCTATGAGGAGATCGAGGACATGATCGATGGTAACTTATTTCTTCTTCTTGAGCGGTTGCTGACTGCTGCGAGAGCCAGTTTCTGTCTTCTAATCTTCTTGAGCTTCTTCCTGCACAGAGTACTTCCCAGGCTATTCCGTTGCTATCAGCCAGGCCATCGAGGTGTGGCACTCGGTGCGAAGGACGGTGGGTGTGGACATCGCGCCCAACGCACCCCGGAGCCTCGGCGAGCAGCTCTTGGCCGTCAAGATGCGCCTGCAACCGGCCCATCGGATGATCCGCCGCCTGCAACGCGCCGGGGCTCAAGTGATGGCTGCCCTCTGGCTAGGAGCTCGAATTCCGTGCACCCCCAGCCGGAGCGCCGACTGGCTGGAGGTGGCAGTCGGTCGCTTCAAGGCCTGGAAGGGCGCCGCGGCTCGGGCGGGTGCTCAGACGGCCCTGGAGTTCGACAAGGCGTGATACCCCAACCTGGATCTGACCCAGCTGGCCACCTTCCGGCAGGAGGCCGGTCTGGAGCTGGCGGAGGTGGGCCCTACGCTCATCCAGCGTGCAGCAGCAATCGCCGACTACATCGACACCGCCGTCTTCATCCCTGACCTGGACGATGATGGCAATGAGGTGCCGCCAAGCTAGTTTGGGCTAGACCCGGTGCATGATGAGGACTCGGTGGAGGAAATCGCCTCCAGCGATGAGGGCGACGGCGGCGAGTACGAGGATGACAAAGACGACACGCCGGAAGATGGAGCGGGCATCCAGCCTCATCCCGATCGAGTCTCGACCAGCAATCCAAGGGCGGCTGCACCGACTGCTGCTGACGCTGACTAGTCTGAGACTAGCCAGTCGATCGCTCCACCATCTGGCGCCGCTTCCTCCGCAAACCTCTCTGACCCGCCTGCCGCTCCTCTGGCCTAGGTGGCCATTTATCTTGTCTTTTTCCTGTCCTTGTAGTCTCTTGAATAATTTCGTTAAATGCGTGCGATTCCACCCATTGGGGGTGTAAGTTAAACTTAATGAATGCTGGCCTCGGGCCTTTTGCAATGTACATATAAGTTTAAATTCGTGTTCGATTTTGCTTTTCTCTCTTTGGCTTTCTTCTATGCCGTGTTCTCTTGGCCGCCTCCCTGCCAGCCGGACAGCCGCTCTGCGATCTGTGGCTGGGTCAGGGACTTGGTCGTTCTTCGGAACGGGCAAGTTACTTGGGCCGCATAGAGTGTAGCTTGATCGAGCAAGAAGCCGGCCTGCCGGCTGCTGAGCAGCCGGACGAGGGAGGCGAAGGCTGGCTAGGCCTAAGTTAGTGTTCTTCCTTAGTCGGATTTCGTGTGGATGACGATTCCGGCCTTTAGCTCGTCGCTAGTCGGACAGTCGCGTTGCAAGCTGTGACTTAGAGCGAAGAGAGGGTTTTCGGCGTCGGCACACTACTAGTCGGCTCCGGCTGGTGCAAACTTAGGCCAAGGCGGCAAGCCCCTGGGCCGGCTGACAGGAACCCGGGCGGGGCAGGAATAGGAAAAACTCAAGTCGTAGCATAAGCTTAACTCATACATGGATAAAAAGGTAGTCCCCGAGTGCACCTCGGGGGACCTGAGGTCTTTTACTTAATACAAAAGTTGGCATGGTACATACGCTCGAATCAACTGTAAAATGGGCAGAGCAGATTTGCATTACATGGTCGCTCCGTCTCTTCGCCGGCTGTGCATCGCTTACGCGCCCTGGGCTTCTGGGCGTCGATGAGGTAGTATGAGTCGTTGTCCAGGGCCTTGCCGGTGATGAAGGGGCCTTCCCAAGGTGCCACGTGCTTGTGCTGTCCGGCTGATCGCTGGATCAGGCGGAGCACAAGGTCACCTTCGCGGAAAGAACGCGGCCTGACCTTCTTGTTGTGGTAGCAGCGCAGGCTTTGCTGGTAGATGGCGGACCGGCTGCATGCTAGCAGTCCGGCCTCTTCCAGCAAGTTGACGCAGTCTTCTCGCGCCTCTATTGCCTCCGCCTCCATGTACATGGTGACCCGAGGCGAGTCGAACTCGATATCCGTAGGGATGATAGCCTTGGCACCATACAAGGAAGAAGGGTGTGAAGCCGGTTGATCTGTTAGACGTGGTCCGAAGGCTCCAAAGGACGGCCGGCAGTTCGTCGATCCAGTAGCTGGCCTATCGCTCTAGCGGCTCGATCAGGCGGGGCTTGATGCCGGACAAGATGAGGCTGTTTGCTCGCTCCATCTGGCCATTTGACTGCGGGTGGGCAACGGACGCTAGGTCCAGCAGATGCCTTGGTTTGTGCAGAAACGAGCCAAGGCGCCTTTGGCGGAGTTGGTGCCGTTGTCAGTGATGATGCTATGGGGAACGCCATATCGGACGGTGATGTCAGCGATGATGTAACAGCGGTCGGACCATTCAGCTTGATTGGCTTTGCTTCTATCCACTTGGTGAACTTGTCCACGACGACCAGCAGATGGGTCATGTCGCCTCGTGCCATCTTGAACGGGCCTACCATATCCAAACCCCACACGATGAAAGGCCAGGTGATGGGGATGGTCTTGAGGGCGGAGGCCGATAGGTGTTGCTTGGTGCTGAACATCTGGCACCCTTTGCACTTCTTGACCAACTCTTTGGCATTGTCCAAAGCAGTCGGCCAGAAGAAACCATGGCGGAAAGCTTTGGCCACAAGGGACCTAGAGGCGGCATGGTGGCCACATTCGCCTTGATGGATGTCTCTGAGGATCTGCATGCCCTTCTCTGGTTCCACGCATCGCTAATAGACGCCGGTCACGCTCCGCCTTGCGAGCTCTTGATTGATGATGGTGTAAGCGCCTGGTCTGCACTGTATCTGACGGGCCAGCACTTGGTCGGCTGGTAGCACGCGGTTAACCAAATAGTCGTGGATGGGCTATGCCCAAGATGGGGCCGCCACCACTGTGAAGACAATGACTTGCACGAGGGGGCGGGGGTTGGGAGGCGGCGGGCTGGGGCCAGCCGCTCCTGATGGAGCTGATGAAGTCCCCGGGCCGACTACATCAGCCCCCGGGCCGCCTGCTGGGGTTCCTTGGCCGAGTGCTGGTCTGCAGCCCCCGGGCTGCCTGGTGAAGTCCCCACGCCGACTTCTGAAGTCCCCAAGCCGGATCCAACCGCTCCGGGGGCGGCCGACATGAAGATGGAGTCGGACTCTGGCGAGGCCTTGATAGACGGCTTGTGGAGGCGCTCGAGGGAGACGCCGACTAGTATGGCTTGCCGGGTGGAGCCAATGCGGGCGAGAGCATCTGCTGCGTTGTTGTCGGCCCGTGGTACGTGGATGAACTCGCATCCGTCAAAGTGGCCGCTCATCTGCTGGACGAGGAAGCGGTAGCTTGCCATGTTGGCATCCTTGGCATCCCAGTCACCGGACGACTGCTGGACCACTAGGTCCAAGTCGTCGTAGCAGAGGATGCGACGAATGCCGATTTCTTTGGCCAGTCGGAGCCCGAAGATTAGTGCTTCACACTCAGCTACATTGTTGGAGGCGGCGAAGTGGATCTGCAGCGTGTACTTCAGCTTGTCGCCTTTGGGAGAGGTGAGGACGATGTCGGCTCCCAAGCCGGTGCGCATCTTCAAGCCGTCAAAATGCATAGAATCCAGCGCTGGCGACAAGTACTGGGACTCGGCCCAATCAATGAGGAAGTTGGCCAGTGCTTGGGACTTGATGGCGGTGCGGGGCTGGTAGAAGATGGTGTGGGGAGCCAACTCTATGGCCCACTTGGACACCCGGCCCGAGGCATCTCTGTTGCCCATGATCTCGGTAAGGGGAGCGGTGCAGACAACCGTGATGGAGTGCTCTTGGAAATATTGCTTCAGCTTCTTGGCGGCAAAGTACATGCCGTAGCACATCTTCTGGTAGTGGGGGTAGTTCTACTTGGAGGCCGACAGGACCTCGCTCAGGTAGTACACCGTCCTCTGGACTGACTGGGCATTGCCGGCTTCTGAGAACTCGACAATGATCACCGTGCTGATGACTTGGTTGGTGGCGACGATGTAGAGGAGCATGGGCTGTAGCAGCCTGAGCCGCGAGGATAGGCGGTGTTGACATCACACGCTTGAGCTAGAGGAAGGCGGCGTCCGCCTGGTCGTTCCATTCAAAGCAACTGGTTTTCTTCATGAGCTGGTACAGAGGGAGTGCCTTCTCGCCCAGCTGACTGATGAAGCGGCTGAGGGATGCCAGGCACCCGGTGAACTTCTGGACATCATGCAGCTTGGTGGGTTTCTCCATCCTCTCGATGGCCTTGATCTTGACAGGGTTGCACTCGATGCCGCGTTGTGAGACAAGGAAGCCTAGGAGATGGCCAACTGGCCCACCGAAGACACACTTCTCCGGGTTGAGCTTGATGTTGAAACGGCGCAAGTTCTCAAAGGTCTCGTTCAGGTCTTCCATCAGGGTGCCATGATTTTCCGTCTTCACCACAATGTCGTCCATGTAGACATGGGCATTGCGGCCGAGTTGCTTCAACAAGCACTTCTGCATACAGCGTTGGAAGGTGCCGCCGGCATTTCTCAAGCCAAACGTCATGGTGATGTAGCAGAAAGCACCGAATGGCGTGATGCAGGCGGTCTTCAGGCGATCAAACAGATCCAGCTTGATGTGGTGGTAGCAGGAATAGGCATCAAGGAAAGACATCAACTCGCATCCGGCTGTGGAGTCGATCACTTGGTCTATTCGCGGCAGAGTGAATGGATCTTTGGGGCATGCTTTGTTGAGACTGGTATAGTCAATGCACATACGCCACTTGTTGTTCTTCTTCAACACGAGGACTGGGTTGGCAAGCCAATCCGGGTGGAATACTTTCATAATGAATCCGGCTACTAGCAATCGGGCGACTTCTTCTCCAACAATCCTTCTCTTCTCTTCTGACAGGTGGCGAAGGGGTTGCTTGACCAGCTTGGCATCCGACCTTACATGAAGTTTGTGCTCGGCGAGATCCGTCGGGACACCCGTCATGTCTTTGGGGGACCATGCGAAGATGTCTCGATTCTCACAGAGGAAATCGACAAGCTCGCCTTACTATTTGCTGTCAAGGCCAGTGCCCATGACAGCAAACCTTTCTGGGTGCTCCGGGTCCAGGGGATCCGCTTGGTCTCTTTGGCCGGCTGGAAGGAGGCCCCTGCTTCCGCCTCCTTGGGATCAGTCGGCACGGCCAGCTTCTTGCTGGCCATGGCTACCATCCGATCAAGGAGCCGTCTTTCTTGAGCAATGACGAGGGACTCGGCCAGCCGGCTGCTGGTGGCAGCACAATCGTGTGACTTGTAATCTTCAGCAATGGTGATGATGCCCTTGGTGCCTGACATCTTGGCCTTTCATTATGCATAGTACGGGACCATCATGAACTTGGCCAGCGCAGGGCAGCCCAAGAGTGCGTGGTAGGGGCTTTCCAGATCAACCACCTCGAACCAGATAGGTTCGCGGCGGAAGTGATCCCTATCGCCGAAGAGGATGTCGATTTTTATCTTGCCAATTGGGGAGTAGGACAGGCCGGGGACTATGCCATGGAAGACAGTCCGGCTTGGCCGAAGCTGCTTGGCCTTGATACCCAGCCGCTCCATGGTCTCGCGGTACAGGATGTTGATGCTGCTGCCGCCATCTATTAGAACTCGGCTGAAACGGCAGTTCCGCCTCTCCGTCGCAAAGGTTGCATCGAGCACCAGGGCGTATGAACTCGGGTTGGGCATCACAGCCGGGTGGCCAGCTTGGCTCCAAGTAATGGGCCTCTCAGACCGATGCATGCGGGAGGGGGCTTTTGTGCTGACAGCGTTGACCTCTCGGTGCTGCTACCGCTTGTTGTGCCTGTCGCTGGCTTCGCTTGTGAAGACGACATAGGCGACGTGCTCTTCAGGGAACTTGTCTTGAATGGCGCTGACTGGTCGGGCTGCCGGCTGCTGAGCGGCCGGAGCTGGAGGGCCAGCTGGCGAGGGAGGCGGGAGGGCCTCGCCCTTGGCGATCTGAGCTAGCCAGTTGCACTTCCGAGTGGTGTGGTTGGATGGCTTCGCGCCGCTGTGGAACTTGCACAGGGCATCAAGGGCTTGCTCAAAAGAGAGGGCGGGCAGCCATGCTCCCTTGCCAGTTTTCTGCCGCTTGGTGGCGGGTTGACCAGTCGGCTGCTGATCTTCGACTGCTGCTACCTGCCGGCTGCTGGAATCCGGCTACTAGGCCTTGCGCTTGTTGTCGTTTTGCTGGCGCCGATTGGCGTCACCAGCCGGTGTTTGGGAGGCCGGGGGTAGCACCTTCCCGGACGCGTCCACTTGAAGCTCTGACTTCATGGAGGAGTCGACCATGGCGTACTTGTGCGCTATGATCAGCAACTCGTCAAGGGTGGCCGGCTCGTCGCAGAGAAGCTTGTGCTTAAGCAAGGTGCCCTCTCGGCACCACGCCGTGAAGTACTCTATGGCCTGCACCTCGTGCACCACTTCGCAAGAATTGCGCGGCTCGCCCCACCGCTTTAAGTAATCGCGGGTGGACTCAGTCGGGCCTTGGACGCACATGGAGAGCTGGCAAGGCTTGGGCAGCCACTTGTACATGCTGGTGAAGTTGCGGATGAATACTTCGCTGAAATCCAGCCAGCTGTTGATGCTGTATGGCTTGAGGCTGTTCAGCCAGGTCAAGGCCGTGCCTTGGAGCATGAGCGGGACGTATTTCACGACAATGCGCCTGTTGCCGCTTGCTATGTTGACTGCGGTGGAGTAGTCCACCAGCCAATCCTTCGGCTTCACGGAGCCGTTGTACTTGGGGCGTGTCTCGTGGGAGCGAGAACCCTTTGGGAAAGGGCTCATCGCGTATGCAGGGGCCGAAACAAGGCGGGCCGACTGCATCTTCTACTTCTATCACCAGGGATCGAGCAAGTCGGTCGATCCGCTGGCGGGCATCGTTTTCTTCGATTCCTTCTCGGCGACCCAGCCAGTCTCCCAGACTCAGATGCTCAACAGGCGGCAGGGAGGCGCGCCTCTCCCTGCGCGGGGGAGGCGGGCAGTCGTTGCACCGTTCCACTGCTCTTGGGCGACCGTCTTGGTCGCGCTCAATCGTGAGGTGTGTGCGCCGACTGCGGCTAGCAGCCAGCTCCGGATCCCCTCGGTCGTGATGTTGGGTTCTACGGTAGGGTGCATCGACTGCAAATTAAAATTTTCCTACGCGCAGAACAACAGGAACATGCCACGGGAGATGGATCATAGTTCGTTACCACTAGACGCGCAATGTCGTGCAGCGGAAGAAGAGTTGGGGCAGTGCGTCCGCGTGGATCGTCTCCTCCTCGTCCGATCTCCCTCGAACAGTCGGTCATCCGATCCCACACACAAGTTCGCCGGAGCGGTGCAAGTGCACCGCCTCTAACAGTATTCACGCGTGCAGGGGGAAAACCGTGCGACGGACTGCTAGGTCCGATCACACAGTCGGCGGCGAGTGGAGGTGGCTATTCGCAACACATGCAAACCCTAGTTGCAGCGCCGAAGAGATCAACTGCAAGAGTGTGTCGCACCTCCACTTTATATAGGCGTCCGTCGCAGGCTCAACACTTGGGCCTCGCACGGACCCTAAAGCCCAAAGTCTACTCGGCCACAATCAGAATACAGCTCGAATCCCATCCGACCAGTGTCCTCGGATCCGACCTCGTAGGTTCCTTCTCTTAAGCGCGCGGCCCCTTAGGTTCAAGTCGGCTTGGTCGCAGTTCGGATCACCTCCGAACTGCACGGTTGGTAGCGGCCTCTAGCAAGGCATGCCGAACACCAATCAGACCATGAAGCTGGTTAGGCGAACCTGTACATCATACTTCTGTTCCCTTTGCCACACGATATATGTTGTCGGGCTCAAGGCGAGACTGTCATCCTTGTGCTAGCCTGACCTCTTTCTCGTTCCAGTGATACCGACCACAATCCGGATTATCTCATAATCCTTGTCGCATGGCCATGCTTCTCTTGGTCGGATCACACGAGGGGCCCAGAGTATATCTCTTCTGATCGGAGGGGCAAATCCCATCTTGCTCGACCACATCTCGTAGCATGGGTCTGGACAAGCCCGAAACCTACCTTTGTAACTACCCAGTCATGGAGTAGCATTTGGTCGGCCCAAAGCAAGTCTGTCACCATCCCGAGTACATGCATCAGCTCAGGTCTTAGGACATAGAACGTATGTTGTACTAGAGACTCACAGATGACATATCGCTGCGTCTCATAGTTGGGTCTGTCCGACTCGGACCTTATCTCGACTCGGATCCGACTACATCGAATCCGACCAGACCTTTCCAAGTCCATATTATCCGGTTAGCATCCAATGCTCCATGCCTAGTGAGACCAAGCCATCGACCGTGTCATATGCCAGTCTAGTCGGGTGCGCGTCCACATAGCCCTTTCGACTAGGGACCTTTTAGGGCAGTCATCATACAATGTATAGTCCCACAAACAAGTCACATACTTGCTGATACACATCATTGATAATGTCCAAGGACTATCTTTATTCATAAACACATAGGAAATATCATCATACATGATTGCCTCTAGGGCATATCTCCAACACGTGAGTGCCTCTTGTCGGGGACCGAGAGGTCGCGCCGTGCCCTCGGTGAGGGTGTCGGTTCTCATCTTGCACGCGGGGTTCCATCACGCGGCGACCGGCTTCCTGCTGCGTGGCAGACGCGTCGAGGAGCCGATGGAGGCGCTTCATCATGCAGCGCTTCTCATCGCCCTCCAGGTTATCCAATTCTTCCGCCGTCGCCTGGGCGGCACGCAGGTTCTTCCATGGGGGTAGCTTAGACCGGGCGGTCGGCTCCCAACATGCCGGTGATGGCGGTGCCGCGTTGTCGGACTGCACCCAGTTGGCTGGGCTCTCTAGCAGCCGGAGTGCCACCTACGGCGCGGTCGATCTCGCGCTGGTAGGCGTCAGTAAGGCGCCTCGCGGCGGCCAACTGGTTGGCGCTGTCGATGAGCGAGAGGCGGTGTGCCTCCAGCGTCGCGCTATCCGCGCCATCCTCAACCGGAGTGGCGAGGGCTCGCAGGGCTGCCCGGATCGGATTCCGGTCTGCTCCGGCAGAGCCTCCGCCCAAGCTAGTTACTAGCACCTCCGTGACGGTGTTGGCGCTGGTGATGCTGTCCGTGCAAGGGAGCGGGTCGTCGATGATCTCTACGTGGTCGGGGTAGGCATCAACATCTACCGCGTCGGAGTCGATGGTCATCTTGACGGGCGGATCAGTGGAGCCGACGGACTCTGGTCGGAGGCGAGCTCGTCCGTGATGTGGAGCTTGCGGAGGAGGTCGATGAGGCAGCTCTCGGAGCTGGCCAAACCCACATCGGGGGCAGGCTCATAGGTGAGATGGACTCCGCCGAGGAGATCGGCGAGGGAGCTTGCGGTGCAGGCGGCTTCCACGCTGCGCAAAGCATCAGCGCAAGCGCCATCGGGCGAGCCGGCTGGCTGCGCTCACGGGGAAGGAAATGGGTTCCCGTCCAGAATGTGTCTCCGGCCAACGGTGCGCCTTGCCTCGCGGTGGGCGCCAAATGTCGTGGTATTTCCTCGACATATGCCAACGGGTGGCATCATGTAGGGGGTCAACAGAACGTTGTCGGGCTCTAGAAGCGGGAGTAGGCAAGACCTCAAATGGTCTCGGGTCTTACCCAGGTTCGGGGCTCTTCGTGGAGATAACACCCCTAATCCTGCTCTGCGGGGTCTCCGCATCACTATGATCAACATCGGGCTACAAGGTGGCTCCTTGAGCTGTTCGGGCTAGAGGAGGAAGAAAGGCAACCTAGCTCTACTTCTCCCTAGCTATGTGGGTGTAAGGTGATCTAAGGGCTGAACCCTTTGCATGGGTAACCCTAGGGGGTTTATATAGGCCTACCCACAGGGGTATAATGGTAATCCGGCTGGTCGTAGGACCCGATCGTCAGTGTCTCTGGGCTCCGGCTTCTCCGCCGACAGCTGGGGCCTACCACCTGGTGGGCCCCGCCGACTATCGTGATCTCGGCCGACAGGTAGGGTCCGTCGCCTGCGGGCCAGGAGGACTAGGCCGCACTGTAGCCTTGCCCCTGATGGCGATAGCTTGGTCGGGGAGCGCATGGCTACAGTACCACCGGCTGGCGTGCGATCGCTGTAGCCACACCCTGTCACTTCTGGTTAATGATGCACAAACTCCGAGGGAGGGACGGCCGCCTGCTAGGAGGCGGCCTTCCCTTGTGGCCGCCTGCTTTCGGCTCACCATCTTCTGGTGATACACGACAGGTGGGGCCCGCCGCTTGCGGGCCACACCGCCCGCCTGTCATGGGGGCATGGCCCCGCCTGACGTAGGCACCGTCGTGGGCCGCATGGCTACAGTGTCGTGTCAGGCGAGGGGTGTCCGCCTGGTACGCCTGCACTATGGCCACGTTCCTTCCGGGATTCAGGGGTGGCAGGTGGCATTGTTGCCACACCCTATCTTGTCGTAGCAGGTGGGTGCAAACTTGGAGGAGGCGAGGGGCCGCCTGGCAGGAGTCGGCCCATGCCCTCACCGCCTTCTAGGGTGCGCCGCCTTCTGGGAGGTGGCCTGTGGGTGCCAGCCGGCCATGAAGGCCGGCCTTGCGACCAGTCGGACTGAGGGGCTTGACCAGCCCCGATGTCTTGAAATCTACTGGGGTGTGGATGAGGCTACCCAGGGTTTATCCCCTCGTCAACACCCTTTACGGTGGATGTTAAGGCTCAATCGTGGGATTGTGTTGCAGCGCTGGACCGGCGAAGCTCAGAATACCAGGTTGTTATGACCCCATGAGAGATCGAACAAGAAGGGGAAGGAGATCAAGGAGAAGGGTATGAGATCCAGAGGTAGGAGAAGGGGTAGGTGAGGAGTTCAGGATGAGAAGGAATCTGAATCTCTACTACCTAAAAGAAATGGAGCGTTTCGTTTCCCCTCTTACGTCCTCGTGCGATGCCTAGCTTCGTCGGCCTCCTTCGTTTGCCTCTCCCACCGATTTTTTTCCCACCTCCCTCATGTTTCCGGTTTATTTTCTACCGGTTTAGACATAATTAAATCAGACCCAGGCGGCCATGCACACATCTTAACTCCCGGTGTCTCTCTCCCTCCGCTCCAAATCACCGCCGCCGCCGCCCCCCGCGGCTCCGATTCCGGTCAATGCAGGCCATCTTCCGTGCCGCTATCCACTGGTGCGACCCATCCATGGTCTCGACGCTGAATCTCATTGCCCTTCTGCCCTTGCACGCACCCCCACAGCTAACCCTAGCCGCCGGCTCGGGCTTTGCTATCTCCTTTGTGTCGTCCTCCGTCGATGCCGCACTCCTGGATGCCAAACTCGCGTATGGGACGACGACGACCACGCGCAGGCTGCACATCTCCGGTCGTTCTCATACTCAGCACCATCTTCATCATCATCCAACATGAATCCGCTCGTTCTTTCAGTCGTTCCTGATCGATGCGCATCCGGGACGACCTGAAGCCCGCATCCGACAGCAGAGGACGAGGAGAAGGCCACAGGGGTTGCGGTGGAGAAGAAGGATCACCACGAAGTTGAGACGGGGCGCCGCTCCATGGCCACGGCGGCGACCAGGTCCTAAACAGCAACGCTCAAGATCGGCTAGAGATTTGAGGATTACTCAACAAGACCGCTGGTATTTCGTGCTCAAATTCCTTTCCTTTTTCATCTGCTAGATAGATTTGGAGCTTACCCAACATGCAACAAGGATGGGACAAATTGGTTTCTCTTCTATTCTTTTTGGCTATGATCGGGATTTCCGTTCTTTGTGTATGCACAGATGCATAACTGCTGCTACATTGTTACTCAATAAACAAACTACTAACTAACAAGAGAATTGGAGGCTGATGCGGTCCTTCCTATATGTAATTGTGATTGTAAAGGGAGACATATACCCTATATAACTACTTCCTGCTACCACTAAGGAGCGTACTACTTCCTATATGTTTTTACTTTTTTGAACGTAAGAAGAAAGAAAATAGCTTGCACAATTCACAAAACAGTAGGTCTGATTGTTTTACATTCAGCTGCAATTCACAAAATAGCATGGTTGGCTCTTTTACATTGATGAACCGAAATCAACCAGGAATAGAAGAAGTTCACAAAAATATGTGCCGAAGTTCCGGCCCGCATAGGTACAGCTTTCTCCTTTGTAGAATCAACAAGTGTCATACATGCATGTCTCCAACGAAGTTCTGGAGACCATTATAATCATATGTTCTGAAGATATTTTCCAATCATGGAGCTTTGGTGAGCATTATTCTCTTTTTTTAACCTCTTATTTTAAAACATCTATAGGCCTTTTAATTGTACAAAGTAGTATACTGAGCAGATGAGAGCCATTTGATGTGTTCTGTGTGGTGGATATGGGCTAAATTATGCTCCTTACCTAGCAAAAGCTAAGTTAGAGGAATCGCCTGCCCCTACAATATCGTGTTACATTTGTTCATAATTCCTAAATTAGCTCTCAGTCCCTCGGGGAATTATTAGTAGTATAC
Organism: Aegilops speltoides; assembly: GCA_021437245.1. Lineage (NCBI taxonomy): Eukaryota > Viridiplantae > Streptophyta > Magnoliopsida > Poales > Poaceae > Aegilops > Aegilops speltoides. The sequence continues at coordinate 393,413,606 of CM038143.1, forward strand.
CATTCTTTTCTCCCACCCGATTCTTATTGTTTTGTGAAGTGGGGACTACAGATTCCTTTGGACTACTATGTCCATTCATCAATGTATCATACTTACATTGATGCAATTGAAGAATTATGTCCCAAACAGTTTTGTTATAGATGGAATGAAACGGAATGCATGGAACATTTAGATCGACAGAAAATATAAGAAATTTCATTCGGCATGAAAACAAGTTAACAACAAGTTGAGGATTCTTCTTGTTAATAAATGAAAATAAAAATGGAGTGCATGCGCGGCGGTTCTGCTCTTCTTCTAGGGCGTTGGATTGAGGCAAGTGCAAATGCATGGACCTACTAAATATTGATGTGAAAATTAGAATATTAGTATTAGTTACTTTAACCCACCCTGCCATATTGCAAACATGAAAAATTTCCGTCTCCAGTCTCCCATTGCAACGCACGGGCACTTACCTAGTTATCTCAAATGACAACATGCAACATGCCTACACTGCCATCACGGCTACACCTTTAACGCCACAGCCTGGCTTAGGCCCACATGTCATACTCACACATCCTAGTGACGACTATTCCACTGGCTCCTCCTCTGGGTCCAGTTCTTCTTCTCCTCCAAGTTCCTGTTGCTGCACTTGTGCCTCTCTGTCCGCCTCTGCTTCAGTCTAGGGCGTGACTGAGGGCGTGAGACTATATTGGTTTATGGTACTGATGACAGAAAATCCACCACACACTCCAGCTGACAAACAACTGCATTCTCATTAACAAATGGTACCGTAAATGACAAAGGAATGTTCCGTGTTCTCGGATAAATGGAGGCATCACCCTTTGGTCACAACATTAGCGTGACATTCAGCAAAAAAGTGATCACAGTAGGAATAAACCTCTAAAGTATCATCTGGCGAACATCAATGCTCATCAGCGAACCCCACGCGACATAAAAATTGTGTTGCTTCTGTTCTGTGGCAAGAACTCTATTTGGCAGCGCGTATAACAGTTCCAAGCCAATCATTCGAGCTTGTGTTCACATCCCCCTTCAAGGCTCTCAGGGAGTGCTCAGTATCAACCTGCATCACAAAACAACTTTTAACAAAAACCGTACTGTCACATTATGAATTTAGTTGTCGTTTAAGTTATGTTTTACGGTATGAGCACAGGAAATATTCACACCTTTGTAATGTACACATCAACTCCAAGCCTAGCTATCGCGGCAGCTTCCAGTATTTTGGTCTCCATTCCTCCAGTGGTGTCGTGTGCGGCTACTGATATCTCCACTGCAGTGAATAGCTGGACATCTTAGGCTTACACAAGCAATGTTAGTTTACAAGCAGGACATCTGGATCATGAATTTGGTCTGTTCTCATTCCAATAAACATAATTTTGATGACAGCGACTCATGTTACAAATAATTGCTCCCTCATAGCATTAATCCCCCCCCCCCCCCTCTTCAAACGATACATAAGAACAAAGAATGCATTTGGTGATAGTAAGGCTGTCACTTGGGAAATCATCACTGACTACTTGGGTGAAGCATTTTTTGTATAATTTGATACAATTATCAACTTGAAATTGCTATGTTCACCCTCTGCAGGCTGTAGCAGCATGCCTTCATCAGTATATACTACACAACTATGCAGACATCAATCACTCAACCATCATGGTACACATGGAAGGGAGACATGATGATACCTCCTTTTCTGTTGCCTTGTAATGCAGGTTTTACAATCGACCAGCCTCCATTGTCATCTACCTCTGTTAAGCAGCACATGTCAGTAAACTGGAATTGCATGTTTTTCCCTGCATTTCCCTACAATAATTGATGTATATCGACCAAGAAGATTACACATGCAGACAAAGTTGATCTACAACAGGTGGATACTAACCTATCTCTTTGAGAAGTACTGCATTTGGGTCAGTTGGAGGACGGTCATATACTCCATGAACATCTGTCTAAATATCAATTTTCAGAGAGCTATGTAAAAGTCTAAGTAACGAAAAACTTGACAAAACAATGAAACATATGAAGCATGATGCATACAAATGGAATAAGATGAAGCCCATCTTATAACAACAAAATTGAATTATAAGAAAGACAGCACAGCCAAGTCAGCAAGTTGCCATACTGTTACAATAAATGATCAAGTCATGGTAAGGAGGCAAGGTAACAGTACCAGAAACACGACATATTTTGGAGTCAGAAGCTGTGCAAGGTGGCGTATAATGACATCCCCACTCAATATAGTGCAGTCCTGGTCATTTAATCCTAACATCAGTCTTAGTACAAGTGAACAAAAAAGTGTGTACGCCAACCTGTATGTGAATCTAAACAAGAACGTGGGCATAATCCAATTTAAAACTCACCAGCGATTCATCCAGAACAGCATCTCCGTGCAAAACCTGCGAGGAAATGGACCATTATTCTACATAGAAAACCGTAGCTGCAAGTTTGTATTCTTCTTCATATGTAGATGAAAAAAGAACAGGTGGGGGAGTTAGGCGATGCTTCCCTTATTCTTATAACATTACTGGAAAACTGTCCGAGCTATTTCAAATGTCAGAACTGATCCATTACTTAACAATACACCCAGAGCTATATTGGGAACATATATGTATTGTGAATCATTGCAGCTTACCAAAAGTATTAGTGAAAGCTCCATGTAAACAATGCTCATTAAACACAAGTCTAAAGAATATGCCTAATATCCAGAAACAACATTTTTGCCGCATATGATTCACATAATTATCGTACTTGAGCTGAAAACTTAGATCAAAGCAAATTTCTACAGAAATAATTACTCAAGAACCTAAGGTGCAACAGCTTACAGGGACAAAGCCAGCATGGAGTGACTCAATGATTTGAGAAGCATTGGCTGATGCAAGCTGCAAATGCACATATGTCAACATCTTTGTTTACAGGATTAGACATAGAACCACAAGAACTGGCGTATTGTCAGGTGTCCATCCAAAGATGCAACAATCCTCTAGTTTGCTCACATTTCTTCGCTGAGTAGACCATCCACAAGCAAATGGTGACATCCCAACAGACGGTATTCCTTCTGCAGAAGCACTTCCACAAGTCATTTATTTACCACTGATTCACACTTAAGTGACAAATTAATAGTCTTTATAAAACATATATCACAAAATTGATATATAAGCTGGTCAGGTCATTGAAAATACATAGTAGATATATTAATTGTTATAATGTTATTGATATATGAACATGCATCCTTGCAATGTTAAGTAAAAAACTTCAGATCACGACATAATTCATCCAGACAAAGGAACACATGCAGATCCTGTGGGAAAACAATAATAAACATAATCATGAATTTTCAATACCTATTCAAGACAACACTAGTGACAACACACTAGTTGATTACTTGACCATAATGACAGGTTACCATGATAAGCATGTAGCTGAATTATTAGCATAAAATGCACTAGTCTTCATTTCTATGTAGTGTACCTCTTGCCAAGGCTCTAACAATTTCCTGGTTGAGAGAAGTCACCTATGTTGCAACATATATATTATTAGAACACTGTTTAAGCATTGCATCAAAGAAGCATGGCATACATCGACAAGATCCTGAAAAATAAATATGGAACTGGAAGTTACGATATCCACATGATAGTGAAATTTTAGAAGTGCACTGTACTGAAATTCTTGTAGCCACAAAGCCAGCCTTCACCAGTGTTGAATGCAACCCTCCTTTATGTACTCCAGATCTACTTGCTTGGAAGTGACCAAAAGAACCTGAAGTAGTAAATTCAGATAGAGGATTATTACAATCTTGATAGCATGAACACTAATTTTACAAACTCAAACTCTAGCAGCACAATTATAGTTACAGGGATTACAGGTACCGTGGAACATTCGGAACTGACCAACTTCCCTGGTTGTTCAGCACTATCCTACAGGCAGACCCTAGAGACTATCGATGAGACCCATCGTATGCTAAATATCTTCCAAGCAGGTTATTTGCACTAATAATCTAAGCATGGCTCGCGCACTGAGAGGCATTACACTTGGTAGTTAGCGTCAATTCTGACAGCACATAGCATCCCAAATTATGTTCATCTGGATTCTACACCCAAATCAGGAATCACCTAGTTCAGCTCATCAGCAAGCGTAAGACAGAGAACCAGTGCCCAGAGGCAACACAGATTCCGAGCTATATATACCTGCGCCGTGGACGACGACGAAGTTGCTGTCGAGACCCAGCCCCGCCATGCCCGCGAACCCCTCGGCGTCCACGACCGGGTCGGCCGGATCGCCGGGCCTCCTGCTCCAGTCCATCCCCCTAACCTTCTCCGGGGCGGTCCCGTCGGACATGGCCTGCCGCAGCTGCGCGCACGCCGACCGCAGGCTCTCCTCGTCGATGCTCTCCAGCTCCCCCTTGTTCGTGATGGCCGCTCCGCCTGCGCCAGCACAGAGTTCGTCCAATCAGCACCGGCTGGAGAGGCGTACGCCGGTACAGAGGCACACAAGGGAAACACACGGTCGGAGAGAGCACCTAGCTTAACGATGCAGCGGACGGGGCTGGGCGCGGCGGGGCTCCACTGCTTCCGTGCCGCCTCCGCCATGGGAGCTCCTCTGCTCGTCCTCTCGCAGTCTCCTCCGATGACCGCTGGCCGAAAGAGCGGAGGGCTCGGGAATCTGAGCACCACTTCAGCTCAGCGTGACCATGGTCGGATCTACAGTGTGGACGCTACAGATTTTAGACCGGCCAGGCCATAGGAAATTACAGATGGGCCTGAGAAAAAAGGCCCAACAAACTCGTCACGACCCGTCTCAGCCCAACAAACACTGGGACAGACAGGCGCACCGAGCCCCTGCTCGTCCCCGACCTCGGCGGCTCGCGGCTCCCGATCTCGGCTGGCTCGCTGCCTGCCTCGCCGGACGCCGTCAGCCGTCGCTGTCTGCCTCGTCATCTCCCCCAGCGCTCGGCGCCACTGCGCTTCCCTGGCACCGGCCGCCCAATCCGCTCTCCACCGACTCCGGCAGCAAGCCTTGAGCCCGATTTGAGGACTTGAGGTAAGTTGTCAACTGTGGCACTGCCCCTTCCAATTCCTGATTCAGGTTTGCTCTTTGCTGTCTATTGCATCAATCAGGTGGAAGAGTCGAGTCTATTGCGTTAACTGAACAACCGGACTTGCTATCCAGTACATGAACACACAGTCCTGTGAACACATACACATAATTTTGCTATCCAGTACTTGAACACCTGATCAATGATAAAATAATGATTTGTGTGATGTTTGCCACTCTTAACAAGTTACTCGAGCGACGCCACTCTTAACAAATTAAAAATGCCACAGAATCTTTTTTGAACTTCTCAAGATATGTATTATGTACTAGTATTCTCTTATGCAAAATTGAGAATTTTAATATGTCTGTAAGACCATATTGATCTATTTCTATGTGCTATTGGTAAATTAATTAGAACGTTGGCATGTCATATTTGTTGTCAAAAGAAAAAGATGGACCACCCTGTTTTAAAATCCTAGATCTCTCGCTCCAAGGTCTCTCCAACTAGACGCCGTCGACTGGCTCCTAGCCCTAGGTCGCCGGCTCTCGGACACCTCCTCTAAGGCCACTGTCTGTTTGCCAATGCCTCCTCTCAGGTCGCAGTCTGCTAGCCGCTCTCTCCGGCATCCCAGGGCGCCACTCCCTCCCGGCTCACCACGCACTCGCCTCGTCCCTTCAGTGTAGGTCAGTGATATTTAGCAAATGAACTACGCATTCAGATGTGTATGATTGAAGGTTTGTGTTATATGCTTACTTGCAATACCACATTTGTCTTACATCTTTCTGTGTTCGCACTTGAAAGCACTGGAGGTGTACAATGAGGCTATTGAAAGCGGAGGAGTTGTTCCGGAAATTGCTTGAGGGTGGTTCCAAGAAACAGCCTCGGCTTCTCGGGCTCGATGTCGGTAGTAAGTACGTCGGGCTGGCAGTTTCTGATCAGAAAAACAGGATTGCCTTGCCTCTAAGGTATGGGCTTCTAGCAATTGGTGTTGAGGACGTGTTTCTTGATTCAAATGTAAGTGGCTCATGTATGCTTGTAAGTGATGCACAAGAATGATTATATTCCATTCCTCTTAATGGCTTAATGGAGTGGAGTATTTACAGTCCATTCACTCAACGTTTGAAAGTTTCTGTAAGTAATTGTACAAACCATCACCCTGTTGGAATTGGACTGTCCAACCGCAAACAAAGCACTACTAGTAATTCATTGAATTTGTATGCGGACTTACTCTATGCACGATTGTGTTAGGATTAGAGTGATGTCTGCATGTTGATGTTGGCATAACTTCATTTTATATGAAATGACTGTAGACCTTCAATTTTGTTAGGAAAAAACTAGTGTTGTGATTTACAAAATCCTGTGACACACATTTATATTTTAGGGACCTGTTTCGATCATACAACTTCTTTGCTTTCATATTTATGTGCCCTGTAAGGTAGTTTGGATAGTAATCATGACTTTCCTGTGTTTGATATGTTTCACCCAGACCAAGAGTGGCTTGACTCAGTATAGTCGTGATTGTCATTGCCATTATTTTCCCAGTTTCTTGGACATGGGATGTCATCTTAATTCTGCAATAATGTGCTTGGTCTATTGTCGTGAGTACTTTTATCTTGAGAGAAAAAATATTATGATAGCCCAGTAGCTTCTCTTTTCTATAATTTGGTGATGAGATAGATGACACGCTTGCATTTCCTTAATAAGGTAAAATTACATATTGGGATTGACAAGTGCATTGATATTCTGCAGTGTCTTGGGTAGGACAAAGACAAACATTAACTTGATGGCAGACGATTTCAAAACACTGGTATGTTATACTTGTTCACATTTAAAACTTACTGATAAACACAAGATCAAGTACTCAATAAAAAAAATATCATTTTGTTCTGTAATTAATGCTTGTCTGCTCCCACCACCATTTTTCAAAAATTATCTTTGATTGAAACTCATTTTGCATTCTGAAAATGCAAATTTTGCTTCAACTTAATGTGGAAAATCGAAAAAGGAAATGTGCTCTTATTGGCATTAAGTCAGGGTTTCAGGTCTATCTGTATTGGCTTCTTTACACAAGTTACCCATTTCATTTACCTTTCTAAGATATTTAAGGGTGACACTGATAATTGACCACAAACAAATCAAAACAGCATTGTATGTAGAAAGGATATTTTTTTGTGTGTATCTAGCTTTACAGAAAAGATTCTCACCTCTGATAGGCTTTAATCTGTGGATGGGCAAATAACTATTGGTCCCACTTTGCAAAATTCAACTAAAAAGTTCCAGGCATGTTATATCGCAATGCTGGTGCTAACTTGGAGTGTCATGGCCTCGTGGATGGATATCACAACTCTTAACTTAGATTTGTGCATAGAATGGAGCTGATGCAGGCTTGGTCGAAGCTAATTTACAGATGTGCGCTGGGAGCCAGCAAACACAAAAATCGGCTAGTATTGTCAATCTTATGGCGCATCTGGAATAAGAGGAATATGTAGAATCTTATAGCAAAAAGAGAAGATATATGTGACATATATTCCAGAAGTTCAAGCGAAAGCCATCACCTGGCAAAGCATGCACACATAACATGAAGGAAATATACCTAAATATGTTAGCCTTTTCAATGCTGCACCAAACATTTTTGCCAATAATATGCAGGAGAACTGCATGTAAATTATTAAGAAGCAATACTGCACCATATTATGCATAGATAACTCATTTAGGCTCTGTTGGGCATCTGGTGGCCTTTCAAGTGTAGCTTCGCTATTATCCTTTTTTTAGAACCATAACAAAACTACTCCCTCCGTCTGGAAATACTTGTCATCAAAATGAATAAAAGGGGATGTAATGTACTTTAGTTCTAGATACATCCCTTTTTATCCATTTTGATGACAAGTATTTTCGGACGGAGGGAGTATCTTACTAGAGTTAGTAAGGATTCTTCTAGATTTCAAATCACAGTGCGGCACAGCACATCAAACACTGGTAGTAGTGTTTGACAAGTTTACAGACTTAGTGATTTCTCATTCATTCTTTTTTCAGTTGTTCCATATGTTATATTTTTTCTGGATTTCTGACCTCTCTTTAATTTTCAATTAAAAGATAATGCCATTTTTTGTTTTGTGAGTAGGTTAAAAACTACTCCCTTGCCGGGCTTGTTGTGGGTTATCCATTCAACCTACAGGGTCAATCTTCTCCAGATGTACGGTGCCCTTTTAGTAGTATAGTTCACCTCCTGTTTCACTTTATGTTTTCTAATGTTTCTTTTTCTGTAAAACAGGCATCACAAGTAAGCCTTCTTGTAGGAGAACTTTGTAAAACTGGGAAACTTGATGATTTGAGCTACACATATTGGGATGAAAATTTTACCTCAAAGGTGATAGCCCCTTTTCCTTTGTGTGCCTTCTTATTCAAATAGGATAAGGTGTGGACTGCAGTACTGTTTTGGCCATCGGATACATTGTAGTTTTTAAGACTGCTATTAGGCTGTTTTGTGGGAAAATGACTGTCATGTCTCTTTTACAAGTATTTGGTTGTGAAGTTTTCTGATCAATCTTAAATGATGCTGTTTCTCCAGTGCGTAGAAGCCCTTTTAAATCCTCTGAAACTAAATGATCCAGTTGAGACCAAAACAATGACAGATAAATTTGCTGCAGTTTGCATACTCCAGGTATGCCCACCAAATCCAGGATGACATCATACTCCAATCACTCAGTTCATGTTTTCAGTTGACATAATCATTATAGTAGATCTTTGGGTCATTCAGTTGAGAACTGCTATTAGTCGCATTGAGAATTTTCCTTTGTGGACAGGGTTATTTAGATAACATGAACAGGGCATTGAGATCTGCAGATAAGTGTGAAGAGTAACTTGAGCTCAGCTTCTGGTAAGTGCTTCTTTGTACAGTATGGCCTCTTTGTTCGACAACTGACATCTTTGTTGCTTACAACTTGCACAGGTCAATGAACATTTATACCTCTTCAAAGTTCTTCAGACTTGCAGTCTTTGGTCGAAGCATGGTTCTGAAAGCATTCCCTTTTCCCGTGCCATGAAGCATATTTCATTTCGTTTTTTTTTTCTTTTGAACCAACACATTTCATTTAATTGGTCGAGACGTGAACTTAAGCTCCGAGCTAGTGCGTTGTCAGGCCTCTGATCCGATGTAGGTGCAGAGCTGACATGTTTTGCTGACAGCACATCACCTGGGCAAATGCAGCTCTCGTGCTTGTCCGCTGGAGGCAAATTAGTCGTAACTGAAGCTAATCTATTGGGAAGATCCTTTCTCCCCTTCTTTTCTTACAACCTCAGCCTGCTTATGAGATTCTCGGCATAAGCACGCGCCGCCAACAACTCGGTAATGACCATATGATGGAGGTGCCCCATGCATTGCATAGCCACCGAAATGCTTGCCTGTTCCCGTCGTCTAATTTCCACAAATTAAGCGCACAGATGCTTTGTTAGCAGCCCGGGCAATTAACCCCCTTCCTGCGGCCTTCGGTTTGCTTGTCGACCCAAGAACGGTCAGGTGATGGTGCCAGGTGCACCTGGAGTGGAGTGAGCCCCATTTCTCGGAAATGGCAAACCAGTTTCCATATCCCAGCAACAGTCCAGTTCGTCTCGGTACGCCGCTTGTGCTCATGGGCGCGTTCCTGGGGCGTGCCTGCGCTGCGGGCAGGCATATATTCTCGTTTTTTGATTGTCTGATCAATGGATAGACAAGGCAACGTCGTAAGGAATTTTGCGATAAAATCAAGTCCCTTGAGCTCTGCCGGTGCCGGACGACATCGTCGTTGCTTGCACACAAGAGATCACGAGTCGGATCCTGCCAGGAAAGTTAGGCTCACGAAGAATTTTGCGACGACAGGTAACTTCGTCCGTCCAAGTCACTACTCCACATAGGGAAAAACAAAGGAGAAAAATGGGCCACCTGTCGAGCCACAGACTCTCCCGTGTGTATGCTTCCCTAGAAATATACGCTGCTGCTGCCACGACAAGTTTATTTTTCCTTGCACTTCTGGAACGCCTTGCCTCGGGCGCTCCTGCCAGCTGCTGCTCCATGCATGCAATGTCAGCATCGTTGACGCTTTGCAGCTAGTGGTAGTGGCTTGGTGCAAAAGAGATTTGTCGGGCAAGGAAAGACAGGTCAGGAACACATGCATGAGCTCAGCCGTCGACCGTACTGTTATTTCGTTTCTCCGACTCATTTTTTTTAAGAGTACTGCTGTTGGCGTACCATATTTTTATAGAAGACGATATGTTACAAGTTCTCCGACTCATTCTCAAGGAGTCGTACTGTCTAATCCGGGCACTGCCCAAGATATACCGCCATGCACGCTGGAGTTGGAGGTGGCTTCAAGGTAAAGAAGACGGCCGGCCTACGACAGTTTGATTCCATCAGCCAGCCCGGCCGGCCGGCGTGAGGTTTAGACGATGGAGCAGCCGCTGCCCACTGGTTGCCGGCGGTTTCGGACCGAATGCACGAGTTTGATTCCATTTGTTTATTTCTTTCTGGTCGATTGATTTGTATTCCGGCGATTCCTCGACCAGATAATTGACAATTCTCCGTCAACATTTCAGGATTCGCTCGTGTTGATTTTGCTCGTGTGATTGTTGACTTTGACCAGTCGACCAACATGGCCAATCTGTTCAGAAAGGATATACTAACAGCTGCTGCTAGGAACCACAATATGATATCTAAACCATACGTACCAATCTTGTGCATACGTAGCACATGACTTCATACGTAGTGACTGTACGGCTGTACACTTTCATACGTAGAACATGACTCTTCATGGCCGGGCTCCACTATCATCAGATAACGGGAAAACAACATAAAAAATAGCATCTGGTGCAACCGAAATGAAGGATAGTCTTGAATCTGGAAACGAAGCTAGGTGCCGTATAATGCTAGCACGGAAAAAGAAGTAGAAGGTGACTTCTTAAGAAGCGAGTAATCAAATTCTCTAAATAGTTCAAATGGAAGTCCCACGAGCCTATTTGTAAGCAGCCTCTCCAAGGAGCATAGGTCTTGTATTTTTTTTCCTTCTTGGCTATTGTTCCTTTGTGCAAAGGCTAGCGTTCTGGTGTCTTTTTAGTTTTGTCGGTGTGTACTGACTTGTACAATGACCCTTATGATATAAATGAGACGCGTATTGCACTGAAAAAAGAGAGAGAAGCATAAAGCACCTGCAAAGCGGCGTCCTGTTTGGCGCGGCTTCAATTATGCCCTTACGAACATCATGCAGTCGATCTTTGTCAAATCTCACAGTAATGATCAGTCGAGTTGGATGGACACTTGTCTAGCTATCACATGTCTCGATCCAACGTGCAAACTTCGGTTTCTCCACCGGAGCATGTTCCCGCCCTCGTGTAGTCGCGTGACAGCGAGGTGGTAGGGTACCATATCTTGTGTGAGCAGTAACATCACACGCTCACGACATGTCGGATCAACACGTAGGACGGCTCGATCGGGCCGGGGACAGCAACGGGTCTTGCCCGGTGACTGGGTTAATCAAGCCACGTACGCGCCATGGCTTTGGTTCGTCCATCCCCTCTCCGCATGTTTGCTAGCTTGTGTCAACTAATTTGTCGCCCGGCCCGTAGCCGTAGGCGTGTCCCTTGGTCGGACGGCTACGGAGCCGTGCTGTCCCCGCGCACGTCCACCGGGTCCGCTCAGCTCAGCTCGATCGATCGTAGCTCGTCAGCTCTGGTGACCATGCATGGTGTCTGCAGGTGCCGAGTAGCGTAGCGTGTAGCTCGGCCTCAAAGTCAGAGCGGCGCGGCGCGGTCAAGATTAGATCAGGATCCGCCGTGCACCGCCTGAAGTGTGACTTGTCAGCGTCGGGGCACTGTTTTCACGCCGATCAATGCAATGCGACGCAAGCAAACCAAGAAAACGCCGCGCGCGCTCCGCCGCGTTCCAACAAGGCGCCGGCCAGATGACGATCGACGGCGACCCGCACCCGCCCAGCGCGCATGTGGTCGTCGATAGATGATCGATCGCCGGTCAGTGCGCGCCGTGTAGTAGTGATGGTGGTGGTGGTGTAGCCGTGTAGGTAGGGACGAGCTCGAGTACGTGAGGGTGGCGGGGATGGTAGGTAGCCCTCGTGAAAGGACAGACGGCATTGGCCGTCGTAGCGGCGCGTCGGGGACTGGGCGCCGATGGAGTTGGACTCCATCCACGTTACGCCGGACAGCGGTGATTCATACGGTCGGCCTGTTCCCATGGGCGTTTTGGACGCGGCCCCAACCTAAATTGCCTACGCAGTGTAGTGTAGCTCTGGCAGTGGCAGTAGGAGTAGCCACGACGTGCGGAACGACGACTACCTTGGTCGAGGTTGGATGTGCGTGCGTTTTGTAAGAAACAGATAGAGTGGCTAGGCTTGGAGAAGCGTGAAGATCCGATGGAGAGGGATCGAGAGTGGATTTTCTTTGGGCGACGAGAATCATGTCGTGTGTGTCCCCGGACAGACTTCCGGCCTCTCTCTTTGTTAGTAATAATGCGTACTCATATCATATGTACGTACGTAGGAGGTTTTTCTTTTCGAACATGAATGTTCGTAGGAGCTTATTACGTAGCTAGGCCATTGCCATTGTTCTGTTGTGTAGCCCTAACTAAAAAAGAGGAGAGTAGAAATGACTATACTCGTGTACATAGAGTACGTTGGACTAGCACTAGCTAACTCCAAAAGCAAATAAAAGTAGCTAAAGTCGGATCAAATCACTCCCTTTTTGTCAGGTTAACCGAGCCTAGACACAACACAGTGCCACTTTGCTGTTCAACATCCACACCAACAGCAAGCTCAAAGTGTCCGCCTTGCCTGCTGGTTTACGGACTGCAGGTACATAATATCCACACACAATCCTCTTAAGAATCTACACATAATAGCTGGTGTTTCTGTCGCAGTAGCCAGTAAAGGGCTGGAGCTATATACATTGCATGTTGGGCATACATACAGCCCGGTTAAAACTGGAAAGCGATGTGCCTTGTGCAGTGCAAAAGTCGTCCAGTCCAAAAGCAGGCACACATGGACGCGGCAGCACCTGTCCCGTCTTGCCCAAAGCCAAGCCCAACCACCGCCGGCTGCACTTGCACTGCACCGTGGAATCAACAATCAACTCACTGATGTCACTCAAGACTTCAAAGACTCGATCGATCAGCGGCAGCCGATTTATCTAATCTGCTATAGGATATAGTCCCTCCTTTCTAAAATAGATGACTCAATTTTATACTAACTTTAGTATAAAGTTGAGTCATCTATTTTGAAACGGAAGGAGTGGTAGCAAGCAAGAAACTACATACCGTCCTGCTGCTAATTCAAGGGCCGTGCGTGGTCGGGATATGCCGAGGAAAGCAAAGACAAACCTGGCACCAAGTCAAGGTACGGACCGAATAATTCCCCTGTCTATATCTTGCACGGAGAGTAGTACAGCAGTGAACACGATCTAGTCGATAGATATCGTCCTAGTGATTCGTCGTAAACGGCATGCATGCCAACGGGCCAGACGCCCAGACCAAGGAGGAGCCAATCACCCTACGCAAGTAGCCATGCATCCATGTTGATTGACGCCCGGCCCGCACGAGTAAAGTAGGAGTATATGCTACTGCTGCTGCTGCTGCTCGGTGCATGCACGCATGCGGGCATCAGCTGATTGGTACGTGGTGGTGGTGGCCGGCCTGCCGGTGCCGGTGCCGGTGCCAGCCACCGGAGACGGCCGGGAATGAACGATCGAGATCACGTATGGGGGCTTGAATTACTAGTAGTAACATTTTATGCCATCCCCGTCTGTTCCTCGGGTGCCGACCGATCGACAGCACCCGATCGCGACGGCCGGCACCCATTGACGTCGATCCCTTCGTCTCTCTCTTGTCCTTGCTAGCCAGTCTCGGATCATCAAGGCGTCTGTTTGGCCCGGTCGGGTCCGCGGTTGCTTTCCGTATGGAACACACGGCGCCAATTAGCGCATAACAAATTCGGAGAGTGGCTTTCGTTCCATTCATCAGCTCGCTAGTCCAACTCCAACGCCCATCGTTATTCCTCTCACGTCACCGCGACGCTAGTCTACTACTATATGTATGTATGAAAAGCATGTATAAGTACGGAGGAGAGGACACGTAAAACTGCCGTTTGAATTTGATTAATTTGAGAGTACATCACGCAGACTTGACTTGAGATAAAACATCGTTAGCCTTAGGCTTGCTTATTTCGTAGGGAACGGAATCCCTCTAATCACTCAATCGCTGCTTCATCCCGGCAAGCTGATTAACAAGGATGGCTAATTAACTTGAGAGCTAGCCTAATTAGCCCATGAAAACAATTATGTATCCCATAGTTAATTTGTCTATAGGAGGAGGTTGAGGATTCCCCCTGCTAGCTAGCTACATAACGAGACTTGCTACATATATATTGCATTCTCTAGCCGCAAGTTGCAGCGGACCGCCCGGCCACTGACGCTCGATCGTCGTCTGTCTGGGCTGGCCATCGCATTCTTACGTACGCATTGTGTTAAACTAGGCAAGCAGAGCATATCCCTGTCTCGGATCTCGCCGGAGTAAACTAATGGCATCCAGCAGCCAGCGTTGTGCCCAATTCTTCCTCCCGGCATCCATCCATCACGTACAGTAGGTGTCATGGATGATGCTCACTTAGTTAATCATTTTTGGGGGTTTTATCATCCGCTTGTCCGTGAACCGTGGTGCAGGCAGGAACGGATGGATCCAAGCACCACGTACCGCCGGCATGTTTGCAGCGCATGTCCAGGTGCCGGCGTGTGGTTCCAGCGGCTACGTGCGTGGAAAATGGTGTAGGTTTTGACTTGGTATGGACGAGGACGACGATCCAACAGACATCAGGTGCAGCGGGAATTGTAGTTGGTTGGTTCAGGTTGGACTTGATCATCATCTTGTCTCCCGCTCTCTGCTAGATATAGATATATAGATAGCTAGATACCGTCTCCTTCGTCAGTCCTGTATAAACTATGTTTGAGGCTTTCATAACGATATATGGGAGAAATAAGTAAGTTATCATCATCGGCCAGTCAGGTGTGCGTTTATTCTGGGGTCGTCGTAATTAAGCTGTTGTTTGATTTCTGGGACAAATGTGTTCTAGACAAGTCTTGGAATCCTTTGAAAAGAGAAGAGAGATCCAATAACTCATCTTTTCTTGATTTGGTTTCTGAATTGGAACAAGTCGTACGTATGAAAGCAACGGCGACCAGCTACATGACTTGAACAAGTATAGAAATGAAACGTAAACAAACAATATATGGATGAGCCTGTCATTCCAATAAGTGTTAATTCATCAACCAATACATAACGTGTGTTTGAACTGATTCCACTCAAAATATGCTTGGAATGTACATGTATGCTAAAGAAAGATATATGCTTTACTAGTGGAGTTTCTTAATAAATCAGGACCAATTTGGTCTGTGGTGTAAGCAAATTAACGGCTCTCCCAAGCATATATCTGCCTTCCATCCTCATCAACGGCTCTCCAATACTTGATTCTAAGGCTGACACGACATTAGCAATCAAGGAAAAATAAACTAAACTCTGCTCAGTTCCATGCGCTAGCTAGGCCTCAAAACTTAGAGAGGAGAGGTGAGAGCTTACCTGCAAAAGGCACGCTATCCTGGCCATATCCATACCCCCATGTTCCTTGCGAAAACAAGTATCCATCCATGCATATGCATGAACCATTAGTTAGATGCCCATGGCCAGTTTGTTAGAGCACGCATGCGCCCCCCCTTGCACGTACACACTGATCACGCGCGCGATGCCATGCGGTTGTGGGACTCATCCGTGCATGCGGGCGGCGTGTGACGTCGCTCGACAACGGGTACGTTTTACGGCCCAGCGCCGCGCGCTCAGATGGTGCGAGACGCGGCGCCCGCCCGGCCCGGACCGCCGAGGGTTGGGTTGGGTACGCCCGGTACGCACATCCACTACGACGAGCTGCCAAATCAATTGGTCGTATTAGACTAGGCTCGTCTTAACCTAGCCGCTGCCAAATCAATTGGTCGTGTTGGACTAGGCTCGTCTTAACCTAGCCGCTGCCACGTGAAGGCGACTAGGGAGGCGTCCTCTACCTCCGATCTCCACCGGCCAGGGCTGGTCCCTTCTCCCTCCGACTGCTGCTCCGGCGTCAGGAGGGAGGGGGCCATGTTTCTCCGCTTTGTAGTTAGGATTTGGTTTTGTAGGTCGTGGTGTGTCGTTTGAGTGCTGGAAGCGATGCCTGGACGAATAAATCTGCTTCAGTTTCACTCCCACACTGCCGGTGTCCTTTATGGCGGCGTCTCGGAGTTGATGGCATCGTGTGTTTGCCGATCCTTCAGATCGGCGGCGTTAAGGTTCGCGGATGGTCTCGGCGAGGCGGCGGCGACGACCCCTTCATGTGTGTTTCTCCTTCTGGTTTATCTCCATTGCTGCGGCGTTGTCTCCGACGCCACGGTGGAGCTGGGAGGTTATGCTGTCCGGGAGTAAGCACAGACGGTTGTCTACGCAGGTGACAGCTGCAAGAAGGTGCATGTTGTGCCGGGTTGGTGGTTGGCAGCTGACAGTTTTGGTTTCCTCCTCCGACGTCGTAGTCGTGCGTGGGTGCCAATTCCGGAGTTGGATTGCATGTCCGCGGACACGTTGCGCCGGTCTGATTCTTTCAACGGCTATGATTTTGCTTTAGGCAAACTACTTTGGAGGTTCGTAAAGATGCAGAATTGTGATGGAGTCGCGTCGAACTTGGGTGAAGAGGTGATTTGTCTTCTTTTTCCCTGTTAGAGAGAGACAGACGCTGTTTTTTTTGTATAGGCTTATCCTATCTTTTTCAGTCATGTAATGTCGGTGTTTATATGGCTTGTATCTGAATCTTTATTTTATTAATAAGACACGTATTACCATGAAGAAAAAAGACTAGACTCGTCTTTGCCAAAAAAAAGACTAGGCTAGTCTTTTGATAGATCACTATTTTTAGCAAAACTAAAACCAAATTTAAGAACCAAAAATCATGTTTGTAGAAGATTTAACAACACTCGGTCCCCAATTTCTAACAGGTTTTCTCTATTTTTTAAATGGTAAAAGACTTGCCACATTTATTAATTAAGAGAGGGTTTAGAACAAATTTGGTCACCCTAGGGAAAGAAGCCGGTAAACAAAAGCTTACTCTCCCAAAAGACCCATTTGGTCCGGCCGCGACCGTTTAGATCCGCGCAGATAGAAAACGTGGCCCAATGCACCGATGGAAATGGACAAGTGTCTTTTTTTTCTGTCCGTCGTGACCCATGTTCGGTCCAAAGTTGGGCCGGGTTTGCGGCATCCCAGACACAGCGCCGACGTGCGCGGTGCCCGTCCTTCTCCTCTCCCTAGTCCGCCCATCGGTGGCACATCGGTCATTCATCCTTCCCCTCCTCCACACTTGACATCCCCGCCCACGTCGTCACCACCCATTTTCTGGTCGGTTCGATAGTACTCAGGCCGTCGCCGCATCCAACCACTTCCTCACGGCCATGCTGCATCCACCGAGGCCCACCCCTTGCCGGCATCTATGGTCGCCCTCGCCGGTGTCGGAGCACGAGAAGGCACGGTCCTTCACCAGCACCGATGCCGCCCTCACCACCACGGTCATCACCGGCGGGCGTGTACTTAGACATGCCTGCTGTTGTACGTGGGGATAACTGGAAGTGGCACTGACAGGCGGACTTTGATATGCCTACTTTCCAGGAATGCTCGATAGCATGGAGTGTATGCACCAGAAGTGGAAGAACTCTCCATTTGCTTGGCAGGGGCAATATAAGGGGCATTTTAAACCTTGCATACTTGAAGTTATGGCATCACAAGTGTCGGTGTCAAAACCAGCGGATCTCGGGTAGGGGGTCCCGAACTGTGCGTCTAGGCGGATGGTAACAGGAAACAAGGGACACGATGTTTTTACCCAGGTTCGGGCCCTCTCGATGGAGGTAAAACCCTACTCCTGCTTGATTGATATTGATGATATGGGTAGTACAAGAGTAGATCTACCACGAGATCAAGAAGGCTAAACCCTAGAAGTTAGCCTATGGTATGATTGTTATGTGTCCTATGGACTAAAACCCTCCGGTTTATATAGACGCCGGAGAGGGTTAGGGTTACACAGAGTCGGTTACAATGGTAGGAGATCTACATATCCATATCGCCAAGCTTGCCTTCCACGCCAAGGAAAGTCCCATCCGGACACGGGACAAAGTCTTCAATCTTGTATCTTCACAGTCTTGGAGTCCGGCCAATGATGATAGTTCGGCTATCCGGACACCCCTAGTCCAGACTCCTCAAGGTAGCCCCGAACCAGGCTTCAATGACGACGAGTCCGGCGCGCATATTGTCTTCGGCATTGCAAGGCGGGTTCTCCTCCAAATTCCACGTGCTTACCGAATAGTGTACGGCTTCCTTATAAATGTTGCGCTCCTTGGCTTCCACGTCCAATAATGGCCCTCTTCCACGTGTCGTATGAATGCGAAAAGCCAGGGTATTCTTACACTTTACCCCCTAGCTGCGTGAATAAACTGCCTATAAGAGAGGCGAGGATCCAGATCCGAATCACACCATCCTCCTTCCGCGAGTATTCATCGAATTGCCTCTGACAAAAGTCCACTCCATCATGGAAAGTCGACGCAGCTCCTCCTCTCGTGCTCCCAGCCCTCAGCCAGGAGATTGGGGGAGATGTTCAGTCCCGCATAGCGAGCTGGTGACGCTCCAAGGAGAGGGATATCTTCCCCCAGCCTTCATGGTTCCGGTTCGAGCGGATGGCCACCCACTGAGGCGGAAAGCAAAGCGGAGAGCGCCCCTAATCCCTCCAAAGGAGAGCGGGTATGCTTCGTCCCTTATCTAATAAGGGGACTCGGATTTCCCATACATCCGTTTCTCCGGGGGCTCCTGGAGTTCTATGGGCTCCAGCTTCACCACCTTACGCCTGCCTCCATTCTGCACATCGCGGGCTTTGTGGCCCTTTGCGAGCTGTTCTTGGGCATCGAGGCCCATTTCGCGCTATGGAAGAGATTATTTTGCCTCGTACCCTGTTCTCACGAGGGGTCGATATATCAAGTGGACGGAAATGAAATATGGCGCATCGCCGGGACCGGATATCTATCCGGAACCCCGAAGAAGGCGTTCGAAGACTGGCCTTCGGAATGGTTTTACATGGAGGACGCCCCGCTGCCGGACCCAGTTCAGATCGGCCTCCCGGAGTTCAGCAACGCTCCTCTAAAGAAATGCCTGAGTTGGCGCCCGCGGAGCCCTCAACGGGAGAATGATAGGGACGTTCAATATCTGATGGGCCGAATAAGGTTATTGGCTCATTCCGGATTGACCATGATTGAAGTCATGGCCACATGCATCATGTGAGGGGTGCAACCGCTTCAATACGGGGGCCACCCCATGTGGGATTTCAACGGGGAGGATGACGCCACCCGTGATGGCCGCAAGGGGCCAGGATCGGTTGCTGATCTGGTGAAGATCCTGTCCGGCTTTTACAAGTGGGAGAAGGTGGAATTCATCCGCGCGAGTCCATGGAATGGATTTTCGATGAACAACCCTCGGAGCTGGGTAAGCGGACGTTTGTCTATCCGATCCTTGTTCCCAAAATTAAGTGTCTCACTTTGTGATTTCGACGCAGGAACTGCGCCGGGCCGTAGAGGACATACACAGTCCGGCTCCACAACCAGAGGATCCGGAACGATCCCTTGATCTGGCCTCCGAAGAGGATCCGGATATAAAGGTGGAGCTGATCGACGGGGTGTTCCACCAACTTAGTATGGATAATGCTTTGGTCGCCATTACGGTCGACTACCCCGGTTTATCTCCGGCTTCCCAGGTAACCGTGACTGGAGTCCCGATACCACGACTCATCCATGCTTATTTCTGACCATCGTATAATAATGGTACTCCACAGGAGGTGCCTTTGAGGCGGGAAGCCGAACTTGCGGTGGCTGACCAACAAGGGGCAGCTCGGCCCGGCAGGCAGAAAAGGAGTGCGGCGCGAATCGAGACGTCGCCGCAACGGTTGGTGCGCCCCCATGTTTCCGGAAAAGATTCCTGGAAGGCCTACTAACGCTTGTGGTTTTCTCAGGAGAAAGAGCACTCGCCAGACTGTGCCCGGAGAGGTTGCCAATCCCGCCTCCACCAGCCAGGCTCCAACACCAGGTCCGGAGGGGGAGGCGAACGCAAGGCGTGTGTCGGGTGCTCCTCCAACGGAGGACACCGATAGGTTGTCCGCCACCAGATCTGAGGTGGAGAGCGCCATGAATCACAGGCGCCGCCGGACAGTTCTGCGCGACACATGCTTCTCCCCCGAGGCGTTAAATGCCTTTAATTTGGGTGACGCGCACCTCCGTGCTGCTCAAGATGGTCTAGCCAGAGCCACGGAGCAGTATGTAAAATACATACGGGTGAGTAATTTTGACAGTTATATGTGCCAGTAGCCCCTGAGACTTAAAATAGTTAGAATAACTGATTTAAGGATCACTTGTTGTGCAGGATCTTACGGAGAAGAATACCCACCTGTCCCAGGAGCTGCAAGAGTGC
Source organism: Aegilops speltoides (assembly GCA_021437245.1). Classification (NCBI taxonomy): domain Eukaryota; kingdom Viridiplantae; phylum Streptophyta; class Magnoliopsida; order Poales; family Poaceae; genus Aegilops; species Aegilops speltoides. The sequence continues at coordinate 393,434,170 of CM038143.1, forward strand.
AAGGCCCAACTTGAGGCCGCACTGGCCGCCGCAGGGGGAGCCACAGAGACCCCCTCTGGTAATACATACTTCGAAAGATAAGTAATTTGCGAAGTGCAGCGCATGTATAAGTCTGACAATAATATTGCAGATGGTGCTGGACTAGATCTGGACAAGCAGCAGCTACTACGCCAGCTAAAGGCCGGCGAGAAGGTGCTGACAAGGGTGCGGCAGGAGAAGAATAACCTCCAAGATGCCAACACTCAGATGGGCGAGGAACTAAAAGATGTTCGGGTCCAGCTGTCTTACTCCGTGAAGGAGAATCTGCGGCTTCATCGCGGCATTTACAGTAAGTGCTTGAACGAACTTTTGGAAACAAGAGTTCGGCGAGGAAGTCGATTAACCAGAATATGCCTGTAGGTATGCTCACAGGCCGTCCTGCAGAGGAAATGCCCGGTTTAACGGGTGACCAGCTTCCCGAGCTATTACAGCTGCACGAATGAGTTCGGCAGGTGATGAGCGGCGTCGCCCAGGCTTTATGGCCGTCTGTCTCCCTACCCGAGGGTCTTGGAGGGCTTGTGGAGAAGCTTCAGGGAGCTCGGCGGCGCTTTCGTCTGTGGAAGATATCGGCCTGCCGTCAAGGCGCCAAGAGGCCTGGGCCATGGTGAAGACGAGGTACACGAAGGCCGATCCGAACCACATGGCCGAGGTCGGGCCTGTGGGGCCCGATGGGAAGGAGATCCCTGTGAGCTTAATGTACAGCCAAGTAGAGTTGGCCGCAAAGTATTCCCAGCAGGATTGTAAGCTAGATAGCCTGCTAGATGGTATTGAAGAGGAATACAATCAGTCAAGTTGACTACGTAATTTAAAATGACATGTAAAATGCCTTCTAGCCGGATTGTAGATCGTTTGTCATTGCGGACCTTTTCACTTCGACCTCGGGACCCGACAGTCCGGAGTGTGTCCGAATACCCTCGCGGTTATAGAAAAACCGGGGCATGCGTGGAGACCAGGCGTAGGGGTCATTAGTGCTTTATCAGACAAGTGCCCAACTAGTTATGTTATATTACATGGTTAGTAAGAAACATCTTCCAGGGAGAATAGTTCCGTTAGGGGTTCCTTTCCCTGGGGGGCATGCCCTAAAGTGCATGTCCGGACTGCGAAAAAAGCAGGAGATCATCTGGGGGCAGATAAATAAATAATTAAGAAATCGTCTTTTAAGTCACCGACCGAATATTCCCTTAAGAACGCTAGCTTTCGGCTTCACCCAGTCTGAGGTACACATTCGGTGACCGGCAAGAATAATCGCAGAGGTGCTCCCTTTACCTCCTAGCCGAACAATCGAGAACATAGGGGTAAGCACAGGAGCCAGGCAACCCAGCTTGGCCAAAACTTAAGTCATATCGATGCATATAATGGTGAATAAAAGGTACATGCGGAAGTGTGACGCATGTGTTGGGCATGAAGCCCGTATAAATAAGCTTCTGTTAAAGAAGCCCCCAGGTATAATGAGTGCGAGTAGCACGTCAAATGTGTGCGAAAGATGCGCAGATCGGCCTTCAAAGGCTTTAAGGAAAAAGGAAGGAGAAAGAGAGAAACAAAAGACAACTAAAGTATAAAATGTGGACGGAGGAAGAAGACGAACTCTGTGTTCGGCGCTAGGCGTAGAATCTTCGGAGACGGGCTGCGTTCCATGGGTTCGGCTTGAGTCGGTTGTCCGATGCGTTTCGCAGACGGTATGCTCCGCCGGTCAGGACTTGGTCGATGATGAAGGGACCTTCCCATTTAGGCTTGAGTTTGTCCTTTTTCTTGTCCGGCAGGCGTAGAACGAGTTCGCCAACATTGTAAGTTTTGGCCCGTACTTCTCTGCTTTGATATCTTCGAGCCTGCTGTTGGTAGAATGCGGAACGAGCTTTAGCCACGTCGCGCTCTTCCTCTAAGGCGTCCAAACTATCCTGCCGATCTAGCTCGGCTTCTCTTTCTTCGTATATTCGCACGCGAGGTGAGTCATGAATTATGTCGCAGGGCAAGACTGCCTCTGCGCCGTACGCCATGAAAAATGGCGTGAATCCGGTAGTACGATTCGGCATGGTCCGCAGCCTCTAGAGTATGGACTCGAGCTCCTCTACCCAGTGCGTGTTAGATTCCTTGAGGGACCGCACTAGTCTGGGTTTAATGCCGCTCATGATTAGACCATTTGCTCGCTCGACTTGACCGTTAGTTTGAGGGTGATAGACTGAAGCGTAGTCGAGCTTAATGCCCATGTTTTTGCACCAGAGTTTAACCTCGTCGGCCGTGAAGTTTGTGCCGTTATCAGTGATGATGCTGTGGGGGATACCGTAACGGTGTACTACCCCTGATATGAAGTCTATCACAGGTCCGGATTCGGCCGTCTTAACTGGCTTGGCCTCTATCCATTTGGTGAATTTATCCACCATGACCAATAGGTATTTTTGCTTGTGGGTTCCCCCTTTAAGGGGTCCAACCATGTCAAGCCCCCAGACCGCGAACGGCCAGGTGACGGGTATAGTTTTCAGGGCGGTGGGTGGCATGTGGCTTTGGTTAGCAAAGAGTTGGCAACCGACGCATCGTTGGACTAAATCCTGAGCGTCTGTCCGGGCCGTTGGCCAATAAAATCCTGTATGGAAGGCCTTGCTTACAAGGGCCCGGGCTGCGGCGTGGTGCCCACCGAGTCCGGCATGAATTTCAGCCAGAAGATTTTGCCCTTCCTCTTTGGAGATGCACCTTTGAAGGACTCCGGTAGTGCTTTTCTTATAGACCTTATAGGCTTTAGAGCGCCGTACTATGCAGTGGGCCCCATTTTGGTCCTCGGGAAGTTCTTGCTTAGTTAGGTAAGCTAGGAATGGCTCGGTCCATGGGGCAATGACTGCCATTATTTCGTGGGCTGAAGGTGTTGTTTCATTGGCAGAACCGCCGATTGTGTTAGAGTGTACGGTGTCGGGTAGTGCGGTTTTTTCCGGATTGTTATGTACGGACTCCCCTTCCCATAGTACGGATGGCTTAAAAAGCCGTTCCAGGAAGATATTGGGGGGGACGGCATCGCGCTTTGCACCGATGCGTGCCAATACGTCCGCCGCTTGATTATTATCCCAGGCTATATGGTGAAATTCGAGCCCTTCAAACCGAGCTGACATTTTCAAAACGGCGTTACGCTAAGCTGCCATTTTTAGATCCTTGGTGTCGAAGTCTCCATTTATTTGGGATATCACGAGGTTCGAATCCCCTCGCACCTCTAGGCGTTTAATGCCCATGGAGACCGCCATCCGGAGGCCATGTAGAAGGGCCTCGTATGCGGCTGCGTTGTTGGAGTCCATGTACATTATCTGAAGTACGTATTGGACTGTGTCCCCAGTTGGGGACATCAGGACGACGCCAGCCCCTAGGCCGGCCAACATTTTGGAGCCATCGAAGTGCATGATCCAGTTAGAATATGCTCCATACTTTTTAGGGAGTTCGGCTTCAGTCCATTCGGCGATGAAGTCAGCCAAAACTTGCGACTTGATGGCTCGCCGTGGTTTGTAGGTTATGTCGAATGGTAGGAGCTCGATGGCCCATTTTGCAATCCTGCTGGTCGCGTCGCGGTTGTTTATAATGTCATTGAGCGGTACTTCGGAGGCTACTGTTATCGAACACTCTTGAAAGTAGTGTCGGAGCTTCCGGGATGCCATGAACACTGCGTACGCTATCTTTTGATAATGCGGATACTGGGATTTGCATGGAGTTAAGACAGTGGATACATAGTACACTGGTTTTTGAAGAGGGAACTTATGTCCATCCGCTTCTTGTTCGACGACGAGTACCGCGCTTACAACTTGATGAGTTGCCGCGATATATAATAGCATTGGTTCGCCCAAGTTGGGCGCGGCCAGGACCGGATTTGTTGCCAATACGGCCTTTATTTCTTCGAGTCCGGCCGTGGCGGCATCCGTCCGTTCGAAGTGTTCGGTGCGCCGGAGGAGGCGATAAAGGGGTAATGCCTTTTCTCCCAAGCGGGAAATGAAGCGGCTTAGAGCCGCCACACATCTAGTTAATTTTTGTATTTGCTTGAGGTCTTTTGGAATATCCAATTGTGATAGAGCTCGGATCTTGGCTGGGTTTGCTTCAATTCCTCTACCGGATACAATGAAGCCCAAGAGTTTTCCGGCTGGTACGCCGAAAACGCATTTTTCCGGTTTGAGCTTGATGTCATATGCTCGGAGGTTGTCAAATGTGATCCTCAAGTCATCTACTAGAGTTTCGACGTGTTTAGATTTGACGACCACGTCGTCTACGTATGCCTCCACTGTTTTGCTGATCTGGGTTGCCAGACATGTCTGAATCATGCGCTGATATGTTGCACCGGCGTTTTTGAGCCCGAAAGGCATTGTGTTGAAGCAGAATGGTCCGTATGGAGTAATGAATGCCGTTGCGGCTTGGTCTGGCTCCGCCATCTTGATTTGGTGGTAGCCGGAGTATGCGTCGAGGAAGCACAATGAATCGTGCCCTGCGGTAGCATCTATAATTTGATCGATGCGGGGGAGGGGGAAAGGATCCTTTGGACAAGCCTTGTTAAGGTCCTTGAAATCGACACATAGGCGCCAGGATTTTTCCTTCTTTGGTACCATTACCAGGTTTGCTAGCCAGTCCGGATGTTTTATGTCTCTGATGAATCCGGCTTCTAATAGTTTGGCTAGCTCCTCTCCCATTGCCTGTCTTTTGGGTTCGGAAAATCGCCGAAGAGCCTATTTGACCGGTTTGAATCCTTTTAGGATGTTTAGGCTGTGCTCTGCCAACCTGCGTGGGATTCCTGGCATGTCTAAAGGGTGCCAGGCAAAAATGTCCCAATTTTTCCGAAGGAATTCGCGTAGTGCGGCGTCTACATCAGGGTTTAATTGTGCCCCAATGGAGGCCGTCTTTGTGGGGTCCGTTGGATGGACTTGGAATTTGACTATTTCGTCCTCTAGCTTAAAAGAGGTGGACTTGGATCTTTTATCGAGTATCACGTCGTCCCTGTTTACCGTGGAGCGCAGCGCAATGAGTTCCTCGGCCGCTAGGGCTTCAGATAGTGCCTCTAGGGCTAGTGCAGCTGTCTTATTTTTGGCGTGGAGTGCTATGTCCAGATCACTGACAAGAGTGATGATTCCGTTGGGCCCGGGCATTTTGAGCTTCATGTACCCGTAATGGGGTATAGCTTGAAAAATTGTGAATGCCTCTCGCCCTAATAAAGCGTGATATCCGCTCATCGAACGGGCCACTCAACGTGACCTCCTCGGACTCAGAATTGTCCGTGAGAAATAACACCACATCCAAAGTGTAATTTTTCTTGTGCAGCGTGCTTCCCGACTAGGGATTATTCCTCTAAAGGTTGTGCTGCTTCGCTCAATGCGGCTCTAGTCTATTTCCATTTTCAAAGGGTTTCCTCGTAGATGAGGTTTAATCACTGCCGCCATCCATGAGTACCTTAGTAAGGTAAAGCCGCCCACTATTGGACCGAGTACCAATGCGGCTGGTGCTCGGGTTGTTCGAATTTAGGTTAAATCCGGCGTTGAAGGTAATAGCCGTGTCGCTCCATGGATTTATTGTTGCTACTTGGTAGACTTGGCGAGGCTCTGGAGTGTTCGCTTCGCATATTATTTGATGCGAAAGTCTCGAAGACTGTTAATACCGTACTGGTACTGCTGGGCTGGTTCTCTGGGGCTAGGAGCTCTTTGCCACTTTTGGACACCTGCCGTAGTATCCAACATGCTCGAAGGCTATGCGTCGGAGTGGCGCCCTCTATGCTATGAATTTTGCAAGGTCCGTTGAGCCATCCCTCCAGTACAGTTCCGTTCCCTTTAGGGGTTTTTTGCTTTTTGGTTTTTAACCCAGGTGCATGAATGTGATGCACCCTTTTATTTCGGAGTAAGGTTGTGTTTGGAGCCGGATTGTCCCAAAATTTGGTTTCAGTTTTCCAGGCGCTCTCCATCGCACAGTACTTTTGTACTATGGACGCCAGGTCAGCGAAGTGTATAATTTCGCGACGAATTATGGCGTTCATGATTCCTTTGTTCGTGCAATTATTGCAGAAAATTGAAATTGCGCTTTCCTCATGGCAGTCCTTTTTCCTGTACATAACCAGGAGGAATCTGGCCCAGTAATGATGTACTGTTTCAGCGGCCTCTTGCCGGATTCGGGATAGATCGCTTGTGTTTGGGTGGGCGGGTGGAATTAAATTCGGAACCGCGTCCAATCTGAGGCTCAGGGGCTGGAAAGTTTCCGAGCTTGGAAGTTCGGCTTGTTGGATGTTATCCAACGAATCCGGCCCGCTGCCTGACTTTAGGTTCAGGGCTTGATCGGCGTCCGTCCCTCCACGGGAATCCGGCATGGAGGGGTCGGGAATCCGGACACAGCTTGTCCTTAATGTAGAAAAAGAGTCGCCGTGCTGTTCCTCCACCACAGCAACGTGGTGGGTAGCCTGGGGAGAGTTGATCTCTCTCAGATCGGTTTTAGGCCCGATCTGATCATAGTCTATAGCGACTCCCAGGGCGGCGATGCAATCCAAGAGCTTGTTTACGGAAGAGAGCTCCATCAGATCTAGCTGCTCGGCAAGTTCCGAGTTGACATGAAGATTGCTTTTGATGACCCGAGATGTCATCGTCGGTTTTTGCGGCGGCCGAACAGGCGGTCATAAGAAAACCACCTAGCCGGATAGTTTGGCCGATGGCCAAAGCTCCTTTGGCGATGGTACCGTCTTTAAAGACGGGATGAGGCATCCTTCCTGATGGCAACGGCACAGAGGAACTCTCAATGAAAGCACCAATGTCGGTGTCAAAACCGGCGGATCTCGGGTAGGGGGTCCCGAACTGTGCGTCTAGGCGGATGGTAACAGGAGACAAGGGACACGATGTTTTTACCTGTGTTGGGCCCTCTCGATGGAGGTAAAACCCTACTCCTGCTTGATTGATATTGATGATATGGGTAGTACAAGAGTAGATCTACCACGAGATCAAGGAGGCTAAACCCTAGAAGCTAGCCTATGGTATGATTGTTATGTGTCCTATGGACCAAAACCCTCCGGTTTATATAGACACCGGAGAGGGTTAGGGTTACACAGAGTCGGTTACAATGGTAGGAGATCTACATATCCATATCGCCAAGCTTGCCTTCCACGCCAAGGAAAGTCCCATCCGGACACGGGACGAAGTCTTCAATCTTGTATCTTCATAGTCTTGGAGTCTGGCCAATGATGATAGTTTGGCTATCCGGACACCCCCTAGTCCAGGACTTCCTCAACAAGATATCTGGATTTGACACTCTTTGTTGGCATGGCAGGTTCTTACAATGACATCAACGTGCCTCAGCGGTCTCCGGTGTTCGGATGGCTTGCAAAAGGCAACTGCCCAAAGGTCAAATTTGAGGTCAATGGCCACCAATACAATAAGGGATACTACCTAGTGATAACTCACAAGTATAGGGGATCGCGACAGTCTTCGTGAGTATTTCACCCAAATTTATTGATTCAACTCAAGAGGAGCCAAAGAATATTTATGAGTATTAGCAACTGAGTTGTCAATTCAACCACACCGGGAGAACTAAATATTTGCCGCAAATTGTTTAGTAGCACAGTAGTATGATAGTTTGATAGCTGTAGTAACAGTAACAATAGCAGTTTTGTAATGATTGTAACAACAACATCAACGAAAGTAACTTAGCAAAGATCAGTATGTGAAAGGCTTAGGCATTGGATCAGTGGTGGATATTTATGTTGGATGATACTCATCAATTCAGTGTAGGCATGTAACCCGTATATAGTCATACGTGCCTATAATAAAAATTTGCATGACATCTTTTATCCTACCCACCCGTGGCAGCGGGATCCATAAGGAAACTAAGGGATATTAAGGCATCCTTTTAATCCAGAACAAAGCATTAGCACTTAGAAAATACATGAACTCCTCATACTACGTTCATCACCGGAGTGAAACCCAACAATTGTCACTTTGGGGACTGCGGATCATAACACGTGAAAGATCATGGATGTCTCCTAGAGGGGGGGGGGTGAATAGGCGCTTTAAAATAATTACGGTTTAGGCTTGAACAAATGCGGAATAAACCTAGCGGTTAATTTGTCAAGCACAAAACCTACAACAACTAGGCTCACCTATGTGCACCAACAACTTATGCTAAGCAAGATAAACTACTAGGTGATAGCAAGATATATGACAAGAAACAATATGGCTATCACAAAGTAAAGTGCATAAGTAAAGGCCTTGGGTAAGAGATAACCGATGCACGCGGAGATGACGATGTATCCCGAAGTTCACACCCTTGCGGATGTTAATCTTTGTTTGGAGCGGTGTGGAGGCACAATGCTCCCCAAGAAGTCACTAGGGCCACCGTAATCTCCTCACGCCCTCGCACAATGCAAGATGCCGTGATTCCACTAAGGGACCCTTGAGGGCGGTCACCGAACCCGTACAAATAGCAACCCTTGGGGCGGTCACCGAACCCGTACACTTTGGCAACCCTTGGGGGCGGTCACAAAAACCCATCAAATTGCTCGGGGCGATATCCACAACCTAATTGGAGACCCCGACGCTTGCCCAGAGCTTTAGACCACAATGATTGAGCTCCGAACACCACCAACCGTCTAGGGCGCCCAAGAACCCAAGAGGAACAAGCTCAAGGGTACCAAGCATCCCATGAGTAATAAGCTTCTCAACTGGTAACTTCCACGTATCACCGTGGAGAACTCAAACCTATGCACCAAATGCAATGGCAAGGGCGGAGTGCCCAACTCCTTCTCTCCCAAATCCCACCAAGCAACTAATGCTAGGGAGGAAAATAAGAGGAAGAACAAAAGGAGAACACCAAGAACTCCAAGATCTCGATCCAAGGGGTTCCCCTCACATAGAGGAGAAAGTGATTGGTGGAAATGTGGATCTAGATCTCCTCTCTCTTTTCCCCATAAACTAGCAAGAATCCATGGAGGGATTAAGAGATAGCAAGCTCGAAGAAGGTCAACAATGGGGGAAGAACACAAGCTCAAAGGATAAGGTTAAATGGGGAAGAAGACCCCCTTTTATAGGTCCCGAAGAATCTGCCCGTTATGTGCAGAAAACTGTAAGACCGGTACAACCAGTGCATGAACCGGTACAACCCGTCAAAGTAGAGGAAAAACTAACCTGTAGGAAAAAGTCCTAAGTGGTACAACAGCCCGGGGAACCGGTAGTACCGGTTAAACTAAACTAACCGGTACAACCGGTCAACAATCGCCCAAGAACCGCTCCAAAACAGAAACTAGTCCGGTGGTAGAGCGGTACATGGCCGGTATAACCTTCGGACCAATTCTGGAGCGGTACAACCGCTCCAAACACCGGTTGTACCGGTCAACCGGTACAACCGCTCTAAGGGGCGGTACAACCTCTCTATGTAAAACAGGTAAGATCAAAACAGCCACAACTTTCGCAAACGAGCTCCGAATTCGACGAAATCAAGTTTGTTGGAAAGCTAAAGACAAGAGCAAACACAATCTTGATATAAATATGAATAAATAGAAATAGAGAAAATACCCAAAATAAAATATGAGAACCCTTTCTCAATTAAGACCGGTAAAAACTCCAACACCGAAAACACAAAAGAAGATGCAAGAAAAAATCGGTTTTCTAAGAACTCGAGCTTGTCATCAAGATGACCATAAGCTCTAAGACTCACAAAGATAACCAACAAAGAACCAAGAAATATGATGCAACGTTTGAGCTCTCTATGAATGATATGACCAAGCTACTCGTCGAGAGCCCCCTTTGATAGTACGACAATCGATCATATAACCCGGTCTCCCAACTACCACCATGAGACCGGTAAAATAGAGAACCTATCAAGGGAAAACCTTTGCCTTGCACATGGTCCACTTAAGCTAGATGATGACGATCTTGACTTCCTCAAGTTGGACCACCTCTGTTGATTGCATTGGCTCGATGAAGACTAGATGATTGCTCCGCCATACTCCACTATGGGTGAGCCACTCATCAACACATCTTCACAAGTCCGTTGCACTACAATGGATGGCAAGCTTCAAGCACTTGATCTCTTCGTGATGCTCCACTTGAACTTGCACACGACAATCTTGATGATGATCACCACTTGATTTCATCCTCTCCATGGGTTGAGTGATATCTTCCTCTTGACGCAAGCCCATGAACACGTACCTAACCCCACATAGAACTCTCACATAGACCATGGGTTAGTACACAAAGCGCAATGGACAATGCTTACCATACCATGGGATCACTTGATCCCTCTCGTAACATCTTCTATGCTTTGTGAGTTGATTAACTTGATTCACTCTTGACTTAGTCTTGATCAACCTTGAATCTTTCCAACTCTCTTCATTTGGATGATGTCTTGAAGGTAAACATGATCACAAAATCTTCTTCTTCAAGACATGCTTGCAATAAGATCAACACTCACATGACCAATCTTGGAATAATTCCTTAATAGCACCTTGGTTAACTCATAAACTCCTTGAGACCAACACATGGACTTCAAGAAATGCCTATGGACAAATCCTTCAAATATAACTCAGGTCAACCATTAGTCCATAGAGATTGTCATTAATTACCAAAACCAAACATGGGGGCACTGATATGTCTCCAACGTATCTGTAATTTTTGATTGCTCCATGCTACTTTATCTACTGTTTTGGACTATATTGGGCTTTATTTTCCACTTTTATATTATTTTTGGGACTAACCTATTAACCGGAGGCCCAGCCCAGAATTGCTGTTTTTTTGCCTATTTCAGTGTTTCGAGGAAACAGAATATCAAACGGAGTCCAAACGGAATGAAACCTTCGGGAACGTGATCTTCTCACTGAACATGATCCAGGAGACTTGGACCCTACTCCAAGAAGCTTCCGAGGAGGTCACGAGGGTGGAGGGCGCGCCCCACCTGGGCGCGCCCCCTACCTCGTGGGCCCCTCGGAGCTCCACCGACGTACTCCTTCCTCCTATATATACCTATGTATCCCCAATAGACCAGACACGAAGCCAAAAACCTAATTACACCGCCGTACCTTCCTGTATCCAGGAGATCCCATCTTGGGGCCTGTTCCGGAGCTCCGCAGGAGGGGGCATCCACCACGGAGGGCTTCTACATCAACACCATAGCCCCTGCAATGAAGTGTGAGTAGTTTACTTCAGACCTTCGGGTCCATAGCTAGTAGCTAGATGGCTTCTTCTCTCTTTTTGGATCTCAATACAATGTTCTCCCCCTCTCTCATGGAGATCTATTCGATGTAATCTTCTTTTTGCGGTGTGTTTGTTGAGAACAATGAATTGTGGGTTTATGATCCAACTTATCTATGAATAATATTTGAATCTTCTCTGAATTCTTTTATGTATGATTGAGTTATCTTTGCAAGTCTCTTCGAATTACCCGTTTGGTTTGGCCAACTAGATTGGTAGTTCTTGCAATGGGAGAAGTGCATGGCTTTGGGTTCAATCTTCTTGTGTCCTTACTCGTGTGATGTAAAGAGTTGCAAGGCACGTATTGTATTGTTGCCATCGAGGATAACAAGATGGGGTATTTATCATATTGCATGAATTTATTCCTATACATCATGTCATCTTGCTTAAGGCGTTACTCTGCTTTTTAACTTAATACTCTAGATGCATCTTTGGATAGCGGTCGATGAGTGGAGTAATAGTAGTAGATGCAGAATCGGTTCGATCTACTTGTCTCGGACGTGATGCCTATATACATGATCATACCTAGATAACCTCATAACTATGCTCAATTCTATCAATTGCTCAACAGTAATTTGTTCACCCACCGTAGAATACTTATGCTCTTGAGAGAAGCCACTAGTGAAACCTATGGCCCCCGGGTCTATTCTCATCATATCAATCTCCATCACTTTATTTACTTGCTTTACCTTTTACTTTTTACTTTGCATCTTTATACCAAAAATACCAAAAATATTATCTCTATCAGATCTCACTCTCGTAAGTGACCGTGAAGGGATTGACAACCCCTAAGCGTTGGTTGCGAGTTGCTATCATTTTGTGCAGGTACGAGGGACTCGCGCGTGACCTCCTACTGGATTGATACCTTGGTTCTCAAAAACTGAGGGAAATACTTACGCTACTGTGCTGCATCACCCCCTCCTCTTCGGGGAAAACCAACGCAAGCTTGAGACGTAGCAAGAAGGATTTCTGGCGCCGTTGCCGGGGAGGCTTACGTAAAAGTCAACATACCAAGTACCCATCGCAATCCCTATCTCTCGCATTACATTATTTGCCATTTGCCTCTCGTTTTCCTCTCCCCCACTTCACCCTTGCCGTTTTATTTGCCCTTTCTTTCCCAATCTCCTCCTCTCTTTCCCATTTGCCTTCTTCCCGTATGTATCTTTGTTTGTGTTTCCTTGTGCCTTCTATATGCTTGCATCTTCGCTTGCTGAAAATCTATTGATATGGATCCACTTAAAGTGTTCTACTTGGATCATCTTCGATCCTTATGTGCTCGTGCTGAAACCCCAACTAGCCTAGTTGATGGGAAATCTTTAGATGAGCATTTTTATTTTATGCGTTATCGTTTGTCTGAAAAGGGGAGACTCTTACAGTATCACATAAATAGGTTGCTATGCTATGCTTTGAATCTCTGTGAAATGTGTAATTTTACTTGTTGCTCTAAGAACCCTAAAAAACACCTTCCCTACCTATGTGAGTTCAATGATAATGAAATCTTATCTTCTTATGCAAAGGGTGTTTATAGTTACTATGATATCGAACAAATTGAAGAATTTGTCGTTTTTAAGGGTGCTCATGAAGTTGCTTCTTTGATTGAAAAGTATGATTTTACTCTCAACAAATCTGAAAACTTTGTCATACTTAAGTATTGCAATGAAAACCTTGCTCATAATGTCTATGTCCAAGAGTTTATTGAAAGAATGACCGTTGCTTTGGAAGAAAATAATGATATGCATGAATCTATAGATAATGATGATTCCGATGATTTGATTGAAATATCCCTTGATGAACATGATGCCTATCCTTGTGGCCATGATGCCAATATTTATGAAGAAGAATTTGCTATAGTTCCTTATGTTAAACATGAGATCGTTGCTATTGCACCCATACTTGATAGTTCCTTCAATGAAAAGCATGATTACAATGATTTTACTATAAATCCTCTTGATGTCAATTGTGCTAATAATATGTAAAACCCTAAGCTTGGGGATGCTAGTTTTGCTATGTCTACTACTTGTTTCAATGATCATGATTGGGGTGATTCTTCTTATGATCTTGAAAATTTATTTAATCCCCACGATGAATATGAGATTGATAATATTGTTTGCAATAATATTGAAAGTGGGTTTGGAAGAGTGTCAAATTTAGATCCCACATATTTGGAGAATATTCAATCTTATGAAATTTTTGATAAAAGTGGGTTTGGAGAAGTCATGACTTTAGTTAATGTTAATCCCACTATTTTGGAAGAGTGTCAACTTCGCATGCATGTGGATCGTGTTGAGAATATGTTATGTGATAGCTATATTGTTGAATTTTCTTATGATCCTACATGTAACTATTATGAGAGAGGAAAATATGGTCGTAAATTTTTTCATGATAATAAATTACCTCTCGTTATGTTGAGATTGCTATTGTTTCTTTCCGCTTCCTTGCATATGCTAGTTCTTCCTTGCTATGATAATTTGTTTGCCTATAAGATGCCTATGCATAGGAAATATGTTAGACTTATATGTGTTTGTCACGTGTTTCATGATGCTCTCTTTGTGCTTTAATTCTTGTCTTTGATGTGAGCATCGTTAAAATTATCAATGCCTAGCTAGGGGCGTTAAACGATAGCGCTTGTTGGGAGGCAACCCAATTTCATTTTGTGTTTTTTGTTTTTGCTTATGTTTAGGAATAAATAATCCATCTACCTTATGTTTGGATGTGGTTTTATGTTTTAATTAGTGTTTGTGCCAAGTAGGACCTATAGGATAACCTACGATGATAGTTGATTTGATTCTGCTGAAAAACAGAAACCTTAGCGCTCACGAGATTAGCTTCCATTTTTTACTGGAGAGTGATTTTGCGTTGATTCTTTTTTCTGATGATCAATAAACAAATTTTCCAGGACTTCCTATTTTTGTAGAATTTTTAGAGTTCCAGAAGTTTGCGTTAGTTACAGATTACTACAGACTGTTCTGTTTTTGACAGATTCTGTTTTTCGTGTGTTGTTTGCTTATTTTGATGAATCTATGGCTAGTAAATTAGTTTATAAACCATATAGAAGTTGGGATACAGTAGGTTTAAAACCAATATAAATAAAGAATGAGTTCATTACAGTACCTTGAAGTAGTCGTTTGTTTTCTTTCTCTAACGGAGCTCACGAGATTTCTGTTGAGTTTTGTGTTGTGAAGTTTTCAAGTTTTGGGTGAATTCTTTTGATGGATTATGGAACAAGGAGTGGCAAGAGCCTAAGCTTGGGGATGCCAATGGCACCCCCAAGATAATCCAAGTACACCAAAAAGTCAAAGCTTGGGGATGCCCCGGAAGGCATCCCCTCTTTCGTCCACTTCCATCGGTAATTTACTTGGAGCTATATTTTTATTCACCAACATGATATGTGTTTTGCTTGGAGCGTCTTGTATTATTTGTGTCTTTGATTGTTAGTCTACCACAATCATCCTTGCTGTACACACCTTTTGAGAGAGCCATACATGATTTGGAATTTGTTAGAATACTCTATGTGCTTCACTTATATCTTTTGAGCTTGATAGTTTTGCTCATAGTGCTTCACTTATATCTTTTTGAGCGTGATAATTTTTGCTCTAGTGCTCCACTTAGATCTTTTAGAGCACGGTGGTGGATTTGTTTTAAAGAAACTTGACCTCTCATGCTTCACTTAGATTATTTTGAGAGTCATTAATAGCATGGTAATTTGCTTAATGTTAATATACTTAGTGTTCGAGATATGTGAAACTTTCTTTTGAGTGAATTGAATACTAAGATAAATCTAATGCTTAATAATTGTTTTAAGATATGGAGGTAATAATATCAAAGTCGTGCTACTTGATAATTGTGAATTTGAGAAATACTTGTGTCAAAGTTTGCAAGTCCCGTAGCATGCACGTATGGGTAAAGTTGTGTAACAAATTTGAAGCATGAAGTGTACCTGGCTTGTGCATCCTTATGAGTGGCGGTCGGGGACGAGCAATGGTCTTTTCCTACCAATCTATCCCCCTAGGGGCATGCGTAGTAGTACTTTGCTTCGAGGGCTAATAAACTTTTGCAATAAGTATATGAGTTCTTTATGACTAATGTGAGTCCATGGATTATACGCACTTTTACCTTTCCGCATTTGCTAGTCTCTTCGGTACTGTGCATTGCCCTTTCTCACATTGAGAGTTGGTGCAAACTTCGCCGGTACATCCAAACCCCGTGATATGATACACTCTTTCACACATAAACCTCCTTATATCTTCCTCAAAACAGCCACCATACCTACCTATTATGGCATTTCCATAGCCATTCCGAGATATATTGCCATGCAACTTTCCACCGTTCCGTTCATCATGACATACTTTACTTTTGTCATATTGCCATTGCATGATCATGTAGTTGACATCGTATTTGTGGCAAGGCCACCACACATTATTTTTCATACATGTCACTCTTGATTCATTGCACCATCCCGGTACACCTCCGGAGGCATTCATATAGAGTCATATCTTGTTCTAGTTTCGAGTTGTAATATCAAGTTGTTGTAATGAAAGTGTGATGATCATCATTATTAGAGCATTGCCCCAATGAGGAAAAGGATGATGGAGACTATGATTCCCCCACAAGTCGGGATGAGACTCCGGACGAAAAAAAGGAGAAAGAAAAAAAGAGGCAATAAAAAAAAGGAGAAAAGGCCCAAATAAAAAAAATGAGAGAAAAAGAGAGAAGGGGCAATGTTACTATCCTTTTACCACACTTGTGCTTCAAAGTAGCACCTTGTTCTTCATGTAGTGAGTCTTATATATTTGTGCTTCAAAGTAGCACCTTGTTCTTCATGTAGTGAGTCTCATATATTTGTGCTTCAAAATAGCACCATGTTTTTCATATAGTGAGTCTCATAAATTATCTTGTTCATACTAGTGGGAATTTTTCATTATAGAACTTGGCTTGTATATTCCAATGATGGGCTTCCTCAAAATGCCCTAGGTCTTCGTGAGCAAGCGAGTTGGATGCACACCCACTAGTTTTCTTTTGTTGAGCATTCATAGCTCTAGTGCATCCGTTGCATGGCAATCCCTACTCCTCATGTTGACATCAATTGATGGGCATCTCCCTAGCCCGTTGATTATCCTCGTCAACATGAGACTTTTTTTTTGTCTTCTCCACACAATCCCATCATCATATTCTATTCCACCTATAGTGCTATATCCATGGCTTGCACTCATATATTGCGTGAGGGTTGAAAAAGCTGAAGCGCGTTAAAAAGTATGAAACAATTGCTTGGCTTGTCATCGGGGGTATAGAAGTTGGGAACATTTTTGTGTGACGAAAATGAAGCATAGCCTAACCATATGATTTTGTAGGGATGAACTTTCTTTGGCCATGTTATTTTGAGATGACATAATTGCTTGATTAGTATGCTTGAAGTATTATTATTTTTATGTCAATATGAACTTTTATCTTGAATCTTTTGGATCTGAATATTCATACCATGATTAAGAAGATTTACATTGAAATTATGGCAAAGTATCACTCCGCATCAAAAATTCTTCTTTTTAGCATTTACCTACTCGAGGACGAGTAGGAATTAAGCTTGGGGATGCCTGATACGTCTCCAACGTATCTATAATTTTTGATTGCTCCATGCTACTTTATCTACTGTTTTGGACTATATTGGGCTTTATTTTCCACTTTTATATTATTTTTGGGACTAACCTATTAACCGGAGGCCCAGCCTGAATTGCTGTTTTTTTGCCTATTTGGTGTTTCGAGGAGCAGAATATCAAACGGAGTCCAAACGGAATGAAACCTTCGGGAACGTGATCTTCTCACCGAACGTGATCCAGGAGACTTGGACCCTACTCCAAGAAGCTTCCGAGGAGGTCACGGGGGTGGAGTGCACGCCCCCCTGGGGGCGCCCCCTACCTCGTGGGCCCCTCGGAGCTCCACCGACGTACTCCTTCCTCCTATATATACCTACATATCCCCAATAGACCAGACACGGAGCCAAAAACCTAATTCCACCGCCGTACCTTCCTGTATCCACGATATCCCTTCTTGGGGCCTGTTCCGGAGCTCCGTCGGAGGGGGCATCCACCACAGAGGGCTTCTACATCAACACCATAGCCCCTCCGATGAAGTGTGAGTAGTTTACTTCAGACCTTCGGGTCCATAGCTAGTAGCGAGAGGGCTTCTTCTCTCTTTTTGGATCTCAATACAATGTTCTCCCCCTCTCTCGTGGAGATCTATTCGATGCAATCTTCTTTTTGCGGTGTGTTTGTTGAGACCGATGAATTGTGGGTTTATGATCCAACTTATCTATGAATAATATTTGAATCTTCTCTGAATTCTTTTATGTATGATTGAGTTATCTTTGCAAGTCTCTTCGAATTATCCGTTTGGTTTGGCCAACTAGATTGGTAGTTCTTGCAGTGGGAGAAGTGCATGGCTTTGGGTTCAATCTTGCGGTGTCCTTACTCAAGGATGTAAAGAGTTGCAAGGCACGTATTGTATTGTTGCCATCGAGGATAACAAGATGGGTTTTTATCATATTTCATGAATTTATCCTCTACATCATGTCATCTTGCTTAGGCGTTACTCTGTTTTAACTTAATACTCTAGATGCATCTTTGGATAGCGGTCGATGAGTGGAGTAATAGTAGTAGATGCAGAATCGTTTCGATCTACTTGTCTCGGACGTGATGCCTATATACATGATCATAGTTATATAACCTCATAACTATGCTCAATTCTATCAATTGCTCAACAGTAATTTGTTCACCCACCGTGGAATACTTATGCTCTTGAGAGAAGCCACTAGTGAAACCTATGGTCCCGGGGTCTATTCTCATCATATCAATCTCCATCACTTTATTTACTTGCTTTACCTTTTACTTTTTACTTTGCATCTTTATACCAAAAATACCAAAAATATTATCTCTATCAGATCTCACTGTCGTAAGTGACCGTGAAGGGATTGACAACCCCTAAGCGTTGGTTGCGAGTTGCTATCGTTTTGTGCAGGTACGAGGGACTTGCGCGTGACCTCCTACTGGATTGATACCTTGGTTCTCAAAAACTGAGGGAAATACTTACGCTACTGTGCTGCATCACCCCCTCCTCTTCGGGGAAAACCAACGCAAGCTCGAGACGTAGCAGGCACCGCATGTTCTTTCAATCTCCCCCATTTTGGTTATTGATGACAATCACTTTCAAGAGAGTTTATATAAGGAATTATGCATCACCATGCAATGCAACAACCAATAATGCATGCGCAAGAGATGCAAACGCTTGTGAACACAACCAAAGCAAGAAAAGATGACTCTCTAAACTTCTCCACAAAACTCTCTGAAACTTCTCCCCCATTGGCATCGATTGCCAAAATGGGATAAAAGCTTAGAAGGCCAATATAAATTGTGTTTCTCCATAAATTGTGTATTTCTCCACAAGAGAGTGGAATGCAATACACATATCCAGCGGTAAATACTTGGATGAAGACAAAGTATATTGAGGCTCAAAGATTGCAAAAGAAAGATATGCCACAAATACATAACAAAGAGAGAAACAAGCAATCAAGCAATTAAAAGATACCAATTGAAGCAAGCTATCAAAAGATACCAATTGAACCAACTAGATCAAAGATCCTACGAGACACATGTATAAAGGATAATATGATATGAGCAAAGGAGTGATCTAAAGAAACTAGAGAATCTCCCCATGATTTGTGCACACATAAGAATTTTTGAATTAGGATACAAAGTGCACAAAATAGGATCATAGATCCCCCAAAATCAATAGAAACTCACAAGTGTAAGTGAGCATATAGGAAACAAAGCCTAGCACTTGCAACAAACACATGGTTGAGAAACATGTAAAAGAGGCAACTTAAGAATAGGCTCAACCAAAATGATGTGTGTGAGTCATGGCAAAGCACTTGAGAAGACTAAAATAAGTATGAGCATTAAGCATCAACATAGTCTTGGATAAATGAGATACACTGTGCATGACATTCCTCCCCACACACACCCAACTAACAAATGGGTTCACAAGCTCACTAAAAAGAAAATGACAAAGCTTGCGACAACCCATGGTGAAGATAGAAAAAGAAAGCCTCATCAAGACGAGGGATACCAATTAAGATGGCAAAAGCCTCATAAGGACAAGCATGAGGAAAATAATCTTCACCACACAAGAGTGCATCAAGATGCAACGAGATAAGACACGCACTCAAGGCAAAATCTTTCACGGAGCCACCAAAGAAATATATAAGAAAGACAAGGTGGACGTGAAAGAAAGGATATCATCTAGATATGTAATTTCTCTCAACAGTATAAGGTTCTAGGTAGACGAAGTCATGATGATATATATCTACAATAAGGATGTACACCCAAAATAGTTACAACACGAAGGAACAAGATATCCAAAAGGAAGTCATATATATACCAATATGATATTTGCTTGGAAGCATATCACATGGCTAGATATGGTCTTATTGTATATAAATGAATTCCTACCACACAACCATTAAAGACATCACAACTAGCAACATGAGATAATCGTTGAGATGCTTTGAGAAAGGAAATGCGTACCACAAGATGGAATGAATATCATGCCAAGATGCAACCTACACAAGGTTGAAGCAAGCAATGTGTGCATGAAGTATATGAAGATATTTGTTACCGAGTTAACATTGGAAGGATGTAGTAGCAACCAATTGAAGGTAGTAGATAGTAGTTCATTGAGCATCCTAGCTTGACTCCAATAAGCACATGGTGACACCACCTCCCTTGTGAGTGAGCCGAGCATCCAATACATCTCCAATTGTTCCTAGACCAATATCACAAACAAAATGGTACCCAAACTCATTGGGACCAAAGAGTTAGAAACACCAATATACATAGGACAAACTCCACATAAATATGTGCATATAGATATGGACATGAATTCCATGCACATCTCATCCAATTTGAGACTTGGTGGAGTTTCCCCTATATATTGGGTCAGAGAAAGAAAGCATGCCAAAGAAAATACATGAAGTAAATATGCATGCTAAAGACTTTCAAGAACCAACACCAAATGAAAAAGGAATACCAAGTGAAAAGGATACCAAAAGGAGAAACCATCACTTGGAAGATATCATTAACCGATACATCAAGGAATGAGATATCCATTGGCACACTAAAAAAGAATGATGTCAAACTCCCAAAAGAGAGAATGGTTCCAAACAAACCAAGTGCTCTACAAAGTTTCGTGATGGCACAAAGTACCAAAAAGAAAAGGTTTGCATTCCACCAACACACACTTGATAAGGATCACAAGGAGAGCGTTCTAAGAAAAAATAGGATAGCTCCCCCAAGCATTGCGCATTATAGAGAATTTGCATTTGAATACAAAAAGCACAAGATGGGATCACCATTTTCACTATATCTATAAAAACACTAGACAATCTCAAGGAAATAACAAGATCCACAAGTGGTATGGAATACACTGGGAGTTGACACAATCCTAGGCAAGAGATAAGGCAAATAAAAGCAAAGGCCAATGTAAAGATGATCAATAATTTCTACCACGCATAAGTGAGTACAAATTGTCAAAAGGCAAGAAGTATTTGGAAATAATTCCGTTGGTAGATAGCAAAGATATCCAACATCATCTTCACACCAAGAACAAGCAAATTGCAACTTGTAGAGCTAACATGCCACCTAGGAACAAGATAATTTACAATATCAATTCTAGGTGACAATATCTCAAATGTACACATTTTCTAGGCTTGTAATGTGCACATAGCATATTACTCCCCCATAATGTGATACCAATAAAAACTTAACAAGAGGCAATAAGAGGATCCAACAAGAGATAATTAATGGACTATTTAGAATTTGAATTTCTCATGAGAAGACATACCACATAGTGACTAGATAAGCTTGCAATATCAATACTAGGTGGTATTCCTCATGTACACACATTTGTGGGACCGTGTGGTGCACAAAGAACATCACTCCCCCAAAATGGGATGTTCCATTAATCTCTCATGCGAGCCAATTAAGATATAAACAAGATGCAAAAGGCTCAACGCATGACACACACGTACATCAAGTGCAAACCAACACACACATGCTTGATTGCTCAAGATAATCAAGTTGGAAGCACAACATAGACAAACACATGCAAGGAACGAAACCACACATGCAAAGGGGCAATTAACTATCAATGTAAACACTTTAAGCACGAGTTACCGCAAGGAGGAACATTGGATATAAGATAGAAACTTGATAATTCGAATGACTTGGCTTGAGACAATATGAATGATGAAAATCCCCTTAATTCTTCATAATGTAGCCAAGTCTCCAATGCCCTCTGTAGACACCTATTGATCAAGTTTGAGATAGTTGGTCCCCAACCAAGTTGGGTCCTAAGAGGTTAGTCACAATAGGTTTGGCTACCCAAATGGTTATTTGCTTGACACCACTTTGAGTACCAACAAACTTGGCAAACACATTGCCAACCTTATCCTTCCCAAGAGAATAGATATAATCAATAATAATTGGGTTGTATGAGTTACCACTAGTGCATGAAGAAGCGAGGTGACCTTTCTCACGACATAAGTAGCAACATCTACTCTTCACTTTCTTCTCACTTGAGTTCTCAACTTGAGAAGCATTAGCTTGAGTTTTCTTGGGAAGAGGCCTTTCTTCAACTTGTGGTTGAGCATGAGATTGAACTTGTGTCCGCTTACCTTGTTGCTTGTCACTAATGGACTTCTTCTTCAATGGGAAAGATCTAACATGATGCCCTTCAATTTTGCACTTGAAGCAAACAATCTTGGCCGAATTCTTGACTTGTTCTTGGCCCTTCTTCTTGTTCATCTTGGACTTCTTCTTCTTATTGGAGTTGAATCGAAGTCCACCTTTGTCATTGGGGGATTTTTGCACACTCAAGATATTGTTGAGTGTGGATTTCCCTTCATGACACTTTTCCAAGTCTTTCTTCAAATAAGTGACTTGGGCCTTGAGCTCTTTGATTTCCTCTACATGGTTAGTCTCAACACAAGCACTAGAGGAAGTATAAGCTTAATTGTTAGAGCAACAAGGCAAGGAAAGAAATTCATGACAAGATGTGCCAATGTTATGCATAGATGAATTACAAGGACTAGCACAAGGTAATATAGCATTTTGACTAAAAGTAGTGCTAGTATCCACATGAGGCTCACTAGATGTTACCTTAGCAATCATGGCCTCATGAGCTATCTTTAGCACATTATGTTATACTAGAAGATCATCATGAGAGCTTGAGAGCTTTTCATGGCTTTCTTCCAATTTCCCATAATTGCTAGATAGCAACTCAAGTTGAGCCCGAAGCTCAACATTCTCCTTCAAAATGGATGCTTCACAAGTAATAGAGTTAGTAGCACAAGCATCATCAATAATAGCAAGAGGAGAAGGCAATTTGGCAAGCTCTTTTGAATATGAAGCTTTAAGTTGTGCATGAGACTCGGTGAGTTTGATGAGCTCACTCTTAATGACCCTTTAGCCATTTTCGAGGTTCCCAAAGTCCTCAAGAAGTTTAGCATGCGCAACTTCAAGCTTCTTTTTTTAGTTTCAAAATCATTGTCCACCTCAAGAGTTATATCATGAGATTCCTTCACTCTAGATAATTCTAGAGCAAAAGTCTCCTCGAGAGATTCTTTAGTGTTTTGTTCAAGTTCAAGAGCTTGAGAGAGGTCCGCAATCTCATTAGCGTAATCACGCTCATGACCTTCCATTTTTTCAATGGTGACCTCAAGCTCCTCTAGATGAGATTCCAACTCCTCTATATATTTCTTTCCCTCATTAGCAATAGACATGATTTCCATGAAGTTGGAATGAGCAATTTTATTCTTATGAAGAGCTTTAAAAATCATTTCCCCCTTAATTTTTAAGGAGGCAACATTATCATTCTCTTCATCATTATCCTCATCATTATTAGCATCAACATCATCAACAAGAGACATATTGGGGTTCAAGGTAGGAGATACCTTTGAAGCTTTGGCCATAAGGCAAACCGCAATAGATGATGATGTAGGATCCCTTGAAGCACTATTTAAAACCACATCTTGTTCCATAGAGTGTTGGTTTTCCTATACATTGTTAGCACAATAACTCGAGGAAATACAAGCATTTTTTATCATGGCAACAAGATATAGCAAGCATATCATCATGAGATTTAGTCAAGCAATTTCTACAAGATATGCACGGACTATGAACACAAGCATGAGAAACATGTAGGGTGCTCGAAGTGTTGAAGTGCAAATAAGATGCATTGCAATAAGATAGTGATGAAGGATCATCCACAATAAGCATACTATCATCATTTCAATGACCAACACTACTCATCATTTCATTACCTTGTGGAAAACGACATGTAGGTGAAGTAGAAGAAGTTGAGAACACAATACGGCCGGAGGTGGAGGGAGAACAATCATCCCCACAAATCTTGGACATGCCATATTTATCTTGAAGCTTTGTCCACAACTCATGAGCATCCCGGAATGGCATGAGTTTAAATATAACTACATTGCTCAAAGCATCAAAAAGCACATTAGAAGCTTGAGCATTGATATAAGAGTTTTTATCAACCTCTAAAGATAATCTTTGGGGTCCTTTGGAGGAGAAAAACACATATCTACAATTCGCTCTAAATTTGGGTCATGACCCTAAAGAGATTAAGCATGCGAATTACCCAAACATCAAAATTTGTGCCATAGAAACTAAGAGTGTCAGAGAATCCTAATCCCCTAGTCAACATCTTTACTCTCTAGGCGGATAAGCCCAACAAAGAGAGACGAGGCTCTGATACCAATTGAAAGATCGTGGATGTCGCCTAGAGGGGGGATGAATAGGTGCTTTAAAATAATTACGGTTTAGGATTGAACAAATGCGGAATAAACCTAGCGGTTAATTTGTCAAGCACAAAACCTACAACAACTAGGCTCACCTATGTGCACCAACAACTTATGCTAAGCAAGATAAACTACTAGGTGATAGCAAGATATATGACAAGAAACAATATGGCTATCACAAAGTAAAGTGCATAAGTCAAGGGCTCAGGTAAGAGATAACCGAGGCACGCAGAGACGACGATGTATCCCGAAGTTTACACCCTTGCGGATGCTAATCTCCGTTTGGAGCGGTGTGGAGGCACAATGCTCCCCAAGAAGCCACTAGGGCCACCGTAATCTCCTCACGCCCTTGCACAATGCAAGATGCCGTGATTCCACTAAGGGACCCTTGAGGGTGGTCACCGAACCCGTACGAATAGCAACCCTTGGGGGCGGTCACTGAACCCGTACACTTTGGCAACCCTTGGGGGCGGTCACAGAAACCCGTCAAATTGCTCGGGGCGATCTCCACAACCTAATTGGAGACCCCGACGCTTGCCTGGAGCTTTACACCACAATGATTGAGCTCCGAACACGACCAACCGTCTAGGGCGCCCAAGCACCCAAGAGGAACAAGCTCAAGGGTACCAAGCATCCCATGAGTAATAAGCTTCTCAACTGGTAACTTCCACGTATCACCGTGGAGAACTCAAACCTATGCACCAAATGCAATGGCAAGGGCGCACGGGATGCCCAACTCCTTCTCTCCCAAATCCCACCAAATCAACTAATGCTAGGGAGGAAAATGAGAGGAAGAACAAAAGGAGAACACCAAGAACTCCAAGATCTCGATCCAAGGGGTTCCCCTCACATAGAGGAGAAAGTGATTGGTGGAAATGTGGATCTAGATCTCCTCTCTCTTTTCCCCAAAAACTAGCAAGAATCCATGGAGGGATTGAGAGATAGCACGCTCGAAGAAGGTAAACAATGGGAGAAGAACACGACCTCAAAGGATAAGGTTCAATGGGAAAGAAGACCCCCTTTTATATGTCCCCAAGAATCTGCCCGTTATGTGTAGAAAACTGTAAGACCGGTACAACCGGTGCACGAACCTGTACAACCGGTCAAAGTAGAGGAAAAACTAACCTGTAGGAAAAAGTCCTAAGCGGTACAACAACCCAAGGAACCGGTAGTACCGGTTAAACTAAACAAACTGGTACAACCGGTCAACAACTGCCCAAGAACCGCTCCAAAATAGAAACTAGTCCGGTGGTAGAGCGATACATGGCCGGTACAACCTTCGGACCAATTCTGGAGCGGTACAACCGCTCCAAACACCGGTTGTACCGGTCAACCGGTACAACCGCTCTAAGGGGCGGTACAACCTCTCTATGTAAAACAGGTAAGATCAAAACAGCCACAACTTTTGCAAACGAGCTCCGAATTCGACGAAATCAAGTTTGTTGGAAAGTTAAAGACAAGAGCAAACACAATCTTGATATAAATATGAATAAATAGAATTAGAGAAAATACCCAAAATAAAATGGTGAGAACCCTTTCTCAATTAAGACCGGTAAAAACTCCAATACTGAAAACACAAAAGAAGATGCAAGAAATTGGTTTTCGAAGAACTCGAGCTTGTCATCAAGATGACCATAAGCTCGAAGACTCACAAAGATAACCAACAAAGAACCAAGAAATATGATGCAAGGATGCAATGGTTTGAGCTCTCTACGAATGATGCGACCAAGCTACTCGTCGAGAGCCCCCCTTGATAGTACGACAATCGATCCTATAACCCGGTCTCCCAACTACCACCATGAGACCGGTAAAATAGAAAACCTATCAAGGGAAAACATTTGCCTTGCACATGGTCCACTTGAGCTAGATGATGACGATCTTGACTCCCTCAAGTTGGACCACCTCTCTTGATTGCATTGGCTCGATGAAGACTAGATGATTGCTCCCCCATACTCCACTATGGGTGAGCCACTCTTTGGCACATCTTCACAAGTCCATTGACACCACAATGGATGGCAAGCTTCAAGCACTCGATCTCTTCGTGATGCTCCACTTGGACTTGCGCACGACAATCTTGATGATGATCAGAGCATCACCAGCCATTCGGCCTCCTAGGGCGCCGAAAAAGACCGGCCTGGGGGCGAGCCGGCGCTAGATCAGCTCCTGGGGTTCGTTTTTTCCCAGCCACGCGCCCAGGCACCACCCCCCAAGGCGCTCCATGTTTGAAAAACAGCATTCCCGCTCAAAGAAACAACAAACCGGCGATCATAGCAATAGTTCGGCGACTCGGTGCCACAGTTTGGCGATCAAAATAAAAGGACATGCAGTAGTTCGGCGTACAAAAAAGAAAGGGCGCGGAAGGAGTGCATCAACCATCGAGTTTAACCTCCAACGTCGTAGTCGTCGGCGTACGCGGGCTGGGAGGAATCAGCGCGACTTCCGAGCTGTTCAGCGCGTCTTCTGTGCTGCTGGGAGCGACAGAGGCATCGTCAGTGGCTCTGGGCGTCGCGGAGGCGGAGACATCGTCGGCCCTGGTCTCATTGTCATCAGCCGCCGGGCTGGGCGGCGGTGTCGGCGTCACCGGTATCTGGTTCAGGATGAGGTCGTGCTCGGCCAAGAACCACGCCTTGAGCTTCTCGTCGCCGCTTTGGAGCATGTCAGCGCCGCCCCGCTTCATGTGCATGCCTTTGAAGTAGGGGTCGACGAGCTTCCGCTCGTCGAACTCGGCCTTGATGCGGTCCCAATACATCTTGATGCTCTGATTCGTGCCGGTCACTAGGTCAAGGCAGATGATCTTCCACGCTTCGGCGAGGCACTCTTCTTCCTTGGACGCCCATTTGATGCGAGGCTCGCCGTATTTGGCCTTCTTCTTCTTCTTCTTCTTCTTCTTCTTCTTCTTCTTCTTCTTCTTCTTCTTCTTCTTCTTCTTCTTCTTCTTCTTCTTGCTTTTCCTCGTCGGCGCCGGCTCCTCCTCCTCTTCCTCCTCCTCCTCCGGCTCTTCCTCGCCGTAGTAGAGCTCGTCGTCCACGTCGGCAAGGACCTACGTAGCGAACCCGGGGGAAGCGGCGGCCGCAGCCGAGCCGGCTGCGATGATGTCCTCCATGTCGGCCTCCATCGTGCCGACGTCGCCTAGGTGCGTCGAGGAAGAGGCTTGTGAGTAGAGGCCACGGCGGAGAGGCGTCGACGGTGAGGCTGCATAGTCCGGCGGGGAGTACGTGTAGGACGGGTACTGCACGCCGGCAAACGCGGGCGAGGGCGTGCGCTGGACAGGGCGCCCATGGGGGAAGGTGATGTTGGTGTTGAAGCTGCCATGGGCATCCCCGTCGGCATAGCTCAGCGACGGCGTGCTCCATGGGGGCGGCGATGACAAGAACCCGGTCGGAGAGCCGACACTTTGCGGGCTCTAGGGCGCGTACGGATGCCCGGGTGGATTCATTATCGCCGCGCACGCCGCCTCCGCTTGTTCAGCCGCCGCACGCTCCGCAGCCGCCGCCGCTTGTTCGGCCGCCGCATGCTCCACAACCGCCGCCGCTTGTTCGGCCGCCGCATGGTCCCTGGCCTTCTTGGCCCTATTGCTCCTGTCGGCGATGATGGCCTCCCAACGCTCCACATCCGCCTTCCGCTCGGCGTTGGTCATGCCGGGGGGCTTGGATAGCGGAGCCCTAGGCTTCCTTTGCTTCGGCAGGGTGGCGGCGGTGGGATCCATCACAGCGCGCGGCATCACATACTTCTTCGGCGGCATGGTGGGCGTAACGGCAGGGTGGAGGCGGGGTTTGGCGGGAGGAATGGAGAAGAGAGGGGGAAGCAGGAGGAAACAACGGGAAAAAGTCTTCCAGTCACCGACAGAGCAGCCCCACGCCGCTTTTTGCTTCCGCCGGCTTGCCCAGGCGACACCCAGCCACTTGGGTTCAGGGCGGGAACGCCGGCTCTGATTTCGCCCAAACCGGTGCTAAATGAGATCCTGGGGGCGCGACTGGGCCTATTTTCGGCCATCGGCGCTAAAAATTTGCCTGGGGGGCCTGTTGGGGGTGCGGCTGGAGATGCTCTCACCACTTGATGTCATCCTCTCCATGGGTTGAGTGATATCTTCCTCTTGAAGCAAGGCCATGAACACGTACCTAACCCCACATAGAGCTCTCACATAGACCATGGGTTAGTACACAAAGCGCAATGGACAATGCTTACCATACCATGGGATCACTTGATCCCTCTCGGTACATCTTCTATGCTTTGTGAGTTGATCAACTTGATTCACTCTTGACTTAGTCTTGATCAACATTGAATCTTTCCAACTCTCTTCATTTGGATGATGTCTTGAAGGTAAACATGAATGATCACACAATCTTCTTCTTCAAGACATGCTTGCAATAGTCTCAACACTCACATGACCAATCTTAGAATAATTCCTTAATAGCACCTTGGTCAACTCATAAACTCCTTGAAACCAACACATGGACTTCAAGAAATGCCTATGGACAAATCCTTCAAATATAACTCAAGGCAACCATTAGTCCATAGAGATTGTCATTAATTACCAAAACCAAACATGGGGGCACCGCATGTTCTTTCAACACGTAATAGGCGCATACAACTTGCAAGATAGGATCCAAAACACACTTATATTCATGAAAAACATAATAGGTTCAGATCTAAAATCATGGCACTCGGGCCCTAGTGACAAGCATTAAGCATAGCAAAGTCATACCAACGTCAATCTCAGAGCATAGTGGATACTAGGGATGAAGCCCTAACAAATTGACTCGATTACATGACAAATCTCATCCAACTCCATCATCGTCCAACAAGATATGAAGAAATTTCCCACTCCCGGTGGTGAGCATCATGAAGTTGTTGATGAGGAAGGGTTGGTGATGATGATGGTTGCTACTTGTGAGCTGCGTTGGGATTTCCCCAAAGAGGAGAGGATGAAACAGTATAGTAGAGATAAGTATTTCGCTTAGTTAAGAACCAAGGTTATCAACCTAGTAGGAGAACCACACATAACTTCATTAGCAGCACCTTCACACATACTAAAGTAAACACTTGCACCCAACGCAAACAAGGGGGTTGTCTATCCCCTCGGCGGTTACTTGCAAGGATTAAATATCGTAGTGGTAGGTAATAAGATAAATTGCAAAACAAAATAAAATAAATAAAAGTGCAGCAAGGTATTTTTGTGTTTTGTATATGATAAAAGTAGACCCGGGGACCATAGTTTTCACTAGAGGCTTCTCTTTCGAGCACATGACATACAATGGGTGAAAAAATTACTGTTGGTCAATTGATAGAAAAGCACATAGTTATGACACTATTCAAGGCAATGATCATGTATATAGGCATCAAGTCCAAGACAAGTAGACCGACTCCTGCCAGCATCTACTACTATTACTCCACCCATCGACCGCTATCTAGCATGCATCTAGGGTATAAAGTATAAAACAGAGTAACCCCTTAAGCAAGATGACATGATGTAGACAAAGTAAACCCAAGCAATATGAATAAACCCCATCGTTTTGTCCATAATGGGAACAATATAAATACGTTTCTTGTCCCTTTCTATCACTGGGATAGAGCACCACAAGATTGAACCCGTTAGAAAGCACCTCCCACATTGCAAGATAAATCAATCTAGTTAGCCAAACAATATGGGTAGATCAGAGAGAAATATAAAGCTATAATAATCATGCATAAAAGAAATCAGAAAAGACTCAATTAATATTCATGAATAATCTGATCATAAACCCACAATTCATCGGATCCCAACAAACCCACCGCAATAGAAGATAACATCGGATAGAACTCCAAGAACATCAAGGAGAACATTGTATTGAAGATCAAAGAGAGAAAAGAAGCCATTTAACTACTAGCTATGGACCCGTAGGTCTGTGGTGAACAACTAACACATCATCGGAGGGCAACAAGGATGATATAGAAGCCCTCCATGATTGATTCCCCCTCCGGCAGGGTGACGGAGAAGGGCTCCAGATGGGATCGTGGAAGAACAGAAACTTGCGGCGGTGGAAAAAGTGTTTGGGGTGGCTCTTTGTTGGTTTCCCAATTTTAGAGAATTTATAGAGGTGGAATTAGGTCAGACGGACACATATGGGGCACACAAGGTAACAGGGCACGCCCTGTTGCCTGGCCATCTCCTTGCTTCTCATCTGATCTCCTCCCGAAGCTTCTAGGTTCTCTTTTGTCCAGAAAAAAGTCGTCACAAATTTTCATACCGTTTGTACTCCATTTCGTACTGATTTCCTGGAAAACCAAAAACAAGTAGAAAACAACAACTGACACTTGGCACTTGGTTAATTGGTTAGTCCCCAAAAAATGATATAAAATGGCATATAATTGATTATAAAACCTCCAATATTGATACTATAATAGCATGTAACAATAAAAACATATAGATACGTTGGAGACGTATTAAGCATCCCCAAGCTTAATTCCTGCTCATCCTCAAGTAGGTAAATGATAAAAACAGAAATTTTGATGTGGAATGCTACCTAACATATGTTCATCATGTAATCTTTCTTTTATGGTATGAACATTTAGATCCGAATGATTCAAAGCAATAGTCTATAATTTGACATAAATACATCAATACTCGGGCATACCAACAAACAATCATGCTTGTCATAAATGCTAAAGAATGCTATCCCTACAAAATCATCTAGCCTAGTAATGCTCCATCTTCATAACACAAATATAAATCATGTACTATCCCGGTGTTAGCCATGTTGGGAATCATTGCATGGAAAACCAAAAAAAATCTACGCACACGCAATGATGTATCTATGGAGATGCATAGCAACAAGGGGGAGAGTGTGTCTACGTACCCTCGTAGACCGTAAGTGGAAGTGTTTCACAACGCGATTGATGTAGTCGAACTTCTTCGCGCTTCAACCAATCAAGTACTGAACGCACGACACCTCCGCGTTCTGCACACGTTCAGCTCGGTGACGTCCCTCACATTCTTGATCCAGCAAGACGTCTAGGTAGTAGATGAGTTCCGTCAGCACGACAGTGTGGTGACGGTGATGGTGAAGTGATATCTCCAGGGATTCGCCTAAGCACTATGAAAATATGACCGGGGGCATAAATGGTGGGGGGGGGGGGCGCCGCACAAGGCTAAGCAATTGTCTGGGTGTGCTAGGCGCCCCCTCCTCATATATATATAGGTGGGAGGGAGAGGGGAGAGGCCAAGGGGCACCCCAAGTAGGTCTGAATCTTGCTTGGGCTCCTACCCTTGGTCACGCCCCCCTGCCATGTTTGTCGGAGGGGGAAGGAAAGAGGGGGGAGAGGGAAGGAAGGGGGAATCCTATTCCCCTCTTTCGTTTCCATTCCCCTCTTTCCTTTTCCTCCTAGGCTGACCCATATGGGGGGCACACCAGCCCCTCGTGGCTGGTGTGTTTCCCCTCTTGGCCCATAAGGCCCATATCTTTTGTCGATGGTGCACGAAACCCCTTCCGGTGACCCGATAAGTACCTGGTAACCCCCGAAACACTTCCAGTGTCCAAATACCCTCGTCCTATATATAAATCTTAACCTATAGACCATTTCGAGACTCCTCGTCATGTCTGTGATCTCATCCGGGACTCCAAACAACATTCGGTCACCAAATCACATAACTTATATAATACTATATCATCATCGAACGTTAAGCATGCGACCCTACGGGTTCGAGAACTATGTAGACATGACCGACACCTCTCCGGTCAATAACCAATAGTGGAACCTGGATTCCCATATTGAACTACTTCAAAATCTTATCAAGTATCTTGATCTATCTCTATAGATCTTGATGCCCAATATGTAAGCAGCTTCACCGAGGTCTTTCTTTCAAAAACTCCTTTCAAACTCTCCTTTATGCTTTCCAGAAAATTCTACATCATTTCCGATCAACAATATGTCATTCACATATACTTATCAGAAAGGCTGTAGTGCTCCCACTCACTTTCTTGTAAATACAGGCTTCACCGCAACTCTGTACAAAACTATATGCTTTGATCAACTCATCAAAGCGTATCCAACTCCGAGATGCTTGCACCAGTCCATAGATGGATTGCTGGAGCTTGCACATTTTATTAACACCTTTAGGATCGACGAAACCTTCTGGTTGCATCATATACAACTCTTCTTTAAGAAATATCCATTTAAGTAATGCAGTTTTGACATCCATTTGCTAGATTTCATAAAATGTGGCAATTGCTAACATGATTCGGACAGACTTAAGCATCGATACGAGTGAGAAAATCTCATCGTAGTCAACACCTTGAACTTGTCGAAAACCTTTTGCGACAATTCGAGCTTTGTAGATAGTAACACTACCATCACCGTCCATCTTCCTCTTGAAGATCTATTTATTTTCTATGGGTCGCTGATCATCGGGCAAATCCACCAAAGTCCACACTTTGTGCTCATATATGGATCCTATCTTAGATTTCATGGCCTCAAGCCATTTATCGGAATCTAGGCTCATCATAGCTTCTTCATAGTTTGTAGGTTCGTCATGGTCATGTGACATGACCTCCAGAACAGGATTACCATACCACTCTGGTGCGGATCGTGCTCTGGTCGACCTACGAGGTTCT
Source organism: Aegilops speltoides (assembly GCA_021437245.1). Lineage (NCBI taxonomy): Eukaryota > Viridiplantae > Streptophyta > Magnoliopsida > Poales > Poaceae > Aegilops > Aegilops speltoides. The sequence continues at coordinate 393,466,827 of CM038143.1, forward strand.
GTAGTAATTTGATCTGAAGTTTCATGCTCATCATCATTAGCTTACTCTCTAGTTGGTGTAGGCATCATGGGAACGGATTTCTCAGATGATCTACTTTCCAAATTGAGAGAAGGTACAATTACCTCATCAAGTTCTACTTTCCTCCCACTCACTTCTTTTGAGAGAAACTCCTTCTCTAGACAGATTTCGTTCTTCGCAACAAAGATCTTGCCTTCGGATCTGTGGTAGAAGGTGTACCCAATTGTTTCCTTAGGGTATCCTATGAAGACGCACTTCTCCGATTTGGGTTCGAGCTTATCAGGCTGAAGCCTTTTGACATAAGCATCGCATCCCGAAACTTTAAAAACGACAACTTAGGTTTGTTGCCAAATCACTGTTCATATGGTATCGTCTCAACGGATTTTGATGGTGCCCTATTTAATGTGAATGCATCTGTCTCTAACGCATAGCCCCAAAACAATAGTGGTAAATCGATAAGAGACATCATCGATCGCACCATATCTAATAAAGTGCGGTTACGATCACTACAAAAAAAAGACACATTCATGACATTCTTTGGGTCGTCCATGATGGAAAAACCGTGGTAGAAGTGAGGGTGAGGAAAATATCAGGGTGTTCCCCGTTACGGTGGGTGGTCGGGGCCGAGCGATGCATGGAGGTTTGCATGTTTCTCTCGTACACGCACACGTGTGGGTGCGAGGCATTGGGCTCTAACTGAACCCGAGTGATTGCACTGCAGGCTACGCGTTACTCAACCCGAGCAATCGATCGTTGGCTGTTAACTGAACCCTATCGAGCGATTCCTTCGCTACTGCTACTGGCTGAAGCCGATCGACGCTGCCTCTGGATGAACAGTGAGCGTTGCTGGGGGGGTTTTGATGAACAGTTCCCGGTGGGGGTGGATGAACAGGACCCCGTGGTGTTGCCTCTGGATGAACATGACCCCGATCGATCGAGCCAGTTGGGGCTGGATGAACAGGACCCCGTGGAGGGCTGGATGAACAGGATGACCCCGTGGAGGACTGGTTGAACAGTAGAAGGTGGAGGGTTGGATGAACAGTAGCCTGTGGAGGGGTGGTTGAACATGAGCCCGTCGAGAGGCCTGGTTGAAAAGTAGCCGGTGGAGTAGCACGCGGTGGAGGCTAGATGAACATGAGGCCGTGGATGAATAGTCGCACGTGGAGGCTGGAGGAGGTCGACTATGGATGAACAGTAGCCCATGGAGGCTGGACGAGGTCAACGGTGGAGATGAACAGTATCTCGTGGTGTCCCATTTTGCAGTACGCCACATCCCTCCCGATGAACAGGACCCCCATTTTGACCGTAGCGCTCAAACACAAGTCCGTTTCCTCTTTTTTGCGGAACGCCACACCCCTCCCGATCAACAGGACCCGTTTCGACCGTAGGAGGTCCAACAGAAGTCTGTTTCCTCCATTTTGCGGTACGCCAGACCCCTCCCGATGAACAGGATCCCGTTTTGAACGTGGCCGGTCAAACACAAGGCCGTTTCCTCCGTTCTGTGGTACACCAGGCCTCGTTTCCATCGGTTGTTCCTTCCAAGCTGGTTGGCTCCCACGCGTTCCGTTGCCTCCCGATGAACACAACACATTCCGTTGCCTCCCCATGAATACGACGACGCAGTTTCTCCGTTCCGACCCAGCCATGTACACGAGCCCTAGCCGTACGTATGCGCGAGTAGGTGTTTGAGACCCCGCCCGTATGTATGTACATGGTTGTATTTTCTTTCTTGCACCCTGGCCGCTGTACGTACGTGTACATGCTACGTGCACGCCTCTACTACGGCACGTGAGCGCCTCTACTACGACACGTGCGCGCCTCTACATCAACCAGTATGTACGTACACGTATGCGACCATAATGACAACGCTACGTACGCTTCGACCAGGTGGGTCCCGACTGTCAGGCACTTCCTTGCGTGCGAAGATGTAGGTGGTGGGTCCCAGCAGTCAGGGGGGCGAATCATTTTATTTGCCCGTAATATGGACGCACTTCCTTGCGTGCGAAGATGTAGCTGGTGGGACCCAGCAGTCAGGGGGGCGAATCATTTTTTTGCCCGTAATATGGGTGCACTTCCTTGCTTGCGAAGATGTAGCTGGTGGGTCCCAACACTCAGGGGGGAAATGTTTTTTTTTTTCACGAAATACGGTGGCCTGTCCGGTGGGTCCCTGCTGTCAGGTGGAGGAATAATTATTTTGCGCGTAATAAGGAGGCACTTCCTTGCGGCCGCCGTGGACCCAGCTGTCAGCCTCTCCACGTACAGTACTCTTCCGATGGAAGTCGTTCCTTGACCATGTTGACCACGCCATGCCGAGAGCACTAGGGCGATGGACGACGGCGAGGCCTAGGAAGGGGACGACGCAGAGCCGGGGAAGACGCGGCAGTGGAAGCCCGCGCAGAGAGGAGTACGAGGGTTCACTAGTTCAACTGCGGTGTGAGGCTGCCGTCACCGCAGGGCTTGGCCAGCAGTGGGAATAGTAGGGGGCGGTGAGGCCTCCGCGGCAGCACAACCGGCCACGGGAGGCAGGAGCATGCGGCACGATCGGCGCTGCTTTGGGCGGCTAGAGCAAGTGTTGGGGAACGTAGTAATTTCAAAAAATTTCCTACGCACAGCAAGATCATGGTGATGCATAGCAACGAGAGGGGAGAGTGTTGTCTACGTACCCTCGTAGACCGAAGCGGAAGCGATCACAACGTAGAGGAAGTAGTCGTACGTTCTCCTCGCGATCCAACCGATCCCAACGCCGTTACTCCGGCGCCTCCGAGTTCTTGACACACGTACAGCTCGGTGACGCTCCTCGGGCTCCGATCCAGCAAAGCTCCAGGGAGAGAGAGTTCCATCAGCACGACGGCGTGGTGACGATCTTGATGTTCTACCGACACAGGGCTTCGCCTAAGCACCGCTACGATATGACCGAGGTGGAATATGGTGGAGGGGGGCACCGCACACGGCTAAGGAACGATCTCAAGGATCAACTTGTGTGTTCTAGGGTGCCCCCCTGCCCCCGTATATAAAGGAGCAAGGGGGAGGGCCGGCCGGCCCTAGGAGGCGCGCCAAGGGAGGGGGGAGTCCTCCTCCTAGTGGGAGTAGGACTCCCCTTTCCTAATCCAACTAGGAAGGAGGAAGGGGGAAGGAAGGAGAGGGAGAGGGAGAGGGAAAGGGGGGCCGCGCTCCCCTTCCTTGTCCTATTCGGACTCCCCATGGGGGGGCGTGCGCCACCTCCTGGTGCGGCCCTCTCTCTCTCCTCTTGGCCCAATAAGGCCCATTACTTCCCCGGGAGGTTCCGGTAACCCCTCCGGCACTCCGGTTTTCTCCGGAAACTTCCGGAACCTTTCCGGTGTCCGAATATAGCCGTCCAATATATCAATCTTTATGTCTCGACCATTTCGAGACTCCTCGTCATGTCCGTGATCACATCCGGACTCGAACTCCTTGGTACATCAAAATACACAAACTCATAATATAACCGTCATCGAAACCTTAAGCGTGCGGACCCTACGGTTCGAGAACAATGTAGACATGACCGAGACACGTCTCCGGTCAATAACCAATAGCGGGACCTGGATGCCCATATTGGCTCCTACATATTCTACGAAGATCTTTATCGGTCAGACCGCATAACAACATACGTTGTTCCCTTTGTCATCGGTATGTTACTTGTCCGAGATTCGATCGTCGGTATCCAATACCTAGTTCAATCTCGTTACCGGCAAGTCTCTTTACTCGTTCCGTAATACATCATCTCACAGCTAACTCATTAGTTGTAATGCTTGCAAGGCTTAAGTGATGTGTATTATCGAGAGGGCCTAGAGATACCTCTCCGACAATCGGAGTGACAAATCCTAATCTCGAAATACGCCAACCCAACATCTGCCTTTGGAGACACCTGTAGTACTCCTTTATAATCACCCAGTTACGTTGTGACGTTTGGTAGTACCAAAGTGTTCCTCCGTAAACGGAGTTGCATAATCTCATAGTTATAGGAACATGTATAAGTCATGGATAAAATCAATAGCAACATACTAAACGATCGGGTGCTAAGCTAATGGAATGGGTCATGTCAATCAGATCATTCAACTAATGATGTGACCTTGTTAATCAAATGACAACTCCTTTGTCTATGGTTAGGAAACTTAACCTTCTTTGATTAACAAGCTAGTCAAGTAGAGGCATACTAGTGACACTTTGTTTGTCTATGTATTCACACATGTATTATGTTTCCGGTTAATACAATTCTAGCATGAATAATAAACATTTATCATGAAATAAGGAAATAAATAATAACTTTATTATTGCCTCTAGGGCATATTTCCTTCAGTCTCCCACTTGCACTAGAGTCAATAATCTAGATTATATAGTAATGATTCTAACACCCATGGAGTCTTGGTGCTGATCATGTTTTGCTCGTGGAAGAGGCTTAGTCAACGGGTCTGCTACATTCAGATCCGTATGTATCTTGCAAATTTCTATGTCTCCCACGGACCAAGTCCGGATGGAATTGAAGCGTCTCTTGATGTGTTTGGTTCTCTTGTGAAATCTGGATTCCTTCGCTAAAGCAATTGCTCGAAGATTGTCACAAAAGATTTTCATTGGACCCGATGCACTAGGTATGACACCTAGATCGGATATGAACTCCTTCATCCGACTCCTTCATTAGATGCTTCGGAAGCTGCTATGTACTCCGCTTCACATGTAGATCCCGCCACTGACGCTTTGTTTAGAACTGCACCAACCGACAGCTCCTCCGTTTAGTGTAAATACGTATCCGGTTTGCGATTTAGAATCGTCCGGATCGTGTCAAAACTTGCATCAACGTAACTGCCACGATGAGCTCTTTGTCACCTCCATATCGAGAAACATATCCTTAGTCCTTTTCGGTATTTCGGGATGTTCTTGATCGCTATCCAGTGATCCACTCCTGGATTACTTTGGTACCTCCCTGCTAAGCTTATAGCAAGGCACACATCAGGTCTGGTACACAGCATTGCATACATGATAGAGCCTATGGCTGAGGCATAGGGAACATCTTTCATTTTCTCTCTATCTTTTGCGGTGGTCGGGCATTGAGTCTTACTCAACTTCACACCTTGTAACACAGGCAAGAACCCTTTCTTTGCTTGATCCATTTTGAACTTCTTCAAAATTTTGTCAAGGTATGTGCTTTGTGAAAGTCCAATTAAGCGTCTTGATCTATCTCTATAGATTTTGATGCCCAATATGTAAGCAGCTTCACCGAGGTCCTTCATCGAAAAACTCTTATTCAAGTATCCCTTTATGCTATCCAGAATTCTATATCATTTCCGATTAGTAATATGTCATCTACATATAGTATCGAAATGCTACTGAGCTCCCACTCATTTTCTTGTAAATACTGAGGCTTCTCCAAAAGTCTCAGATAAACTCAAATGCTTTGATCACACTATCAAAGCGCTTATTCCAACTCCGAGATGCTTGCACCAGTCCATAAATGGATCGCTGGAGCTTGCACACTTTGTTAGCTTCTTTTGGATCGATAAAACCTTCGGTTGCATCATATACAACTCTTCTTCCGTAAATCCATTCAGAATGCAGTCTTTACATCAATTTGCCAAATTTCATAATCATAAAATGCGGCAATTGCTAACATGATTCGGACAGACTTAAGCATCGCTACGGGTGAGAAGGTCTCATCGTAGTCAATCCCTTGAACTTGTCGAAAACCCTTTGCGACAAGTCGAGCTTTGTAGACAGTAATATTACCATCAGCGTCAGTCTTCTTCTTAAAGATCCACTTGTTTTCTATTGCTTGCCGACCCTCGGGCAAGTCAACCAAAGTCCATACTTTGTTTTCATACATGGATCCCATCTCAGATTTCATGGCCTCAAGCCATTTTGCGGAATCTGGGCTCACCATCGCTTCTCCATAGTTCGTAGGTTCATCATGATCTAGTAGCATGATTTCGTAACAGGATTACCGTACCACTCAGTGCGGATCTTACTCGTTGATCTACGAGGTTCGTAGTAACTTGATCTGAAGTTTCATGATCAACATCATCACCTTCCTCACTATTTGGTGTAGATGTCGCAGAAACCGGTTTCTGTGATAAACTACTTTCAAATAAGGGAGAAGGTACAATTACCTCATCAAGTTCTACTTTCCTCCCACTCACTTCTTTCGAGAGAAACTCCTTCTCTAGAAAGGATCCATTCTTAGCAACAAATGTCTTGCCTTCGGATCTGTAATAGAAGGTGTACCCAACTGTCTCCTTTGGGTATCCTATGAAGACACATTTCTTCGATTTGGGTTCGAGCTTATCAGGTTGAAGGTTTTTCACATAAGCATCGCATCCCCAAACTTTAAGAAACGACAACTTTGGTTTCTTGCTAAACCATAGTTCATAAGGTGTCGTCTCAACGGATTTTGACGGTGTTCTATTCAGCGTGAATGCGGCCGTCTCAAGAGCATAACCCCAAAACGATAGCGGTAAATCTGTAAGAGACATCATAGATCGCACCATATCTAGTAAAGTGCGATTACGACATTCGGACACACCATTACGCTGTGGTGTTCCGGGTGGCGTGAGTTGCGAAACTATTCCGCATTGTTTCAAATGTAGACCAAACTCGTAACTCAAATATTTGCCTCCACGATTAGATTGTAGAAACTTTATTTTCTTATTACGATGATTTTCAACTTCACTCTGAAATTCTTTGAACTTTTCAAATGTTTCAGACTTATGTTTCATTAAGTAGATATACCCATATCTGCTTAAATCATCTGTGAAGGTGAGAAAATAACGATATCCACCACGAGCCTCAACATTCATCGGACCACATACATCTGTATGTATGATTTCCAACAAATCTGTTGCTCTCTCCATAGTACCGAGAACGGGTTCTAGTCATCTTGCCCATGAGGCACGGTTCTTAAGTGCCAAGTGATTCATAATCAAGTGACTCCAAAAGTCCATCAAGATGGAGTTTCTTCATGCGCTTTATACCGATATGACCTAAACGGCAGTGCCACAAATAAGTTGCACTATCATTATCAACTCTGCATCTTTTGGCTTCAACATTATGAATATGTGTATCACTACTATCGAGATTCATTAAAAAAGACCACTCTTCAAGGGTGCATGACCATAAAAGATATTACTCATATAAATAGAACAACCATTATTCTCTCGATTTAAATGAATAACCGTCTCGCATCAAACAAGATCCAGATATAATGTTCATGCTCAACGCGGCACCAAATAACAATTATTTAGGTCTAAAACTAATCCGAAGGTAGATGTAGAGGTAGCGTGCCGACCGCGATCACATCGACTTTGGAACCATTTCCCACGCGCATCGTCACCTCGTCCTTTGCCGGTGTTAAGCAATCCATAGTCCCTGTTTGAGTTGCAAATATTAGCAATGAACCAGTATCAAATACCAGTGCTCTGCGAGCTCTAGTAAGGTACACATCAATAACATGTATATCACATATACCTTTGTTCACCTTGCCATCCTTCTTATCCGCCAAATACTTGGGGCAGTTCCGCTTCAAATGACGATCGCTTGCGGTAGAAGCACTCAGTTTCAGGTTTAGGTCCAGACTTGGGTTTCTTCTCTGAGCAAACAACTTGTTTGCTGTTCTTCTTGAAGTTCCTTCTTCTTCCCTTTGCCTTTCTTCTTGAAACTAGTGGTCTTATTGACCATCAACACTTGATGCTCCTTCTTGATTTCTACCTCCGCAGCCTTTAGCATTGCGAAGAGCTTAGGCATAGTCTTCACTAACCCTTGCATATTATAGTTCATCACGAAGCCTTTGTAGCTTGGTGGCGGTGATTGAAGAATTCTGTCAATGACACAATCATCCGGAAGATTAACTCCCAGTTGAGTCAAGTGATTGTAATACCGGACATTACGAGTATGTGCTCACCGATGCACTCCATTCTCCTCCATCTTGCAGCTATAGAACTTATTAGAGACTTCATATCTCTCAATCCGGCATTACTGTTGAAATATCAACTTCAACTCTGGAACATCTCATATGCTCCATGACGCTCAAAACGTCGTTGACCCGGTTCTAAGCCGTAAAGCATGGCACATCGAACTATAGAGTAGTCATCGGCTTTGCTCGCCAGACGTTCTTAACGTCGTCGGTTACATCGGCAGAAGAGTTGGCACCCAGCGGTGCATCGAGCGTAACTCTTACGTAGCAATGAGGATAATCCTCGAGTTACGGACCCGATCCGTGTAATTGCTACCATCATCTTTCAACTTTGCTTTCTCAAGGAACGCATTAAAATTCAACGAACAACAAAGACGAGCCATCTATCTACATACAAACATAGACAAGCAAGATACTATCGGTACTAAGTTCATGATAAATTTAAGTTCAATTAATCATATTACTTAAGAACTCCCACTTAGCAGACATCTCTCTAGTCATCTAAGTGATCACGTGATCCAAATCAACTAAACCATAACCGATCATCACGTGAGATGGAGTAGTTTTCAATGGTGAACATCTTATGTTGATCATATCTACTATATGATTCACATTCGACCTTTCGGTCTCCGTGTTCGAGGCCATATCTGCATATGCTAGGCTCGTCAAGTATAACTGAGTATTCTGCGTGTGCAAAACTGGCTTGCACCCGTTGTAGATGGACGAGAGCTTATCACACCCGATCATCACGTGGTGTCTCGCACGACGAACTTTGGCAACGGTGCATACTCGTGGAGAACACTACTTGATAATTTTAGTGAGAGATCATCTTAAAATGCTACCGTCAATCAAAGCAAGATAAGATGCATAAAGGATAAACATCACATGCAATCAATATAAGTGATATGATATGGCCATCATCATCTTGTGCTTGTGATCTCCATCTCCAAGCACCGTCGTGATCACCATCGCCACCGCGCGACACCTTGATCTCCATCGTAGCATCGTTGTCGTTACGCCATCTATTGCTTCTCGACTATCGCTACCGCTTAGTGATAAAGTAAAGCAATTACAGTATGCGTTGCATTTCATACAATAAAGCGACAACCATATGGCTCCAGCCGATTGCCGATAACCGGTTACAAAACATGATCATCTCATACAATAAAATATAGCATCACGTCTTGACCATATCACATCACAACATGCCCTGCAAAAACAAGTTAGACGTCCTCTACTTTGTTGTTGCAAATTTTTACGTGGCTGCTACGGGCTTAAGCAAGAACCAATCTCACCTATGCATCAAAACCACAACGATACTTCATCAAATAGACTCTGTTTTAACCTTCTCAAGGACCGGGCATAGCCACACTCGGTTCAACTAAAGTGAGAGAGACAGACACCCGCCAGCCACCTTTAAGCACGAGTGCTCGAGCAGTGAAACCAGTCTCGCGTAAGCGTCACGCGTAATGTCGGTCGGGCCGCTTCATCTCACAATACCGCTGAACCAAAGTATGACATCTTTGGTAGGCAGTATGACTTGTATCGTCCACAACTCACTTGTGTTCTACTCGTGCAAAACATCAAACCATAAAACCTAGGCTCGGATGCCATTGTTGGGGAACGTAGTAACTTCAAAAATTTCCTACGCACACGCAAGATCATGGTGATGATATAGCAACGAGAGGGAGAGTGTTGTCTCGTACCCTCGTGACCGAAGCGGAAGCGATCACGTAGAGGAAGTAGTCGACGTTCTCCTCGCGATCCAACCGATCCAGCGCCGTTACTCGGCGCCTCCGAGTTCTTGACACACGACAGCTCGGTGACGCTCCTCGGGCTCCGATCCAGCAAAGCTCGGGGAGAGAGTTCCGTCAAGACGACGGCATGGTGACAATCTTGATGTTCTATCGGACGCAGGCTTCGCCTAAGCACCGCCACGATATGACCGAGGTGGAATATGGTGGAGGGGGCACCGACACGGCTAAGGAACGATCTCAAGGATCAACTTGTGTGTTCTAGGGTGCCCCTGCCTCGTATATAAAGGAGCAAGGGGAGGGCGGCCGGCCCTAGGAGGCGCGCAGGAGGGGGAGTCCTCCTCCTAGTGGGAGTAGGACTCCCTTTCCTAATCCAACTAGGAAGGAGGAAGGGGAAGGAAGGAGAGGAGAGGAGAGGAAAGGGGCGCCCCCTTCCTTGTCCTATTCGGACTCCCATGGGGGCGCGCCACCTCCTGGTGCGCCCTCTCTCTCCCGTCTTGGCCCAATAAGGCCCATTACTTCCCGGAGGTTCGGTAACCCCTCCGGCACTCCGGTTTTCTCCGAAACTTCGGAACCTTTCGGTGTCCGAATATAGCCGTCAATATATCAATCTTTATGTCTCGACCATTTCGAGACTCCTCGTCATGTCCGTGATCACATCCGGGACTCGAACTCCTTGGTACATCAAAATACACAAACTCATAATATAACCGCCATCGAAACCTTAAGCGTGCGGACCCTACGGTTCGAGAACAATGTAGACATGACCGAGACACGTCTCGGTCAATAACCAATAGCGGGACACGGATGCCCATATTGGCTCCTACATATTCTACGAAGATCTTTATCGGTCGGACCGCATAACAACATACGTTGTTCCCTTTGTCATCGGTATGTTACTTGTCCGAGATTCGATCGTCGGTATCCAATACCTAGTTCAATCTCGTTACCGGCAAGTCTCTTTACTCGTTCCGTAATACATCATCTCACAGCTAACTCATTAGTTGTAATGCTTGCAAGGCTTAAGTGATGTGTATTACCGAGAGGGCCCAGAGATACCTCTCCGACAATCGGAGTGACAAATCCTAATCTCGAAATCGCCAACCCAACATCCGCCTTTGGAGACACTGTAGTACTCCTTTATAATCACCCGATTACGTTGTGACGTTTGGTAGTACCAAAGTGTTCCTCCGTAAACGGAGTTGCATAATCTCATAGTTATAGGAACATGTATAAGTCATGGATAAAAGCAATAGCAACATACTAAACGATCGGGTGCTAAGCTAATGGAATGGGTCATGTCAATCAGATCATTCAACTAATGATGTGACCTTGTTAATCAAATGACAACTCCTTTGTCTATGGTTAGGAAACTTAACCATCTTTGATTAACAAGCTAGTCTAGTAGAGGCATACTAGTGACACTTTATTTGTCTATGTATTCACACATGTATTATGTTTCCGGTTAATACAATTCTAGCATGAATAATAAACATTTATCATGAAATAAGGAAATAAATAATAACTTTATTATTGCCTCTAGGGCATATTTCCTTCAGCAAGAAGACCAGAGGTTGAAGAAGCACTATGGCCATTGGATGGACATTGTACGATCAATGGAGCTAGAATAGTTCATATTGACTAAGTTGACAAAGCCCTCCGTCCCCGTCAACTTAGTAGGCCCACAAGTCAGCCTCCCACTAAGGTGGGTCCCAGCTAGCAGGGGGAGTATTCATTTTTTTGTGCGTAACAAGGAGGCACTTCCAGTGGGTCCGAGCTGACAATGGGGGGAACGTTTTTTTCGCAAAATACGGTGGCCCGTCCGGTGGGTCCCAGCAGTTAGGGGGGAAACAATTTTTTTCGCGAAATACAGTGGCCCGTCCGGTGGGTCCCTGCTTTCAGGTGGAGGAATAATTATTTTCCGCATAATAAGGAGGCACTTCCTTGCGGCTGCCGTGGACCCAGCTGTCAGCCTCTCCACATACAATACTCTTCTGATGGAAGTCGGTCGTTGACCACATTGACCACGCCGTGCCGAGAGCACCACGGCGGTGGACGACGACGAGGCCTAGGAAGGGGACGACGCGGAGCCGGGGAAGACGCGGCAGTGGATGCCCACGTGGAGAGGAGTACGAGGGTTCACTGGTTTGGCTGCGGTGTGAGGCTGCCGTCGCCGCAGAATAACAAGGGGTGTGGGTGAGTGGAGGATGGCACGCCAACGGTGGGAGTAGTATGGGGCGGTGAGGCCATCATGAAGCACAGCCGGCCACGGGAGGCAGGAGCAGGCGGCACGACCGGCGCTGCTTTGGGCGGCTAGAGCAAGAAGACCAAAGGTTGAAGAAGCACTACGGCCGTTGGATGAACATCGTACGGTCACTGGAGCTAGAATCGTGCATATTGACTAAGTTGACAAAGCTCTCCATCCCCGTCAATTTAGTAGGCCCACAAGTCAGCCTTCCACTATACTGGATCCGAGCTAGCAGGGGGAGTATTCATTTTTTGTGTGCATAATAAGGAGGCACTTCCTTGCGTGCGAAGATATAGCTGCCGGGTCCGAGCTGTCAGTGGCAGTAATGTTTTTTTCACGAAATACAGAGGCCCTTTTGGTGGGTCCTAGATGTCAGGTGGACGAATCATTATTTTGCGCGTAATAAGGAGGCATTTCCTTGCGTGCGGCCGTGGACCCAGCTGTCAGCCTCTCCACATACAGTCCACTTCAGATGCATGTCGGTCGTTGACCACGTTGACCACACCGCACCGAGAGCACCAGGGTGGTGGATGACGGCGAGGCCTAGGAAGGGAATGACATGGAGCCAGGGAAGATTCGGCAGTTGTTTCCCACGCGGAGGGGAGTACGACTGTACGAGGGTTTACTGGTTCGTCTGTCGTCGCCGGAGAATAACAGCAGGTGTGGGTGAGTAGAGGGGTGGCTAGGCCAGGGATGGGAGTATGGTGGGGCGGTGAGGCATGTGCGGCAGCACAGCCGGCCGCAGGGAGGAGGGAGCAGGCAGTCCCGTCGGCGCTTGTTTGAGCGGCTGGAGCAGGAAGAGCAGAGATTGAAGAAGCACAACGGCCGTTGGATGGACATCCAACAATCACTGCTTGTGCGTCAACCTTTTTTGTAGGAAAGCCTCAAATCTGTGGAAAAAAGCATACAACCCCTCTGCCATTATTTCTAATAATTTACAGCCCATTTGCTAATTCTTAAGGTTTTTTTGGAGCCCATATTCTTTTTGTTAGCATTACAACCCATATTGTGGCCACAGTTAAAAAATTATACGAAAGTTGCATATTTCGGTGCGGTCCGAACTGTTTTTAATCCCGAAATTTCGAGTCATATTCAAAATTATTTTAAAAATAAATTTATATCAATATAAAATCTAATAAATTGTCCACGCATAAAAATCAATGCAATTTAAAATCTCGAAATTAAAAAAATAAATTTGAAACTAATTGCCGGTTTGATGTGTTTTAAAAATGTACAACCCATTTTCTCATTAGTGATAGGCCATTTTCTCGGCCAACCGAATGAAGCTCTCCTCGTCTTGAAAGATTTGCAAGGCCTGACAAAGTGACTTACTTGACAAATTACAAAAAAACTAGACTAGCCATTTTTAGAAAGAAAAATAACTACTGGCTGGTCTGTGGTAAACATAAAAGAAAAGGCTGTCTAGATAGGCCAGAGTGCCCCGCACAGCCCAGTTGACACCCTGCTTCCATCTCAAAAACAAATTAGATAAATGCCACTACAATTATGGTGATTCATAAAAATGCCACTGCAATTTTCAAACTTTGAAAAACACCACTGCAATTTTTTCAAACTTTGAAAAACGCCACTTCAATTTGCAAACTTTGAAATACGCCACTCTAGACTTCAAAAAATGCCACTGGAAATGGCATTTTTCAAAGTTTGGAAATTGCGGTGGCATTTCTCGGAAACACCAGATTTGGAGTGGCATTTATCAAATTAACCCAAAACAAAAATAACTGGGTGAGCTGCAGGGTCCCTAGTGTCAGCCGCTCGTTGTGCAATTCTCTCGTTTATTGACTACGCTGACAATGGCATGGGACCCAAATGTCAGAAATCTATTAGGAGGAGCCATTTTTTTATTGGCTTGAAATAAGGAGGCACTTGCTTGCGTACTGCCATGACCTTGGCGGGTCCCTGCTGTCATCCTTTCCACGTACAATCATCTCCTAATTGTGTATGCGTCAACTTGGTAGGCCCACAAGTCAGCCTCTAAACCCGTGGAGGACAAATACAACCCATTTAAAAAAATAACAGCCCATTCCATTCGTTCAAACGGAAAGTTCAACATTCAGAGCAAAGTAACATGTCTGATCCACATATAGAGTACTGAACTTCCACGTTGACAACCATCATAGCCAAGTTAACTATCTACTCCCACTAACACTCTAGTAGCATACAAGTACTAACTTACTCTTAGCTAACTAGACGATGCCGGCCGCCATCTACGGTACACGCTAAATGTCGGCACCGGCGTCCTCCGCCTCGCCTCGGACTTGCCAGAGGTGCGATAGGGCGCGTTGCTCATGCGTGTTGGCCCTTTCCATGCCGGCATGGTCCACCGAGGATTCGGCTTCTAAGCGGGAAACCCACTTGACGAGCGGGTAGTAAAACTCGGCGTCTTGAACGCGTGCGTGCCCGACAGCCTCCATGGCTATTTGTCGGGCGCCGGCCTCCACGTAGTCGGCCCAGTTGCGGGCGCTCTGCTCGTGACTCAGAGTGTCGGTGCGCTGCTGCTCCATGTCCCGCTGGCAATGCAAATCAGCGATACGCTGCTCCTCCGCCAGGCGGTCGCGCTCCAACAACTCCTGCTCCTCCGCCAGTCGATCGCGCTCCAACAAGTCCTTGATCTCCACATTGCCATCTAAAGACCGATAGAATGCCTCTTCATTCCGTTTGCCTTCCGGTGATAAACCGAACACTAGTTCCGGCGGTGACTGCCTCCGGCCTCGCCTATCGCAGACGGGTGGGGGCATGGCGGACATGGCGAGAGCGAGGATAAGTGGCAAGCGACATCAGGCTGTCGGGGGCTTGTGAGGATGTGGCGAGTTGGGTCACGTTGCCACTGGAGAAGGTCAGGAAACAGTACTTATAAGCGGAAGGTAGCGCGACTGTCATCGGAATTCAATGCATCAGCAGGCATGGCTTAGCACGCCAGCTTGCCGTGGAAAACTAGAGAAACTGGAATTATGACTGTGTCGTCCTGTCCCGTCCGTGCTGGGTCGCACGCCAGCACGACGGTCAAACAAGTGCATTCGAATAATCTCCCTCCTTGTCAATAATGATTCCACGGATTTAAAAGGCCCGCAACAATTAAAGCGCATCTTTTTTTCGCATTAGTTAGCTGCCTTAATTACGGCCGGCTGCATGCAGGCACTCAGAATTGCTCGCAGCCAGTATGCGGAGCAGCATGCAACGAGTCGCAGCCGAGGGCACGCATGCAACCACTTAAATTGCTGGAGATAATTAGACTTAAACTTCTGCATGCAGTTAATTATTGCCATGCCTTGGTCTTGCTCTTTGCTCACGGGACTAATAAACCCGGACGGAGGGAGTACCTTGGTTGGTGAGATTTTTGAATTAAGCCCTGCAAACCGATAAGGAGGTACTAGTATGTGCATGATCCGCTATTTATTCGTATAGGATCGAGTAGGTCATTTTTTGAATTGAGCCCTACAAATCGGAAAGGAGATAGTACGTGCGTGATCCGCTATTTATCCATGTAGGATCAAGTAGGTCGGATAGTGTATGTGTAGGATCGAGTAGGTCAGATGGTGTATGTGTACGATCGCATTAGTTGATGAACGTTAGTTGGGAGATAAGGCATTTGCGAACGTTTTTGTTGGCAGTTTCTTCAGATTTGCATGGCATTTTCTTCACAGCAGCTTGTCAGTTTCTTCATAGGTAGGCATTTTTATTCAAAAAACTGCCACTTCGGATCTTGCGTCGCAACTAAAACTTCTAGGAGCGCATTAGTAGGCTAGCTAGTGATCGATCAGTAACTTGTAAACACTGAGCGAACAGAAATAAGGAACTGTTAATGCATCTCAATGATTCACAGATCATATACAAATATGTAGCTCCAAAAGCAAAGATCGGCCACTTCGGATCTTGCGTTGCAACTAAAACCAACTAGTACGATTCCCATACGTAAGATCAACATGTTAATGCATCTCAATGATTCACAGATCATATACAAATATGTAGCTCTAAAAGCAAATATCTAGAAAAAACATTTGTTCTTCCTACTAACAAGGATGCTTCTCTTGGCCAACATTTAGTACAGACTGAAAGACAAATTTGTTTGTGATCTAAAATTTCTCTTGCAAATGTAAGTGGTTCCACCAACAGCTGGAACCATGAGAATGAACCACACATGATGGAGGAACATCCACTGCAATATGATTTGGTCTTCTCTTGATCACACGGCGAGACTATTTTCGAAATACAAACTTTAACTTAGGAAAAATGATGGCCATTGTATAATCAGACCAAAGCAATGAAGCACATAGTGTTAGCCAATAAATAGTACAGTACTACTTTTTTTGCAGTCCATGAAGTGACTATCCAATCTTTATGTGTCTATTTTCAAATGGCACTGCATGCAGTGACTATACTATTCTCTTGTGCAGTTCAACCAAAATTGTGGTCACTTTGTTTGTTTGCCAAATAGCAACGGGCAGACATCTTTGTCTGCACAAATATCAAGCAGCTACTAAACATATACCCCACCTTGTATTTTCAGTTTAAACATGCCTCTTCTGCTTAGCATATGTCATGTTTTGCACTGGACAATTTGATACAGTCATGTTTTGCCCTGGACAATTTCATACTGAATTGATTTGCTGGTTCAGGGCATAAATATTGCGCCTATTCTTCATAAGACCAAGGATATCCATGTTCACAGTGATGGAAGAGGTGAAATTGATACAACTAAAATTGAGCATCCAATCATTGAATCCTGTCCTGCACCTCCAATGTAGGTCCACCCTACCAATAAATTCACATGCAAACCACTAGTATTACTATCTAATGACAGTACAAAAACAGTAGCAAGATAATAGCAAACCATGTACCTTCGTAATGAACAACTCATAGTGCCACCAATTGGATATAAAGGTTTGGAAGAAAACATGCTCCTAATGTTGAACCATTTGGACATTTTGTGCAGTTCCATTAAAATCGAGCATCCCTGTTTGCATAGATACTAAAAGTGTGATTACTATAAAAGTGGCACTACTTGTAGCATAGACTCACAAATATAAGCATTCCAATTTCTTAATGGGAAAAGGTAGCAAGACTGTTTCTAACCACCTGTTTGAAGGAATAAATAAGGCAACAACGGCTGATGTCAGGAAGGCATATACAATTCTTTCTGAAAGAATGATCGATTCCTGACCTTTCCTATTTTTTAAGCATATTTTGTGCAGTTCAACTAAAATTAAATGCCATCACCACCTTGACAATTCAGTGACACTGTACAAAAGGAAATGACTTAACATTACATCATGATGTCAGGTATGTAGTCGACAGGCATTAGAGTCAAACATACAAACCTCCTCCGATAACATAATGAACATTAATTTTAACAAAGGTGTGACTAGCTTTACCGGGATAATTTGAGTGAACTCTACACCCTCTGTTCCTTAATATAAGATGTTTTCGCAGTTCAATTTAAAGTACCCAAACGTCTAGTATTTAGAAAAACAGGTAGTAGTTTTCTTGAGCACATATCTGGGAAAGCTTGCCACACTTTATTTATGTCCACTAGCAAGATGCCCATGCATTGCACGCATCAAGATGCATTTGTATGAGTAGTTTATCTTGTGGGAGAAAAGGATAAATGAGGGAAGGCCTTATTTGCAAATCTGGAGAGGGGTGTGGGTATCTTTTTGCAAAATTGCCATTGTTTCCTTCCTATCTGTCAGATATAAATCAGATGGCCTATATTGCAGGATGGCAGGCACACCATCAGCACCAACTCTGATTTTTATAAGAGTAGAGATACGCTAATGCAACACCATTCGAATACAACAAATATACACTAATCCAGTGGCTAGTGCAACAATAGAGTAGTTATTTTATTAAGGGTACAATGTAGTGGTTTTACTGAACAGATTTCAATATACTCTAGCACTAGAAGATTTCTATAAGAATTAACAATACAAAATGTAAAGGTAACAAATTTCAGCATTGGTATACTAGTTGTGCATAAGCATTATACCAAATACAAAAGTCTGAAGGTAACTAGCATTATTAACTAATGACAGTATAAAAAAATTGCAAACCATGTACCTTCAAGGTAAATATCATTTCGAACTCGAGGGGATCTAAAAATTGCTATCCCAATCTTGATAATCGGTCAAACATAAAAACTTGATCGAACGAATCAAGAGAACATCCAGAGGAGGAGGTGCCCACTCTTGACCTTTCCTCTTGACACTATACAAAAAAATTGACTCATCTCATGAAAGTGAGGTATGTAATCTATAAGCATTAACAGTGCAAAAATCTAAAGGTAGAAACAAGATTCATCATTGGTATACTGGCTGTGCAACAGCATTAGAATGCCTTAGCTGAGAAATCTTTAATACATCCACAATCAACAGCTAACCCTGAAATAATCCAGTGACATTAAATGGCATTGCTTAAATTTATCGGTGGCATTAGAATGAGTGCAGCATTAGTTAAATGTGGCATCACTTTAGCAGTAGCATTGCTTGACTTGACTGTTGGCGTTATACTAACAGCAAAAAAGTGGCAATAAGAGCATGGGAGGCCCATTCGGACAGTGGGCGCACCAGTACGATGTACCTCCACAAACGCATAGAGTGGTGAGGGAGGTATGGTCGCCCAGAGCAACAAATATCCAGGCAGTATATGTGGATTACGTCCCATTTTTGTTCTCTTTAGCCACCTTTTTCCTATGTGAGGACAACAAACCGATCGACCTGGTCATTCTCTATTGCGTTGTCATGCCTTTCTACCCTTCTTCAACCAAGAGACACGAGACTCGTTCCTTAGCTACTGATTTTTTCCCTTTTCAACCTAGATGCGGGTTCGATGCCTACTCTCTTGGACAGTACAGTCTCCCTTCCTTTCCTTATTCAACCCAGACATGGATTAGTCTGCATGAAGTAGGGTTTCCTTTAATAGTGCAAATTAAGGTTTCGTCTGCGTGACCAGCAGAGCAGAGGACAGCAAATTGGGAATATGGTGGAGTGAAAAAAGATCCACATGCAGCGACATGGCAGATGGGGCAATAGAACAAGGGTATGGTTCGAAAAGAGGCAGCATACCTGAGAGTCGGTGGGAAGTGGCTTCGCTCATGGTCATCGTCCTCCGCACACACTACGGCAGCGAGCTTGGGGATGGAGGCCATGCCGCGCGGGCGCTAGGTCTGAGAGGACGGCCTTGTCGTCAGTGTATGACCTCGCTCGTCGACGGCGAGTGCATCAACGTTGCACGTCCTTTTATTCCCCGGCGGATCTGTGACCACCGGTGAGGAGGGAGAGAGAGGCCGTCTTTTTTAGATCTGGAGAGACGGTGATAGTGTGAGAAGCAAGTGGGCAGCCCTTAGCAAGAAAACGCTGAAGCTCTAGCCTATATATCTTTTTTATACTACTAGTACTAGAGGTGGAGTAGTGGTAGAGTAGTTTATATTTTCTCTGCGTACCATTAAAAAATAAAGTCGATAACTAATGCGGCACCTCGGGACAACGCGGCCAGATCGCATTTTGCACAAGAAATTACACACCATGTTTCGTTGACATGTGGTCCCGTTCCAACATGTCAATGAGACGACAGCGAGTCCTTCTCTACTATTTCCGAACGGACGTGTAGGCCGGACCGCCTCTTCGTGTACCATGGAAACTGGCAACCGTCCACCGACTCTTCGCCTTTCCCTCTCGATTTGGAACTGCTGTCGCACGCTCTTCCTCCCTCCTCCATTTGCCTTCGCCCTTCCTTCTGCCATTGTTCGATCGTCTTCTCCATGGAGGGAACAGGCCAGAAACGACCCTGTTATTCTTGCCCCGATCTGAAAGATAACATGGTGGAGGAACTCATTGATCGGTGCAACGTCATCACCTCGGCTAGCATGGCAGGTTCGTTCAAGACCATTCTCGACTCAGCTAATAACATCATTACAAGGAACCCAAGGGTCCAGGAGCGGTTTGATCTCCCTTATCTTCTTCGCTATAAGCCTGTTCGCATGGGCGCGGACGACGGAGGCCTCGCCTTGTGCAAGTTGATGCCGCTTAAAAATGATACGTGTGATGTCAAGATGCCATCGCTTAAGGGTAAGGCCTGGGCTGGCGCAAATGGAGATTGGGTTGTTTATATTGGGTACAATTGCGAGTGGGAACTTGTGAATGTGTACACTCGTCAGCGGATTCCACTTCCAAAAATCTCAGTGCCCTGAGGTTGAGCACACAGATGATCTACGTATGTTCAAATACGATCATGGTGGTTGTCGTCTACGGAAGATAGCAATTTGTCGAGTTCCCAACCGCTCTTGGAATTACAAGAACTATGAAGTTGTTGCTATCTTCGACAAGCTTGTTGCCGTTGTTACTGATTCCATGATTCGTCCATGGATATTGCTCAAAAATTAGTTTCTGTACACGGGTGATGAGTACTATGATGCAATTGAATACGAGGATCTTGTGTTTGCTTCCACCACTCGTGGCACTGTTTTTGCATGGGATCCTCGTAGTTTCGGTACGTTTGTCTTCCACCGTAATTATAATTTTTTCATCTACATGCACGTGGGTTAGCAAATTTCCCTTTACTAATTAACCTTCTTCTTGTGTTTCCAAGGTCCTGCGAACATTCCACCACCTATACTTGAAAAATTTTATAACCAAGGGGGATATGACGATGGTGATGATCATGAGCATGAGGACGAGCAGGACTTATATACTCGGTATACCGCAACTAATTCGATGGATCACCTCTTTTGTCTCAGATACAAAGGTAATCGAGATTGTTACTACAGAGCGAGCACGTGTTGTCTCCCATGGTCGCCCTCTCCGGACCTATTCCAACACCCGTTGCAGGGTATTCGGGATGGATACTAGTGTGCTAGTGTCAACACCTTCTCCCTGGTACAGTATTGATAGTCTTGGAGAAAACTCGCTCTTCCTTGGACCAAACTATCCAATGATGGTTAAAGGTGATCCAGCTGCTGTTGACACAACGTTACTACCATTTATGAGAAGCAACTGTATCTATACCTCAGACATTGTGGTGGTTCCCTACCCTGATCCTTATATATCACTACTAGGGAAAAGGCTAGCAGCAGCGCGGGTTTTAGATGTATCAGTAGCGCTGGTACCCGCGCTACTAATAAGGCGCTTCTGACTAACTCATAGCGATGGGCGTGCTCACTCCGCCATCGCTACACAAGTGTAGCAACATCACGGTTAGAGGAAGCTCGCATCGCTAGTAGCGCTTAGCGCTCTTTGGCTGGACGCGCCATCGCTATTGAGGCGCTGCCGCTAACTTTTATACACTCGCCATCGCTAATTTAAGTAGTTTTTTGGCATATTTGTTTTGTATTTGAACAGGCTTTGTAGAAGAATCTTTAGCACATAGAAATGTCATCATGATACACATACAAATGCTGCGAGACCACAGATGTAATCATAGCATGTACATACAAATAGTCTCATCATAATCATCATCCAACACAAAGTGATATCTTGTCATCATCTCGAAAATAGCGATACATGCAAGTCTCGAATACTTGCAACTACAACAACGTCATCCATCTAAACAAAGGTATACGCAAGAAGTGCTATCACTATGAGTGAGAGCGAACTATGCAAGACATGAGGTGGCGATTCTGAGTCCTCTCTCGCTTAGCGTGAACCTCAAGTAACTAGCTTCTCCTTCTTGTGCCTTTTGAAGTTTTATGGCTGGCACCCGTGAACCCGTTCACTTGCGCCGACACTCATGCCACTCGTTGTACACCCGGAACCTTCCCTTTGTACACGATATAGCATTTCCATCTCGCCATCAAGAAACTAGGTACCTGTTAGAGATGCATGTTCATGAAGAGGATGTACAATCATATATATGCAACAAAATATACTAGAGCAACACCAAAAAAGAAAGGGTTAGCAACTAGATGCAACATATACAGTATGCAAATTAATTAACTAGAGGTACGCAGGTCATCGTACGCAAACTAACAAAGTAGCGTTACGCAAGTTCGGCATGGACCGTGGACATCACAAAGTTTCATCGCTACAAAAAGTATACAAGTTCAACCGACACATATCATCATCATCGGCATCATAAATCACTAGAAGTTCCATCCTCCCATATCATCGAGGACGAACCCTAGCTTCTTGAACGGCGTGAGGTCTAGACGTTGCATGCCTATGCGAGTTCGGACGTTAGCTCGCGATATAGGGCCGTGGTGGAACATCCCCTTCTCATCGGCGAATTCTTTCATGATGATCATCGCAATGTCGCTTTGGATGCGAAAGAAGTCATCTCTAAGTTTATAATTCGCTTCTCCATGAGATTCTAGCCACTTGTGGATATGATCATCATTTCTGCTGTTAATGCGAAGCTTTTGGTGATCCATGTTGAACTGAATCATGAGATGGACGATGTAGAATCCATCCTTCTTGCTTGGTTTTGGGACATGGATGTAGGAGAAGTTAGTTTTATGCACGAAACCCATCTTCTTGTTCCTTTGTTTCTTGATCTGCACGTGGCCACCTCTAAAGCTGAAGCCTTGGAGAGCATCATCTAGAATATTCATTATGTGGGTGTAGTCCTTTTCTCGTAGTCTCGGAAGGGTCAAAATACACGGCGTGGGAGACTTGCGGGTAAAGAACGATAAGGACGGCGCGCTTGTTGTTCAAGGGGAAAAGACACCTCAAATTATTCCCCATATGAGAGAGAATGAATGATTGAAATGTACGAAAGGGTTGTTCGGAACTGACTTACTTTGGATGATAAGGCACGAGGACAATTTCCCGGTCCTTATTCTGTACCATGAAGTTTTGGAGGTACTCCCTAGCAGTTTCATGCTCAAAGTCGCCGAGACTCAAGAAATACTCGTGCATGTAGTACGGATCCGCCACACAGATTTGTGAGACTTCTTCACTCTTCATGATGGAGCTCATATGTAGCGCAAAAAGGCGGACGATAGTAAAATCAAGCCGCCTTGTTAGAAACATCTCAAAGATATGGTCAAACCGCAGGAAGAACACCTCCGCGGGCCGTGTGTCGACGTAACACTTCCCCTCAGGCACACGAGCCGCGTATGTCGGATATCCTGGATCCTTTGAGGCTAGTAGGCTTTTCTCAGTCGATAGCACATGGTCGTGCAGTCTCGAGATCCTCGATAGTGCCTCCAGTGGTTTTCAAGGTACCATCGGCTCGCCCGTGAGATGGAACATGACCGCACCTTTCACGGGTACACGCTCTTCAGAATGCATCGTCTGGCTGTTGTGTGCTCTGGCTTGTTTGGAGGCAGTTACCTTCCCCGATTTCTTCCTCTCCTTTGACGGTTAAATATGTATGCAAAATAAGAACATATATATTACACATCATTGGACCCATGCATAATAATGGCTAAGTGTGTATACAAAATAGGAACATATATATATATATTACACATCATTGGACCCATAACATATGTTTCCTTAGTGCTGACGTTTTCGTTTTTGTGTCAGCTTCTTTCCCTTCTTGTTCGTCGAAGAATAATTGAGCTCCTCATTGTGACTTTGCCTTTTCCATGGAGTATGATTTTTCTTAGGTAATGTAGTATTGATTCTTCTTTTGACGTATACTTTGTCATCATCATCATCTTCCCTCATTGGGTTGTCGTACTGATCATAGTCTTCCTCGTTGGCGACTCCATCCATTCCAATGATGTTCCTTTTGCCTCTCCTCACGACAACACGGCTGGGATTGCGCGGGTCAGTTATGAAGAAGCATTGTGTCACGTGCTTAGCGTGTACCCATGGCTCGTTTTTTGCGATAGCGTTCACGGTAGCGCTCTTGGCGTCGGGTATAGTCATGGTAGTGAACATCCAGCTTTCTCTTTCGACATTCTTAGCCCATCTGACACGGAACATCATCGTGTTGTGCAGTCTAGAGTAGTGAAGCTCCCAGATCTCCTCGATCCTTCCATAAAATTGTTCAGTTGCGCCGTTGTCGCTGCCGGTCATGCATTCCATCGTCACCCCTGAGTTCTGATCATCACTGTCCATATCTTTGGCCTCCGTGTAGACGTGTATCCGTTGATATCATATGCCTGATAGGTTACGAGGTTGGGCGAGGGGCCATGTGCTAAGGCGTATATGAGCAATCCGTCCTTAGAGCCCTCCTCCGGGGGATTAGCAATAATATGCTCTTTGAAGCAATGCATGAAAGTGGAGTTGTGCTCTCTAGTAACTTCGGCGTCCGTCCTGCATACCCCCCGGTCACGATACTTCTTTGTGATAATTTCTTTGTGCAAGGCCACGAAAGGATCTACCTCGCCTAGGTGTTGTAGCACTACCAAGTTTGCTCACAAAGTCGTCATTTGATCGATCTAAGTATGCCACGCAGTTCCTGCGACCGTTGTAAATGACCATCTCCTTCGAGCCTCCCATCATGCTTGTTAACGGCAAACCAACACTAACACCAAAGCGGCTGGTCTGCTCCATATAAAAATTCTCACAAAAGAGATGCACTCTTGTGCCAAATAGCCCGGACGATGCTTCCATCCGGATGGGACATGTTACGACGAATCCTTTGATGATCCCATTCATCCTCTCAAACGACATCATGTTGTGCAGGAATGACGGCCCTGTGTCTATTATGTCATCCACAATATGGACACACAGATGCACCATCACGCCAAAGAACGCGGCGGAAGTACATCTCAAGCTCATTCAAGATCACAACGATCTCTTCCTCGTAGCCTTTGGAGCTGCTTCACACCGATCGACTTTCGAGAGATGACGTGGAAAAAGTTGCGAGACCAATAAGCGTGTCACGGACGTGCTTGTCCATTATCCCTCTAAGGGCAACGGGTCATGAGACTTCATCCCGCTGAACCTTTTCTTGTCCGTGTCTAGATATCTCGCTTATCTTGCCACGAAGAATCGGAACTAACTTTGACTCGTAAGGCACTTAAAGAATTGATTGATCTCAGCCGACTTAAGGTGAAGCAAGAAGGGGGCAATAATCCTCTTTCTTTATTTTCTTGCCCTTCTTCTCCGTGCCTCTGTCTCCGTCTCTGCCTCGTCGACATTTTACGGGCGGCATGTGCAGATCTTCCCTGATTTTCAAATCTTGCAAGTCTTTTCTTGCCTTCGGCCCATCCTTGGTCTTATCCGTCATGTTCATCGCTGTTGCGAGCAAGCTCTCAAGGACATTCTTACAGATATGCATTTGATCAAGGCAATGAGGTGTATCGAGTTTGTGCCAATACTCAAGTCCCGCAACACGCACTCGCCTTCCATACCTTCAGCAGCGGCCCGGCGCCTTTCTCATCGTCTTTCCCGGCGCGGGGCACTCCTCCCAATTTTTCAACAGCTCATCGATTTCGGCACCGCTCCGCTTACGTGGAGGTCCTCGATGCTCAGCGTGACCATTGAATAGATCTCCACGGTTTCTCCACGGGTCATCCTGTTCAAGCCATCTTTGATGCCCCATGTACACGATTTTCCTAGACCCGCCATCTTTCCTTGACGTTAGCTGCTGAGACGTCGTATCATCCATGCACCGCGTGCATCCGCAATATCCATGGCACACCTGGCCTGCCACATATCCGTAACCAAGATAGTCCTGCATTGTCGTGATCATCGCGGCTCTCGTGTTGAAATACTCACCTTTGCTGGCGTCCCATGTCTTGGCCGGTGTTTTCCATAACGTATCTAACTCCTCTTGAAGTAGCCCCAGATACAAATTAATATTATTTCCTGGTTGTTTCGGCCCTTGAATAAGCATGCTCATGTGAATGTACTTCGATTTCATGCACAACCAGGGGGGAGGTTGTACATCCATACAAACACGGGCCATGTGCTATGGTTGGTGTTCGGTTGCCAAACGATTCATGCCATCGGTACACGCCACGAGCACGATGTTCCTTGCATCACATTCAAAATACCGATAGAAGCTGTTCAACGCTCTCCACTCGCTTCCATCCTTCACGTGTCTCAGCTTCGGATCATCTCCATCGTCGGGCTTCTTCCTCTCCGCGTGCCAGCGCATTAGCTTGGCTTCCTTGGGATCTACAAAATACCTTTGGAGACGGGGAGTGATCGGTAAGTACCATACAACTTTCTGGGGACATTTCTTCCCGGCCTTGAGAAGCATTGCACACCGGACAGCTTGTTTTTTCCGCGTGCTCCTTCCGATAAATTATGCAATCGTTGATGCATGCATGGTATCTAACTTGTGGCAGATCAAGAGGGCACACGATCTTCTTGGCCTCATCAACACTAGTAGGACATAGATTACCCGCGGGAAGAACATCATTTAGGTACTTGAGATGCTCATCGAGGCTAGTGTCGGTCCATTTGTTTTTAGCCTTTGTCTTCAAGAGTTGGAGCGTGAAACTCAAGCAGGTCACCTCAGGATTGCAACCATCATACAATGGAGTGTTCGAGTCTACCACCAGTTGCTCCAGGTTAGCCTCCTCTCTAGAAGCAGCTCTCTCAGTACTCGTCTCCTTGCGAAGCAATGCTTGAACATGAGGGTCCCGCACAATTGAACTTAGTACCGACGAACTCTGCTGCGTGGAGTCCATGTCGTTCTCTCCGCCGCCATGTCCGCCCCTTCTCCTCCGCCATGTCCAGCCCCTTCTCCGCCGCCATGTCCGCCTCTTCCCGCCGCCATTATCGATCATCTCTTCGCCTTGCCCGTGTCATCATTGCTCGCCCCATTGGCATCCTCAACATCGTCATCCTCATCTTCAATTATCCACCGAGTATAGCCATCCATGAAACCAGTCATGAGCATGTGCGCTCGACACCACCATCGCCATGGGGGTCGAGCCAAACTATTCCTTTGCATTTTCGACACGGACATAAAACCTATGTCCGGTTATTTTTTTTCATGTCCTGCATCGCCGACCACAACCACATGTCCACCATCGCTCCAATCGACCATCGCCAACTCGCACGGTAATAATAAACAAATTGATTATAAAACTGCATGCATGCATCAAAGTCATAAAAAATTTGGCATGACCTTCCCTAAAAATAGGACATATATGGATCTAGAGTTTGTCCGAATTCGCCGAAACGGAAATAAATCGACATTTCGGCAAAACATAGGCAACTCAAAAGCACAATTTGGCGGTGTCAACTCATGCCACACACACAATTTCCACAAACATATCACACACACATAAACATATTTCCATTTTGCAAAAGCATGAAATTTTCATCACCTCTATCTCGATCGAGATCGAGCACACGGTGGAGATGATGTTGTAGGGAGATCAAAAGTGCACAAACCTCTTCTTGACAAAGATAGATCTAGTTAGGGGGCAAATAGGTCACTTAACTAAATCCTACATCTACCTAGCTACCTAATTTGGGAGGAGATAACTTCAACTAGTGGAGGGGAAGGAAAAAGAGAAAGGAGATGCATTAATGGAGGTGGTGTAGTTATGTAGGAGTAATGAAGAGAGAGAAAGGTGGATAGAAGAGAGAGAGTAATGGGGGAGAAGTATTGAGGAAGAAGAAGAGTGAGAGTGGGAGCATGTGGTGGAGGTAGGGGGAAGGAAAAGAGAGGAGGGGATGGGAGGGACGGGTGGGGAAAGGTGTTGGGTTGGAAAGGGTTAGCACTAGCTGGGATATAAAGCGCGTTGCTGCTAAGGAATTAGCGTAAGCGCCGCCAGGTAACTGGCGCCATCGCTAATCGGGACAAAAAGTGTGGCAATTTGAAATTTAGCAAAGAGCGATCTCGAAAAGCGCTACTACTACATATTTAGCAAGAGCGCTGTTCACGCGACCGCCATCGCTACTTAGAGTTAGGTGAACACCGCGGTCGATATTTGTAGCAGCGCTGCGTTTTAAGCCGATCGCGCTACTCCTAAATCCTTAGCAGAGCGAAGTCTACGTAACACGCGCTACTACTAGTCAGAATAAATACCATTTTTGAGCCGCGCTGCTGCTAAGATTCTGTGTACAGGATTTTCCCTAGTAGTGTATGCCGCTTCAGCCTGGATGATCAGTCCTGCATTGCTCTCGATATTAACAATAGTTGGCCCTTCCCAGAGCACCTATGGTTCAAAGCAAGCGTTTCCAACACGGAGGATTGGTTGAGTTGAAGTTCATTTCACTGCTTGTTATTTGTTGTGTGATGAAAACTTCAGTATTTACTAGAATGTTTTGTTGGAAATAATCTATAATCCAACATGTATCCTCGTTGTCGTTGTGTGTTGATGACTTGTTGTATGTAATGAATGGTACATTTGCAAATGCATGTCATAGACTCAATTTATGAATGGTTTTCGAGTCACTTCTTGTAGTGTTAGTACCGTAGTAGTATAGCCAGCATCCGGTTAGTATATGAAGTTGCCACATCACATAGAGCCAACCTAATATTGGAGTATGCTAGTCCTCCACCGGCGCGCCGCTTCAAATGGCGGACGAAGTGAGAGGTCGCGTCACCTTGTGTCCAGATCTGAGATGCCACATGTACCAGATGAATGACTCCAAGTTCGACCACTGTGATGCTAGGTGCAAGTCGAGGAACACTGTTGGAGAGACCCCCCTCACAATTTTCCTACATTGGTCGTTTGATTCATAGGATAGAATGCTATAGGATTTTTTCCTATGTAATCATGTTTTAATTGGCAATGTAGCATCCACTCCAACTTTTGTTTCACTTCCTTTGTTCCTACGAAGAGAGTACTTGCTCTAAATGATGTGCCGCTGCAAGAGCTGCCTATATTAATTAACCTTGCTCCAAAAAGGAGGACTAGCTTTGGCTATAGTAGTACTGTACTAGGTTAGTAGGTGACCTTGCGCTTGGCTCTTCTCCTCTTCCGGAAGTCAAACAATAATGATGGTACTATAGTAGTACTTCTGGCAATATGACACCAAATGAACTGTTGTACGTCCACCGCTTGTAAGCAAAAGTTTCTCCTCGTGTTGCAAGCCACCGCGCACGCATTGGAGAGGGAGAAGGTAAGCAAGCTTCTCATCGTTCTGTGAGTTGACAGGACACATCAAAGTTATTTATGAGTACTCTCTTCAAAAAGGGTGGGCCATGTCCATGGCTACCATCCCGTGCTCTGTCATTGAGTACGTGCACTATACACGTGCCATCGAGGAGAAAAATATTGCATAGTACTAGCTGCCATCGAAATGCACGACTCACTTACGCACTGCATATCTCCATTTTCTTGCATGACACGCCACCTTGGTGCTAGATGTACCGTGTGTCATGGAGGCATATAGTATGATTTTTAAAATGGAGGCATATAGATGTCCCGCGTGTCGGCAAAAGGATGAACAAAGCTCATGTCTTAAAGGAAAGAGTGGAAGAACATAGATTCCCGACGACCGAGAAGGAGCAACAAACCTCGTGGTGGAGTGTCTGCACTCATAATATATTAAATTATTCAGCGATATAAAATTAACCAAATCTCTCCACGTTCCTATACCATTCTATTGTATGAGAATAACTTTGAACGTAAGCCATTGATTCACTCTATCCAATGGTCATAGTTGGAAAATCCAAACAAAACCAAGCATTGGATCAGCTCTTTTAGCACTCAGATTGTTGCCACCTGCCCACCTAGCCCACCTATATATCTGTTGGAAATATGCCCTAGAGGCAATAATAAAAGTATTATTATATTTCAATGTTCATGATAATTGTCTTTTGTTCATGCTATAACTGTGTTATCCGGAAATCGTAATACACGTGTGAACACTTAGACCACAATATGTCCCTAGTGAGCCTCTAGTTGACTAGCTCACAGATCAATAGATAGTCATGGTTTCTCGACTATGGACATTGGATGTCGTTGATAACGGATCACATCATTAGGAGAATGATGTGATGGACAAGACCCAATCATAAGCATAGCATAAAAGATCGATAGTTCGCTTGCTAGAAGCTTTGCCAATGTCAAGTATCTATTCCTTCGACCATGAGATCGTAACTCCTTGTTACCGTAGGAGTGCCTTTGGTGTATCAAACGTCACAACGAATCGGGTGACTATAAAGGTGCATTACAGGTATCTCCGAAAGTATCTCATGGGTTGACACTAATCGAGATGGGATTTGTCACTCCGTATGACGGAGAGGTATCTCTGGGCCCACTCGGTAATGCATCATCATAATGAGCTCAAAGTGACCAAGGTGTTGGCCACGGATCATGCATTACGGATGCGAGTAAAGTGACTTGCGATAACGAGACCGAACGAGGTATTGGGATACCGACGATCGAGTCTCGGGCAAGTAACGCATCGATTGACAAAGGGAATTGCATATGTGGTTTGATAGAATCTCGACATTGTGGTTCAACCGATGAAATCATCGAGGAGCATGTGGGAGCCAACATGGGTATCCAGATCCCGCTGTTGGTTATTGCCCGAGAGTCGCCTCGGTCATGTCTGCGTGTCTCCGAACCCGTAGGGTCTACACACTTAAGGTTCGGTGACGCTTAGGGTTAGTAGGAAGACTAGTATGTGAATACCGAATGTTTTTTGAGTCCGGATGAGATCCCGGACGTCACGAGGAGTTCGAAGGGTCCGGAGGTAAAGAATAATATATAGGAAGTGGTGTTTCGCCATCGGAAAGTTTGGGGTTTCGGTGAAATCTGGGACCACCGGAAGGGTCCTGGGTCCACCGGTGGGGCCACCCATCCGGAGGGCCCCATGGGCCATAGGGGAAGGAACCAGCCCACAGGGGCTGGTGCGCCCCAGGCCCACCCCGCGCCTAGGGTTGAAACCCTAGGGGTGGGGCGCCCACCGGCTTGGGGGCACTCCACCCCTTGGCCGCCGCCCCGAGATTGATCTCCAGGGGCCGCCACTGGGGCCTATATAAAGGGGGAGGGGCTGCTGTACACAACTCCCAAGGCGCAGCCCTCCCTCCCCAACACATCTCCTCCTCCGTAAGAGCTCGCGAAGCCCTCGCCGAGTATCGCTTCACCACCATCACCACGCCGTCAGGCTGCCGGTGGTGCTGTCTTCCTCAACCTCTCCTTCCCCTTGCTGGATCAAGAAGGAGGAGACGTCGCTCGTCCGCACGTGTGTTGAACGCGGAGGTGCTGTCCGCTCAGCACTTGGCATCGGTGATCTCAATCACGCTCGAGTACGACTCCATCATCACCTTGCAAGCTTCGCACGCGATCTACAAGTGGTATGTAGATGCAAACTCTCTCCGCTACTCGTTGCTTAGATGAACTCATAGATGGATCTTGGTGAAACCGTAGGAAAAATTTTAATTTTCTCGCAACGCTCCCCATCGGTGGCATCATGAGCTAGGTCTATGCGTAGTTCTCTATTGCACGAGTAGAACACAAATTTGTTGTGGGCGCTGATCTTGTCATCTTACTTGCCCTACTAGTCTTTTCTTGCTCAACGGTATTGTGGGATGAAGCGCCCGGACCAACCTTACACGACGCTTACGTGAGACCGGTTCCACCGATCGACATGCACTAGTTGCATAAGGTGGCTGGCGGGTGTCCGCTCTCCCACTTTAGTTGGAGCGGATTCGATGAACAGGGCCCTTATGAAGGGTAAATAGAAGTTGACAAAATCACGTTGTGGTGATTCGTAGGTAAGAAAACGTTTTGCTAGAACCCAATCGCAGCCACGTAAAAGATGCAACAACAACTAGAGGACGCCTAACTTGTTTTTGCAGCGATTGATCATGTGATGTGATATGGCCGAAGTTGTGATGAATGTTGAATTGTGATGTATGAGATCATGTTCTTGTAATAGGATTCACGACTTGCATGTCGATGAGTATGACAACCGCAGGAGCCATAGGAGTTGTCTTTATTTTTTGTATGACCTGCGTGTCATTGAAGAACGCCATGTAAACTACTTTACTTCATTGCTAAACGCGTTAGTCATAGAAGTAGAAGTAGTCGTTAGCGTGACAACTTCATGAAGACACGATGATGGAGATCATGATGATGGAGATCATGGTGTCAAGCCGGTGACAAGATGATCATGGAGCCCCAAGATGGAGATCAATGGAGCTTGATGATATTGGCCATATCATGTCACAACTATATAATTGCATGTGATGTTTATTATGCTTTTACATCTTGTTTACTTAGGACGACGGTAGTAAATAAGATGATCCCTTATAAAATTTCAAGAAGTGTTCTCCCTAACGTGCACCGCTGCTACAGTTCGTCGCTTCTAAGCACCACGTGATGATCGGTGTGATGGATCCTTACGCTCACATACAACGGGTGTAAGACAGTTTTACACAGCGAAAACACTTAGGGTTAACTTGACGAGCCTAGCATGTGCGACATGGCCTCGAACACGGAGACCGAAAGGTCGAACACGAGTCGTATGGAAGATACGATCAACATGAAGATGTTCACCGACGATGACTAGTCCGTCTCACGTGATGATCGGACACGGGCTAGTCGACTCGGATCGTAACACTTAGATGACTAGAGGATGTCTAATCTAAGTGGGAGTTCATAATTTTGATTAAGAACTTTATTATCATGAACTTAGTCTAAAACCTTGCAAATATGTCTTGTAGATCAATGGCCAACGCTAATGTCAACATGAACTTCAACGCGCTCCTAGAGAAAACCAAGCTGAAAGATGATGGCAGCAACTATACGGATCGGGTCCGAACCCGAGGATCATCCTCATAGCTGCCAAGAAACAAGATGTCCTAGAAGCACCGTTAGGTGACCCACCTGTTCTCCCGCCACAGCAAGACGATTTGAACGTCTGGCGACACGCTCGATGATTACTCCCTCGCTCAAGGCGGCATGCTCTACAGCTTAGAACCGGGCTCCAAAAGCGTTTTGAGCATCACGGAGCATATGAGATGTTCAAGAGCTGAAACTAGTTTTCCAAGCTCATGCCCGGTCGAGAGATATGATGTCTCCGACAAGTTCTACAGCTTGTAAGATGGAGGAAAACAGTTCTCACAAGTGAGCACATCCTCAAGATGTCGGGTTGCACGCCAGATGACCCAGCTTGAACATTAACCTCCCGGATGAGGCGGTCATTGACAGAATCCTCGCCGCTCCCACCAAGCTTCAAGAGCTTTGTGATGAACTACAACATGCAGGGATGGTAAAGACCATTCTGAAGTGTTCTCGATGTGAAGTCAGCAGAGGCTGAAATCAAGAAAGAACATCAAGTGTTGATGGTCAATAAGACCACTAAGTTCAAGAAGGGCAAGGGTAAGAAGAACTTCAAGAAGGACGGCAAGGATGTTGCCGCGCCCGTAAGCCGATTGCGGGAAGAAGTCAAAGAATGGACCCAAGCCCGAGACCGAGTGCTTTTATTGCAAGGGAAAGGGCACCGAAGCGGAACTGCCCCAAATACTTAGCGGATAAGAAGGCCGCAACACCAAAGGTATATTTGATATACATGTAATTGATGTGTACCTTACCAAGACTCGTAGTAACTCCCGGTATTTGATACCGTGCCCTTGCTCACATATGTAACTCACAGCAGAGCTGCGGAATAAACGAAGACCGGCGAAGGACGAGGTGACGATCGCGCGCGGGAATGGTTCCAGAGTCGATGTGATCGCCATCGCACGCTGCCTCTACATTTACCTACGGGATTAGTTTTAAACCTCAATAATTGTTATTTAGTGCCAAGTTTGAGCATGAACATTGTATCCGGATCTCGCTTGATACGAGATGGCTACTCATTTAAGTCCGAGAATAATGGTTGTTCGATTTATATGAGAGATATGTTTTATGGTCATGCTCCGATGGTCAATGGTTTATTCTTAATGAATCTCGAGCGTAATATTACACATGTTCATAGTGTGGATGCGAAAAGATGTAAAGTTGATAACGATAGTCCCACATACTTGTGGCATCGCCGCCTTTGGTCACATTGGTGTCAAGCGCATGAAGAAGCTCCATGCCGATGGACTTTAGAGTCTCTTGATTATGAATCGCTTGACACATGCTAACCATGCCTCTTAGGCAAATGACCAAGACTCCGTTCTCGGAACAATGGAGCGAGCAACCAACTTGTTGGAAATCATACATACCGATGTGTGCGGTCCAATGAGCGTTGAGGCTCATGGAGGATATCGTTATGTTCTCACTCTCACCGATGACTTGAGTAGATATGGGTATGTCTACTTAATGAAACACAAGTCCGAGACCTTTGAAAAGTTCAAGGAATTTCAGAATGAGGTGGAGAATCAACGTGACCGAAAGATAAAGTTCCTACGATCGATCGTGGAGGAGAATACTTAAGTCACGAATTTGGCTCACACTTAAAGAAATGTGGAATCGTTTCACAACTCACGCCGCCGAACACCTCAAATAAACGGTGTATCCGAACGTCGAATCGCACTTATTGGATATGGTGCGGTCTATGATGTCTCTTACCGATTTACCACCTATCATTTTGGGGATACGCCTAGAGACAGCTACATTCACTTTAAATAGGGCACCGCCTAAACCGCTGAGACGACACCGTATGAATTATGGTTTGGGAAGAAACCTAAGTCGTCGTTTCTAAAAGTTTGGGGATGCGATGCTTATGTCAAGAAACTTCAACCCGAAAAGCTCGAACCCAAGTCGGAAAAATGCGATTCATAGGATACCCTAAGGAAACTGTTGGGTATACCTTCTACTTAAGATCCGAAGGAAAAGTATTTGTTGCTAAGAACGGATGCTTTCTAGAGAAAGAGTTTCTCTCGAAAGAAGTAAGTGGAGGAAAGTAGAACTCGATGAAGTACTACCTCTCGAACGGGAAAGTGGTGCGCGCAGAAACCGCTCTCGTAATGCCCACACCAATCAAGAGGAAATCATTGATGATGATCAAGATACTTGGATCAAGTTATCACTGAACTTCAAGGTCCACAGGACACGCTCCGCACTGAGTGGTACGGCAACCTGTTATGGAAATCATGTTGCTAGACAACAATGAACCTTCGAACTATGAAGAAGCAATGGCGGCCCCGATTCCAACAAATGGCTTGAGGCCATGAAACCGAGATAGAATCCATGTATGAAAACAAAGTATGGACTTTGACAGACTTGTTCGATGATCGGCGAGCGATAGAAAATAAATGGATTTTAAGAAGAAGACGGACGCGATGGTAATGTTACCATCTATAAAGCTCGACTTGTCGCTAAGGGTTATCGACAAGTTCAAGGGATTGACTACGACGAGACATTCTCTCCCGTAGCGAAGCTTAAGTCCGTCCAATCATGTTAGCAATTGCCGATACTATGATTATGAGATATGGCGATGGACGTCAAAACGGCATTTCTTAATGGACATCTTAAGGAAGAGCTGTATATGATGCAGCCGGAAGGTTTTGTCGATCCTCAGAACGCTAACAAAGTATGCAAGCTCCAGCGATCCATTTATGGACTGGTGCAAGCATCTCGAGTTAGAACATTCGCTTTGATGAGATGATCAAAGCGTTTAGTTTACGCAGACTTATGGAGAAGCCTGCGTTTATAAGAAAGTGAGTGGGAGCTCTGTAGCATTTCTCCTATTATATGTAGATGACATACTCTTGATGGGAAATGATACAAAACTTCTGGACAGCATTAAGGCCTACTTGAACAAGTGTTTTTCAATGAAGGACCTTGGAGAAGCTGCTTATATATTAGGCATCAAGATCTATAGGGATAGATCGAGACGCCTCATAGGTCTTTCACAAAGCACATACCTTGATAAGATTTTGAAGAGGTTCAAAATGGATCAGTCCAAGAAGGGGTTCTTGCCTATGTTACAAGGTGTGAAATCGAGCTCAGCTCACCACCGACCACGGCAAAAGATAAAGAAGAGATGAGTGTCATCCCTATGCTTCAGCCATAGGATCTATTATGTATGCCATGCTGTGTACTGCACCGATGTAAACCTCGGCCGTAAGTTTGGTTGCAAGATACCAAAGTAATCCCGCAAGGAACACCGGACAGCGGTCAAGAATATCCTGAAGCACCGAAAAGGACAAAGGACATGTTTTCGCTTATGGAGGAGACGAAGAGCTCGTCAGAAGGGTTACGCCGACGCTTAGCTTCGACTCAGATCTGGATGACTCTAAGTCACAAACCGGATACGTGTATATGTTGAATGGTGGAGCAAGAAGGTGGTGCAACCGCAAGCAGAGCGCCGTGGCGGGATCTACGTGAAGCGGAGTACATGGCAGCCTCGGAGGCAGCGATGAAGCGATTTGGGTGAAGGAGTTCATCACCGACCTAGAGTCATACCCAATGCGTCGGGCCGATCAAACTCTTCGTGACAACACCGAGCTATTGCCCTTGCCAAGGAGCCTGTGTTTCACAAGAAGACCAGCACATCAAGCGCCGCTTCAACTCCATCCGTGAAAATGTTCAAGATGGAGACATAGAGATTTGCAAAGTGCACACGGATCTGAATGTTGCAGATCCGCTGACTAAACCTCTCTCGCGGCAAAACATGATCAACACCGTAACTCTATGGGTGTTCGATTCATCACAATGTAACTAGATTAGTGACTCTAGTGCAAGTGGGAGACTGTTGGAAATATGCCCTAGAGGCAATAATAAAAGTATTATTATATTTCAATGTTCATGATAATTGTCTTTGTTCATGCTATAACTGTGTTATCCGGAAATCGTAATACACGTGTGAACACTTAGACCACAATATGTCCCTAGTGAGCCTCTAGTTGACTAGCTCACAGATCAATAGATAGTCATGGTTTCGACTATGGACATTGGATGTCGTTGATAACGGATCACATCATTAGGAGAATGATGTGATGGACAAGACCCAATCATAAGCATAGCATAAAAGATCGATAGTTCGCTTGCTAGAAGCTTTGCCAATGTCAAGTATCTATTCCTTCGACCATGAGATCGTAACTCCGGTTACCGTAGGAGTGCCTTGGTGTATCAAACGCCACAACGAATCGGGTGACTATAAAGGTGCATTACGGTATCTCCGAAAGTATCTGTTGGGTTGACACTAATCGAGATCGGATTTGTCACTCCGTATGACGGAGAGGTATCTCTGGGCCCACTCGGTAATGCATCATCATAATGAGCTCAAAGTGACCAAGGTGTTGGCCACGGATCATGCATTACGGACGAGTAAAGTGACTTGCCGTAACGAGACCGAACGAGGTATTGGGATACCGGCGATCGAAGTCTCGCAAGTAACGCATCGATTGACAAAGGGAATTGCATATGTGGTTTGATAGAATCTCGACATCGTGGTTCAACCGATGAAATCATCGAGGAGCATGTGGGAGCCAACATGGGTATCCAGATCCCGCTGTTGGTTATTGCCCGAGAGTCGCCTCGGTCATGTCTCGTGTCTCCCAACCCGTAGGGTCTACACACTTAAGGTTCGGTGACGCTAGGGTTAGTAGGAAGACTAGTATGTGAATACGAATGTTGTTCGAGTCCCGGATGAGATCCCTGACGTCACGAGGAGTTCGGAAGGGTCCGGAGGTAAAGAATAATATATAGGAAGTGGTGTTTCGCCATCGGAAAGTTTCGGGTTTCAGGTAGCACGGACCACCGGAAGGGTCCCGTGGGTCCACCGGGTGGGGCCACCCATCCCGGAGGGCCCCATGGGCCATAGGGGGAAGGGAACCAGCCCACAGGGGGCTGGTGCGCCCCCCTAGGCCCACCCCCTGCGCCTAGGGTTGAAACCCTAGGGGGGGGCGCCCACCGGCTTGGGGGCACTCCACCCCTTGCCGCCGCCCGGAGATTGGATCTCAGGGGCCGCCACCGGGGCCTATATAAAGGGGGGGGGCTGCTGTACACAACTCCCAAGGCGCAGCCCTCCCTCCCAACACATCTCCTCCTCCGAAGAGCTCGGCGAAGCCTCGCCGAGTATCGCTTCACCACCATCACCACGCCGTCGTGCTGCCGGTGGTGCTGTCTTCCTCAACCTCTCCATCCCCTTGCTGGATCAAGAAGGAGGAGACGCCGCCGTTCCGCACGTGTGTTGAACGCGGAGGTGCTGTCCGCTCAAAGACTTGGCATCGGTGATCTGAATCACGCTCGAGTACGACTCCATCATCACCTTGCAAGCTTCCGCACGCGATCTACAAGTGGTATGTAGATGCAAACTCTCTCCCGTTACTCGTTGCTTAGATGAACTCATAGATGGATCTTGGTGAAACCGTAGGAAAAATTTTAATTTTCTGCAACGTTCCCCATCAATATCCGGTCACGTGTGATGACCACAGGAGCTATCCACTCAGATTGTATGTTAAAAAAATAAAGGTCGATAACTAATGTGGCACCTCGGGCCAACACGGCCAGATCGCATTTTGCACGAGAAATTACACACCATGTTTCGTTGACATGTGGTCCCGTTCCAACATGTCAGCAACACGACGGCGAGTCCTTTTCTACTAGTATTTCCAAACAGATGTGTAAGCCGAGGCGCCTCTTCATGTACCGTGGCAAACTAGCAACCGTCCATCGACTCTTCGCCTTTCCCTCTCGATTTGGAACTATTGTCGCACGCTCTTCCTCCCTCCTCCATTTGCCTTCACTCTTCCTTCTGCCATTGTTCGATCGTCTTCTCCATGGAGGGAACAGGCTGGAAACGACCCCGTTATTCTTGCCCCGATCTGAAAGATGACGTGGTGGAGGAACTCATTGATCGGTCGACGTCATCACCTTGGCTAGCATGGCAGGTTCGTTCAAGACCATTCTCAACTCAACTAATAACATCATTACAAGGAACACAAGGGTCCAGGAGTGGTTTCATCTCCCCTATCTTCTTCACCGTGACCCTGCTGACTGGCGCGGGGACGACGGAGGCCTCGCCTTGTGCAAGTTGATGCCGCTTGATAATGATATGTATGATGTTAAGATGCCATCGCTTGAGGGCAAGGCTTGGGCAGGCACAAATGGAGATTGGGTTGTTTATATTGGGTACAACTGCGAGTAGGAACTTGTGAATGTGTAAACTCGTCACCGGGTTCCACTTCGAAAAATCTCAGCAGACTGCCCAGAGGTTGAGCACACCGATATTCTACGCACGTTCAAATACGATCATGGTGACTGTCTTCTACGGAAGATAGCAATTTGTCGAGTTCCCAACTACTCTTGGCATTACAGGAACTATGTAGTTGTTGCTATCTTTGACAAGCTTGTTGTCGTCCTTCGTGGTTCGACTGGATGGATATTGCTCAAAAATCAGTTTCTGTACACGGATGTGTACTGTGATGCAATTCAATACGAGGGTCTTGAAGGAAATATGCCCTAGAGGCAATAATAAAGTTATTATTTATTTCCTTATTTCATGATAATATTTATTATTCACGCTAGAATTGTATTAACCGGAAACATAATACATGTGTGAATACATAGACAAACATAGTGTCACTAGTATGCCTCTACTTGACTAGCTCGTGAATCAAAGATGGTTAAGTTTCCTAGCCGTAGACATGAGTTGTCATTTGATTAACGGGATCACATCATTAGGAGAATGATGTGATTGACTTGACCCATTCCGTTAGCTTAGCACTTGATCGTTTAGTATGTTGCTATTGCTTTCTTCATGACTTATACATGTTCCTGTAACTATGAGATTATGCAACTCCCGCTTACCGGAGGAACACTTTGGGTGCTACCAAACGTCACAACTTAACTGGGTGATTATAAAGGAGTACTACAGGTGTCTCCAAAGGTACATGTTGGGTTGGCATATTTTGAGATTAGGTTTTGTCACTCCGATTGTCGGAGAGGTATCTCTGGGCCCTCTCGGTAATGCACATCACTATAAGCCTTGCAAGCAATGTGACCAATGAGTTGGTTACAAGATGATGCATTACGTAACGAGTAAAGAGACTTACTGGAAACGAGATTGAACTAGGTATTGGATACCGACGATCGAATCTCGGGCAAGTAACATACCGATGACAAAGGGAACAACGTATGTTGTTATGCGGTTTGACCGATAAAGATCTTCGAGAATATGTAGGAGCCAATATGGGCATCCAGGTTCCGCTTATTGGTTATTGACCGAGAATAGTTCTAGGTCATGTCTACATAGTTCTCGAACCCGTAGGGTCCGCACGCTTAAGGTTTCGGCGATGCTTATATTATGAGTTTATGAGTTTTGATGTACCGAAGGAGTTCGGAGTCCCGGATGAGATCGGGGACATGACGAGGAGTCTCGAAATGGTCGAGACGTAAAGATCGATATATTGGACGACTATATTCGGAGTTCGGAAAGGTTCTGCCTGATTCGGGTATTTTCGGGGGTACCGGGGAGTTACGGGAATACGAGGAAGAAGCATTGGGCCTCATGGGCGAAGTGGTCAGTGGCGGAGCCAGGGGGACGAGCAGGGGCCAGGCCCCCCCCCCAATGATCGACGATTGTTTTACTACGCATGAGTAATTAGCGATAGGATTGGGTTAACGCAGGTATTTGCCCCCCCCCCCCTAACTCAAACAGAAAGAGTAAAATATGTGAAAGGAAAGGGCCCATAATAGAGCCCAATCACAGTTATGGCCTCCGCCCTCTTCCTAGTTCCTACTACTAGCCCATGTTGCCTCAAAAAAATATACTACTAGCCCATGGCGTAATTTCCCTGGCCCCCGACGTGATTAGCGCGTGATTTGAGGGTATTAGCGCTGGGCGCTGGCGGCTGCCGCTGCCTCTTGCGCTCCCTGCCCATGAGTAGAGATTTGAGTCCAATTAATCAACAGACACCGGCTCCATGAGGAGCGACCTGCAGATTACTCCTGTCAATTCTCTAGCGTCCCAGTCAACCAGCCAAGGTTAGCATCAATACTTCTATATCCAATTTTAGTTAATTTAATGGTGATTTACAATGCTAATTCATTTTAAATTTCTTTTGTTGATCTGCTTAGCGCTTATAAAAGAAAAGCACTGCCAAACATCACAAAATATTAATTAAAATTTTATGCATGTTGTTTTGAGCTCTTTACCTACTGATTATGTTAATGGGGCTAATGGGCAAGTTATCAATCCCGGTCCAATTGAATCCGTCTGCTGAATTGCATGATAATCTACACCGAGAAGGGAATTATGTAGGAATCAGGACATCTTCTGATGAAATTATTAGTAATTTTGATCTTATTGGAAATTGTAGGGTAAACTTTAACTAATACAAATTTAACACGTCAATATAGTATTGCAGTAAAAAAATCATTGAGTTCTTTTTTCTTGTATCAAGTTCACTTGGCCCCCCCTATACCCAAATCCTGGCTCCGCCCCTGCAAGTGGTGGAAGAGAGGAGGTAGGGCGCATGGCCCCCCTAGCCCAAACCGAATTGGACTAGGGGGCCGGCCCCCTTTCCTTCTTCTCCTCCCTCTCCTTCCTTCTCCTTCTCCTCCCCTTCCTTCCCTTCTCCTAGTTGGACTAGGAAAGGAGGGAGTCCTACTCCCGGTGGGAGTAGGACTCCTCCCTGGCGCGCCCTCCCTTGGCCGGCTGCCCCTCCCCCTTGCTCCTTTATATACGGGGACAGGGGGCACCCCATGACACACAAGTTGATCTACAGATCGTTCCTTAGCCATGTGCGGTGCCCCCCTCAACCATATTCCACCTTGGTCATATAGTCGAGGAGTTTAAGTGAAGCCCTGCACCGGTAGAACATCATCATCGTCACCACGCCGTCATGCTGACGGAACTCATCTCCGGAGCTTTGTTGGATCGGAGGCCGGAGATCGTCATCGAGCTGAACGTGTGCTGAACTCGG
Organism: Aegilops speltoides; assembly: GCA_021437245.1. NCBI lineage: Eukaryota > Viridiplantae > Streptophyta > Magnoliopsida > Poales > Poaceae > Aegilops > Aegilops speltoides. Next base: position 393,508,396 of record CM038143.1, read on the forward strand.
AGGTGTCGTACGTTCGGTACTTGGATCGGTCGGATCGTGAAGATGTACGACTACATCAACCGCGTTGTCATAACGCTTCCGCTTACAGTCTACAAGGGTACGTGGACGAACACTCTCCCCTCTCGTTGATATGCCATCACCATGATCTTGCGTGTGCGTAGGAATTTTTTTGAAATTACTACGTTCCCCAACAGTGGCATCAGAGCCAGGTTTTATGCGTTGATGTTATATGCACGAGTAGAACACAACTGAGTTGTGGGCGATACAAGTCATATCGCTTACCAAAGATGTCATACTTTGGTTCGAAGTATTGTGAGATGAAGCGCCCGGACCGACATTACGCAGACGCTTACGCAAGACTGGTTTCACCGCTACGAGCACTCATGCTTAAAGGTGGCTGGCGGGTGTCTGTCTCTCTCACTTTAGCTAAATCAAGTGTGGCTACGCCCGTCCTTGCGAAGGTTAAAACAGCACCAACTTGACGAACTATCGCTGTGGTTTTTGATGCGAGGTAAGAACGGTTCTTGCTAAGCCCGTAGCAGCCACGTAAAATTTGCAACAACAAAGTAGAGGACGCCTAACTTGTTTTTGCAGGCATGTTGTGATGTGATATGGTCAAGACGTGATGCTATATTTTATTGTATGAGATGATCATGTTTTGTAACCGGTTATCGGCAATCGCAGGAGCCATATGGTTGTAGCTTTATTGTATGAAATGCAACGCTCTGTAATTGCTTTACTTTATCACTAAGCGGTAGCGATAGTCGAGAAGCAATAGATGGCGAATGACAACAATGCTACGATGGAGATCAAGGTGTCGCTACCGGTGATGATGGTGATCATGATGGTGCTTCAAGATGGAGATCACAAGCACAAGATGATGATGGCCATATCATATCACTTATATTGATTGCATGTGATGTTTATCCTTTATGCATCTTATCTTGCTCGATTGACGGTAGCATTTTAAGATGATCTCTCACTTAATAATCAAGAAGTATTCTCCCGAGTATGCACCGCTGCGAAAGTTCTTCGTGCTTTGAGACACCACGTGATGATCGGTGTGATAGGCTCTACGTTAAAATACAACGGTGCAAAACAGTTGCACACGCGAATACTCAGTCATACTTGACGAGCCTAGCATATACAGATATGGCCTCGAACATGGAGACCGAAGGTCGAAGCGTGAATCATATAGTAGATATGATCAACATAGTGATGTTCACCATTGAAACTACTCCATCTCACGTGATGATCGGACATGGTTTAGTTGATTTGGATCACGTGATCACTTAGATGACTAGAGAGATGTCTGTCTAAGTGGGAGTTCTTAAGTAATATGATTAATTGAACTTAAATTTATCATGAACTTAGTCCTGGTAGTATTTTGAAAATTATGTTGTAGATCAATAGCTTGCGTTGTTGCTTTCATATGTTTATTTTGATATGTTCCTAGAGAAAATTGTGTTGAAAGATGTTAGTAGCAATGATGCGGATTGGATCTGTGATCTAAGGTTTATCCTCATTGCTGCACAGAAGAATTATGTCCTTAATGCACCGCTAGGTGAGAGACCTATTGCAGGAGCAGATGCAGACGTTATGAACATTTGGCTAGCTCAATATGATGACTACTTGATAGTTTAGTGCACCATGCTTAATGGCTTAGAATCAGGACTTCAAAGATGTTTTGAACGTCATGGACCATATGAGATGTTCCAGATATTGAAGTTAATGTTTCAAGTAAATACCCGAGTTGAGAGATATGAAGTCTCCAACAAGTTCTATAGCTAAAAGATGGAGGAGAATCGCTCAACTAGTGAGCATGTGCTCAGATTGTCTGGATACTTCAATCGCTTGAATCAAGTGGGAGTTAATCTTCCAGATAAGAGAGTGATTGACAGAATTCTCTAGTCACCATCACTAAGTTAGTAGAACTTTGTGATGAACTATAGTATGCAAGGGATGACGAAAACGATCCCCAAGCTCTTCGTGATGTTGAAATCAACAAAGGTAGAAATCAAGAAAGAGCATCAAGTGTTGATGGTTGACAAGATCACTAGTTTCAAGAAAAGGGCAAAGGGAAAGAAAGGGAACTTCAAGTAGAATGACAAGCAAGTTGTCACTCTCGTGAAGAAGCTCAAAGCTGAACCAAAACCTGAAACTGAGTGCTTACACTGCAAAGGAAATGGTCACTGGAAGCGGAAATGCCCTGAATATTTGGTGGATAAGAAGGATGGCAATGTGAACAAGGGTATATTTGATATACATGTGTTTGATGTGTGCCTTACTAGTGTTTATAGTAGCCCCTGAGTATTTGATACTTGTTCGGTTGCTAAGATTAGTAACTCAAACAGAGTTACATAATAAAATGAGACTAGTTGAGGGAAGTGACGATGAGTGTTGGAAGTAGTTCCAAGATTGATATGATCATCATCGCACACTCCCTATACTTTCGAGATTAGTGTTAAACCTAAATAAATGTTATTTGGCGCTTATGCTGAGCATGAATATGATTTGATCATGTTTATTGCAATACGGTTATTCATTTAAAATCGAGAATAATTGGTGTTCTGCTTACATGAATAAGACCTTCGATGGTTATACAACCAATGAAAATAGTTTGTTGGATCTCGATCGTAGTGATACACATATTCATAATATTGATGCCGAAAGATGCAAAGTTAATAATGATAGTGCAACTTATTTGTGGCATCGCCGCTTGGGTCATATCGGTGTAAAGCGATGAAGAAACTCCATAAAGATGGATTTTCGGAATCACTTGGTTATGAATCATTTGATGCTTGCGAACCGTGCCTTTTGGGCAAGATGACTAAAACTCCATTCTCTGGAACAATGGAACAAGCTACTGACTTATTGGAAATAATACATACCGATGTATGCGATCCAATGAGTGTTGATGCTGGTGGCAAAGTATCGTTATTTTCTGACCTTCACTAGATGATTTGAGCAGATATGGGTATATCTACTTGATGAAACATAAGTCTGAAATAGTTGAAAGGTTCAAAGAATTTCAGAGTGAAGTGGTAAAATCATTGTAACAGGAAACTAAAATTTCTGCGATCTGATCACGAAGACGAATATTTGAGTTACGAGTTTGGTCTTCAATTAAAACAATGTGAAATAGTTTCACACGCCACCAGGAACACCACAACGTTATGGTGTGTCCGAACGTCGTAACCGCACTTTATTAGATATGGTGCCATCTATGATGTCTCTTATTGATTTACCATTATAGTTTTCGGGTTATGCATTAGAGACAGCTGCATTCACGTTTAACAGGGCACCATCTAAATCCGTTGAGACGACACCATATGAACTGTGGTTTAGCAAGAAACCCAAGTTGTCGTTTCTTAAAGTTTGGAGTTGCGATGCTTATATGAAAAAGTTTTTCAACCTGATAAGCTCGAACCCGAATCAGAGAAGTGTGTCTTCATAGAATACCCAAAGGAAACTGTTGGGTAATCCTTCTATCACAGATCCAAAGGCAAAACATTCGTTGCTAAAAATCGATCCTTTCTAGAGAAGGAGTTTCTCTCGAAAGAAGTAAGTGGGAGGAAAGTAGAGCTTGATAAGGTAATTTGTACCTTCTCCCGAATTGGAAAGTAGTTCATCACAGAAATCAGTTCTAGTGATTCCTACACCAATTAGTGAGGAAGCTAATGATGATGATCATGAAACTTCAGATCAAGTTACTACAAAACCTCGTAGGTCTTCCAGAGTATGATCCGCACCAGAGTGGTACGGTAATTCTATTCTGGAAGTCATGTTACTAGACCATGATGAACCTACAAAACTATGAGGAAGCGATGATGAGCCCAGATTCCGCGAAATGGCTTGAGGCCATGAAATCTGAGATGGGATCCATGTATGAGAACAAAGTGTGGACTTTGGTGGAGTTGCCCGATGATCGGCAAGCCATATTGTATAAATGGATCTTCAAGAGGAAGACAGATGCTGATAGTAGTGTTACTATCTACAAAGCTCGACTTGTCACAAAAGAGTTTTTGACAAGTTCAAGGTGTTGAATACAATGAGATTTTCTCAACTGTAGCGATGCTTAAGTCTGTCCGAATCATGTTAGCAATTGCCACATTTTATGAAATCTGGCAAATGGATGTCAAAACTGCATTCCTTAATGGTTTTCTTAACGAAGAGTTGTATATGATGCAACCAGAAGGTTTTGTCAATCCTAAAGGTGCTAACAAAATGTGCAAGCTCCAGCAATCCATCTATGGACTGGTGCAAGCATCTCGGAGTTGGAATATACGCTTTGATAAGTTGATCAAAGCATATTGTTTTATATGAGACTTGCGGTGAAGCCTCAGATTTACAAGAAAGTGAGTGGGAGCACTACAGCATTTCGATAAGTATATGTGAATGACATATTGTTAATCGTAAATAATGTAGAATTATTCGCAAAGCATGAAAGGATACTTGAATAAGAGTTTTCAAAGAAAGACCTCGGTGAAGCTGCTTACACATTGAGCATCAAGATCTATATAGATAGATCAAGACGCTTGATAAGATTTTTCAATGAATACATACCTTGATAAATTTTTGAAATAATTCAAAATGGAACAGTCAAAGAAGGTGTTCTTGCTCGTGTTGCAAGGTGTGAAATTGAGTAAGACTCAAGACCCGACCATGGCGTAAAATAGAAAGAGAATGAAAAGTCATTCCCTATGCCTCACCATAGGTTCTATAAAGTATGCTATGTTGTGAACTGCACATATTGTATACCTTGCTCGAGTTTGGCAAAGGAATACAATTTTGATCTAATAGTAGATCATGGACAGCGGTCAAGAATATCCTTAGTAAGGACTAAGGAGATGTTTCTCGATTATGGAGGTGATAAAAGGTTTCATTATAAAAAGTTACATCGGTGCAAACTTTTACACTGATCCAGATGACTCTAAGTCTCAATCTGGATACATATTGAAAGTGGGAGCAATTAGCTAGAGTAGCTCCGCAGAGCATTGTGGACGAGAATATTTGTAAATACATACGGCTCGAATGTGATGCACTGCTGACTAAACCTCTCTAACGAACAAAACATGATCACACCTTAGTACTCTTTTGGGTGTTAATCACATAGCGATGTGAACTAGATTATTGACTCTAGTAAACCCTTTGGGTGTTGGTCACATGAAGATGTGAACTATGGGGGTTAATCATATATAGATATGATTATTAGTGTTAAATCACATGGCGATGTGAACTAGATTATTGACTCTAGTGCAAGTGGGAGACTGAAGGAAATATGCCCTAGAGGCAATAATAAAGTTATTATTTATTTCCTTATTCCATGGTAATGTTTATTATTCATGCTAGAATTGTATTAACCGGAAACATAATACATGTGTGAATACATATACAAACATAGTGTCACTAGTATGCCTCTACTTGACTAGCTCGTGAATCAAAGATGGTTAAGTTTCCTAGCCGTAGACATGAGTTGTCATTTGATTAACGGGATCACATCATTAGGAGAATGATGTGATTGACTTGACCCATTCCGTTAGCTTAGCACTTGATCGTTTAGTATGTTGCTATTGCTTTCTTCATGACTTATACATGTTCCTGTAACTATGAGATTATGCAACTCCCGCTTACCGGAGGAACACTTTGGGTGCTACCAAACGTCACAACTTAACTGGGTGATTATAAAGGAGTACTACAGGTGTCTCCAAAGGTACATGTTGGGTTGGCATATTTCGAGATTAGGTTTTGTCACTCCGATTGTCGGAGAGGTATCTCTGGGCCCTCTCGGTAATGCACATCACTATAAGCCTTGCAAGCAATGTGACCAATGAGTTGGTTACGAGATGATGCATTACGTAACGAGTAAAGAGACTTACCGGTAACGAGATTGAACTAGGTATTGGATACCGATGATCCAATCTCGGGCAAGTAACATACCGATGACAAAGGGAACAACGGATGTTGTTATGCGGTTTGACCGATAAAGATCTTCGTAGAATATGTAGGAGCCAATATGGGCATCCAGGTTCCGCTATTGGTTATTGACCGAGAATAGTTCTAGGTCATGTCTACATAGTTCTCGAACCCGTAGGGTCCGCACGCTTAAGGTTTCGGCGATGCTTATATTATGAGTTTATGAGTTTTGATGTACCGAAGGAGTTCGGAGTCCCGGATGAGATCGGGGACATGACGAGGAGTCTCGAAATGGTCGAGACGTAAAGATCGATATATTGGATGACTATATTAGGAGTTCGGAAAGGTTCCGAGTGATTCGGGTATTTTCGGGGGTACCGGGGAGTTACGGGAATACGAGGAATAAGCATTGGGCCTCATGGGATAAGTGGTGGAAGAGAGGAGGTAGGGCGCGCGGCCCCCCTAGCCCAAACCGAATTGGACTAGGGGCCGCCCCTTCCTTCTTCTCTCCTCTCCTTCCTTCTCCTTCTCCTCCCCTTCCTTCCCTTCTCCTAGTTGGACTAGGAAAGGAGGGAGTCCTACTCCCGATGGGAGTAGGACTCCTCCCTGGCGCGCCCTCCCTTGGCCGGCTGCCCCCTCCCCCTTGCTCCTTTATATACGGGGGCAGGGGGGCACCCCATGACACACAAGTTGATCTACATATCATTCCTTAGCCGTGTGCGGTGCCCCCCTCCAGCATATTCCACCTCGGTCATATCGTCGCGGAGTTTAGGCGAAGCCCTGCGCCGGTAGAACATCATCATCGTCACCACGCCGTCATGCTGACGGAACTCATCTCTGGAGCTTTGCTGGATCGGAGGCCGGAGATAGTCATCGAGCTGAACGTGTGCTGAACTCGGAGGTGCCTACGTTCGGTACTTGGATCGGTCGGGTCGTGAAGACGTACGACTACATCAACCGCGTTGTCATAATGCTTCCGCTTACGGTCTACGAGGGTACGTGGACGAACACTCTCCCCTCTCGTTGATATGCCATCACCATGATCTTGCGTGTGCGTAGGAATTTTTTTGAAATTACTACGTTCCCCAACAGGTCTTGTGTTTGCTTCCACCACTTATGGCAATGTTTTTGCATGGGATCCTCATAGTTTTGGTACATTTGTCTTCCACCGTAATTATAATTGTTTCATCCACATGCATGCGGGTTAGCAAGTTTCCCTTTACTAATTAACCTTCTTCTTGTGTTTCCAAGGTCCTGCGAACATTCCACCACCTTTACTTGAAAAAATTTATAACCAAGGGGGAGATGATGATGGTGATGATCACGAGCATGAGGACGAGGAGGGACCATATATTCAGTGGCGCCTGGCAACTTATTCCGATGGATCACCCCTTCTTGTCTGTATACAGCGCACTGCTGATGTTACTACTAAGGGAGCACGTGTTGTCTCTCATGGTCGCACTCTCCGGACCTATTCCGACACCCGTTGCATGGTATTCGGGATGGATACTAGTGTGCTAGTGCCAACACCTTCTCCCTGCTACAGTATTGATAGTCATGGAGAAAACTCGCTCTTCCTTGGACAAAACTATCCAATGATGGTGAAAGGCGATCCAACTGCTGTTGACACAATGTTACTATCATTTATGAGAAGCAACTATATCTATACCTCGGACATTTCGGTGGTTCCCTACCCTGGTACTGATATAGTAGGCTGCTTCAGCCTGGATGATCAGTCATGCATTGGTCTCGAGATTGACAATAGATGGCCCTTCCCAGAGAATCACTTGTGGTTCAAAGCAAGCGTTTCCAACGCCGAGGATTGGTTGAGTTGATGTTCATTTCATTGCTTGTTATTTGTTGTGTGATGAAAACTTTAGTATTTATAATGTATCCTCGTTGTCATTGTGGGTTGATGACCTGTTGTATGTAATAAAATGATATGCCTGTGATAAACTTACTAATTTATGAATGGCTTTCGAGTCGCTTCTCTGAGCGGGTGCTGCGATGAGGCAAAAAATATATTTTCTGAATACATAATTGTACGTGCATTGCAACAGGTTATCGGATGAGGCCAATCAACAATAGTACACTATTTGTACTAGCTTCACATGCTTCGCGCGTCGGGCGGGTGTTTTTACTGTAGCTGCGAATCCCATCATCCTAGGTCCTCGGATGAGTCCAATAGAAATTGCATTCTGATGTTTGGGTTCAAACTTTTAGAACTGCTGCACTATCTCTACGCTTCACGATAATGTAATATAACAAGTTTTAAACTTGAGACCAGCCACCCACCCTCACAAAGAACACTTTTTAACCTAGCACAGACTCCAGGAAATTTGGCCACAGTGTGAGGTGGGCCATATGTTAATGTGTTCATTGTACATAACCAGCACCTCGAATCCTCGATACTACTACTATATAGTACTAGTAGGGTGGTATGGGCCAGAACAAGAATTCACGTCCAGGAGTACGGCACACGCCACCAGCACGACTTCCATCTGACACCATATTTCTTGGAGTCCGTGCTACAGCTATCTCTTCAACCTCGTCGTTTCTCTAAATCAGCCATCGCGCGGCTGGCGAGGTGTGGGGGTTTGCTGATAGTCGGTTTCCTCAACTGTGGTCCCACTTGTAAGGCCAACTCCAACGCATGACCCCAAACGGACCTCCGTTTTGCCCGGATTTTGTTTGTTTCGGTATGGCAATGGGGTCGTGTCCGGGCCATTTCTCGGATGCGTTGGCCATGCGCCGAACGCGCGGACGCATCCCGGCCGCGTACATTTTTCTTTGCAAACACATATCTTTTTTTCATCATTGATTTTTGGTACATGGAAATACATCACCAAAATTTGACTAGAAAGCAAGACCAAAGAAAACAAGAACCACAAGAATACATTTTAGAAGATATCCAACTTCCATAACTGCTCCTATAAGTTGGATTAGTGCCTTCTCGATGCACTCATTGTTGATCTGTGGAGGCTCGATCTTGCATGCTTCTTTCTTCTTCGAGTGTAAAGAAGTAGACGCTGCTTCCTCGCATCTAGTCTCATGTCTAGCCTCTATTCTATCAAAAAGTGCACTAGTCTCATCTCTAGACTCTATGCTAGCTAAAAGTGCTAGAAGATCTACTAAATTGCGCTATATCAATATATCGATGTACTCTTCTTCCCAATACCAAAACTTGCATCCATCCTACACAATAAAATTTTAAGTTAGCACAACTAGTCTAATCTGAGAGCACAACCAAAGATTTGGTCGAGTTCTTCCTTCTTTTGCCGACACGTGGGACATCAAGCATCCAGGTCATGTCATGCAAGAAAATAGAGTGGTAGTTGAAGCCACGTGATGTGCATCTTGGATTAAACTGTAAATAGAATCTTACTACTCTTGAGTAACTCCAAAAGCGGCCACCGAAGATCTTTATTGGATTTGTTTTTCATCACCAGCATGTCGAGGTGAACGATGTGCAGGTTCAGTGGGTCCTCTTGCGTTTTCACTGACATGTGGGACCGCATATGAGCAAACAGATGACGGGCTCCGTGCGTCTGCTGGCTGGCTGAGAAGATAGATAGAGGAGGGCTGAGCACAGACTCCAGGAAATTTGTTCTATGTAACCAGCACCTCGATATAGGCTCGATATAGTGGGGTGGCATAGGCCTTAACTAGCATTCACGTCTAGCAGTACGGCACACGGCACCCACACGAGTCCCATCCGGCACCACTTTTCTTGGAGTCCGCGCTACAACCATCTCTTCTCCCTCCTGTTTTCTCAGCCATCGCGCGGTGGGCGGGGTGGGGGTTTGCCGATAGTCATTTGCTCAACTGTGGTCCCACTTGTAAGTGAAAATGCAACACCGCATGCATTCCCCCTTGAGCAGCGTGCCGGACCAACCATGTGGGGGTGCGACACGAACACGGCAGGCTTTTCCTTTTGAACTTGTGACTTGTAAAATTTGGTTCTGCTCCATGGCGCGACCGATAGATAGAAATAACGATTTTCCCTAGAGTAATGAGAAGTTTGGTTCTGGCGCGGTTCATGCATGGAGTACGTACGAAAATTATGAAGTTGGTGAGAAAGGTAAGATAATTACTAGTAGTACCATATACTACTACATGAATTTGACGAAAAGATAAAAATACATACGGATCCATCAACGACATCCTCACGCCCCTAGTGCGCCAGGTCACCAACCGACGTGTGAGGAGCAGCGGTGCTGGCGGCGAGCTCAACGTGCTTCTGAACAATGCCAGCGTCCTATCGTCCTCCTCTTGCATGTAGTAGTCCTTGTGGACGATTTGCGCGTAGACGTGGGTGATTATGTCGATGGTGTCTTGCAGCGCCAGGCGCTGCGCGTCGAGCACGACCTCGAGGTGAACATTCTCAGGCGCAACAGCGGGCAGTCGCAGGGCCACCAGTGCGTCGAAGAGGTTGTCACCATAGTGGCCGTTGAGGGTGGCGGGCATCGCAGAGCCTGGGCGCGTCGGCTGGAGGCGTACGTCAAGGTCGTCCGCGAGCTTCTTGATGACGGTGAACTTGTCGAGGAAGCCTACGAGGACCTCGTCGAACAAGGAGACAAAGCTGTCGTCCAAGCGCCCCCTCGCCCTGGCGGCCTCAAGTACTACCTGGAGACGTTCCTCGGTGCCGGGCCGCAGGCCGGCGTCGTGGACCATCTGGCACAACCAGCTGATGCTCGCGCTCATCGCCTCCATGGGTCTAGCTTAGCTTCTAGTCAACTGATCTTGCGATTGGAGTGATCACTCTTGCCCTTGGTTAGCGTGCATAGGTGCGTAGAATTTTGTACTAGATTGGACTGGCGGGGAGCCTTTATATGAGAAGTGCAGACTGCATTGAATGCATGTGCGTGTTGGCCATCTACTCCCTGGCCCTCTACTGCACCTACCTTTGGTTGCATTACAGGTGGGCCAGCCACCCGTTGGGCCCACCTGTCATTCACCCAAAGGCAGATGCGGTAAGTTAATGAAGTTGTGTCCCCCCGTGTCGGTGCAGTATAGTCATCTCACCGGACCTCTAGTTGGGGCCAAACGAGAGAAGTTTGATGTTTACTGGTTTATTGGTCCCCTTTGCATTTTGCGCCAAGTTTTGACCTTTGATTTAACTAATAAAATGTTAATGCATGTAACCAAAAATGTTGTGTAAGTCACCTTACGAAAACCAAATAATCGCAAAACACTTAGGCATGGTACATTAACTCCCTCCTCGTTTCTTATTTCATGACATATCAACCAATGAGAGATGTGGGCCATGCATGCTTTCAATGACTTGAGACTACCAAACATGACATGCAGTGTTCATTGCATGTAATCCTGTTAACTAGCAAAAAGACATTAAGTTATCTCGCTGATAGGAATAAAACAATACACCATGTATTTATTTACAGAGGGAGTAGTACATTTTTTGTGACATGCATTACTAGATATTGCTAGTCAAATACTAAAATCCAGATGGACGTGGTAGTACTCCTAAATCCAGACGGTTGTGCTAGTAGTACTAGTAGTAGTACTACCAATGTACTAGCCCTGTACTACCCGTTGGTCAAATTATTACGTGCTGCTCCTCACAGTGAAGTGACAAGACCCTATGCCGCAGATGACACCTGAGTATAGGCGCCGTGTTCGGCATACCATAGTCAGCCTCACCATTTGCAGTCACTATCATCATGGCTGTAGAGCTAGCCTGCTTACAACTAGCCGTGTTCAACATAATTTCGCGTGCGTAGATGCCCGTGCATTGCACGGAACACCAAGATTGGGAGTGGACGGCGCCGGCAGCGGCCATCGCGCCAGATTTTTCCATGGCCTTCTAGATGTGGTGGGGAGGAGATAAGGCTGATTGTGAGAGACAAGGAGTTGTTTGTAAATAGGGAACAAGTGCGGGCTTCTTTTTGCAAAACTGGAGAAGTTTGGTTTGTATGCATCAGATCTAGATCCGATGGCTATTGGTGAAAGATGGGAGGCACAACATCGTCACCAACTCAGGACCTGTTTGATTCGCAGGATTTTGAAAATGCAGGAATAGGACACGGCAATATTACAAGTTTCAAACTGATATTACAAATGTTAGGAGTAATGCTGCACCTACGAAGAGGGAATTACTATGAAGTTTACATAAGAACTTTCATTACTTTAGGTAGATGCAGCATTATCATACAAACTAAAATCCACCGCCCTGACAAGTCACTAATGGGTAAATAAATTTTGAGTCTCTGGCCACTTGATGTTTCAAAAATAAATTCAACTTCTGCGGAGACTTTGTCATTTAGGCTTAGAAGCTTGCGGTGATCAGCACGTCATTCATTGTTGCGCCAGAGAACGCCAAACCTCATTACCTTGAGCACACTTGCCTCCAGAACAAAGAATCTGGCCAATTTAATCTCAAATGTGCTGCCTCGGTAGTCGATCAAATCAATTTCTATAGATGGAGATCAAGGCATTTGATGAGATTGTTATAGTGCAACACATTTTTCACTTTCGGGTCTTTTTTATCTACAAAAGAAGAGAACATATTAGAGCAGCTGGCTGTATAAGATTGACGTGTCATCAAGAGGTACCAATATCATTTGCTCATATGATAGGGTTGGCTGGCTAGTGATATTTTTTCACTCTCTCTCTCTCTCTCTCTCTCTCTCTCTCTCTCTTTTCTCTTTCCTCTCATTTACCTAGGAACACATGAAGAGCTTGGGCATTTGTTGCCTTCCACTATGTGGCCGATGCCATATTTCGCAAAAGTATGCCACATAATACACATCGATGTCAAATCAAAGGATTTTGGCACCGCTCTCGCGATGTGAGAGAGTTGGCACCGCTGTGCACACAGACCCACATGTATAAACAAATCAATCAAACCAACTACACCAGCCTCTCACTCTCCCAAACAAGTGTTTTTTATTGCCTCAGTCCTCCCTCCCTCCCACGCAAGTGTTTTTTCATTGCGTGAGTTAATTTGGCACCGGAGCAAAGTAGGTGATCCAGATTGGGGCACCAGGTGAGCAATGGAGGGGCATCGATGCCAAATGCATCACAAGTGAATTTGGCACGTGTTTTGTCCTACATAGTGGAGGGCCGTTATAGCCCACTTTTGTACTACCTCGTACTTAGTATAAAATTTTGACCATAGATTTACCTAAGAAAATGCCAATGCATGTCAAAACCGGCGGATCTCGGGTAGGGGGTCCCGAACTGTGCGTCTAGGCGGATGGTAACAAGAGACGAGGGACACAATGTTTTTACCCAGGTTCGGGCCCTCTCGATGGAGGTAAAACCCTACGTCCTGCTTGATTAATATTGATGATATGGGTAGTACAAGAGTAGATCTACAACGAGATCAAGGAGGCTAAACCCTAGAAGCTAGCCTATGGTATGATTGTTGAGATGTAATGTTCGCCCCACGGACTAAGGCCCTCCGGTTTATATAGACACCGGAGAGGCTAGGGTTACACAGTAGTCGGTTACAATGGTAGGAGATCTACATATCTCATTTGCAAGCTTGCCTTCCACGCCAAGGAAAGTACCTTTGGGACACGAGCCGAGTCTTCAATCTTCTATCTTCGTAGTCTTGGAGTCGGCGGATATTGATAGTCCGGCTGTCCGGACACCCCCTAGTCCGGGACTCCCTCAGTAGCCCCTGAACCAGTCTTCAATGACGATGAGTCCGGCGTGCATAATGTTCGGCATTGCAATGCGGGTTCCTTCCTTGAATAATCTAGAGAAGATGATGAACACCAGGATAGTGTCCGGCTCTGCAAAAATAATTTCCATGTTCCACCGTAGAGAGAATAAAACATATACACTGATTCAATCTGCTGACGTATTATGTGGCGCGTCATCACACCGCTACCAAGCCCTTGTTTGAATTGTTTTTACTTATTCCACCTCAGCACGTTTAGCGAAGCGGTTTCCTTGGCACGTCTTGTCGAAGCAGAGATCGTGTCCCTTTTATTCCGGGATCCTCATCAATATGTGCGTGGGTAACCCAACCGTTCCCATCGCCACGCCTCCTCTATCGAAGGGGGAATCCTAAACGGTCACGGAGACGGCCCTTGGTATTTCTTCCCTTTATAAGAGGACCAAGGCCTGTCCTTGTCTTTCAACCTCGTGATCGAATCTTTCCTCCGCTCCCGCCCAACACCTAGAGCTTCAGATTCGAGCACTTCGGATCCACAACAATGTCCGGCCCGACCTCCGGGGCGGTGGATGCCCTCCTCCGCCACGGAGGAGGACATATTGAAGTTGCGAGAGGCCAAGCACCAGCCCACGAGGTTTCAAGACAGGTTGCCTGCCCCAGGGCAGGCCGTGCCAGCCCCCGAGCCCGGCGAATACGTCGTTTTCGTATCTCACCTCCGTCGGGGATTGGGTTTCCCGACGGATCCCTTCGTGAGAGGGCTCCTGTTCTACTACGGGCTGGACTTCCACGACTTGGCTCCGGAGTCCATCCTCCACATCTCCGCATTCATTATTATCTGCGAAGCCTTCCTCCGCGTCATCCCCCACTTCGGCCTGTGGCTGAAAACATTTAAGGTGGAGCCGAAGATAATCGGGGGGCGTCAAGCGGAGTGCAGCGGGGCGACCATAAGCAAGAAGGTCGATGCCCCGTGGCTCGAAGGTTCCTTCCAAGAGGAACTGGGATTGTGGCAGCAGGAGTGGTTTTACATCACTGCTCCAAGGGGCAAGAAGCGAAAGCCGCCCTCCTTCCTCCGGGACCTCCACGGCAATCGATGTCGTGGGTCAACCAAGGGCTCAACTGGGGCCGTCCAAGACGTGCCTTCACCGCAGGCCGGATTCGAGACCTCCAAACGAGGGAGATCGACCTGATCAAGGTAATGCAGGTTATGCTAATCGGGCATCTTCCGCCTCGCAAACGCCGTCCTCTCCGCCTATGGGAGTACAATCCAAGGGACCTCGATTCTCCAACATTTTATGGGTGCGTCACCCACGGAGATGTACAAGCTGTTCTTTGACTGCAGTGGCGTGTCCGGATTTGGCCGAGGACGCAGCCTAAGCCGCGATCGCCGGATACTCGAGTAAATAGCTCGAGCCCAGACATTCTATTTTTATGCCTTTCAAAAGTTCGCCTCTCGACCCTTTGTTCTTTACAGAATGGGTGGCGCGATCAAGGCTGATAAGGTGTTCGCCCCCTCCCAGAGACCGCCTTTGGAGCCCGTGGCTGGTCGAATGTTGGAGGTTGCGCCCACCGAGGGGGGCGACGGGGAAATAAAGGAGCTAATACTTTGCCCGAAGGGCATCAAGAGGAGGGAACCAAGAACCCTCCTTCAAAGGGAAAGAGGACCGCCTCCGAGATCCGGAGGTCAAAGCCCTAAGCGTGGGAAGAAATCTCACGGGGGTCCGCGCTCGAGAGAATCCGGACGCGCAATCATCGCCAAGGACCAGCTCTCCAACGAGCCGTAAGTATGAAAGAGGAAGTTAATTAATAAAGTACCTTCATTTACCCTTCGCAGTAACCAAATATTTATATCGCAGTTCGGATCTGCAGCCGCCTCGATGAGTTCATCCTCGGGGGACCTTCTTCCGGAGATGATGGAGAGCGATACGCCTCCGTCTGCCGTGCCGCCAGATGAGGCAGGCGAGCCCGAAGTGTCGTCACGGAGGGCATCCCCGAGTCCGGAGGGGCCAGAGAGTTCGACACCCAGCAGAATCCGGCCTGGAGAACTGAAGAGTCTGCTTGAGAGGGCGTCCATTTCAGAAGATCACCGTGCGTTAATGCGTATGGTGATCGGAAGGATTTCGTCCGCTGAAAGCGGATTGCGTAATGCCGCCATGAGCTTGTTGGCGGGATCTGAGGTATGCGAAAATGGCGCATCCCTTTGTCTTTTAACAGTTTTGCATATAAAAATGCGCCAGATAGATAGTAGCCACGAGACTCGGTAGGTTGTCGAAAATGACAGCGTGCCGAGGATCAAAATCTCAACATCGTGTAATGAATACCGCCGCTCGACATGGTGGCGGATAGTCCGGGGGCCAGCCGGACTAATGAGTTTGCCGAATTAAGTCGACAACTTGACGTGGCAGATGCTGACATCGCACTTGTCAACCAGCGACTTGACGAGTCGCAAGGTAAATAAATTCTCCGCAGCCGCTTTATTGAGTGGGTCAAAGCCCGCCTCGATAAGTTATATGTTGTTTATCTGAGCGATTGCTTCGCTGTGGAGAGTTTCGGGCCGACTTGCTCAAGCTAAGGAGCAAGCCCGGCGAGTGATGCGGCTGCCGCGAGGGCGGCCAAGAGTTGAAGGCCGAAAAGGCTGCGCATTGCCTAAGCAGGGCGGAGGTGGCCGAATTGGCCAAGAGATTAAAGGATGCTGCCGACCGCAATGAGGCTCTTGAAAAGGAGCGCTTATCGGAGCGGGAAGACTGAAGAAGGCCACCGCCGGTTAAGGATGCCCGCTCTGCAATGCGGGCTATGAAGGAGGAGCTGCGCCAAGCCGGAGAAATCGTGGCTGGCAAGCCTTTTCTGATGCGTCGCCGGTTTATGGATGCCAAGTATGCTCAATTCGAGCGGCTGTGGAGTTCGGAGGATCCATATATGGACTTGGCTGCGAGTGCGGCTGATGCCATTAAGCACTTCCGGAGCCAGGGGGATCACGAGACGGAAGAGTTATATTGGTCTCAATTCCACAGTCCGGATCGCCCTCTTCCGCTGACGGACAGGTTGGCCGAATGGGCGAACTAAATAGACTGTCTGGGCTGGCTATGACTGACATCGTGGCCCATGTATGGCCGAGAGGTCCAAGGCGACGAGCTACTTCGCCTCATCGCAACAATTCCTTGGGGCGGTGCCGCATATCAAGGAGATGAAACGGTCGGCCTGCATCGAGGGCGCGTGGATGGCTCTGGCCCGTGTGAAGGCGCAGATGTCCGGAGATGGATGCCACCGCTGTTGCGCCCGAGGTTCGATGGAAACCGCTTCTGCCGAACATTATTTCGGGAAGTTATGCGTGGCGCCAGGTAATAGAGTCGCGATGCTCAAAAAATGTAACGCTCAATTGAACGCATTAACTTGTAGATCAATGGTTATAGTATGAATGCTTTTTATACTTGTGCTTCCAAGTAGTAAGACTTCTCCCAGGCGGCCGTTACGTATATTTTGTATAACCCGAAAGATGCGTCTTGACTTCAGCCCCTCGCACAAGGTGCTGGGGTGTTCGCAAAATAGCGCTGCCACACTTAATCCGACGCCTCGGTCCTGTTATAAGGAGGTGGTAGCGAGCTAACGAGGCAATCCGGACTATAATGCTTTATCTCTTTCACTTAGCCAATGGAGCTCGAGGGTGGGGCTACGATATAGCCCCGATGACACCGCACATCTCCGGATTCGGGAGCGATGTGCTCGACCGAAACGGTCCTTCGTCAAAGTGGGGAATTCTAAACATTCCGATAGTCGATCAAGTGGTGACGGACTCGTTGTATCATGATGATCGGTTTCGGCTTTCATCGAGGTGCTTGCCCAATTAATCGGGGCACAATCGCAGTAGTTCTCCTGGTGCCGCGTTAGCCAATGATACGGAACGTAAGGCAGCAAAACACAGGAGCCGGGCAAACCCAACATTTGACCAAAGACATGATTCGGAGCTGATGCATATAATGCCTAACTCGAGACGCCGAACACTCCCGAAGGTGTTCGGACTTTATAATAATGGGCAGAATTATGCCCTAAGCCCCTTGTGTCCAGGTACGGGCGTGGTCTTCTGACGCGGCCGATGCCAAAGCGTCAGGCTCCGCTTTGGCTATAGGAAGGAGCCAAGGGAGAGTAACAACAAGAGACAGTAATAAAAAGGTCACGCAGGTCTTAATCTGAAAAGAATCCTTGCAACGGGTCCCTCTGCACGCTCTGCGCTGTGTCTCCGCTATGCCGTTATCTGGACGGGTACGCACGTTGTTCATCTGTAGAAAGAGAGGAACGTTTAGTTTTAGAGACAGTTCGTGCGAAAAATATTCAAAAGAAGAAATATAAATAATTAAAGCAAGGTTTATATGAAACCACAGTCAGTTGTGCGCGCAGCCCCTTGTGAAAAGGGTATGCGGCTAGGGAGCCCCTAGCCTGCTGAGTCCGGATTCGCCTATCCGAGTCCGGGGTCTTTGAGTGACCCTCGCACTGAAATTGCGCCATATGGACCGGGCATCTTGAGTGTAGGAGACGCGTAATGCGGTATGGCGTTGAAGCGGACAAAAGCCTTTCGTCCCAACAGTGCTTGATATTCACTTTTAAATGGGACGATATGGAAAATTAATTTTTCGCGTCGAAAGTTGTTCGGTGATCTGAACACGACTTCTAGTAATATCGAGCCTGTGCACTTGGCGGAAGGGCCTGACGTCACTCCTTTGAAGGAAGTGTGGCTGTGTCGAATTTTGGTAGGGTCTATCCCCATCCGACAGATTGTGTTTGAATATAGCAGGTTTAAGTCACTGCCTCCATCCATTAGGACGTCTGTGAATTGTAATCCGTCTATTATCGGATTCAATATCAGGGGAGTCCGTCCTGCGTTTCGAACGCTTCTGGAGTAGTCCCAGTGGTCGAAAGTGATTGGTTTTGATATCCAATCTCTTCGGTTCATTGGGTTGGACCGTCTTGGCTCTTTTTAGAAAGTGCCGCACTGTTTTTCCGTGTCCTCACATGAAGTGAGTTTACTGCTTTGACCCCTTGTGGGAAATTCTTTTGTTTTCCGGTGCTCTGCTGGTGGGGTTTGTCCTCTTTGTCGACGCTGCCGAGCCCTTTGTGCTCGGCATTCACCGCCGGACTGTTTAAAACCCAACAATCCTGTGGGTGTGATTTGCGAGCCTTCCGGGTACTGTGGATTTGACATATCCGACCCAAAATCTTCTTTAAGTTGGACACCACATCCGTCATCCTTTAGAGGCTGTGCTTTACTATTTGGCCGTGAGCTTTTAAATCCGGCGCTGATGTCGTGTTTTGGGCTTTTCTCTTTATTCCGGCGCTGCTCTTTTCTGCTACCGTGATTTTCCGTTCCATCTCTTATCTCGGATGTACTTGGGTCGTTGGTGCTGCTTCTTGCTAGCCACTATCCTCCCCGCATGTAAGCGGGTCATGAGGCTTGTTAATGCGGTCATTGTCCTCGGTTTCTCTTGACCGAGGTGTCGCAAGCCATTCGTCTCGGACATTGTGCTTGAAAGCTGCTAAGGCTTGCCGTCCGGACAATGACTATTTGGTTCTTTTGGTAAGAAACCTGTTCTGAATTTCCGCACTGACTCTCCGGGTTGTTGAGTTATATGACTTAAATCGTCTGCATCCGAAGGACGGACATAGGTCCCTTGAAAATTTGCTCTAAATGCTTCCTCGAGTTCTTCCCAACTTCCAACAGTGTTTTCTGGGAGGCTTTTGAGCCAATGACGGGCTGGCCCTTTGGGCTTGAGGGGGAGATATTTTATGGCGTGGAGATCATCTCCTCGCCATGTGTATATGCAATATATAGTCTTCTATCTAGACCTGTGGTCCGTTGTTCCATCGTAGGCTTCTATGTTTATGGGTTTAAACCTGCTGGGAACTCATGATCCAAAGACTCGTCTGTGAAACATAGTGGGTGTCTTGGCGCCCCAGACTTGTATGTGCCGCTATCGCCGGACACTTGACGTGTTGCTTTGCTTCTTGGGGCTTGTTTGGGTCCGTAGATGGACTGGCTGGGCCGTTGGACGGTGGGGGCTCTATGGCCTCCTCGTCGACTCGAAGCAGCTTACGCTGGGTAGCTCTTCGATTGGTGGCCATTGCCGATTTATTCTGCGGTTTTGAGTACTTTGCTCCATCTTGTCGGGAGCGCCTTCCGCTGTTTTGAGCTTCCGCTTTTCCTTCTTGAGCTTCTTGTCAGTAGCGATGAGCCTATGCTTAAAAAGCTCTTGTTCGACGGGGTCCTCGGGCGCGACGAATTCGTTGTCATTGAGGCTTGTTTCGCCTTCGGAGGGAGGTACATAGCTTTGATCCTCAACCTTTTCTTCTGCCGCCCTTTCGTGAGGGCTTGCTTCGCATCCTCCCGCTACCGAGTCGGCTTTGGGGGTTGTCTTCGGCACTCTCTGGGGTATTGTTATTTCCTGTGCCGGGATCTATATTCTTGTTGTGGCTGGATTTAGAGCGGCGCCGCTGACGTCGGTGTTTGGGCTGCTTCTTTAGATAGTCTGCCTTTGCTGCTTCTTCGCTATCCCCTTCTTTTGGGGTGTCCACCATGTATACGTCGTATGACGAGGTGTCTTTCCAGTGCCCTATAGGCGCTGGTTCCTGTTCGTCTCCAGCGTCGTCGTCCATAGCGTCGATGTCTTCGGAGTCGTAATCTAGCATGTCGGTTAAATCCTCGACAGTGGCTACAAAGTGGGTGGTGGGTGGGCTTTGAATTTCTTCGTCGTCCGAAACTCCAACCGCCCCGCCATTATCTGGCCAGATCCTCCGATAGCGAGAGATGCTTTAGGAATTCAGGATGTCGCCAAAAGGCGAAGTCTTTGGAAGATGTCCGCGGCGGTGAATTCCATAACCGCGCCCAATCCGGATTAACTGGTGGGGCGCGGAGGCTCGAGTCCGTGAGGAGTCCGCGCCGATCACGAAGTTTCGCAGGGACAAGATTGGTATTCGCCCATCGTCGGGATATTGAAGCCCCTAGGGCGGCGCTCTATCCACCGCCCTCGATATGGGCAATCGGCTTCGCTAGTGGCCAAGCGGATCCGAAAAGCGCCACCAAAGCACTATCTGGCGGCAGAGCTAGATCATGCCCATAAATCACAAAGGTCGGCGCGCTTGGCTGTGGCTCGAGTCCGTCGAATATCAAGTCTCCGCGTCATCGGCCGTGAAGTTTAAGCTTCCGGATCGACCGACGGCCAGGGCGAAGCTTCGATCTGCTCAGATGGCCAAGAGAATTGCCCGCGATGCGGCCGCCGAATATGAAGATCTGTCCGGGTGAAAAGTCTCACCCAGACAGCGTTGATGGTTGAAGATGCCATCGAGCCTATCGGTGACGCGATACGCAGGAACTCTCAATGAAAGCACCAATGTCGGTGTCAAACCGCGGATCTCGGTAGGGGGTCCCGAATCGTGCGTCTAGGCGGATGGTAACAAGAGACGAGGGACACAATGTTTTTACCCAGGTTGGGCCCTCTCGATGGAGGTAAAACCCTACGCCCCGCTTGATTAATATTGATGATACGGGTAGTACAAGAGTAGATCTACCACGAGATCAAGGAGGCTAAACCCTAGAAGCTAGCCTATGGTATGATTGTTGAGATGTAATGTTCGTCCTACAGACTAAGGCCCTCCGGTTTATATAGACACCGGAGAGGCTAGGGTTACACAGAGTCGGTTACAATGGTAGGAGATCTACATATCCGTATTGCCAAGCTTGCCTTCCACGCCAAGGAAAGTACCTTCCGGACACGAGCCGGAGTCTTCAATCTTCTATCTTCGTAGTCTTGGAGTCCGGCGGATATTGATAGTCCGGCTGTCCGGACACCCCCTAGTCCGGGACTCCCTCAGCCGTTATAGCCCACTTTTGTACTACCTCGTACTTAGTATAAAATTTTGACCATAGATTTACCTAAGAAAATGCCAATGCATGTCACTAAAAATTAACCATTTGAAATTATGTTCAAATACGAATCCAACGATATAGTTCTTAGTGACATGCATTAACATTTTGTCAGTTAAATCTATGGTCAAATTTTGATACTACAAAATAGGAAGAGCAAACCAGGACGGAGGTAGTACTTGCTCTTAGGGTAACCATAGAGTTACTGGAGTAGTCTAAGTTACTTTCCACTATGACTAGCATAGGCTACTATAGTAGTACAACAAAAAAACAATGCAGATAATCACGTGAGAAAAAATACTAAAAACATTTCTTTTGGTGCAGTGCGTAGATGCAGTTTTTAACACTATACTTGTCATCGTAATTTGGGAAAATTACGAGAAAAAATTGAGCTACGTTGTGATTACCGTTTACTAATAGGAAAGAAGTTTCACCTCGATGAGTAGCTTCTCCGTGCACGGAAAGCATGTAAGGAATCCAACAACTTGATCCAGATTGGGGCCGATAGATTTTATTGCCAAGATCTTCACTGTGCGCATAGACTGGGTCAAGCTTGTGGGAATCATTTTCTGGAAGACGGTCATAAATACATCAAGAAGAAATTTAAAAATGTGAATTTCAAGAAGACGGAGAAGAAGATGAGTGTTGTACCTGAACGATTACGGATCCAATAAAGAGTTCGGAGAATTTGGCAGACGAGTACACCAACGCTATCAATTTCGGCGCGTCAATGACCCTGATTTTCGTTGGACCTTCTAGATCCGATACAAGCAATCTCTCAAGGAAAGGCACATTCTCAATGACCATAATGTGGAACAGCTGGAGTGATCTCTTCCCAATTGATGTCTTGTTGCGGGGCTAGCAAGACACATAAATCCATCGGAGATTCGTCGAGGCGATGTGGAGGCTAATGAACCCGCGGATCTACTCAAGACAAAGGTACTCGAGCGCAGTACAGCTACAGAGCAGGTGCTCCATAGCCTTATTCGAGATGACAACGTCGAAGAGGTCGAGCTGCTTGAGTTGAGGGAGAAGAAGGGCGGGCGCGACATTAATCTAAGGAAGATAACAGGAGCTAAAGCTGGCGCGACGCAGCGTTGGCGTGAGGCAGAGCGCGGACAGCGGCAGAGAGCGACATCGTCCTGCTTCAAAGCAGAGCTCCTCGAGATGATCTAGGGCGGGGGATAAGAACCACTCGTCGAACTTGGGTTGGACCTTGCAGTTGGTACTAAACATGCGAATGTCAAGGCGTCTGGTTGGCCCAGGGTGCGATGAAAGGATCCTGGAGACTGCGGCCATGCGTTTGCAATCCCCATCGTAGATGCAGCTGTCGACGGTGAGGTTGAGGGGGACGCGGCGCCAGAGGGGGCGTCACCGCTGGGAGAGCAGGGCGGTCCGCACGGCAGATTTGGTGGGGAGGAGACCGATGATGACGAGCAGCATGTCTTCAGGGAGGCTGCTGATGAAGTCTAGGCTTGCTAGATGCGGTTTTGGCTCGAGCCGCCTCCGCTTGTTGGCTGCCTCGCCGTCCATCTCAACCGGCGGCGACACCGGTGTACACGTGTGCTGGTGTGTGTTGTGTGTTGGGTGTGCACGAATGCGTCCTTCTGTGCATGCCGCCGCGCAGTGGTGAATTGTGAGCGAGTGCGTCCTTCACGTGGAAGAAGTGTTTCCTCAATGTGCCCTCAATTTGCTAGCGTGCGGGGTGCTACCCCGAGTGGTTTCAACTTTGTTTACTTCACCACGTGTCAGATGGGCCTCTAGTTTACTTATTTTCACCCACTGCCACATGGGCCAAAGACACGAAGATACTGTAACACGGTGACAAGGCAGCATGTGGACTGGTTGACCGGTCAACTAAACAATATGCGGAGCTATACGCTGACACAGTGAGTGTATAATCCGTCGGTATAGAGAGTTCGAGTGAGAAGGGAGGCCCGTGAGAGATAGCAGAGAGAGAGAGAGAGAGAGAGAGAGAGAGAGAAAGCTACTCCCTCCGTTCGATAATGTAGTTCCAACATTTTTTTAAAAGTCAAACTTTTGAAACTTTGACCAAGTTTATAAAGAAATTACTTATATCTACAATACCAATGATAAATGATAGTATGAAGTAAGTAATGTTGTGATGAATCTAATGGTCGTTCCATATGTAAATGTTTTTCTCCACATATACCTGGTCAAACTTTTTTGAGGTTTGACTTTTTAAAACATCCATATGCTTATGGAC
Organism: Aegilops speltoides; assembly: GCA_021437245.1. Lineage (NCBI taxonomy): Eukaryota > Viridiplantae > Streptophyta > Magnoliopsida > Poales > Poaceae > Aegilops > Aegilops speltoides. The sequence goes on from CM038143.1 coordinate 393,532,090, forward strand.
ATGATAGAGTCCCTAAATAGAGGGAGAGAGAGAGAGAGAGAGAGAGAGTGAAATAGAAAGAGTGAGTGAAAAAAGTGTGTGCGTGTGTGTGAAAGAGACATGGACAACACACGGTAAAAGTAGAGAAAAAGCGTGTGTGTCTTATGCAAACATATCACACATGCATCTTCGACAACGGAAGCAAGGTGAGGAGACAGTGTGTGGTTGTTTGCAACCGAGAGAGAAAGACCCCTAGCACATGCCCAAGAGGGGTCTGACAAACAAGGGAGAGAGGTCGAGAGAGACGTATGGAGAAAATGCAGACATGGGGAGGAGAGAGTGTATGTTTGTCATAGAGAGATCCCCTGGAGATAGTGATGGGACTACATGGGTGGGAGATCTCGAGTGACAAGGTGTATGCACGATAGAAGATACCCCGAGAGATATTGAGATAGACGTATGGATGGAAGGAGACAATATGTGTGTTCTTGATGGCTAGTGAGAGATAATCATACTTAGGGGGGTGCTTGCACCTATGATGGAGTGAGGGATTATGGTACTTAGGGGGGTGCATGTCACATAGAGAGAGAGAACAAGGGCGGAGAGTGTTGGATGGGCCTATATGTATAGCGCAAACGAGACATGCGTATGTGTGAACCAGGGAGATATAAAGTTTGGCAGAGATTGAGGAGCCCCGATAAGGCTGAGTGGTGCGTCAGATAGCTGAGAGGGGGAAAGAGATATTCCATCCGCTCGATAATGCAGTGCATGTAAATTTTTTAGAAGTCAAACTTTGGAAACTTTGATCAAGTTTACGGAAATGTTGTTTATATCTACAATACCAAAGATACATCATACGAAACTACATCTCATGGTGAATCTAATGGTATATGTTTGCCGTTCTAGATGTAATTGTTTTTCTCAACGTACATAGTCAAACTTTGTGATGTTTGACTTTTCAATAAATCTACATGATATGGACCGAAGAGAGTGCCTAAGTCGAGAGAGATCAAGTGCGTGTGAAGGAGAATGAGTAGGTGTGCAAAAAGAGTATGTGTGTGAAAGAGAAAGTGACAACAAACGATAAATTAGAGAGAGTGTGTTTTTTCATTTCTTATCCGAACATATCATGCATGCATCTCCGAATAGAAAAGCGAGGCGAGGAGATACACGAAGATAGCTAGTGTGTGATTGTTTGCAACGGAGAGAAACGCCCCTATAACACATGTCCAATAGAGGTCTGGCCAACAAGGAACAAAGGTCGAGAGGGACACATGGAGAACATGGACGCATGGGGAGGGAGAGAGGGTGTGTTTGTGATAGAGAGATCCCCTCGAGATCGTGAGGGGACTATATGGGTGGGAGATCGAGGGAGGTGCGTGCGTGATAGAAAGATGCGCCGAGAGAAATCAATATAGACCATTCACATGTTTGTGATGGAGACTAAGATTAGCTAGTCATATACATATAGGGGGGACTGCGTGTGCCTACAATTGAGTGAGAGACCATCATACTTGGCTATCTAGGCATGAGATTGTGTGTGTGTGCGTGTGAGATGGAGAGAGAACGAGGGAGAGAGATAGAGTTTTAGATGTGTGTGTGTGTGTGTGCATGTGTATGTGTGACCCAGGTGGATGGAGAGTTTTAGAGAGAGGGGGAAGAGCTCCGAGACGACAGAGTGGTGCGTGAGAGATTTACGGGCAACGAGCCAAGGAATTTGTGTGCGTACGATGAGTGCACCCAAGATATCTAGCTTGGACTAGAGAATCATACATAGTGTGCGAGAGAGACCTATAGATGGAGTATATATGCATGCGAACTAGAAAGACCCCCCACACACACACACAAAGAGAGAGAGAGCTAGAGAGAAAGGGAGAGGGACCAACAAGGTTTGTGTGTTGGATGCGTGCGATAGAATTAAAGATTGTCGGTGAGAGAGAGAGAGAGAGAGAGAGAGAGAGAGAGAGAGAGAGAGAGAGCAGGAGTCCGGGAGAGGGGGAGGTCGCGTTTTATGCATCAAAGACTGATATAAACCATGTTTCGATATAAACTTGCATTCAAATATTTAAATTGGAGAACATGTTGTCTGGTATCCACACATGAACGGATATATCGTATATCAAACAAGTTCATTAATTTGACTTTCAACATGTTCGTGGAGTACTATAATACTGTACAACATGCTACTCGATTGTGGTGTTCAATTTTGGATTTAGTTCACTATTTTGACCCGGTGAACGAGCTATTTCATTGAATCAAGATATTTCATTTTGGGTTTGATTCCTGTTTTTGAGTGGGTCAACTATTTGTCATATAGTAAATCGCTAGCAACGAGCATGTAAAAATACATTACTCCTGAGCATCATCTCTCCATCTAAAAAAGAAGTGGCAAGCTAATATTTCAAAATTTGATTCGAATCGACTTGGTAAGGTAGACGTGGATGCTCGTTCTCCCAAAATTTGAACGAACCGTTAAAAATCCTCTGCTCGGTGGAATTCGCCCGAGCAAATAAATGGGAGACGCGAAATTACCGTCCTATGTGGGAGACGCATCAGTTGGCCCGTTGTACATCGAGGGTAGGTTCGTAACTTCATCCAAGCGCGCCTTCTCCTCGGCCGAAATGACATGTGCCGAATAATTCATAAACCATGGTCGGCAAAACACACTCTCCTCGCCCGAAATAGCTCGCGCCCACTATTTCAAAACACGCTCTCCGCGCCCGAAATCGCTCGCGCCCACTATATTTCAAAACACGCCCTCCTCGCCCAAAATCGCTCCTGCCCACTATTTGGGGAGAAGCAAAGTTACTCTACTATCCCCGACCCTCAGTACATTGACCCAAGCCGAGAAGCCTAAAGGCAGGGGTAGAACTGTAACTGCCCCCCACATTTCAGACAAATGCGTCCGTAAGACATGGTTCCACTCCCCTCCCAATTCCCCCCCCCCCATTCATACCTCGTGGACGCCAAATCACCTTCTCCCCGGAAGCTCCCTTCTCCCGAGCCGCGAAACCTTAGCCCCTCCTCCAGGGTGCCCCCCACCGCACCAATTTCATAGCTGCCCTCCTCCCTAATGCCGAAGACGTTGTCCATTTGCCGTCTTGCACTGGACTGTGTGCCTCTTACTTCGTGCTGCTGGAGCTACCTCGACGACGGCCGCGAGAAACGTACCGGAGCCGACTCACCCCCGTCGTTGTTCACGGCTCCGGAGCGGCTCCAACTTTGGATCCGTCCAGAGTCCCGGCGCTGCTTCCCCGTAGCTGTCGACCGTCGCGACATCGCTACTTCCCTGCCTCTGGTCGCCACCGCAACCGCGCCGGCCTCACCGACTCAGCAGCTGGAGCTGCCTACTTGACCATGCTGCCAGATAGGTCGCACCCTCATCTCAAATCACTTTATTTAGGCGTCAGTTGTTAGAATTTTTATTCTGGGCCAATCGATTCCCAATGGGAAGCAGCACCCCTCGAGGCGGCGGAGCTCCTAGGCTGTCGGTTGGCTGGTGTCTAACATAAGATGTGGGGCCGCAAGTTCGCCGCGGAAGCAGCGCTTAGATGGCTATCTTAGAGTTGTGTGGGTTGAAGGTACTACCGTCGCGGATCTGGATGACAAGGAGTCTTTGTGGATTGGCCCGGGGGCGGCGCAACCACGGCAGTGCGATGGGGGCGGGAGCGGGGTTTTGGCCGGGGCCACGGACGGTGGAGGCAGGCTGCTCTGCCGTTGGTCGCTGGCTCTTCGGGCAAGATTCCGAACAGTGTCAACTGGGAGGCGCAAGACGGCCATCAAGCCATCTGGCGTAGATCGGACAGTACCAAAATAAAATAAAATCGTGTGACCCCAATTTAGTCTTCAGTCATCAGACGTGTGACCACTCTCGTACCTTGTTGTTGATCTCTTAGTGTATTTCTTCAGATCAAAGAGATGTGTCGTTCTTAACATTATGTGTTATCTGCATCTTCAGCCACACCGTCTTCCGACTCACCGCAACTACTCCAACAAGGGAAGCATACACCAGAAGGGAGCTATAGTCCCCACTCAATAGTTCCCTGCATCGAATGCGCATGCCCGACATGGACAGCCACAACAACTGCAGGGCCATCGACAAGTCAGCACATGATGCTCACTCCTATGGATGGCGGCCAGATAGAGTTGTACACTCATCTTACTTGTGTGCAACATTTATGGCTTTGTTATTCATCTAAGCATGGAAAATAGATTATCACATTTCACTGTATATTCATGCTGATCTCTTACGGGTCTTGTTCAGGAGTTAACGTTGTTCCATAGTTCAGCTAAGATACTTGTTATTTAGGTAACATTGTTCCATAGTTATCATCCATCAGCCAATGCTATCCCACAGGGTGGTGATTATAGTATTATACCACTCCTAGTATTACCTATGTTGTTCTTTAATACTTTTGTGTGCCATCTAGTTAATCTCGAGTACAAACGATACATATTATGTAGCTTTCATCTGTGTTCTCCCTTTAGTTTTTGAGACCTGTTGCTGCTAGTTAACCACAGTCCTACTATTTATGTCATCTCCTACAGGCACTCATTACATAAATCTAACTACTAGTTTTCTTCCATGCATGTCAGATATAATTGCACACACAGATATATCCACAAGAACCTCACGGAGCAATATAAAGGCCAATAAACTTCATGTCAATGATACCCAATATGATGGAACATGTAAAGGCAGTTCTTTAGAAGACTTGCAGAAAGATGATGAATCCTCTTCACCCCACAAGGTCCTTGCTCTAACTTGGCCCATGATATGGGTACAACATGCATATAATGTCCTGGAGTGTATCTACTCTGTTGCAATACCATGTGCTTAGCATGTTGATCATGCATGTAAATATGCCATGCCTTCCCGTTTTTCAGTACCTATTCCATTCATTATAACATGTTTTCAAATTCAAGTACTGTCATTCTACTCTATCGCAATGCCATCTGCTTAATTTGGACATCATGCTTCTGAATATCTTATGCATTGTTATTCATCAGTATGTACTTCATCTGTCTACCATACCATGTTTTTTTTACATTGAAGTGTTGTTCTAGTGCTCTGTTGCAATGACATCTTAGTTTCCCAATCATGCACGTGTATGTTGCCTTAGTTTTTCTGTATGTATTCCGCTAGCATACAATTTTACTTTCAACTAGTGTTTTTTTTACTGTGTTGTCATGTCGTATCCCTAGCTCTTACACCATACTCCCTCCGTCCGGATTACATATTGCTGAAATGGATAAAAAGGATGTATCTAGAACTGAAATACGCCTAGACCCATCCATTTTTTCCGGATGGAGGGAATACATGTCAATATGTCATGCCTTTCTATTCTTCAGTACCTATTCCATCTCTCTGATGTAGCATGTTTTATAATTGAAGCACCATTCTTCTATACAAGGCATGCAAGGGGAAGACGACTATGTTAGAATCTGAAGGGTTACAAACAAGGTCTTTGCAAAATATCCAAACGCCGGGAGATAATAAACCAACTCCAGTTTTTATAGATACTGCTCCAGCACAGAGAAACCAAACTCCTACTGATAATAAGTAGATTCCAGTGGCCAAAGAACTAGTCCGCTCCAGTCCAGCAAAAATATGTCAACTCCATTCTAAGAAGTGTGTGCGTACCCTTGCATCATGAAATTTTATAGCATGCTGATCATATTTTCTAAATGTTTCTTACCCATCTCTCTTTTAGAAAATAAGCTTAACAGATAGAAGAATTTCTGCACTGGTATCGTCTGTGCGGAAAGATTCTTGCAGGAATTCTCTATGCTCCAATGCAGATATAAGTACCTGTTGTATATCACTATATTTTTACATTAGCATGTATTTTGTTAATCGACGTGAATCCAACCTTTATCTGATCTAAATTTAGTTGTAGCAAAATGTATGATTAAAGGCCAGAATGTTGATTTTTGTAAGGAAAACTACCTTTTAGTTTTGCATCCTGAGCTGCATGAGTGTACTATCTCATATTAGTGAGTTTGAATACTTTGGTTCTGCAGTGGGTTTTCAGTGTTTTTTTATTGTGTTGTCCTGTCGTATCCCTAGCTCTTACATCATACTCCCTCCGTCCGGATTACATGTCGCAAAAATGGATAAAACTGGATGTATCTAGAACTGAAATACGCCTAGACCTATCCATTTATTTCCGGATGGAGGGAATACATGTCAATATGTCATGCCTTTCTGTTCTTCAGTACCTATTCCATCTCTGTTGTAGCATGTTTTATAATTGAAGCGCCATTCTTCTATATAAGGCATGCAAGGGGGAGACGGCTATGTTAGAATCTGAAGGGTTACAAACCAGGTCTTTGCAAAAGATCCAAACGCCAGGAGATAATAAACCAACTCCATTTTTCATAGATGCTGCTCCAGCACAGAGAAACCCAACTCCCACTGGTAATAAGCGATTCCGGTGGCCAAAGAACTAGTCCGCTCGATCCGGCAAAAGAATGTCAACTCCATTCTAAGAAGCGTGTGCATATCCTTGCATCATGAAATTTTATAGCATTCTGATCATATTTTCTACATGTTTCTTACCCATCTCTCTTTTAGAAAATAAGGTTAAATGATAGAAGACTTCTTTCATTGGGATTGTATTCGAGGAAAATATCTTGCGGGAATTCTCTGTGCTCCAATGCTGATGTAAGTACCTGTTGTATATCACTATATTTTTACATCAGCATGTATTTTGTTAATCGGCGTGAATCCAACCTTTATCTGATCTAAAACTAGTTGTAGCAAAATGTTAAAGGCGCCAGTGTTGATTTTTGTAGAGAAAACTACCTGGTAGTTTTGCATACTGAGCTGCATGAGTGTACTATCTCATATCATGCACATTACTGAATTGTAGTGCTGCTCTGGTTGCCCATTCATTCATTGTGTCAATGTTGCTTTCGTATTACCTTACCTGGCTGATGAGAGATGTGCCATATTGTGTTAATGTGGTGTAGGTTTGTTGCCCAAACGTTCGTTGTGTCAATGTTGCTTTCATGTTATCTGACTTGGCCAATGATAGCAATGCTAGTGTGTTAATTTGGTGCAGGCTGCTGAAGATAAGAAGACAAACTCTGAAAACAGCAAGGCAACCCCATTGTTTCTTTCCAATAAATCTAGGCTAGGTAACATGGCAATAACTCATGATTAATCTGTTTGGTTTCCCTCCTAATTTATGTTATGATGTAGTGGTCGAGACACTCTCCACTATCAATAATACAAGCCAGCCAAAATCACCATCTGAATCTGTTCAGTATCCTCTGTCTCGAATGCAACGGAAAAAATGTATGTTTGTGAACCAATTAATGGCTGAAGCAATGATGGAAATGGTGGAGGAATCAGAGGTGCAGAGTCATGCGCAACAACAACTGATCAATGTTTTCAAAGACAGTGTAGCAAAGCAGCAAGAACTTGCCCACATCCTTATGGGCGTCATCCGTGCTGAGGTTGTAGATTGTGACGTTGTAGATCGTTAGGTTCTGTCCATTTATTTGCACTGGCATCAATCTTCGATTGCCCAGTGGATGTAATTATCTGTAATATATGCTGGATGTGCAACGTTTTTCCCTATATGCTGTACCTTTGCTTGATCGGTTTTGGTCATGTGCATAATTGCTCGTCGTAATGGGCTCAAATTATCTAATTTGGCCAAAAGACATGTACGAACTTTAGTGGGCCCATTAAGTTAATGGGTTGTTACCAGGCCGAAAGTTAATGGTCGGCCCTCTTACCTCCCGGGTCGTTAACAGGCCGACATCAAAGCGGGCAATAGGTGGGCCCATTTGATTTCACGGGTCGTTAACAGGTCGTTACTAAGTTCGTGCTACATATGGCCCAACTATACTGTGGGCCTTTATCAGGCCAAAAGAGACAGCGGGCTTGTACTGGACCATGAAGAGCATGGGCCGGTAAGAGGCCGAAAGTCAGGTCGTATTATAAATGGCCCAACTGTGTGTGGGCCTTTAGCAGGACGAAAGAGAAACCGGGCTGGTATTGGACCATGAAGGGCATGGGCTGTTGAAAGGCCAAAACTCAGGTCCGGCTACAAATGGCCCAAATCATTTATGGTCCGTTAACAGGCTGAAAGGCACACAGGGCCGGGAATTGACCCAACACTTAAATGGGTCGCTAAAAGGCCAAAACTCAGTTCCGACTAGAAATAGCCCAACTGATTTATGGGCCGTCAACAGGCTGAAAGACACACGGGCCGGAAATTGGCCCAACACTTAAATGGGTCGCTAAAAGGCCAAAACTCAGGTCCGACTACAAATGGCCCAACTGATTTATGGGTTGTCAACAGGCTGAAAGACACACCGGGCCGAAAATTAGCCCAACATTTAAATGGGTCACTAAAAGGCCGAAAGATGTACATCCTGAAAATTGGCCCATCCATTGAATGGGTCGTTAACAGGCCGAAATCTCATCTGGCTGATATTGAGCCCAAATATATAGCGGGCTGTTAACGGGCTCGAACTGACGATAGGCTGCAATGGTGTCAAATCTTTAATGGGTCGTTGACGGGCCGAATTGGCACATCTCGTATGGGCCGTAGGCTTAAATGGACCTGACACAAGTAGGCCTTATATGGGTCGGCCTGCTAATTTTTACTGGGCCGGCCTTTTTCACCGAAATGGGCCACTATGGGTCGTGCCACGTGTCGACCTATCATAGGCGCCTCCTGTCCAATGAGTGGATGACATCTATCCCAATGGTGAGGCAACACGTGTTTCCTCCGGCCAATGATGATTTTACACGTGGAAAATCCCCATTGGTCTGGGTTGTTAATGGGTTATCAGATCCAAAACCAGACCCGATAGCTTAACGATGTTCCGTTACGGTGGATGCCACGTGTCGGTCACCCTTGATGAAAGCATTTCTGTGACGCGCGATTTATCTTCATGGAAGTGGACACTTCCGTGATGATAATTTTGGTAATGTCATGGAACACTTCTACGACAACACAGGTATGACTATCTTGATTCTGTCATAAAATTGTCATGGATGTACATGCATGACAAAAAAGTGACCTACTGTGACAAACACGTATCATCACGGACGTGTATTTCTTTTGTAGTGGATGTTCGAACACACCATTACGCTGTGGTGTTCCAGGTGGCGTGAGCTGTGAAACTACTCCACATAGTTTTAAATGAAGGCAAAACTCGTAACTCAAATATTTACCTCCACGATCAGATCGTAGAAATTTTATTTTCTTGGCACAATGATTCTCTGAAATTCTTTGAACTTTTCAAATGTTTCAGACCTGTGTTTCATTAAGTAGATATACCCATATCTGCTCAAATCATCTGCGAAGGTCAGAAAGTACGATACCCGCCACGAGCCTCAACACTCATCGGACCACATACATTGGTATGTATTATTTCCAGTAAGTCATTAGCTCATTCCATTGTTTAGGAGAATGGAGTTTTAGTTATCTTGCCCATGAGACACGGTTCGCAAGTATCAAATGAGTCATAATCAAGTGATTCCAAAAGTCCATTTGCATGGAGTTTCTTCATGCGCTTTACACTGATATGACCTAAACGATAGTGCCACAAGTATGTTGCACTATCATTATCAACTTTGCATCTTTTGGCATCAATATTATGAATAAGTGTATCACTACGATCGAGATTCAATAAACCAATAACATTGGGAACCATATTGCAATAAACATGATTTAATCATATTCATGCTCAACGCAAACACAAAATAACTTTTATTTAGGTTCAACACTAATCCCGAAAGTATAGGGAGTGTGCGATGATGATCATATCAATCTTGGAACCACTTCCAACACATATCGTCACTTCATCCTCAACTAGTCTCTATTTATTTGGCAACTCCTGTTTCGAGTTACTACTCTTAGCAACCGAACGGGTATCAAATACCCAGGGGCTACTACGAGCACTAGTAAGGTACACATCAATAACATGTATATCAAATATACCTTTGTTCACTTTGCCATCCTTCTTATCCGCCAAATATTTGGGGTAGTTTCGCTTCCAGTGATCATTTTCTTTGTAGTAGAAGCACTCAATTTTAGACTTAGGTCCAGCTTTGGGCTTCTTCATGGGAGTGACAACTTACTTGCCATTCTTCTTGAAGTTCCCTTTCTTTCCCTTTGCCCTTTTGTTGAAACTAGTGGTCTTGTTTAATCATCAACACTTGATGCTTTTTCTTGATTTCTACCTTCGTTGATTTCAGCATCATGAAGAGCTCGGGAATCGCTTTCGTCATCCCTTGCATATTACAGTTCATCATGAAGTACCAATAACTTGGTGATGGTGACTAGAGAACTCGGTCAATCACTATCTTATCTGGAAGATTAACTCCCACTTGATTCAAGTGATTGTAGTACCCAGACATTCTGAGCACATGCTCACTAGCTGAGCTATTCTCCTCCATCTTTTAAGCGAACTACTTGTTAGAGGTCTCATACCTCTTGACACGGGCATGAGTGTGAAATACCAATTCCGGCTCTTGGAACATCTCATATGCTCTGTGGCCTTCAAAACAGTTTTTAAGTCCCGGTTCTAAGCCGTAAAGTATGGTGCACTAAACTATCAAGTAGTCATCATATTGAGCTAGCCAAACGTTCATAACGTCTGCATCTGCTCCTGCAATAGCACTGTCACCTAGCGGTGCATCAAGAACATAATTCTTCTGTGCAGCAATGAGGATAAACCTCATATCACGGACCCAATCCGCATCATTGCTACTATCATCTTTCAACTTAGTTTTCTCTAGGAACATATCAAAAAATATAGGGAAGCTACAACGCGAGCTATTGATCTACAACATAATTTGCAAATACTATCATGACTAAGTTAATGATAAATTGAAGTTCAATTAATCATATTACTTAAGAACTCCCACTTAGATAGATATCCCTCAAGTCATCTAAAAGATATGTGATCCAAATCAACTAAACCATGTCAGATCATCACCGGAGGGGGAAAAGAGGAAGGGAGAGGGAAAGGAGAACGAAAGGGGGTGGCGCCCCCTTCCCTAGTCCAATTCAGCCTCCTCCCTTGTGGGGGGTGCACCAGCCCCTTGTGGGCTGGTTAGCCTCCCTCCTATGGCCCATATGGCCCATATCTTCCACCGGGAGGTTCCGGTAACCCCTCCGGTACTCCGGTTTGTACCCGATACACTCTGGAACCCTTCCAGTGTCCGAATAGCACCTTCCAATATATCAATCTTTACCTCTCGACCATTTCAAGACTCCTCGTCATGTCCGTGATCTCATCCGGGACTCCGAACAACCTTTGGTCACCAAAACACGTAACTCATATAATACATATCATCATCGAACGTTAAGCGTGTGGGCCCTACGGATTCGAGAACTATGTAGACATGACCGAGACACCTCTCCGATCAATAACCAATAGTGGAACCTGGATGCTCATATTGGTTCCCACGTATTCTACGAAGATCTTTATCTGTCGAACCGCAATGTCAACATATGTTATTCCCTTTGTCATCGGTATGCTACTTGCCCGAGATTCGATCGTCGGTATCTTCATACCTAGTTCAATCTCGTTACCGGCAAGTCTCTTTACTCGTTCCATAGTGCATCATCCTGTAACTAACTCATTAGTCACATTGCTTGCAAGGCTTCATATGATGTGCATTACCGAGAGGGCCCAGAGATACCTCTCCGATACTCGGAGTGACAAATCCTAATCTCGATCTATGCTAACCCAACAAACACCTTCGGAGATATCTGTAGAGCATCTTTATAATCACCCAATTACGTTGTGACGTTTGATAGCACATAAGGCATTCCCCCGGTGTCCGGGAGTTGCATAATCTCATAGTCGGAGGAATATATATATGACATGAAGGAAGCAGTAGCAATAAAACTGAACGATCATTATGCTAAGCTAACGGATGGGTCTTGTCCATCACATCATTCTCCTAATGATGTGATCCCGTTCATCAAATGACAACACATGTCCATGGCTAGGAAACTTAACCATCTTTGATCAACGAGCTAGTCAAGTACAGGCATACTAGGGACACGGTGTTTTGTCTATGTATTCACACATGTATCAAGTTTCCAATTAATACAATTCTAGCATGAATAATAAACATTTATCATGATATAAGAAAATATAAAATAACAACTTTATTATTGCCTCTAGGGCATATTTCCTTCGCTTATTGTCTTGAATACTCCATTATTAGTTTTGTTTGCTTGATTCTATGCAATTCATGCTTACTTCTATCTATACTTGTTGCATTTGCATTCATCCCGGTGAGCAGACCTCACACCTGGTGCACTAGGGAAAGCACAACGTTTGTTACCTAACCCTTTTTGCAAGTTTATATCTTTCCACTAGTGGTATCATGTTTGGATCATGCTCATTATATTGCGCCTGTGTGCATTGTTGTGTGTTTATTCTAGTAGTATTCCTTGTTGTTTACCTAACACTAGGATACATCTTCGTGTTTGCGTACCTCAACTGTATGAGCTATAGCAGTTGTGGTGTTTGTGTTTTTGTTTATCGTGCTTATATTGTCTATCATAATATAGGGTGTATCACATAGTTGCACTTAGGAGAATCTTACTTATCCGCAAAGCATAATTTCAAAATAAAAAAAAGTTAAAGGTTATAGTTGTCTATTCACACCCCCCACCCACCACCACCACCTCCACCCCTACTTGACCATCTTGATCCTTCAATGAGTTGGTCCCTCATGCATGGTGTATGCGCGTGACCGTTGCACGGATCATGTGGCTCTATTGTGTAGTGTGGTTCCCTGCCATGTTATGGTGCGTGACTGGTGATAGTTATGTATATGTGCTTTTCCTTCTGCCCTTTGCTATCTACAAGAGATGAAACAATATACTAGTCGTTAACGCATATTGCGTGCATAGAATTGACTTCTGATTGTTCCAAAAAAATGGAGTTTGATGGTTTTCGATGCTAAGCTTGGATGTGACACAAGGCAGTCGTACTAGAAGGTGCGACTCAATTGCCTCCTTTCCAAGGAGAGGTAATGCTTATGCATACTAGGTATTTTGGTTAGACACTTTTTAGCGTCCAAAAATAAGATAGCTACATCTGAGTTAAACGTAGATATGGAAGTCTTCTTTTATTTAGGATGGGTGTGACAATACCCTTATGCCATTAGAGATTGGTATAGCCGGTGCTCGCACGGATGCATGACATATAGGGATAAATAGATTATAATGGATATTGTACATGAGTACAGTAAAAATAGAAAAGAAAAACAAAAAAGTGCATGGTAACAACGAGTTCACAATAGTTTAGATAGTGATAATATATAGGCCGAGTTAACAAACTAATTTAGATTAGAAGTTGTTCAATCTGAAATTATTTTCTCGGGGTATGTTTGAAGTTTTGAGTTGAAATTTTCCATAATTTAATATATTGTGCTCTTGCTATTTGATAGTCACCTGGAAAAAAATCGGTTCAGTCTTTTATTTATTTATTTTTATGTGTGTTTGTTTGTTTCTTTACCTTTCTTTTTAGTTGGTTTTTCATTTTCTTTATGTGTATGTGTGAATGTTGCGTGTGCGCGAGTATATAATATGTGTGTGAATTATGTTAGTGTGTGAAAATTGCACTGATATATATTTATTGTTGCATTATAGAAAAGTGTAACTTTGTACATATTGTGTGCAAAAAAATTTATCATCTTAAGTTTTTTTTATTTTCTTCCTCCGGTTCTACCAATGCCACTAATTCATTATTTCCTAGAAAACTCCATTTTTGTGAAAATCCCTCTATTATATATTTATTTTTGCATTTTACAAAAAGCGCATTTTTTGTGTGATTTTTATCATTATTTGTTTTATTATTTTGTTCTTCTTTAACGGTAATACTAGTGTGACTAATTTATTCTTACTTAGAAAACTTCATTTTATATTTTTTTTATTCTTTATGTAGTACAACATATTATATATTAGTATAAGGGGGAAGAGAAGGGTTGAGAAAGAAAAGAAGCACACGCTAAGCAGATCTTTACCAAAGCCATATATCAAGAATTTATCAAGCACCTGAGATTACACGATGTGCTGCTGTTGCTGCTACTGCTGCTGCGAGTGCCCTCGATTCACTGCACATGTGGTCTAGTAAGAGAGATGAGTACAGAAGGATGGATGAAAAGACATGCCCGAAAGAAATAAAGTCATTTTAGAAGCAGCGGCTGGGCCTATATGTTGAGTCTACGTGCTGAGTTGGACGTGCATAATGGAGTCAGCCAAGGCAAAGGCCAATTCCACGAAGACCTCGTGTACGGCTGCAATGAACACGATGATCGAACACGTTTTGCCATTTCCGATCACAAACAGAGATCGACCGAACACGTTATGGCATTTCCAATCACACACAAAAATCGATCTATCGACATTGTCCAGTGTACATGCGTCCAAATACGTACTGCCTACCCAACCACAGTTGTACACGGAATGGAGACACCTAATTTTGATTTTTTTGCTAATCGTACAAAGGACTTCTTCTGATACAGAAATGCACAGGACTTTTAAATGATTCTTTTTTTCACTTTGAACATGTCTTTTGACAGAAATTGCTAGTAGTACTTAGTGGTTACTTCATATAGTAGTATTCTTCTCATTATTGCTGGCAACGCTAAAGATTACACTGGCTCAACGAAAATAACCACCGGGGTTACATGCAGATGCTATAAAACCACGAAGGCTATTAATGCTCTAGTTATGATTTAATGATTTTTATTGGAGATGATAATCAATAATTAGTTCATATTTATCTAGTACAGTATACTGGCAGAGTGGCAGCGAATTATAAAGAGGCGAGGAGTTAGACCACCGGTTTAGAAAATCTTCCAAAAAGACGCTAAGTGCCATGCAGCCTTTACATAGTTCACAGCCAAAACGAGTCAGCATATATACAACGAGAGATCATACGATAGACGTTGGATAATCTGACCATAGGTCATTTGCAACAACAAAAGTGAGATAGCATATTGAATTTTGAAATATAACAGGATAGGCATTAATAAGTTGACTGTGTAGGGTCAGATTGAGTACGAAGACAATTTTTATCTTCGTGTTGGCATTACAATTAGAGAAAAGTATGTTTTTGGTCTCTCAAATTCCCCAAAAGTCTACATCTGGTCCCTTAAGAATTTTCCGGCGATGTTTGGTCCGTCAAATTTCAAAACCAAACAAAATTAGTCCAAAACCAGTTTTGATAAGAAAACTTGCCTCGTGGAAGCTATTTTCTTTGTTCAAAACCCGAAAGTGAATTGCACATGCATGGTGGTGGGTTTATGTTGCTGCAGTAGATCGGGGATGAGGTGAGAGCAATGTTTATGGGTTCCTGTCGCCCGCGTAGGGGAGGGGGGCGCTCCCATCTCTGTGTCATCGGTGCTGCTGCAAATCAAAGGGCGGGGCAGTGGCACAACCCTCTTTGGGGTCGCCGGCGCACACCAGCACAGCCATCGGCGCGAATGGATCTGAGGCGTGCCTGCATCGGCTCACAACCGTGGCGGATCTGCCACCGGCAGGAGGAGCACGGCCAGCACAGTGCCTCGCGTCGACGTGGAGGTCCAGCAAAGGTGTGGTCGATGATGCCCTGGCTTTTGACGAATCCAAGCAACTCCTGAGGGCTCACCAGAGTAGGGATGCGACAGAAGAAGGGACGGCCGGGAGGGGCGATGCAAGCAGGGTCTAGTGGGGCGATGCATGCAGGTGTGGTGGCGCAGTGCGATGCGGCTGCCCGGCGGCGCTCGACAGGAGTAGGCGCAGGTGCAGGTCGATGACGCATCTAGAGGACAGATAAACGATGTGGCTCGTTTTCGTTTCTAAATCTGGTTTTGGACTAATTTTGTCTAGTTTTAAAACTTGAGGGACCAAATGTCGGCGAAAAATTCTTAAGGGACCAGATGTATACTTTTAGGGAATCTGAGGGAGGAAAAACATACTTTTCTCTTACGGTTAAGGGTGTCCACATGAATAATGTCATATCGGATTTGTTATTTGTATATTATATAAGAGTGTTTGTCACACATTAAAATAGCAATGTACTTGTCTATTTGTATTATGTTACCTATGTGCTAAAAGTAAATTTGTTTATTTATGTCTCTCATAAGGTTGTTAATTCGATTGTGGTGAGCTTAACCACCAAGAGGATGAGACGAGGAAACATCCCTTGCGTTGTCCCTCGGGCGGGTGACCCACGAGCACACAAACCCTAGCTACTGGTACCCACCGCTCCTCCCCTCCTCCCCTCGTGGCTAGAGTAATTCACCGGTCTAAGCCCGGGTGTTCGACGGCGGTTGCGGGGGATCACCTCCCTCTCATGGCAATCGGTTGGTGTGGGGCACCCAGGCTCACGGGGCCGCGTCTCCTATCTTATCCATGACGACTGCCCCCATAGGAGGCATCTGACGGTAGCTTGGGGCTGATGGGAGTGTGTGCTGATGTGGAGCCATTGAGGGTTGGGTGGTGATGCGCGGAACCTCTGTGTGTGAGTCGTTCTCCGGCCAGATCCGACCGGATGTTGTGCTATGGGCCAGTGCGTCGACCTCTCTATTGGATGTGGACCGCGACGTCAAGGTGCTGGCCTTACACGTGTGCGGTGGCTAGCCGATGGCGCTACGATCCAGGACTTGGTGGTGGTGATCCAGATCAGATTGACCTGATGGTGGTGATTGCAAATTGCATTGTTGTGAATCCTACGGCTCCATGATGGTGGTGGTCATCGAAAGGTCTTTCAGAGGGTTCATCCCTCTTCATCCGATGGTTGACTTTGACGGTGAGATACGAATTATGCACGACGGCTTGATGCAAAGGGATGGTTGTGCAGTGGCGGCGGTCACATCACATGTAGCTGCTGGGATAGCGAAAAAGTGGTGATGACAACACATGAATGAATTCAATGGTGGTGCTACTCGAGAACCTGGTCACGAGCTGCGGGGCGAAAGTCTAGGTCAGACCCGAGTGGTTATACCTAGCAATGGCGATGTTTTTCTTACATTGTTACCTTATTGAAGGCATTCATCGGATATGCTCGGACTGATTCTTTAGGGTGAAAGCCAAAATCCAGGCCTTATGGTTGGCTTCGGTGGCGGCAGCGCTTGAGTGTTTCTCCCTTCTAAAGGTGTTGTTGTCACAGAACCTCATCGTCCATGTGGTGTTATGAGATGGTTGGTGCGGATAATGTCATTGTTCGGAGATCTGATTGCTTTAGAGCTATTTTATATTTTTCCTCGCCTATGCATAGCTTTGATCTTATATGACTTTGCTAGTTGCCAGCGTGTATGTGAGTTTGTGTTGACTGTGTGCATCCTAGCAATGCAGAGGCCGGGTGTGTGCCCGTTGTGTTATGTATCTTCTTGAAGTTTATTTTGAGCCATTAAAATCCCCTTTGTCGAAAAAAGGATGTTAATTCTACACATGGATAGAAGTGTGGATATCTTAAGTTGCCTCGAAACAATTTTGGTGTAAGCCAAATTTTATAGAATAAGAAAGGAGAAAGGGGAAGCAGCGTCGAGGCTGAGACGGGGACGACTCAGATAGTTGTGGTGTGCCCGACGAGACCAAGCTTGGTGGAGGAGGCGAGAAAATAGGCTAGCTCTTATCACCACTCGTTAGATATCTACCTCGCCAGAGGCGGGGACAATGGGGTGAGCGGAGACGTCACAACCGGAGCCCTACGAGGTAGGCGTCTGGTCAGGATGAAGAAGGAGAGGAGGAGGTCGGGTGAAAGAAGATAACGCTCAAGTGTTGATTGAAATCCAGGGGTTGGAAAAATCAAACTAAAAAATTAAAGGGGAGTTGGGGATTGTACCTTCTACATGGCCCACCCTCTCCCTCAATCCACTTTAATAGTCTGTTAAAGACTAGCACAAATGCTCGTGCATTGCGACGGGGGACATTGTTACATGTCTTGATACGTCATTTTTTCATCATGTTTTCCTACAGTTATTTATTGTGTTTTGTATCATTATTTCACTTTATGATGCTATTCTAATGCCTTTATTCTCTCTTATTTTGCAAATTTCACATGAAGAGGGAGACTGCTGACAGCTGGAATTCTGGACCTAAAAAAGCTACAACATAGTTGGATATTCTCCACAGCTTCAAATGACCTGAGAATTTACGGATAATTGTCTTGAAATATATAAAAAAATACTGGCAAAAGAATTACCAGGAGGGGGGCCACCAGAGAGCGACGAGCTTAGGGAGCGCCCCCCAAGGACGCGTCCTGTGAGCTCGTGGCCCCACTAGCAGGCCTTCGAGTCCCATGTTCTCCTATATGATACTATTTGCTCTAGAAAAAATCAGGAGAAGACTTTCGGGACGAAGCGCCGCCATCTCGAGATGGAACTTGGGCAGGAGCACTTTTGCTCTCCAGCGGAGCGATTCCGCTGGAAGCTTCCCTCCGAGAGGGGGGAAATCGAAGTCATCGACATCACCAACTATTCTCTCATTGTGGGAGGACCAATCTTCATTAACATCTTCACCAACACCATCTCATCTCAAACCCTAGTTCATCTCTTGTATTCAACCTTTGTCCCAAAACCTCATATTGGTACCTGTGGGTTGCTAGTAGGGTTGATTACATCTCGTAGTTGATGCTAGTTGGTTTATTTCATGGAAGATTATATGTTTAGATCCTTAAGCATATTCAGTACCCCTATGATCTTGAACATGAATATGATTTGTGAGTAGTTACTTTTGTTCTTGAGGACATGTGAGAAGTCTTGTTATAAGTAATCATATGAAGTTGGTATTCGTTCGATTTTTTTATGATATGTGTGTTGTTGCTTTTTTTTAGTGGTGTCATGTGAACGTCGATTACATGACACTTCACCATACTTAGGTCTAAGGGAAGACATTGTGGAGTAATAAGTAGATGATGGGTTGCGAGAGTGACAGAAGTTTAAACCCTAGTTTATGCTTTAATCCACAAGGGGCTGATTTGAATCCATATGTTTTATGCTATGGTTAGATTTATCTTAATTCTTCTTCGTAGTTATGGATGCTTGCGAGAGGGGGTAATCATAAGAGGGTTGTTTGTTGAAGTAAGAACAGCACCCTAGCATCAGTCCACCCACATATCAAATTATCAAAGTAGCGAGCGCAAATCAACTAAATATGATGAACGTGACTAGACAAGAATTCTCATGTTCTTCGAGAACCCTTTGCTTATTATAAGAGAACGTTCTAACTTGTCCTTTGCTATAAAAAGGAATGGGTCATCTTGGTGCACCTTTGCTACTATTATTACTTGTTGCTTGTTACGAATTCTTACAAAACTATCTGTTATCGCTACTTTCAGTGCTTGCAGAAAATACCTTCCAGAAACCACTTGTCATTTCCTTCTTTTCCTTGTTGGGTTCGACACTTTTACTTATCAAAAAGACTATGATTGATCTCCTACACTTTTGGGCCATCAGTCTCATGTGTCCACTTATTTCCGTCCGTCCCACTCCATTGTCCTTCTTCTCTCCCTCGGGGAGCTACTCTAGTACCCAGACAACGAGGTTCTTCGCATTCATCAATGCAGTCTTCCGTCCACCTCTGTCTAATTACGCAACACTTACTGAATCCAAATATGCACAACATGCAACCTCCTTTAATTATGCAGCAAGATGTTTAATTGTGCACCACTTAACTACCACATAGGACGGCATATTCAATTCTTCCTTTAACAAGACTCATTCTCTTCTTCTCACGTCATTATCCTCATCCTCCGCTTATTGAGTTGATTGATAATAGGCAACTCCAAGACGTATATAAATTGATGGTTTTTGTTCTAAGGGGTGAGGTGATACTATTTTTAGTGATAACAAGAAGAGCCGACTTATTGAGTTGGCGGGTTTTTCAGACCCAACGCGGCAAGCACTATGTAATTGCAGTCAACCTACTCGGAGCGTAGTTTACAAAGAAGATGCTAATTTATTTATTTTCCTGCACCCCAATTGAAGGAAAAAATGTGAAGTGGGCCCTTGACCCACGTCATGTGAAAAAATAATTTTATATGATGAACAGACTAAAACTTCAGAGAAATGCATCTTGTTTTATTTGTATATAAAATAGGCATAGATAGATATATCCCTAAACAAGGTATGTGTGGCACGAACACATGGTAACTCTCAATGTTTTTTATGGCAAGTTTAGTGACGCGAGGGTGGCAACTTTAGTTGACAAGCATGGGCAACTTTCTTTTCTGATGGCAAGTTACAAATTTTTTTGAGTTTGTTTTTTCTTTTTCAGATGGCAACTTTAGTTGTAAAAAACGTCATGGTCGGATTGCTTCGTGCCACTCGCGTGGCACTTATCTTTTTGTATAAATATAGGTATAGATACCCGTAAATAAAAATATATAAATATAGATAGAGGCATAGGTATAAATATAGATATAGATATATAGAGAGAGGGGGATAGATATCAGCACGGTACGGAGTCAATCTAAGAAGTGTGGCGCCACGTCCTCATCAAGACTGAAAAGTCTAGGAACAGATTTCCTCTCTAGCAAAGAAAGAAAGAAAGACAGAAAATATGCGAAACGCAAGAGATAGATTAAGATGCTGGAAATTCTCAAAATAAGATGCTGGAAAACGTCAATATTCGCGTGGAAACTCGTAAAGACCGTCCGTTGCATCCCCAAATGGCTGGATCGGGCCACCCAAAGACAAGAAAGCGCCCGTCCCTCCTTTCGGTCTCTGCCCACCCCAATTCGCTCAACTCGTTCTCATCGGATCGGATCGGATCGATCCATGGCGCGTCGACACCTATGCCCAGGCAGCAAAACCCCTGCCGCATTTTTCTACCCTATCGCCGCGTTAGTTTAATCGGAACGGTCGGGTAAATGCATGAGCCAGCCATTAATCCAAAGGTAATCCAAAGTTAGCGAGGCCGGGGCGACAAGCGGAACCATCCAAGCCGAGTTGAGCCAGGCTTTGGTGTCTTCCAGCGCCGAGTCGTCAGTGGCAATGGCCCCTGCCGGTCTCGCCGGCCGCGAGTCGCGTCGGGGGCCCCGCCGCCGTCCGACGTGGCCGACCGCGCGGCCCCACGTGCCCCCGCCGGGCTCGGCCAGGGACCTCCGCGTGGGCCACGCCTGCCTCCCGCGACGTCTGCATGGCTTCATCCCTTCTCCGGCGCGCTCGCTCCACTATATAAACCCATCCGGCCTCCCGTAACCAACCGCCTCCTCACACACACTGCGCAAACCAAACCTTCCAGCCAGAGCAACAAGCCGGCAAGAAACACCCATCGACCCGCCCGGCAACAACACAGCTCGGGCGACTCCCTTCCTTCCTAGCTCGCTAGCTAGCTTTGCGCGCCATGGCTCCGGCGACGGCGGACGCGGCGGGGGTTGGGGCGGGGGCGGCGGTGGGGAGGGTGAAGACGGCGCTGGGGGTGGCGGCGTGCGAGCGGGACGCGGAGAAGCTGGAGCTGATCGAGCAGCTGACCAAGGGGTTCGACGACGAGCAGCAGAGGGTGCTGGCGGCGATCCTGGCGCGGAACAACGGCGCCGAGTACCTCCGCCGGCACGGCATGGAGGGGTGCACGGACCGCGACGCCTTCAAGGCCCGCGTCCCCGTGGTGACCTACGAGGACCTCCGCCCGGAGATCGAGCGCATCGCCAACGGCGACCGCTCCAACATCATCTCCTCCCACCCCATCTCCGAGTTCTTGACCAGGCCAGTACCATGCACCTCCCCCTCCTCCTTGCCCTTTGCGTGCTCTAGCCAGCCAGCCAGCCAGCACCGAGTACTCATTTAATTTTGCCTTGCTGAGTGAATGAGTAGGCTAGCTAATAGCTGTTTCATAGTGGGCGGTAAATTGACGTTTTACTTAATTAATGCAGCTCGGGGACGTCAGCCGGGGAGAGGAAGCTAATGCCGACCATCGAGGATGAGCTTGACAGGAGGCAGATGCTCTACAGCCTCCTCATGCCCGTCATGAACCTGTGCGTGCTCTCTTCCTCTTACTGTCATCTACTCGTAGTTACTTATTTCTCCTTTAATTTGTTTTCTTCCTCACCATAATTTGGTTGATTGCACCGACGACTGGATTTAATGCCCGTTCGATCGACTGCTCGATCGATCTGCATCCAAATTAAGACTTATTAGAGATGCTAATCAAATCCTATATATATAATAAGTCTGTATATATGGCTGGGCTGGGGTTCAGTTAAGCTACATACGTATGGCAATCAATCATGAAACGGTCTGTTACACATGCTAAAAATAACGGAACAGAACAGACATGATGGAGCTAGCTAGCAGTCATGCGTTTGTGGCCTCCTTCCCTCCTGACCTCAGCTGGGGTTTGGCTAGGAAATGCGGCAACTGCTGCCTGCTGGGTCGAGGTCGCTCGCTAACTAATCATTCATCCACACGGGGCCTAAAATAATGTGTTTGTATCTTAGACGCCAGTGATGCCTTGGGCGATCCCTCTCCCTCTCTCTACTTTTTAGGCGCCAAGATTCCTCCGCCTAGCCTATTTGTAAACCTCTAACGGCCGGGCCGGCTAGCTTCCTAGAATAACATTGTGGCGTTTCAAAGTCTATCGCATGATGCCTACGTGCGCACGTAACCGGCCGGGCCGGGACGTTGGAGTGACAAGGCGACAAGTGCAATATCTTCCATGTCCCGCCAGAATAAGCCACTGCAGCACATTCGGAGAGAGGAGAGCACCCAACCAACTTGCACCTATATACATACACACACACGGAGAGATATGCGCGCAGACTGCATGCGCAAAAACAAATCCGTTTGCTTCCGTCTGCACCGCTCCAACATTGTTGTGTGTATATATATCCACGGCGAAAAGAACGGTGCAACAACTACGCACTGTATGTATTGATCAGTTGGTCAAATGCTCCATTTCTTCATATATGTATATATGGGTCGTGTTAACATCAACCGATCGATCGATCGTTACGCCGATGTATATATGAATATGAGGATCCTTTTCCGGATCAATGATTAGCACTAGCTAGCTAGCTAGCTAGCTAGGAGGCTAGGACGTGCATCAAATTCAAATTGGGGTGCAAAACACTTTCTAGATCACAAAAAAAATGGGTAAAATTAATGCAAAAAAAAAACATAATGGAGGAGGCATGGCATGCATGAGTGACTGATTGGATGAGAACGTGGCATGCATGCAGGTTCGTCCCAGGGCTGGACAAGGGCAAGGGGCTCTACTTCCTCTTCATCAAGTCGGAGACCACGACGCCCGGCGGGCTGCCGGCGAGGCCGGTGCTGACCAGCTACTACAAGAGCGACCACTTCAAGTACCGCCCGTTCGACGCGTACCAGGTGTACACCAGCCCCACGCCGGCCATCCTCTGCACCGACTCCTTCCAGTCCATGTACTCGCAGATGCTGTGCGGCCTGCTGGTGCGCACCGAGGTGCTCCGCGTCGGCGCCGTCTTCGCGTCCGGCCTGCTCCGGGCCATCCGCTTCCTGCAGCTCCACTGGAAGGAGCTGGCCCGCGACATCGAGACCGGCACGCTCAGCGCCAAGGTGGTGGAGCCGTCCATCCGCGCCGCCGTGGCCGAGGTCCTCGAGCCCAACCTGGACCTCGCCGCGTTCGTGGCGGCGGAGTGCGCCAAGGACAACTGGGAGGGGATCATCACCAGGATGTGGCCCAACACCAAGTACCTGGACGTGATCGTGACGGGGGCCATGGCGCAGTACATCCCCACGCTCAAGTTCTACAGCGGCGGGCTCCCCATGGCGTGCACCATGTACGCCTCCTCGGAGTGCTACTTCGGGCTGAACCTCCGCCCGATGTGCGACCCGTCGGAGGTCTCCTACACCATCATGCCCAACATGGGGTACTTCGAGCTGATGCCGCACGACCCGGAGGCCCCGGCGGTGTCCATGGACGACCCGCCGCCGCGCCTCGTGGACCTCGCCGACGCGGAGGTGGGCAAGGAGTACGAGCTGGTGATCACGACGTACGCTGGGCTATGCCGGTACCGCGTGGGCGACATCCTGCAGGTGACCGGGTTCCACAACGCGGCGCCGCAGTTCAGGTTCGTGCGGCGCAAGAACGTGCTGCTCAGCATCGACTCGGACAAGACGGACGAGGCGGAGCTGCAGGCGGCGGTGGAGCGCGCGGCGAGGCTGCTGGCGCCCTACGGGGCCAGCATCGTGGAGTACACGAGCGAGGCGGACGCGACGACCATCCCGGGGCACTACGTGGTGTACTGGGAGCTGATGCTCAAGGACTGCCGCGAGGGGCTGTGGCCGGAGGCGGCGGTATTCGAGCGGTGCTGCCTGGAGATGGAGGAGGCGCTCAACTCGGTGTACCGGCAGGGGCGGAACGGCGACGCCATCGGGCCGCTGGAGATCAGGGTGGTGCGGGGCGGCACCTTCGAGGAGGTGATGGACTACGCCATCTCCCGGGGCGCCTCCATCAACCAGTACAAGGCGCCCCGGTGCGTCTCCTTCGGACCCATCATCGAGCTGCTCAACTCCAGGGTGCTCTCCAAGCACTTCAGCCCCGCCTGCCCCAAGTACGGACCGCCCAAGAAGTGACCACCGGCTGCTGGCTGGGCTCGATCCGATCGGTCGACGGATTATGGCGTCGGTCGATCCGTCCGTCCGTCCATGCCATTCAGCTAGCATACATACACTACTGCTGCTGCTACTAGTCGAACTGTCTACTAAAATAATGTGTTGTACGAACCTGTTTGTTGTGTCCTGTGTGACAATTCCTAGCTACTTTTAATTGCTGTTGGCTGGCTCGTCGTCCAGTACTTATTAGATTGTGCTAGTAGTTACATGATGCAACTATCTGTCGTGTCATTTCTTATGTGGAGTCAAGTCAAGTGGCGTGTGTTTGTAATGCTAAGTTGGATACGTCATTCTTGGCCGAATGCATAATAGACCGGCCTTGTCGGGTATCCATCCATCTCACCTTTCTTTCTTGACGTATCTACATTACATACTCTATGTTTTCTTCTCTCTGGTTCTGTTAGAGGGAGCGACAGTGTTCATCTCCACCGGAGCATCGTCATACTACATATATACCCCTCAACAATATTCAGTTACTCCTCTTCTTTCAGGCATCACAATGATTACATTACATGCATGTCTGTCTGTTGTTGACTTAATTAATTGTACTATGGTACTATGTTAATGTTACATCACTCCTTTTTACTACTCCCTCCGTCCGGAATTACTTGTCACCAAAATGGATGAAATGGATGTATCTAGAACTAAAATACATCTAGATACATCCATTTCAATGACAAGTATTTCCGGATGGAGGGAGTATATTTTTACAAAATGATTTCTTTGGTTAAAAGAAAGAAGGATAGGGTCACTGATCTAGTACTGAGTGGCTCTACATACGTACATCTCGCCCGCAACTTCAGACAGAACTTCTAACTCCTTGTGGTTGCTCTCAATTCTGAAATAATGAAACTCTAAACTTGTCTCAACCTACTATAAGTTGCATACAGATACAGAAGACAAATAAGAGAGTGGGACACCGAAACCGTGATTGTAATGTGACTTCTCACATATTGACCGAGATATTATTTATTTTTTTCCCATGTACACTTGCCATTTTGCACATCTGAAGTTGAGAACGCATTTCCTAATTAAGGGCTAGAAGAGCAGCAATTTATTGGGAGAGTGGCATAATTTCAATTTCAATAGTAATAACAGGTAAAATCTCTCCATGACCTACATAACAAAACTTTGCAGCAATATAGAAAATATGCATATAGGTGCCTTCATATACGTCGATTGTCTGATATATAAATTATCAAGTATCGAGAAACAAGAAACCCCATATTACAACAACGGGTCCACATTCCGTGTTGCACAAATATAGATGGTTGTGGGAATACTAAAGATGATTATTTAGATTTATTGTTAGATATTTCTAAACATGATATTGGTCCTGTGTTACAGGAAGGTGTCTACTGCACCTTCATCTCAGAACATCCGGAAGTCTTCTCAATTTCGGTCCATGCCCCAAGCGTTTTGGCTTTATATCCTATGTTAAATAATTGAAATGTCATGCACTGGAGTTCAAAATTAAAATACTCATAATATTCAAAATGCCTAAGAATGAAGGGGATACTCTCAAGAGTCATAATCTGCCCATTATAACTAGAAGCCCCTTTGAAAATAACTGAATAAGGGTGGACCAGATTGTGTGCAAACTATAGAAGGGTTTTTTTTTTTGCGGGAAACAATAGAAAGGTTAGCTACAATTTACCAAGAAAATAACCAGAAACTGGCCAAGATTAATCACAAGTAGACAAATTCGATATGTCCACGATGAAAATTCAATTTGTCTGTGTGCATTACTTTGCCCTTACTTCTCTGAGTTCTTCATGCAAACCTCTGGAAGTAGTATATACATGACCTTACCTGTGACTGTTTGATCTAATCCAGATTGGTTTACATGACTGTGTGACCTTATCTGTGACTGTTTGACAGATATAATGGTCTACCTCTACTTGACCTTAACTGTGACTGTTTGATCTAATCCAGATTGGTTTATAAGAAATAACTTCATGATGCAAACCATCAAACAAGTGCAACCAAGTTAACTCAGACAATTTAAGCAAGTGGAGAAAGAAACATGGATAGTCTATATACCTATATACTACCACTACATCTGCATATTACTGATTAGACTCGCATTTTCAGGGAGTAACTGACCACATATTTACAGGGTTTAAACCTAGCAGTATCGATATTGATCTGATGTGATACATAAAACGCACACACATATCTCAGCTAGTTGTCAATGGGAACCACTTTCCTGTTTCTAAGCAAATGTCTTAAGCTAAATACAAGATCAAGACCAAAGGCATGAATCACAACCTTGTCGCTCTGTTCTTATTGAACATGAAAAAATGCACGGCAATAAACAAAACGCACATCATTTGAAATGTCCAGAAAACAGTTTGTTGGGGCTATTGCAGGATACCTGGTCGAATATTGCTGTAGGGATCGCAAGTGTCGCCACTGCATTAGGGGCGTCTACTATTCCAGATATCCTACCCTCACATGGACAGCATGACAGTAAAAGATAGACCTGCATATAACCCAACGTTAATACTGTATCCTTTTAAGATAATGTTCTTCTTACATGATACTTGCAGGATGACAGTAAACCTACTGCCTACCTGCTCCTTGGAGTACCCAAATCTGGAAAGATACTCAATGGCGTTGAGAACTGCACGCTTGTATGCAACTGATGCATCAAGGAAATGCTGTTTCCCCGACTCATCTACACTGATGCCCTCAAAGACTAACCATTCTGAGAAACGTGGCTCCACCGGACCTATCTCAAAGATAGGATTCACATGAAGTGCTGTTGGACCAACAGGAGTCAAGTATTCCTTCATTCCGCCTCTTATGATCTCACACCTGCACAAAATGTGATGATGAAATTAGTGGAATTTCAGAAGCACGGCACGAGAAGTAAATCACATGGACAGATTTTGTTATCTAACCAGCAAACTCAGCAACTCCTGCAAAATTGTTGAACTGAGAGTTGCAATTTATTAGGTACGATATGAGTTGCCAGTGTGGTTAGAAATAAGCTGTGCACTAGCGGAGGAGTCTGATCCCACAAGTAATGCATTATGCCACAGAAGCATCAGCCTAAAACCATGAAGACGCGACACATTAAACCAGTGTGGTGAGCTATTGTAGGCCTTGTGGTGTAGCGTAATACAGCTTTATCCAATGAATACATCTTCTATGCTCCTATCTCCATCTGTTTCTCTCTGCCCATCTGAAACTGACAAGTTTCAAGCAAGGAGCTATGGAGATGCTTCCTCCTAATGTGCCAGCCTAGTTTCTTGAATGGTGCAACCTAATGATGGAAAGTTCTCTCACATAATGGATCTGGGCTGTTGTGACTGGTTCTTTTGGTCGACTCTTGGAGTAAGAGGTCCAGTAAACAACGATGAGATACCAGATGCGAATAAAAACTACTCCCTCCGTCCCATAATATAAGATGTTTTTGCAAGCTATAGGGAGTAATAAACGTAACAAGTATTGAAAAGTGTAGACAAGGACAAAGGCAATTACTTTAGCTCAAGGAATCCACTCATTTCTATTGCTCCGCAAAATGAGACTTCACCATCACCTTGGGAAAAGTGCATATCGCCAGTACTCAGATTTGCTCCGTCAACAAATACTGGTAGATAAACTTTGGAACCTCTGCTTAGATTCTTTATGTCACAATTCCCCCCATTCTCTCTTCCAGGAATAGTTCTTGCTGCTTCATTTGCAATTTTTTGCCATTCAGCAGTCCCTTCTTGAATCTGCAAACATTGCATGCATTGTCAACATATCTATTTAACCATATACATTTAAACAAAGTATCGATGAACATAGGACTTGAGATTTCAGATTGCTAGTTTTACGAACCTGACCGGTGAATCTGATTTTTTTTCCTGGCTGACAATTTATATTTTGGGAGTATAATATGTTCAGTCTACCTATGTGGTGGCAATATTCTTGGCGAGATCGTTCCTATATACACTCCTGCTGTATGGAAGCTTACAGTACCTACATGAATCAACATTTCCTTCTGGCTCATGGCTAACGACATGAATCAGGCCAATGACATCAGATATGAACTTTTTCCGACTTGTTCTTTGACTGTGTGGTTTTTAGCCAGACCTGGCCTGCCACCTATTTAATGTTTATTAGAGATTGTCTCATGTAACTTGGCCATATTATGGAGTTTATGGAAGCTAAGGAATGATATGTGTTTCCAGGGGTGCTGAGGAGCATGCTGCATGGACAAACTAGATGCAGTGATGGAAACTTCTATGCAATGATACGCAATCTCAGCTGATAGATCGCTGCATTTTGCTGGTGAAGTGAGGTGAACAAATGAGGATCGCCTGGAGGATCGAATGGCATGCTAATGATGATTCAGATTCCAGGTGATAAAGTTGACTGTTTTTGAGCTATGCGCTGCGGTCATCTCTGTTCACTGTCCGACAAAAACGTTTACGAGTATAAAACATTATGTTATTTTCCAAGTGGTGTCTGTACACCTTAAACTTCAATGAAGCACAGACAAATCTGTCTGTCCCTGAGGTTCCTTCACATTGTAAAATTAATGCCGATTTCATTAATGCAAGGAAGGAGGGAGGCCCCTGTTTTTTAACACAAATAGCTTATATCTCCTAGATTAATATCTGCGTGTAAAACAATTGTACTGGAATTCTGAGCCACATAAGATTAACTACTAATTATAAGTGCTGCAGTTAGAGTGAACCATTCATGAGGCACCACATCGTACCTTTCCAAGTAAGCAGTTGTCAGAGGTTGGTAAGTTAGCAAGGGGTCTCTGATGTAGAACTTCGCACAGTTTCAGAGACTCGTGACCTGTCTCGATCAATTTTCTTTCCCTTTCGTTCCATATATTAAGAAGCTCAACTGATGGTGCAGTTCCCACTATACCAGGATGAGTTAATCCCGGAAACCGAACACCTGGTATGCAGAAATGGAACTACTGAACGATCTAAAGCTGAAACGCTTCATTCACACAAGAACTTTTACCTGGTATCTGAGGGGAGTATGCATAAATTCCTTCAAAATACCAAATGGCTTTTCTTGCACTTGGAAAGTGGTCGGTTAAGAACCCGCCTCCATTCTCCCTCTCGAATATTCCAGTATAACCCCACTCGTCACCAGGGAGTGGACCGAGGTTGCAGATCTCTACCGCAAGAAGATCACCAGGTGAAGCTGGAACCCCTTCAGCATCAACTATTCTAAGGGGGCCACTGAGATAATGAGTCTGTAGAAAACCCATATTCAGTTTGGCACAAGACTTGCTTTTGATGAGAAATACTACAATGAAGCGCACATCAAACAACATCTCTTCCATCAAAAAAATTGCATACTTACAATTGTGAGGTCCAGATATTTAATATCATCTGCAGAGTCATCATCTCTAACCCGTCCTCCAGTCCAATCGACCATCTCAACACGGAATAATTCCCCTTCAGTTACATCAGCAACAGGAGGGATATCCGGATGCCAGCGGTTATGGAGACGAACCTTCTGCTCCCATGGCTTCTTCTTCACATCTATGGGCACCACAAGTCTGGGAGTCAGCGGAGCCATGTTTGTTATGTACCTTCAGAGCTTCATCCTTCTGTAAGCTCTGTGCAGCTTTATACTGGCAACATATCTACTTTTATGAGTCACACTGGAGCCAAACGAGCAAAGACAGAAAAATCCAGGGAAGACAACATTTTAGATATGCATCCACTTTGAAAGCACACTGAAACATGGATGGTGGTGTTTCCAAGGATTAGACACATCTTTACCTAGCAATAATAGAGTATGCTCAGAAGTGATTGGTAACCCATAACTGGGTCACCATCAAGTAACAGTTTTCCTGCTGGTCCCTCAAATCTCTATAGGCCACTCACAGCTAAGAAAATGAGATATTTTCTTGTCCAAAGCGGTACCAACCAACTTGTGTTGTCGTATTCATTTGTATTTTTCACAGGCTGCGTCATGGATGACTTATGCTACTGAGGATGCACATAGTTAGCTTTTATGGCAGTATTAAAATATTAACTTAAGATGCATCCCGTCACAAATTGCAAAAGCCCTTAATTAAGTATATATTAATCGTGTCTCCTTTTGCACCAAATCTAGTTTACTAGTACTCCCTTCAGTTCAGAATGAGTGACATTTCGGGAATCCATATGGTCTTCAAGATGTAACTTTGACCACTAATTTCCACAATATGTATAAAACCAAGAAAATAATACTCCCTCCGTCCCAAAATTCTTGTCTTAGATTTGTCTAGATACGGATGTACATCCGTATCTAGACAAATCTAAGACAAGAATTTTGGAACGGAGGGAGTAACAATTTGGAAACCTTTTTTAAGACAAATATGTAGATACGATTTTTCAGGTTTTCAGTCTAAACATTTAAAATGGTATTGCCAGTCAAAGTGTTATTAGTTTGACTGAAGAAACAGTCAATTAGAAATGCCTTTGTTCAAAGAAGCAAAACTCTATAACTAATAATGGCAGTAAGTTACAACAATGCTCATTTTTGTTAGAGTGACGAACAGCCTTGTAAACCTCAATATTGCAAGAGCCAAGGATGCAAATGTATTGTTTTTAATAATGAGCAACAAAAGTCCATTGCACAATTCAGATCGACAGTTCAAAGTTCATGCTGCTTCTTTTTTCATGCAAGGACCATAACCTGCAGACTGCAGGAGGTGTGTTTCCGAGAAAACTCAGAACTAAAGGATTTGTGAAATAATAGTTAAAGGCTTATCTTCTTTCCCCGAATATTAACATTTCTTTATTATGGATGACTATATGCACACTATCAGCAGTAACTAACAATGTTGTAGCTTAACAAACCTTTTCACATCAAACCAAGCATGTGTGCCCCAAGCAATTCTAGTCTCATTGGCACCAATTCAACAATGATTTAGGAATCCCAGCCGCATGTTTCTCAAATTCCTGTTCCCAAATCGATGTCCATGGTCTCAAGTTCTCATCCTCACAACTTGGAGTGATAAGCAAGTTCTTGCTTCTCTAAATGCACATCATCCACCCTCCAATGTTCCTCATGAAACACATATAATTCATCAGTAATACATTTCTTTGGCCTGTGTTACCGCACAAAAGATCCTTGGATCGGAAACATTGGCTTCGTGCTGCCAGATTTCGGTGACAACAGCCTGTCTCCTAACATCCTTAGGCTCCAGCCTGCATCCTTCCTCAATCCTTTCTTCTTCATCCACTGCAAGATCTCCTCAGCCTCCTGCCACCTCCCTGCCTCGGCATATAAATTTGCTAACAGCACATAATGTGAAGCATTATCAGGCTCTAACTCCACCAACCTTGTCATCACATGCTCACTCAATCGTGAGTCACCATGAGCCTTGCAACCTCGCAACAGTAAGCCCCAGATGACTGCATTTGGCTGTGACATTGTCTCAACAACACTAACAGCATCATCCAGGTGTCCAGAGCGACTAAGAAGATCAACCATGCACCCGAAGTGCTTGATTCCAGGTTGAAACCCGTACTTTCCTTGTATGATCTGGTTAAATATTTTCCTCCCAATGTCAACAAACCCGGCATGGGCACATGCACAAAGAACAGAAATGAGCGTCACTGCATCTGGTCGGACACCATCAACCTCCATCCTATAGAACCACTGAAGTGCCATTGTGCCATCCTGTGCAAGAGCAAGCGCTCCAATGATAGAGTTCCAGGTATATACATTCCTCTCGGCCATTTCCGAGAATACACGAACCCCGTCGACCACATGTCCACACTTCCCATACATATCAACGAGTGCAGTGCCTAATATAACGTCCAGCTCCCATCCCTGCTTCTGCACGTACTCATGGATCCAAGTGCCAGTGTCGATGGCACCATGAGCCGCACATGCGCCAAGCGCGGCGACCATGGTGACACGGTTGGGGGCAACAGAAGCAGACAGCATCCGCCGGAATGTGGCCAGGGCGTTGAAGCTGCGGCCGCGATTCTTGTATGAGGTGATCATGGTGGTCCACGCGACAACGTCCGGGTGGGCCATTTCGTCGAACAGCTGCTCGGCATGGGCCGGGCATGGGTCGCAGGCGGCGTAGCGTGCGAGGAGGGCGTTGCGGACGTGGAGGTCGCGTGAGAAGCCGGACTTGGCCAGCTGAGAATGCACGGCCCTCAGGTCGCTGAGGGAGGAAAGGGAGGTGAGAAGAAGCGGGAAGGTGTAGCGGTTGGGGCGGCCGCCGAGGCAGAGGAAGCGGCGGAAGAGCGGGAGCGGGGAGCAGTCGGGCGCAGGGTGGAGGGAGCGGAGGATGGAGTTGAACAGGAAGATGTGGGGGCGGGAGAGGGAGGCGAAGAGGGAGAGCGCGGGGGCGAGGTGGCGGAGGCGGCCGCAGGCGAGGAAGAAGGCCGAGACGACGGTGGTGGAGCGTAGGAGGGCGGGTTCGCGGAGGATGGCGCCGCGGAGGGGCGCGAGCGCGGTGGAGGAGGTGCACGTGTTGATCGCGTGCAGAGTGCGCGTCACGGCGGGAGCCGGCGGCGCGGAGGACGGGCGGAGCGGCGGCGGCAGGCGGGCGGTCATAACGGCGGGGTGCGTGGTGGTTTTTCCGCCTCGCACCGTCCCACGTCCGAACTGAAATCTCGGTCCTTGGGTCAAACCTGGTCAGACAGGGGACCCCCTATACCACGACCTGCGCGCTGGGAAAGAGGGCAGCGCGCACCCCCTCTCCCCCACCCGCGATCTTGGCCCGGCCCAAGTGCGGGGCGGGGCTCCCTGTTTTTTTATTTTAAGTTTCGTTTTTTCTTTTTCTAATTTTTTTTGCTTGTTTATAAAAGCTCAGGTTTTGGAAAAAGTTCAAAATTTAAA
This sequence comes from Aegilops speltoides, assembly GCA_021437245.1. Lineage (NCBI taxonomy): Eukaryota > Viridiplantae > Streptophyta > Magnoliopsida > Poales > Poaceae > Aegilops > Aegilops speltoides. The sequence goes on from CM038143.1 coordinate 393,565,463, forward strand.
AATATTCACGAATTCATAAAAATGTTCCTAATTTCCTAAAAATAAATATTTTCTATTTTTTATGAACATTTTTTTATTTGATGAACAAAATTTAAAATCACTGAATATTTTCTTGAATTTGATGAACAAATTTTGAATTCAATAACTTTTTTGAATTCGATGAACATGTTCTAAAAATTCATGAACATTTTTTGAATTTGATGAACAAATTTTCATTTTAAAAAAGTGTTCACTGTTTTGAAAAATTTCCAGATTTCAATAATGCCGGCCGAATAAAAATGTTCCCAAATTTCAAAAAATGTTCGCCGGTTTTAAAAAAGTTTCGACATTTCAGAACATGTTCGTATATTTGGAAATAAAAAAATGAAAAATGAAAAATACTAGGAAAAAGAAAAACGAAAAATAAAAGAGAAAGAAAAGGAGAAAAAAATCGAAAGAAGAATCAAGGATAAAATGAAAGAAAACCAACCGAAATTGAGTAGTTTGGCCAGCCCAGATGTGAGCACCGGGAAGTCACGGGGATGCGTGGTCGCTATCGGGCGACCTATGCCCCAAATAGGATCCCGCATAACACTACTCGGCACGGCTTGACTTGGGCTAAACGTGCCATGCAAGGCACCGTGCCTACCTACATGACAGGCCCACGCATAGGTCCTATAGTAAATGGGCCAGGCCACATATTATTCAGCCTATTGGGTTGTTTTGGGCCTATATTCAGCCGAGCTTTGCTACACCTACGAAAAATAGTCACGAAAATTAACTTAAGGGAGGAGGGGCCACCCTGAAATTCATGGGGGAGATTGATGAGAGCAAGACACGTACGTACGTAAGTCAATTTTCGAAACTATTTTTGTAGGTGTAGGATTTTCAATATTCAGACTATTAGGTTATACAAAAATAATAACGGGTCGTGTTGTGCCGGCACACGGGCCTAGCCTGCAAACCAGGCACGGCTCAAGGCATACCGTGTGTCGGCATAGCCCGTTTATAACCATGATAGGCCAGGCCCGTGACGGGTCAAGCACGCGGCCCAAGACACATCTGGACTGCTTTGCTTTGGGTACGACCGAGTAGTGCTACCATCTACGTGAGTTGCAATGCTATCAGTGCAATATTTGAACTATCAATTCACAAAATTTCAATAAATTCAAAGGTGGCTAGTATTAGCTAATTCAAAAAGTAGTACTATTTAAAGCACAATTTGTCTTTTGTCTTCAACTGTGGATCGAACTTTCATTTTCTTTTTTGTGATAGATAGATGTTGTCTCTCAAGAACCTCCAAGAGATCTTTTATTTGGTGTAGAGTATGAGAGGGAACCTTTCACATATATGGGGGGGTGTTTTATGTGTTCATGAAGGGGTATTTATAGCTAGAGGGAAACTAGTTGTTCCAGTGCAAAAATTGACAACCGGACAGTCCGGCAGAGAAGTGCTCGAACAATCTCGCAAGACTAAGGCATAACCTAGTGGTGGAAAGGAGTTGATGCCTTCCCCACCCACCAATGTTCAAGGCACGATACTTGCAATTTAGATTTGTTGCACCAATTATACTGTATAGGCCAAAAAAACCTGGGCGTTGACAGTTCGCCTAACTGAGGACTCATTTAAATATAGTACTTGGTTAGGCTTTTTAGCATTGGACTTTAGGTAGGAATGAATGTTGTGATGATTCTAAGAAATTTACCTCTCCCCACTTGAACCTTCTATGTAATGTTGTACAACTAACACCCAAAGACCTAGAAAGATCTCGAGGTGTTTTCCTTCTGTTGTAGGGGATTGTGGATATCCTGGACAGATCAAGATCTTTTCTCTAGCGACCTACTCTACCTTTTATTTGTTATAGACACCAACCCTCTTGACCTTGTGCAATCTGCTCATGTGCTTGTTTCTATATTCTTTCAATGGTTCTAAGACTTCTATGCAAAAGGTTAGCAACAAGCACTGTCTTTTTTCTCAATTTCTCTATATTTGGTCAGTGCTTTCAAAGCAATATAAGCAGCAACTATGTCCTCATTTGGCAGGTCTCTTCTTGTTTAATGCTCAACACCCGCAAAGGAGCAAAAAGAAGCAAAAGGAATACATTTCTTTACTGTAAAATTTTACTACAACAATATTGCTGCAATAATGAAAATAATGCAAATAATTGAAAATTGTTGGAGTAAATGCAATTTCCATGTTCTTAATATTGAAAATTTGTTTGTTTCCTGATTTTTACCGACTTTACAGTTTACAGTTTGTTTACACTGTCAAGTTTAAAATTTACACTGTCAAGTTTCAGTTTCGGTTAGGAGTAAACTGTCAAGTTTCAGTTTTCAGCATAAAGAGTACAACATTTATATTCAGTTTCAGTTTCTTTCCGGTCATGTTTAAAATTTACACTGTCAAGTTTAAGCATGTAAACTGAAAGTTTGTTTAAGATTGTTTAAACACTAACTAAATTTATCACGATTCATACACTGACTAAATTTGTTTCGGCAAGTTTCACATGATTCATACTTGCAGGTTTCAGTATACAGCAAGCTTCACAACCTGAATTTTAAGTTCAGCAAGGTTCAAAACTACTCCAAGTATGCTGCTGAGGAGAAGATGGAGCGTGCTGGAGGTGGAGCTGCGAGGAAGAAATACATGCACACGTCTAATTTGAATGATAAGGGGTGTAACTGCAAATTGACTTTGTGTACAAAAGTTTGTCTCCTTGCATCACTTATTTCGTTATGGAGGGGGTATCACACAGGTACAGATAGGAGGACTTATCACAATTTACTACAGCCAGAATCGACCGTAGTGAGAGTTAAATCATGGTGCAACCACAGTTTACAGAATGGTTCATGATGCTGGGTACATACAAATTTCGCAATAGGATGCAACTGGCTACAGGTGCTTTTCTCGACCTAGTAATTCGACTGATTACAATATTACAACAGCTAGGCCCCTGGGGGGGTATATAACCCAGCAGCATGCCAACCTTTGAATGACTGACATGACATAATTGTTAAGGCATTGGTGCACATTGGCATTACCTAAGGGCACACAGTTCATTCACTAGACCCTTGGCTCCTGAAAGTTGATTGGTATTTGTGCCATTTGCGGCTGATGCTTCCTGACCTGTGAGAGATGATGCATAAGAATGTAACCTATGCCAAATCAGTGCTTATATTAGAAATGATCAAATGTCAGTACCTTCACACCAGCCATTGATAATAAGTTGTGAGAAGCAACATAAACATGATCTGAGTTGTCAATCCTTTTCTCTACAAAATAGATGACTTCAGATACACCTGACTGCAACAAAGATCAGCACAATGGTTAGAACTGAATAGATTATCTTCCTTTTATGCCTTTTATGTGAGCGCAGGTAGAAGCTACTTCCACATAAAAATAGTGTGAGTAGTTTTTGTTGATTTTGTGGGGGGGGGGTTAAATTACCAAGTGAAAGGTACGAACAGTAATTTCATATTTCAGAATTTACATGGTAATTGTTTTCTGTATATTTAAGGGAAATAGTGTAACATGAGAACTGAAACGTCAGACCAGTAAATCATTGTCAAATGTAGAGTCTTCGCACGAATTAGAGTTATAGATTTTAAATGGCAACGTTTGTAGTGAACCAGAATGGTTCGATTAAAAATGGCAGCCCGGTGCATGTAGCTCCCGCTTGCGCAGGGTCCAGGTCCGACCACTTACGGTCCGACCAGAATGGTTAGATTAAACATGAAAAATATTATGTAGTACAAACTTAAGTGCACATTTATAGAATGCGTGTTTAGAAATATAGAGAAACTTGTAACAAAGAAAATGAGAGGATTGAATGCATTTCATCAACGTTTGGGTGAAATTCTGACTCCAAAATGAACAAAATCCATGTTCATTTACTTTAGGTACTAACCTGGATGATAATCTTAGCACACTCATTACAGGGGAACATAGTGACGTATAACTTCTGCAGTAGAAGGGGAACAATAAGGCATTTGTTGATGACTGATTAAAGAATGGAGAAGGAGAACGGAAATAGCAAACCTGTCCAGCCGCTGAAGCATGGTTTGTATTTAAAATAGCATTAACTTCAGCATGAACAACATAGCTGCCAACAAGTAAAGGAGGGTTAGATTTGAACATCTAGCTGCTATAAGAAACTATTTTGTGGAGGACAATGCATCATATCATAGCACTTAGCAAATGCATAGAGATCATAATTTCATAACAATGTTAGAATTGCCACAATATCTCACAGAAATATTAGACAACAGAACTCTTTTCTGTTTATAACAATGTAAATCAGGCAATAAAACTCTCCAAAAAAAAAACTGGATGACAACATAGTGAAGTGGCAAGATATGGAGGGTTGACAGTTTTGCAAGTGGTGTGCTAGACAATTGCTAACCAGCAGTGCAGCTATATTGCTTGTAAGATCTATTACTTACACAAAACTAAGGTAATCAGAGTTTCTTTCACAATATAGCACAAAAGAGAAAGGTTATCTGGTGGGTTTTCTGAAAAACGCCCACTTTATCAGCAAATTCGAATTTTATTAAAGTTGCAATACATTTCTGCTAATTAGATGTGATTACATGCGCCTTTTTTGCGATGAATGTGCTTACATGCATTATGTCCGAAAACAGAAAGCAACAACCATTTTACTGAAGAAATTCATAACTTACGGATATTTTGTCTCCAATGGATCCCCTCTTGCAGATTTCTGCAGTAGAAAAGTAATACAGAGAAATTAATATGTGAAATAATCGAATTCCAGCAGACGTGTCAAATAGTATTTAATTGAATAATAAAATGAACACCGCATGAGAAACTCAAATTTACACTAGTATCAATAGAGCTAATTCACTAGTTCTTATTAGTGAATGGCCCTCAACTTACAACCCTTCTAATTAAAGCTTCAGAGATAATTACCTTTGCCCAAGGAAGCTTATCATCTGAACAGCCTCTTGGGAATCCATTGTAACCTATACCTGTTGGTGAAAACAGTTGAATTATATTATCGAAAGATGACAAGCTATTGCACTTGGCCTATCACAACAATCATTGTACTTTGCTTATCACTACTGCAGCCATCAGTTAAAGTTTTTGGACAAATCAAGTTACATATCATAAAGCAGCATAGGCTCCATCCTCACCTAGGATAATGCCCTCTTGGCTAACCAAGCATGCGCCAACCTGCATAAAATGAATTTTAGGTACAAAAATCATAATGTTTGACTGACAAAAGTGACAAATGAAAAATGTTACATGAGTTGCTATTTGCTGCCTTATGTTAAGATTTATATTTATGTAACTTTCACTGAATAAATGATGTCACAACAAACTTCTTTCAATACAATCAACAGAACTGCCACAGATCCCTGATGTTAGCTGCTTTGTATGAAAAGCTAAAGCGCTATACTAGTTTTAATTTTGAAAGGTTGATCAACTCTTCATTGAGTCCACCTAGAATGCAGTCGGCCCAAGTTGCACAGCCGCCGTTGCATTTTTTATCAAGCCTCCCCCAACACGGGCACACACCAACACATGTGCGCTTGCAAGCACACAACCTAAGCAGATAACTCCCGAGGCGGCTCCACCTCATGTCTCACGACCCTAACCACTCCGGTGATGTCTCCTCTTTCAGCTCCACTACCACATCACCGTCGCTTCCAGCTTGCAGTTCACCGGCGTCAGTTTGGCATCAATTGTATTTTGGAAGGGAAGACAAAACCAATTGCCTAATGGCAGTTGAATTATTCACTGCAATGGCTAAACCGCTAAAGATGGCTGGTCTGCCACGTTCAGACATGGATTTCCATTATCTCACGCAGCAGCAGACTACCAGTTTCATTGAGGAATTTCTACGAACAGATTAGGCGCAAAATCATATTTAGGATATTTTGACGGGCATCAGCAGAGATGCACTTCACCTGCCGGTTAGGATCCTTTGAACGCTCGGCTGAAAGGAAAGCAATCGCCATGAAGTAGTCGTCCCATGAGATGAACCTGCAACAAACAAGAACCCAAAAAAAGGGGGGCACAAATCCTCCCAAGCTTAGCAAGAGCGGCGACCAAGATACGCGAGGCGGCGAGGGGTGGTGAAAGAGGGCCCGGCAAAGGGGACTAACCCTTCCCTCTTGGTGGTTTTGAAGGGGTCCTGCGCTGGCGGATGCCTGGCGGCGCAGCCGTTGACGGGGAGTGGCTCGGTGCACGGCGGGGGCGTGGGCGGGCTCTGGGGCTTGGCGTTGGTTGCCGTGTAAGAGTATAGGACCGCGGCCGCGGCAGCTACGGCGCCTGCGGCGGCGGAGATGGACGCTATGGCGAGATCCCTCGTCGAGGCCATCGCTCGACGGCTAGATCCAGGGCGGGAAATTTTTTGGGGGCGCGCTTCCCTTCCTTCCTTCTTCTGTTGACTTTTCCCGCGTCGAGATTTGGAATCGCCTGCCACCTGCCAGTCCTTTTATGGGCTCAAATATTTGGTCTTGTCGGCCTGGAATTGAGGATAATTATCCAAGATGGTGGGCCCTGAGGGGCATCTCGACAAATTTCCGGGCCGGCCCACTAGTGTTTCAATAGTAGAACTGATTCCTGGTTTCGGGAGGGTTCTTTTTACGGTTTTAGGAAGGTTCTAGAAGGTCTTCTCAAGAAAGGAAGGTTATAGAAGTTTTTTTTACTCTTTGGTTTTTCTTTCTTCTCAGATTTTTTTTTATTTTTGGTTTTTATAAATTTATTTTCTGTTCGTTTTTTATTTTTTGTTTTTCTTTTCTCTTTTCTTTCAAGAATCATGTTTTCAAAATAATGTTTATTTTTATTATAAAATGAAAATTTGTGCATAATTTTTTGAAAAAAATCATATTTTAAAAATAATTCATATATTTAGAAATGATCATAATACTTTTAAGATTTTTCTCCTTCAAAAATGTTTGGGGTTTTTAAAAATATAAACTATGTTCTTTTAATATGTTCAAACCACTGCAAACCAAAAGAAACCCACATAGAAAATTAGTAACGCTCCCCGATGAGCGAGACAACTGAGATGGGTCGACCCACTACGCGTTGCCTGTGCGATTGGTTTGTGTCGTGATTTTTGTCACGGCAGATGTCCTGATGTGAGGACTTAGTCGTGAGGCCATCGCAACTAGGTAGTAGCTTGAACGGGGTTGGTCGGAATTGAGAGACGCGAGTTTTACCTAGGTCCGACCCCTCGCGGTGGAGGTAAAAGCCTACATCCGGCTTGATTGATATTGTTATTGATGATGATGATGATCTCGATTACAAGGGCGGTGTTTCGCTACCTTTATCTCGGGAGCATCTACTTTGATCTTGTCTAAGACTTGTCTCTCTGTCTAAACTTGTCCTTCTTGGGGTGCCTTGCCCCTCCTTATATAAGTTGAAGGGTTGGCTTACATGTAGAGTCCTAGTAGAATTAGGACTAGTCTATCTTCTGTTACAAGTCGGATACAAGTCCAGGTCTTGCTTCCCTTGCCAGGTCTTGCTCCTCTTGGACCTTCTCCATGAGCCGACCATCCAGGGCTTTCCTTGAGTCGGCCCTTTCACAAACCGCCTTCTGGGCCTTGCCGCTTGTCCGACCCACTGACTGGATCACCAATGAGCAGCCAAGTCTGGGCGGGTTATCGATGAGGTGTCAAGTCCCGGCCAGGTCATACTTCAGGCCGGGTTATACCGCGGGGTATATCCCCGACATTAGCCCCCAGTTTAATTTGGATTTATCCATGTTAAACTTATCCTACAAAATAAAAACAAGAACAAATTTGACAGGTTGTGCGCCGGGTCAAGGGTTCTTCTGAGCTGGCATCTTTTCATCCTTAAGTCCTTGTCATTTCCTTCTGTGAAAACACTCGACCGAGTCAATCTTTGTCGGTCTTGCAATTCTTGAGCTACTCCATATCGCGTCTCTTCATTATATTCAAGGGAATCCCTCATGTAAAGTCCGGATCTCTTTGTTATAGCAGTAGGTCAGCTTCAAGATCAATTTGTTGATATTGGTTTCTGATGTTTATCTGGCTTGAGGATCTAGAGCTTGTCGAGTTGTGATTGTCGAAACTGTCGGGTTATAGAGATTGATGGTACCGAGTCCTGATTGTTATAGACGTCGGGTCACATAATTGGTCTTCCTGAGTTCTTCAGGCCAAGTCCTTATACCTTGTGAAGACTTGGTGCTTGTTTTTGTAAATATATCTTCCCATCGTCGAGCCGGCTACCGAGCCTTTCCATGAATAGCTTCGAGGACATAAACTTTGCAAATTTCTCGACTAAGAATGTGATACCCAGTTTGCTCAAAACTAAGAACTTGAAGGTGTACCTCTCTTATATCCATATTACCTGTAGCCCCCAAGTCTTAAGATGGGAATGTAGTGATAGCTTAAGGCTTGCTTCAATATAAATGTTGCAACTTTGGAGAAATCCATGTTGCTCAGTCGTAAACTGAATATTTTGTATTTCACATGTGTAGCCCCCAAGGGCCGGCTCATCAATATTTGATGGGCTGGGTCTTGGACCTTATGATCTGTTGAAACAACTGAACACGGTAGCCCCCAAGTGTCCGGTTGTCTTGCCTGCAGCAACCTGGGACTTTATATTTGTCTTATATTCATAAAATTTCAGACAGTGTAGCCCCGAAGGGTCGGCTCGTCATTATGTGATGGGTCGGGTCTTCAATGAGACTAGTTAAAATGACTATGCATTAGCCCCCAAGTGCCATGGTGCATGCTTGCAGCGACATGAGACTTGCATACTTGATGTAATCCTGATTTGAATAATGTAGCCCCCAAGTGCCGGGTCGTGTGCATGCGGCGACTCGGGACTTTTTCTTCCATTGTAGAATAAAATCATATCCGCCGTGTGGATAATGTTGCTCAATGCCTTGCATATCAGTTTTGAACCATGCTCCTGACAGAAATGTGCCCTAGAGGCAATAATAAAGTTGTTATTTTATATTTCCTTATTAATGATAAAGGTTTATTATTCATGCTAGAATTGTATTGATCGGAAACCGAAATACATGTGTGAATTCATAAACAAATATCGTGTCCCTAGTGAGCTCTACTAGACTAGCTCGTTGAACAAAGATGGTTAAGGTTTCCTAACCATAGACATGTGTTGTCATTTGATAATAGTATCACATCATTAGGAGAATGATGTGATGGACAAGACCCATCCGTTAGCTTAGCATATTGATCTTTCAGTTTATTGCTATTGCTTTCTTGATGACAAATACATATTCCTTTAACTATGAGATTATGCAACTCCCGGATACTGAAGGAATACCTTGTGTGCTATCAAACGTCACAACATAACTCGATGATCATAAAGATGCTCTACAGTTATCTCTGAAGGTGTTTGTTGAGTTGGCATAGATCGAGATTAGGATTTGTCACTCCGAGTATCGGATAGGTATCTCTGGGCCCTCTCGGTAATACACATCATAAAAAGCCTTGCAAGCAAAGTGACTAAGGAGTTAGTTGCAAGATGATGTATTATGGAACGAGTAAAGAGACTTGCCGTTAACGATATTGAACTATGTATGAAGATACCGACGATCGAATCTCGGGCAAGAAACATACCGATTATCAAAGGGAATTACATATGTTGTCATAAGGTTCGACCGATAAAGATCTTCGTAGAATACCTAGGAGCCAATATGGCCATCCAGGTTCCGCTATTGGTTATTGACCAGAGAGGTGTCTCAGTCATGTCTACATAGTTCTCGAACCCGTAGGGTCTGTATGCTTAACGTTCCTTAACGATATAGTGTTATATGAGTTATATGATTTGGTGACTGAATGTTGTCCGGAGTCCCGGATGAGATCACAGACATGATGAGGAGCTCCGGAATGGTCCAGATGTAAAGATTGATATATAGGACGATGATATTTGGACACTGGAAGAGTTTTGGGATGTACCGAGTAGAAATCGGGTCACCAGAAGGGGTTCCGGTCACCCCAGGAGGTTAATGGGCCATATGGGCCAAAGGGGGGACACACCAGCCCACAAGGGGCTGGCACGCCCCTCCTAGGCCGCAGCCCTTGGGGGGAGAAGGGAAGGGGGTGTCGGCCTCCCCCATCCTTTCCTCTTCCCCCTTTCATTCCTCCCTCTAGCAAATATGGAAAGGGAGGGGCGCCACTAGGGAAGGACCCCAAGTAGGATTCGGTCTACTTGGGGTGCCTCCTTGGCTGGTCCTCCCTCCCCCCACCTATATATGTGGGAAGGGGGCGCCACACATAACGACGACAATTGTTTAGCCGTGTGCGACACCCCCTCCATCGTTTACACCCTCGATCATATTTTCATAGTGCTTAGGCAAAGCCCTGCGGAGATAGCATCACCATCACCACACCGTCGTGCTACCGGAACTCATCCACTACCTCTTCGTCTTGCTGGATCAAGAAGGCATGGACGTCACTAAGCTGAACATGTGCTGAACGTGGAGGTACCATACGTTCGGTACTCGATCGGTTGGATCGTGAAGAAGTTTGACTACATCAACAACGTTACTAAACACTTCTCCTTGCGGTCTACGAGGGTACGTAGACACACTCTCCCCTCTCATTGCTATGCCTCTCCTTGATAGATCATGCATGTGAGTAGAATTTTTTTTTTGTTTTCCATGCAACGTTTCCCAACAGTGGTATCAGAGTCAGGTCTATGTGTAGATGATATGCACGAGTAGAACACAAAGAGTTGTGGGTGGTATTGGGGATATAACTACTGGGTATGACCCACCCAGGAGGGGTCGGGTCATGCCACTAGCAACTTAAAGATGAAGAGGCCTGATAAGGTCCAAGAAAATATGAAGACGGCGGTTCATCAAGCAAGCTTATTGAAGGCCCAAGACCCAGAGGTGACTTGAGGCCCAAAGGGATGAGCCGACATATGTTTAACTTCTGTAAGGCAAGTGTTGTTAGAATCCGAGCCGGTCACGTTGTGTGAGCCGTCCGGGACTCTGTAAGCCGCCAGGCCTCCACCTGTGTATATAAAGGTGAGACCCGGCGGTGGGTTAACTCAAGAAACAACTGATCGAGTACTAGGTCAAGCGTATTCTCTCTCTCGTAATTGAAACACAAGCAATACAATCGAAAGCAGGAATAGGCTTTTACCTCATTGAGAGGGGCTGAACCTGGGTAAACTCTATGTGTCCTTTGTCCTGTTTAACCCCTTTAAGCTAACCTAGTTGCGATGGCTCCACACCTAAGTCCTTTTGCTAGGGCATCTGCCGTGTTAAATCCACGATAGTTGGCGCCCACCGTGGGGCCAAAGCACGATGGTTTCGAGTTCTTGAAAGGAAGCTTCCCAGGGATCAAGGGATACGCCGTGGGCCGGATGACCAAGAGTTGCCGTGACAAAATCTACATCGATCCTTGCAGGATGGGGTCCCGAGACCGATTCAATCGAATACGGGTACCGGGTCCCCTTCGGCGGAATCCATGTCTTCATCGGCAAGATGGGCGAGTCGGAACCTGAGCCGGACAACTGCACGGACATCATCGAGATGGCTCAGCGCGCATGACCCGCCAAGGTTCAAGCCGCCCCGATGCATGTTTTTGTGGGCTTTACTCAAGGAGTGGATCTTGAGGAAGGATCTGTGTCCGGTGGAGAGGCGGCCATCTACTCTGGCGATGAGTCCTCAACCGGCGAGACCAATTCCATGTATCAATTGCAAGATGATAGGCTTGGGTGTTGTTCCGATGGCGACAGTATTCTGGACCCATGTGAGCCGCCAAACTGGGTTGCGATCTTCATGGCCGGCACACAATCGGTGCAGAATTCCTCAACCGCGGCAATAATGATCTCCGGTTCAGCAGCCGGGGCAGGAGGCCCTGTGCGCCCGCCGACTCAAGTTTTATCTGAACTTTTGGAGGCTCTGGCAACTTTGTTGACGGTAGAGGTAACCCCGGCGAACCAAGCGCAACATAACGTGTACATTGTGAAGTTGTGTGACGAGATAGCTCAAGCTAAGGAGGATCTTAATGCTGAAAATGCCAGGATGGCAACAGAGAGAGCCGCTTGGAGACGGAGTCGCAGCGGATTCAAGCAGAAAACTTTCGCTTGAGCTTGGACCAGAATGCATCAAATGCCATCTTTAATAGGAGATATCAGAGTCATCTGCCTCATGAGTTTGATGCAAGAAATCTCTTCAATACGCCTGGGGCAGGGACAAGTAACCCACCCGGCATAATCCGGGGCCCTAAAGCGCCTAGGACCGGAGTGGCGGCTCAACCCCATGTGGCGGATCCGGCTCGTGTTAATTTAACCCCGCCTCAGCGAGTCTCAATGCCTCCATGTCACTTCTCTAACATGTTGGATAACATGATCGCCACGGCATCGCGATTGGCGGCTCTCCCAGTGACATGCGAGAGTCCTGAGGCGGTCGAGTCTCGGAAAGCCATGGAACTTCTTCAAACGGTGGTGGCTCAGCAGGCGGCTTACTCTTATAGCCGCAATCGAATCCATTCAACCCCTCGTCCGAGCCGAAGCTATAGCCGTCACATGGAGTCACCGGCGGTTTCAAGCAGTGAGCAGCATCGTAACTAGCCCCGTGGGCATGACCCGCCACTAACCATGCTCAGCTGTTGGTAGATCACACGGGGTCGTCGTGAGGTGGAGCTGGCGGCTCAGTTGGCGGCTCAGCAGCCTCGGTTACCCCCTTTGACGTCCATAGAAGCTGGGGTGACTTCTAGGATGGTGGGTGTGCCATGTTTAGTACCGGCTCTACGCAATGAGTGGTTACCCAAGGACTTCAAGGGCCCTCAAAAAGTACCCAATTACACAGCGGATCAACCCCCGGAGGCTTGGATTGATAGCTATGAGATGGCCATGGAGATGTTGGATGTCAATGACGCTGCATGCGCTAAGTATTTCACCATGATGCTGGATGGGCCGGCTCGTACTTGGTTGAAGGATTGCCCCCTAACGTTGTCATATCATGGAATGAATTGAAGGCGCATTTTATTCAGAATTTCAAGGATACATGTATGCAGCCCATGTCGATTCTTAATTTAGACACTTGTGTCCAGAGTGAGGGTGAGTCAACCACCCATTGGGTACGCCGGATCTCGCCATTATCCACTCATCAGACAGCATCAATGCCGGCTCAGCTGTCTTGATTTTGGAGAAAAAAATGTCATTTCCTTCCCCTCAAGCAGAAGCTGGGGCGGCTTAAGCGCCATTGCAATGACATGGGGGAGCTCATGGCGGCTCTTGTCAAAAATGTTGATTCTGACAACACTAAGGACCCTGAGTCTGATGAGGAAAAAGCTGGAAAGAGGAAGAAGAATGGCAATGCAAAAGGACAGCAGCATAACGCGGCAGGTCAAGGCAATAATGGTAAGCGCAAGCAAGCTGACGGCGGTTCAGATTTTGTGGCTAACACGCAAAGTAATAATGGTAAGCGTAAGGGAAAGTCATCATCACCCCGGTTTGGCGGGCCAAAATTCAACCTTGAGGCAGATAAAGATCTTCGTAGAATATGTAGGAACCAATATGGGCATAATGATAGTGCAACATACTTGTGACACTGCCGTTAAGGTCATATTGGTGTAAAGCGCATGTAGAAACTCCATGCAGGTGGAATTTTGGAATCACTTGATTATGAACCATTTGATACTTGCAAACCATGCCTCATGTGCAAGATGACTAAAACTCCATTCTCCGGAACAATGGAGCGAGCTAATGACTTATTGGAAATAATACATACCGATGTATGCGGTCCGATGAGTGTTGAGGCACGCGACGGGTATCGTTATTTTCTGACCTTCCCAGATGATTTGAGTAGGTATGGATATATCTACTTGATGAAACATAAGTCTGAAACATTTGAAAAGTTCAAAGAATTTCAGAGTGAAGTGGAGAATCATCGTAACAAGAAAATAAAGTTTCTACGATCTGACTGCAGAGGTGAATATTTGAGTTACGAGTTTGGCCTTCATTTAAAACAATGTGGAATTGTTTCACAACTCACGCCACCTGGAACACCACAGCGTAATGGTGTGTCCGAACGCCGTAACTGTATTATTAGATATGGTGCATTCTATGATGTCTCTTACCGATTTACCACTATCATTTTGGGGTTATGCATTAGAGACAGATGCATTCACATTAAATAGGACACTGTCTAAATCTATTGAGACGACACCGTATGAACTATGGTTTGGCAAGAAACCTAAGTTGTCATTTCTTAAAAGTTTTGGGTTGCGGCACTTATGTCAAAAGGCTTCAACCTGATAAGCTCGAACCCAAATCGGATAAGTGCGTCTTCATAGGATACCCTAAGGAAACAATTGATTACACCTTCTACCACAGATCCGAAGGCAAGATTTTTGTTGCTGAGAATGGATCCTTTCTAGAGAAGGATTTTCTCTCAAAAGAAGTGAGTGGAAGGAAAGTAGAACTTGATGAGGTAATTTTACCTTCTCTCGAATTGGAAATTAGCACATCACAGAAAACCATTCCCGTGATGCCTACACCAACTAGAGAGGAAGCAAATGATGATGATGATGAAACTTCAGATCAAGTTACTACTGAACTTCGTAGGTCGGCCAGAGCCTGATCCGCACCAAAGTGGTACGGTAATCCTGTCCTAGAAGTTATGTTATTAGACCATGGCGAACCTATGAACTATAAAGAAGCTATGATGCGCCCGAATTCTGATAAATGGCTTGACGCCATGAAATCCGAGATAGGATCCATGTATGAGAACAAAGTATGGACTTTGGTGGACTTGCCCGATTATTGGCAAGCCATAGAAAATAAATGGATCTTCAAGAAGAAGACTGATGTTGATGGTAATTTTACTGTGTACAAAGCTCAACTTGTCGCGAAAGGTTTTCGACAAGTTCAAGGAGTTGACTACGATGATACTTTCTCACCCGTAGCGATGCTTAAGTCTGTCTGGATCATGTTAGCAATTGCCGCATTTTATGATTATGAAATCTGACAAATTGACGTCAAAACTGCATTCCTCAATGAATTTCTTAAAGAAGAGTTGTATATGATGCAACTAGAAGGTTTTGTCGATCCTAAAGGTGCTAACAAAGTGTCAAGCTCCAGTGATCCATCTATGGACTGGTGCAAGCATCTTGGAGTTGGAATATACGCTTTGATGAGGTGATCAAAGCATATGGTTTTATACAGACTTACGGTGAAGCATGTATTTACAAGAAAGTGAGTGGGAGCACTGTAGCATTTCTGATGTTATATGTGGATGACATATTGTTGATTGGAAATTGTGGGGACCCTGACTCATAAGTCGAGATCACCGAATGCACGCGTACAGTGATCTCAAAGATCAATGCTCACTGAACACACAGAAGCTGAATAACAAGAGTCTTACATCCATACATACCATCTTACACAAATTATGACCATTATGGTCAAGTCTTACATTGATAAAGCCTTAAGGGCTGAACATCAAATGAAACATAAGCAGCAGAAATCTTCTTCGATTAAGTAGAACCCATGCCATCTGCCTTAACCCTACAGGCATTCTGACTGGGAAGCGTCCTAGTTCGCATGTTCATCACCAAAGAACTCTTCCTCGAACTCCTGCTCTTCCATGCCTGGCCATTTAAATAACTAGTGGCAATCCAATGAGTACTTTGAATGTACTCGCAAGCAACCCATGATTTGGTTCAAAGTAACAATGCAATTGTACAACAAGTAAGCAACCTAGCTTCAAGCTAGTTGAGATGTCCTATCAACTTGTGAGATATGCATCAATGAACATGGGTAACCTTGAGAACAGGTTACAGATATCAACATAAATAGAGTTTGCATCAATGCCATGTCATTCAACATGTCAAGTCACCACCTTCACACAAGTAGTTTTCTTCCACACACACATGCACCAAGATTGTAAAATTTCTGGACATAGTTTAAGTAGCACCACCCAACTGTCCATGACCGTGGACACGGCTATTTGAATAGTTTGACACTCTATAGAGGTTGTGCACTTTACCCACAAGATCCGGGAAGCTTTCGTGTCATCCACGATCCCGGAGTACCTCAAGTACTCGGGGAAGCACCCGATCATTACCTTTCCCTAGACGACACTAACATAGGGTCCACTCGTTGATACACGACCCTCATGTATAAGCAAACACTCGTGGGACTCTGCCCTTTTTACATTATCACACATACACGAAGGGACCAACGGTGTGTCCGGTGCCCTGTGAAAATAGTCACGGCCGCCTATCCAAGCACGACCCCGTCCCGAGAGTGACCTCAAGTCACCCCCCGTCACTAGTAATGTGGGCACCATGCTAGTATCAGCCTAAGTAATCAATAATGCCCCGTCCCATAAAGGGGTAGAGTGGTTGCACATGTTTGGTTGGGACGGTAATCACACATAAATCTAATCCATCATTTTACACACAGACCAAAAGCCCTCTTCGGTACACCACTTCTTCCTCAAGTGGTGACCTTAGTTCAACATCTCCCAAGGGCATTAGGGGCACCCGATGGGGTTATCGAAAGAATGTAACCATGAAGAGTTCATGGTACACATGCATCATTATGCATCAACTAGTCTCTTGACATTGCATTCATGAACAAGGTAAAGTCATGAGTAGGAGTATGCATTACGTGGTGGTTCACAACAAGTTTACCACTGTCATATTTCATCTTCATGCAGTCGGAAATGGGTACCGATGAACAAGAGGGGTGTCATGGTCAAAGGGCTGCTTGCCTTGATTGGCTTGGTCTTCAAGGTCTTCAAATCCTTCTCCTTCTTCTCCTTCTTCTCCTTCAGCAACTTCATCAAATACGGGATCTAATCGTCACAAGAAAATAACAGAAAAATAAGACAATAATAAAAACAGAAAAGTTAAAGTGCTCAGAAAAATGTCAACTTATTTTTGTAAAATACTAGAAGAAAAACTAAGAAGGGGAAAATTCTTAGTTTTGGATTTGGAGTTAGGGGGACAGAGTAGTGGATTTTCAAAGAAGGATTTAAATGCCCAAATTTGAATTTAAATTTGAACAGTGTAGAAAAGTTTGATGGATGTGTATGAAAGTTACATCAATAAATAGGTGGGATTATTCTAAGAATTTAGGAGTTGGAATTATTGAATTTCAATAATTATTTTATCCCGTGGAATATTTGAAAGATTGACAGAAAAAGAAAAAGAAAAGGGACACTGTGCAACTAGGCCAGAACGGCCTTAGTGCAGTAGGCCCAGAGGGAAAAGAGGCCCAGGCGAACCAGCGCGCGCGCCAGATTTTTAAACCTGACGGGTGGGGCCCAGCTGTCAGTGGGGGATAGAGGGGGCGAGAGAGAGGTGATACGTCACCAACGCACTACTTTTCCAAACACTTTTGCCCTTGTTTTGGACTCTAACTTGCATGATTTGAATGAAACTAACTCGATCGTATTTTTTTCAGCAGAAGCGCCATGATGTTGTTTTATGTGTAGAAAACAAAAGTTCTCGGAATGTCCTGAAAATCCACGGAGGCACTTTTTGGAAAATATAAAAAATATTGGCAAAAGAATCAAGACCAGGGGCCCACACCCTGTCCATGAGGGTGGGAGGCGCGCCCACCCCCCTGGGTGCGCCCCCCTGTCTCGTGGGCCCCCTGAGGCTCCACCGACCTCAACTCCAACTCCATATATTCCGTCTCGTGGAGAAAAAAATCAGAGAGAAAGTTTCATCGCGTTTTACGATATGGAGCCACCGCCAAGCATTAATCTCTCTCGGGAGGGCTGATTTGGAGCCCGTTTGGGGCTCCGAAGAGGGGGATTCATCGCCGTCGTCATCATCAACTATACTCATCACCAATTTCATGATGCTCACCGCCGTGCGTGAGTAATTCCATCGTAGGCTTGCTGGACGGTGATGGGTTGGATGAGATTTACCATGTAATCAAGTTAGTTTTGTTAGGGTTTGATCCCTAGTATCCACTATGTTCTGAGATTGATGTTGCTATAACTTTGCTATGCTTAATGCTTGTCACTAGGGCCCGAGTGCCATGATTTCAGATCTGAACCTATTATGTTTTCATGAATATATGTGTGTTCTTGATCCTATTTTGCAAGTCTATAGTCACCTATTATGTGTTATGATCTGACAACCCCGAAGTGACAATAATCGGGATACTTCTCGGTGATGACCGTAGTTTGAGGAGTTCATGTATTCACTATGTGTTAATGCTTTGTTCCCATTCTCTATTAAAAGGAGGTCTTAATATCCCTTAGTTTCCACTAGGACCCCGCTGCCACGGGAGGGTAGGACAAAAGATGTCATGCAAGTTCTTTTCCATAAGCACGTATGACTATTTACGGAATACATGCCTACATTACATTGATGAACTGTAGCTAGTTCTGTGTCACCCGATGTTATAGCTATTACATGAGGAATTGCATCCGACATAATCATCCATCACTGATCCAATGCCTACGAGCTTTTCACATCTTGTGTTTCGCTTATTTACTTTTTCGTTGCTACTGTTACAATTCCTACAAAACTATTATCTTTACTTTTGGCACTGTTACGATTACTATCATACCACTTTGCTACTAAATACTTTGCTGCAGATACTAAGTTATCCAGGTGTGGTTGAATTGACAACTCAACTGCTAATACTTACGAATATTCTTTGGCTCCCCTTGTGTCGAATCAATAAATTTGGGTTGAATACTCTACCCTCGAAAGCTGTTGCTATCCCCTACACTTGTGGGTTATCAAGACTAATTTTTGGCGCCGTTGCCGGGGAGCATAGCTCTATTAGTTGAGTCACTTGGGATTTATATCTGTTGATAACTATGAGGAACTTGAAAGACGAAAGAACCAAAAAATTTCCCTCAACTACGAGGGGAGGTAAGGAACTGCCATCTAGCTCTGCACTAGATTCTCCTTCTGTTTTGGGTAAGCTTGCGACTCCTAAACCTGCTACTGCTATGAATTCTGATATGTCGCATGTTATTGATGATGCCACTTCTGCTATGCATGATACTTATGATGAAACTACTTCTGTGCGTGATACTACCTTGCCATTAGGTGAATTTCTTGATGAACAACTTGCTAGGGTTAGAGAGAATGAAATTATTGAAGATGCTATTATTGATGATAGTGATGATGAAAGTTCTCCCACTGATTATGAATTACCTGTTGTTCCTGAGGGTTATGTTATGGAGGAGGAAACTGCTAGAGCTATCTTTGCTTGCAAAGATAGATATGATCTTAAAAGGTTATTAGCTAAATGGAAGCAACAGTCTCTTAATGCTAGAATGAAACATGACCCTGCTTTTGCTACTTCACCTATCTATGTTACTGATAAGGATTATGAATTCTCTGTTGATCTTGAGATTATTACTTTAGTTGAATCTGATCTTTTTTATGGCTTTGAATCTGAAACTGTTGTGGCCCATCTTACCAAGTTAAATGATATCGCCACCCTGTTTACTCATGATGATAAATCTCGTTATTATTATATCCTTAAGATATTTCTGTGCACATTAAAGGGTGATGCTAAGACTTGGTATAATTCTCTTGCTCCTGGTTGTGTGCGTAGTCCCCATGATATGATTTATTACTTCTCTGCTAAATATTTCCCTGCTCATAAGAAACAAACTGCCTTGCGGGAAATATATAATTTTGTGCAAATCAAAGAAGAGAGACTCCCACAAGCTTGGGGAGGCTTCTCCGATATAATGCTTTGCTGATCATCCTCTTAAGAAAAATGAAATACTTGATATCTTTTATAGTGGACTAACCGATGCTTCCAAGGACTACTTGGATAGTTGTGCTGGTTGTGTTTTCAGGGAAAGAACCGTCGACGAAGCTGAATTACTATTGAATAATATGTTGACTAATGAAAATAATTGGACTCTTCTTGAGCCAATTCCTGAGGCAATTCCTGAACCAATTGAGCCAACTCCTGAGCCTATTCCTAAACCCACTCCGAAGAAGAGAGGTGTTTTGTTTCTCAGTCCTGAAGATATGCAAGAGGCAAAGAAATTAATGAAAGAAAAAGGTATTAAAGCTGAAGATGTTAAGAATTTACCACCTATTGAAGAAATACATGGTCTTAATATACCGCCTGTCGAAGAACCACATTGTCTTGATAACCCGACACAGGTAGTAAAGGTAAATTCTCTCTATAGATATGATAAAGTTGAAATCCCCTCTACTAGATTTCGTAGCCCATGCTTAGATGAATTTGATGACTTTATGGCTAGACAAGAAAGTTTTAATGCTTATGTTGGTAGAGAGTTAAAGAATAATGCTTCCGAGATAGGACGCGTGAGCGATAATATGGCTAGAGTTAAAGGTGAACTCAAACTCATTAGCAGATATGCTTCTATGGTTGCTACTCAAGCTGAGCAAGTACTTAAAGCTCAAAATGATTTGCTTGATGAATTAAATAATAAAAATGACTTTGCTATTTGAGTGGCTACTAGAACTGGTAGAATGACTCAGGAACCTTTGTATCCTGAAGGCCACCCTTAGAGAATTGAGCAAGATTCTCAGAGAAATAATTTAGAGGCATGTAGTTCTTCTAAAAAGAAGAAAAAGAAAAACAATACGACTTTGCATGCTTCTAGTGAACCTACTGTAGACACACCTGAGAACCCCAATGATATTTCTATTTCTAATGCTGAAACACAATCAGGTGATGAACATGAACCTAGTGATAATATTAAAGATAATGTTCATGTTGATGCTCAACCTAGCAAAAACAATGAAGTAGAGATTGAACCTGCTGTTGATCTTGATAACCCACAATCAAAGAATCAACGTTATGATAAGAGAGATTTTGTTGCTAGGAAGCACGGTAAAGAAAGAGAACCATGGGTTCAGAAACCCATGCCCTTTCCTCCTAAACCATCCAAGACAAAGGATGATGAGGATTTTGAGCGCTTTGCTAAAATGATTAGACCCATCTTCTTATGTATGCTCTTAACTGATATGCTTAAAGTAAATCCTTATGCTAAGTACATGAAGGATATCATTACAAACAAAAGAAAGATACCGGAAGCTGAAATTTCCACCATGCTTGCTAATTATACGTTTAAGGGTGGAATACCAAAGAAACTTGGAGATCCGGGGGTCTCGTGGAATTGTCACAGCAGATGTCCTCTTGCGAGGACTTAGTTGTGGAGCCATCGCAACTAGGAAGCTTAAAGGGGTTATCGGGACAAAGGACACGAGAGATTTATACTAGTTCGGCCCCTTACGGTGAAGGTAAGGCCTACGTCTAGTTGGGTTGGTATTACTTGATGTTCCGATGACCAAGGAGCGAGATATGTTATACCCGGTTCTCGATGAGTTGTTTCTTGCCCTAAGCTGCCAGCGGGTTGTCCCCTTATATACACGGGTGGACGCCTTGCGGCCTACAGAGTCCCGACCGGCTTATAGACAGTGTCCGGCTCGGTGACTTGTTAAGTCTACCTTATGTTACAAGTCATACCATCATGGCGGTTTACCACTATGGGCCTTAAGCCGCCTGTGGGCCTTAGACCCTTTATTGAACCGCCATCTGCATGCTTGGTCTTGGGCTTCTTTCTGATGAGTCTTCTTTGCATAACCCGGCCCCTCCTGGGCGGTTTACACAAATAGTTATATCCCCAACATTAGGCCCCTGATTAATTTGAACCGGTTCATGTCAATCTTAAAATACCTTAAGGAAAAAGTCTTCTGTCTTCTGTCTGTGTAGAGGTTATAACCCGCCATGACGTCATCTTCTGGATCCGTGATAACCCGCTGTGACGTCATCTTCCATTAAATTCATATTTTACTCTGTCATATCTTTAACGGATCTTTGTATTTACTGACCATTCCAAAAATCGAGGCGTCGGAGTCATTGGATAATGATGTTCGGTCTCCTTGTCTCTCGCGCCTTCTCAGTCAGCCCTTCCTTATAAATAGGCACGACCTAGGTCTTTTCCACTCTCCCCCTTCGGTCGTGTTCTTCCTCTCACTGTTTCTCTGTGGCTCGAGCTCCGCCGCCGCCGCCGTCGCAGATCTCCTCGTCCTCGCCAACTCAAGCCGCTGCATCAACCTGATTTGACCAGAAAACTATGACGAACCTCCGCAGCAACTCTGCATTAGTGTTCTTCGCTGTTCGTCAGGAACCCCTCATAGATTTCATCAGCACCGCTGTTTCTTGATCCTTAAGATGATATAAAACTGATGCGGTAGCTATTTCGCACCCATTTCGAATGCAAGTAGATTCCTCTTCTCTGTACAGAAGCCTTGTTTAGAACTGATGAACTTATCCGTACTAATTTTAGGTCTAGAATATTTTCTTTTCTGTGCACCTGTTTGATCCAAAATAATATCCGCCAACTGCAAAACCTGT
This sequence comes from Aegilops speltoides, assembly GCA_021437245.1. Lineage (NCBI taxonomy): Eukaryota > Viridiplantae > Streptophyta > Magnoliopsida > Poales > Poaceae > Aegilops > Aegilops speltoides. The sequence goes on from CM038143.1 coordinate 393,587,753, forward strand.
TTGTGCGACACTTAGGCAAAATCTGTTTCTGTCGGATCCATTTATTCGCAGCGACTCTTACCGCCGGCTTTCAAAAAAGATAACACTGAATCACAGCCTTACCAATTCCGGGCGGTTTAAAATAACTTAATTGCTTCTGATATTCATAGCGGCTTAACCGACCAGATATAATTAGTCATATGTCATTAGTCCCCGTCTTAAGCCGCCATTTTCAATAGACTTAAAAATACTTTCCTTCCGGGCTAAAATTGAACCGGAGCTTCTTATTTTGTCATAGGCTTCCGCTTACGTCATGGCACCTAAGGCAACCAAGGCTCTTGTGACCTGTAATTGGGTCCAATCCACTATCACAAAAAGCAAATTGTCTAAATTTGTGAAGTCTGGCCATCTGCCCAAGAAGGAGGTCATGTTTTATCGTGCCCTTGACCCGTCCGAGGAGAAACCTCAGCCCAAAGAAGGGGAGGTGATAGTTTTTACGGATCATATGAGCCGGGGATTTGCTCCACCCGGTTCAAAATTCTTCAGGGATGTTTTGCATTTCTTTGACCTCAGACCTCAAGACATCGGGCCCAATTCCGTGTCAAATATTTGCAACTTCCAAGTCTTCTGCGAGGTGTACCTGGGAGAAGAGCCCAATCTGCTTTTGTCCAGAGAGCTATTCTACTTAAACCGGTAGAATGAACGTGCTAACGGACGCAGTCTTGAACTTGGTGGCATCTCGATTCAGCGGCGGAGAGACTGTCTTTTTCCTTATGCTAAACTACCAAGTCATCCAAAGGATTGGAATCAGACGTGCTTCTACTGCCAGGACACTTCTTCGGCTGAGGAAAATCCTCTACCCGGCTTCCGCGCCGTGCGCCTTGAATCCAGCCACCCGTTGCCGGATAAACTGACTGCTGTTGAACGTCTGCCACTCGCTCACACCATTAGAAAAATCAAAGCTCTTTTGGGAAATGGCTTAGACGGCATCGACCTGGTCCGAGTCTGGGTCACTTGGCGAGTGCTTCCATTAAGCCACCGCCCCGGCTTAATGTGTACTTACTCAGGCGAGAAGGATGACCCACTGCGTCATAGTCCCGACGACTTACCAGATGATGTGGTGGAGGCTACGACCCAAACGTTGTTGAAAGAGGGCACGGTGACTAGTAATGCCTTTGGCTTACTTCCTTTCTGCAAGAAGAACCCGCCCCATGATGAGTCATCAACCTCAATGAATACTCTTTACTATATTACACCTTGCTTTTACTCATAACCCCTTATCTTTTTCACAGGCCGATGACAACTTCTGGAAGGTCAAGTATGACCATGAGGCTGCCAAACAAGCCAGAGCAGCCAAGAGAACCGAAAGAAAAGCCGCCAAAACAGGAACTTCAAGGAAGAAGAAGCCAAGCGCTTCAGATTTATTCAAATTGGACGACACTTCTGATGATGAAGAAGAGGTAATCCTTAATTCTCCTGACTCTTTTGTCATTATTTTATTGACATTCTATCCTTTCAGGACGATACGGGGAACAACCAAGCGGTTGACGAAGAGGTAACTATAATTTCCTCTGACTTAGAGCCTTTGCCAAAGCAAAAAATCCGAAGGGTGACCCGGAAAGTAAGATTTTCACATCCTCTAGCTTATCAAGATCCTCAATTTCTTTTGAAGCAACAACAGTTTGAAAGCCGGAGGCAGACCCGGACTAGCAAGGATGTAGAGCTCTCCTCCGGCTTACCTGACGCAACCAGGAAACGTCGGACTGAGGTTATCTCCAATTTACGTTTTGTTTTACTTTTGGCGGGTTTAATTCGCCAACCTCTCAATTCATCTGACTCCAATTATTAGGATACCTCTCCTTCCTCCGGCGAGTCTACGCAATCTAACATGCCAGCTTTCAAAACTGCCCCCGGGTAATGTAATTTTGTTTACCTTTTGCTTTACCTTACTCATGCCTTTGTACTCATCCTTCTGCCTTTGTCCACAGCGTGCAAGTGAAACCCAGTAAGAGGGCAAAAAAGAGTAAGCCGTCCCGAGACCCGGTCGTGACTGAACCGGAGCTTGGCACGGCTGCTCCTGATAGTTCTACCCATCAGCCGCCACCTGAACCAGCCTATGACATTCCAGCACCAACCTCTGATCCACCCGCCGGAGATACTCTCAACAGCTCTGATAACCCGGAAGCTCCTAGCTCGGCCAAGAAAATTGATCCAGAAGTTGAGATTCTGAAGACTCAGTTTGTTGAGCCAGGGCGGCCCACTGTCCTTGCCAAGTGCTCTGCTAAGGAGGAGCTTCTAGAACGCCGAAAGGCCAAGCTAGACATTGCTGACCATACTCATTTAAGCATTGGGGATGTAGTCTCTAGCTATCTCAATCAAGTACACAGCAGCCGTGACCTGGAAATTGACATGGTGAAGCAAATACAGCAAAAATCTGAGGTATAACTTATGCTACTTTTCTGAACCATACTTACTGTATCAGCCCCCAAGTCTATTGCTTATGAATAAGTATGCTGTAGACTTAGAAAACTGCTTAGCACTGCTTTGTATGGTTTAGAAAGAAGACATTTAACTCGGTTGTAACATGATACCTTGAACTTGCGATACACATTAGCCCCCAAGTGTCAAGTATCTTTGCTTGCAAAGTGCTTGGGACTTAATTTGCATGAACCGGCATTGTAAGTTAAAATTCTTCAGCATACATTAGCCCCCAAGTGTCAAGTATCTTTGCTTGCAAAGTGCTTAATGTTATCTTACCATGATTCTGATTATAACCCGACATCATTGCAGGCCACCATAAGTCAATTTGAGTCGGAGATTGCTGACCTGAAGAGCCGTCTGACAGCTCAAGAACTTGAAATTCAAAAGGCCAACTCCAAATTTGAATTCAGCGTCTCTGAACAAGAGAAGTTGAAGAAGAATTTTGAGGTGGAGAAGAAAATCTGGGCTGATGAAAAGGCTTCACTTTGGTGACCCGGCCGAGACAAAGAGAGGCATCACTTGCGAAGCAACAAATTAACTGTCGGCTTAAAGCGCTAGATATCTCAAATGGTCTCGACCATCTTGATGAGATTCTTGTGTATAACCTCAAATATTGTAATCCTTCCTTTGATGACTATTTTAATCGTTATCTCCAGCACACCTTATGTTTATGAACGCAGGCCCCAGGAGCACAAACCTCAAGCAGAACATGTTGATCAAACTGAAGGCGGTTTACACTCTAGTGGAGCAACTGTACACTGGGTCACAACGTGCTTTGGCCATTGTAGCTTTATCAAATAACACTCCCCACCTCCTGCAAGACGTGCTGAAGTGTCTTGCTATACTACCTCAACTGGTCCAAGATCTAAGGCGGGCATCCTCAAGAGCCGGGGCCATAGCCGCGTTGAGCCGAGCAAAAGCATGGATTCCAGAACTAGACCCGACCGACCTCGCTCTTGGATACCCGAGTCTGAAAGAGGATGGGACCATATTTGATGAACAGGATTTCACCGCCTGCGTCAAAGATATACGCCCGGTGACTACTCTCATTGGGAGCGACACTGACCTTACCAAGTATCAGCCGGGCTATGACAGTGAGAACCGGAGAATTCCAACACCTCCCTATGATGAAGTTAGCCTGATCCCTCCAACTCGTAAGCATACCTTTGCCCCTGAAGTGGACCCAGCCGGTTTAATAGATGATGAAGCTGAGTTTGAAGCCTTGAGTGGCATTGACTGGGCCTCGTCAACCTTCCAGGACAGGGTAGCCGACAGAGAGGCGGAGAAGGATAACCCGGAATCTTCAAGCCCACCAAAGGAGTGAACCGCCAGGCGTTTATGACTTTGTGAAAATAATGCTTCATTATTCAGACTCGGGGAGTCTTGTAATAGGGTAGAAAAACCTCTCAATTTTTGTCATGCCTTCGCGCATGTTTATGGCGCTTAATACTTTCGTAAGCCGCCATCACTATATATTTCCAGCTTATGTTGATCCTTTATTTCCTTGATGTTAAATTTGCTTGCCTTGTCCTGCATATAAAACAAGCAAAATTCCCTTGGCGGTTTATCGCATCGGGGGTCACATAAGGTATTGATAACCCAGAGTGCGAACCAAAACATCATATAAAGGCCGGTTTATGATTATATTTGTTAAACATAATCACAATAGCATACCTGCGATCCATTTGGTAATCTCGTCTGCTTATATGACCTACACCATGCGGGTAAATTCAACTCCTGAAAGTTGGAACATATAATGTTCACCTGGCACTTAACAACCTGGGGTGATCAATATTAAGTCGGAAGAACAAAAACCATCTCATAGTGCCTTCAAGAAGGTCTCAAGATAGTCAAATAATTATGCTTATGAAATATAATTGATAATAAACAATATTCAAAGGCTTCTGATTCGAATACGATCAGTAAACCGTTCCAAAGGGGTTAAGCTAAGATTCGGATACGATCATATAGCCCCCAGTGGCTTTGGCGTTGCCGATCAAGTGGGTATCGACAGCTATGTTCTCTTTGGTTCGAATACGACCTATGTTTGAACAGGAAGCCCCCAAGTGACCATAAAAGTTGTTTAATGACGCTGATTCGAATATGATCCACGTCAGACCCAAAGGGGTTAAGCTATGATTCAAATATGATCAAGAAGCCCCCAAGTGGGTTTGGCAGTATGTCGATCAAGTGAGTATCGACAGCTATGTTCTCTTTGGTTCGAATACGACCTATGTTTGAACAGGAAGCCCCCAAGTGATCATGGCTAGATTCAGATATGATCATAAGCCGTACCAAAGGGAAAGTCGGATTCAGATATGATCCGCTCCCTGTTGGTTGTTTCCACCACCTAATAAAGAAGACATATAAACCTTTAAGGGTAAAAAGGACAGAGGTCCTGCTTTATTGCTTTATATAATATATACATTGTCAAAATATATACATCTTGAGAGCCGGTGGCTCAAGTATAGTGAGGCTGAAGATGGGCGATATTCCACGGCCGGCGGGTCTCCTCCTCCGACTTACGTGAGTCTTTGTGCTCTCGAACATCGATAAGGTAGTATGACCCGTTGTTCAGATTCTTGCTGACCACAAAGGGTCCTTCCCAAGGAGGGGATAGCTTGTGCATATTAGACTGATCCTGGATGAGCCGGAGCACTAAATCGCCTTCCTGAAAGGTTTTGCTTCTAACCCGGTGGCTGTGATAGCGGCGCAGGTCTTGCTGGTAAATCGCCGAGCGGGCTATTGCTAAGTCTCGTTCCTCATCCAACAAGTCAAGTGCATCCTGACGAGCTTTTTTGTTATCAGCCTCAACGTAAGCCACCACGCGGGGTGAATCGTGACGGATGTCACTTGGCAAGACTGCCTCTGCTCCGTACACCATGAAGAAAGGGGTGTAACGTGTAGATCTGTTAGGTGTAGTGTTGATGCTCCATAGTACAGAGGGTAACTCCTCCACCCAACAACCCGGAGTCCGCTGTAAGGGGACAAAGAGCCGGGGCTTGATACCCTTCAGGATCTCCTGATTAGCTCTTTCTGCTTGACCATTGGATTGAGGATGAGCAACAGTCGAAACATCAAGCCGGATATGTTCTCATTGACAGAACTCTTCCATGGCACCCTTGGAGAGATTAGTGCCATTATCAGTTATAATGCTGTGTGGGAAACCAAAACGAAAGATCACCTTTTTCATGAACTGAACCGCCGTGGCTGCATCACACTTACTGACCGGCTCTACCTCAACCCACTTTGTAAACTTATCCACTGCCACCAAGAGGTGTGTCTTTTTATCCTTAGACCTATTAAAAGGTCCAACCATGTCAAGCCCCCAGACTGCAAACGGCCAAGTAATTGGAATCATCCTCAACTCTTGAGCCGGCACATGAGCTCATCGTGAGAATTTTTGACATCCGTCACATTTGCTGACTAGATCCTCCGCATCAGCATGAGCCGTTAGCCAATAGAAACCATGATGGAAAGCCTTGGCCACAAGAGATTTTGAACCGGCATGATGACCACAATCTCCTTCATGGATCTCACGAAGTATCTCCTGACCCTCCGTAGGCGACACACATCGTTGAAACGCCCCAGTGACACTGCGGTGATGTAACTCGCCATGAACAATCGTCATAGATTTGGACCGCCTGAAGATTTGTCTTGCCAAGGTCTCATCCTCAGGCAACTCTCCCGGGTCATATAGGTCAAATATGGCACTGTCCAATCCGGGATGACGTGAAGAGCTGCCACCAGCTGTGCCTCCGGATCTGGCACTGCTAGTTCTTCCTCTGTAGGTACCTTGACAGAAGGATTATGCAAAACATCGAGAAAGGTGTTAGGAGGCACCAGCTTACGCTGAGATCCCAACCGGCTTAAAGCATTAGCCGCCTCATTCTTCCTTCGATCAATGTGCTCCACTTGATAACCTTTGAAGTGCCCAGCCACAACATCTACTTCACGACGGTAAGCCGCCATAAGGGGATCCTTGGAGTCCCACTTGCCTGACACCTGTTGGGCCACGAGATCTGAATCGCCCAAGCATCTTACCCGGCTCAAATTCATCTCTTTGGCCATCCGGAGACCATGGAGTAAGGCCTCGTACTCAGCTGCATTGTTAGCACAAGGAAACATAAGACAGAGCACATAACAAAATTTGTCACCTCGAGGGGTAGTTAAAACAACTCCAGCCCCCGAGCCTTCTAACTGCCTAGACCCATCAAAGTGAATAGTCCAATATGTGTTATCTGGCTTCTCCTCAGGTGCCTGCAACTCTGTCCAATCATTGATAAAGTCCACCAAGGCTTGAGACTTAATAGCGGTACATGGCATGTACTTCAAACCATGAGGCCCAAGCTCAATAGCCCACTTGGCGACTCGTCCTGTGGCCTCCCATTTTTGGATGATGTCTCCCAAGGGGGCAGAACTTACCACAGTTATAGGATGACTTTGGAAGTACCGCTTCAGCTTCCGGCTTGCCATAAACACTCCGTAAACAAGTTTCTGCCAATGTGGATATCTTTGTTTAGACTCAATGAGCACCTCACTGATGTAGTAAACCGGCCATTGAATTGGATGCTCCTTGCCTGCCTCCTTACGCTCCACCACGATGGCAACACTGACGGCTCGTGAATTAGCAGCCACATATAACAACAACGACTCTTTATCAATGGGAGCCGCAAGGACCGGCGGCTCGATAAATTGTCTCTTTAAATCTTCAAAAGCGGTATTAACAAACATCCACCGAGACATAAAAAGTGTCATTTTCTTCATCATCTAATACAGCGGTAGGGCCTTCTCACCTAACCGGCTTATGAAACGGCTTAAAGCAGCAACATGACCCGCCAGTTGCTGAACATCATTGATGCACGCCGGTTTAGCCAGAGTGGTAATTGCCTTGATCTTCTTCGGATTAGCTTCAATGCCTCTGTTTGAAACCAGAAAACCCAAGAGCTTGCCTGCAGGTACGCCAAATACACACTTGGCCGGGTTAAGCATCATCTTATAAACCTAGAGATTATCAAAGGTCTCTTTCAAGTCGGATATCAAAGTTTCCTTCTCTCTGGACTTCACCACGATGTCATCCACATAAGCATGAACATTGCGCCCAATCTGATCGTGGAGACAGTTCTGTACACATCGCTGATAAGTCGCCTGAGCACTCTTGAGCCCGAATGGCATAGATACATAACAGAAGGCTCCAAACGGAGTGATGAAAGCTGTCCTCTCTTGGTCCTTAACTGCCATTTTGATCCGATGATAACCAGAGTAAGCATCCAAAAAACTCAAACGCTCGCAACCCGCCGTAGCATCAATGATTTGGTCAATACGGGGGAGAGTAAAGGGATCAGCCGGACAAGCCTTATTTAAGTCCGTGTAATCCACACACATCCTCCAGGTGCCATTCTTCTGGAGCACGAGCACCGGGTTAGCCAACCACTCTGGGTGAAAAACTTCAACAATAAACCCAGCCGCTAAGAGCCGGGCGACTTCCTCTCCAATAGCTTTCCGTCTTTCTTCGTTGAACCGTCAAAGAAACTGCCTGACCCGCTTCTACTTCGGATCAATATTAAGAGTGTGCTCAGCGAGTTATCTCTGTACACCCGGCATGTCAGAAGGTTTCCATGCAAAGATGTACCGGTTCTCATGGATGAACTCGATGAGCGCGCTTTCCTATTTAGGATCCAAATTGGCACTGATACTGAACTACTTAGATGAATCACCTGGATTGAAATCCACAAGCTTGGTTTCAGCAGCCGACTTAAACTTCATCGCCGGGTCATGCTCGGTGGTTGGCTTCTTTAGAGAGGTTATATCCACCGGGTCAATGTTGTCTTGATAAAAATTCAGTTCCTCTGCTGCACAAATAGACTCAGCATAAGCCGCATCACCCTCCTCACATTCCAAGGCTACCTTTCAACTTCCATGCACGGTGATGGTGCCCTTGTGACCCGGCATCTTAAGCTGCAGATAAACATAGCACGGCCGTGCCATGAACTTGGCATAAGCCGGCCGCCCGAATAGAGCATGATATGGACTCCTGATTTTGACCACCTCAAACGTCAATTTCTTAGCCCTGGAATCATACTCATCTCCAAAGGCCACTTCCAGTTCAATCTTGCCAATTGGATAAGCTGACTTACCAGGAACCACTCCATGAAAAACAGTGTTGGACGTCTTCAAATTCTTATCAGTTAACCCCATGCGTCGAAAGGTCTCATAATAGAGGATATTGATGCTGCTACCCCCATCCATGAGTACCTTAGTGAATTTATATCCACCAACCTGAGGTGCTACCACCAAGGCTAACTAACCCGGATTATCAACCCGGAGGGGGTGATCCGCCCTGCTCCATACAACGGGCTGTTCTGACCACCTCAAATAACGGGGAACCGCCGGCTCAACAGAATTTATCGCCCTCTTATGAACCTTCTGGTCACGTTTGCACAAGCTGGTGGTGAACACGTGATACTGCCCACTATTCAACTGCTTTGGATGGCTTTGATAACCCGACTGCTGCTGCTGTTGCTCCCCTTGACCAGACTGTTGTTGATTATAACCGCCTTGATGTCCCTGGAAGCCAGAACTTGAACCACCGCCCGGGCCATGAAAACTGCCATCTCCTGAGCCGCCGCCCGACCCATGATTGCCATCAAACGTGTTGGAATTCTTAAAAGCCTTCATGATCGCGCAATCTTTCCATAAGTGGGTGGCGGTTCGTTCCCGGGTGCCATGTCTCGGGTAAGGCTCATTGAGTAGCTGCTCAAGAGATGGGCCTGACCTGCCAGATCAAGGGGGCGGTTTCCCCTTACGTCTCTGATTATTACCCTGCGCATTGGCATTGGCCACAAACTCCGAGTTACCCTCCGCCTTACGCTTATTGCCTCCTTGATTCATCGGGTTATGCTGCTGGCCCTTTCCATTGCCGTTCTTCTTTCCCTTCCATGTCTTTTCCTCATCAGACGCGAGATCCTTGGTACTATCAGAGTCGGCGTATTTAACTAAAGCTGCCATCAGCGTACCCATGTCGTTGCAATCGCGCTTAAGGCACCCCAGTTTTTGTCTGAGCGGCTCAAAGCGACAGTTCTTTTCCAACATAAGGACTGCAGAGCCGGCATCCATCTTATCAGACGAATGTATTATCTCCTTGACCCGGCGCACCCAATGAGTTGTGGATTCACCCTCCTCCTGCTTACAATTTGTCAAGTCCACAATCGACATGGATTGCTTTCAAGTGTCTTTGAAGTTCTGGATGAATCAGGCCTTTAGCTCTACCCATGAATTTATGGAATTGGGCGGCAAGCCCTTTAACCAAGACCAGCCGTTCCATCCAACATCATGGTGAAGTACTTAGCCATTGCCGTGTCGCTGACCTCCAACAGCTCCATGGCCATCTCATAACTTTCAATACATGCTCCGGGCTGTAAGTCGGCCATGTAATTCGGCACCTTTTGAGGTCCCTTGAAGTCTTTGGGTAGGCGTACATTATGCAAAGCTGGTACTAAACATGGAACACCGCCGGTTCTAGTAGCCACTCCCGTCTCAACAGAAGTCGTCGGATACTCTGGGAAATCTTGATGAGCCGTCTGCTGAGCCGCTAGCTGAGCCGCCCGTTTGTTCTCCTGACGTATTCTGTCTTGTACCAGGTTATAGCCGCCGGGCTGGTTACGGCGCTGGGCGTTTCTTGACAAAGCTTCTGACTCCATGTGCCTGCTGTAACTTGGACTCTGGTTTTGACGAGGCGGTGCTAACCAAGGCGGAGGAGTTGAATGAATCCTGTCCCGGCTATAAGAATAAGTCTCTTGCTAAGCCAGGGCCGTCTGGACAAGTTCTCTGATCCTCTGGGTCTCCACCGCTGTCGGATCATCTCCGTCCACTGGGAGAGCCACCAAACGTGCTAATGCTGCGATTAAATTCTCCATGGGGTTGGAAAAGTGACCCGGTGGTATTGGCACGTAACGGGGCGGTGCCATGTTCCCATGAGGAGGTGCCATCTCCCGAGGCTGAGCCGGTCCTCCTGTTTCGGCTGTCATAAACTGATTTGCATCTGGCGGGTTACTTGGGCCGGCTCCGGGTGTAGCAAAAAGATTCCGAGGATCATAAACCAGAGGTAAACGGGACTGAGTTTTCTGATGTCTCCTCCTCATCACCTCGTTAGAAGCGTTCAGGCTCATTGCAAGCTAGAAGGCCTCCGACTGTAGCCGTTGTGCCTGTGCATCCAAAGCCGCCCGTTCCGTGGCTAACCTGGTGTCCTCAGCTGCCAAGGCCTCCTTGGCCCGAGCTATTTCCTCGTGCACCCGTGCCACCTCCGCGTCATGCTCATCTTTATTTGTAGGAATAACCGTGGTGGTTAACAGGGCCGTAAGCTTATCCATGAGATCTATCAGCACCTGAGCCGGCGGGCGCACAAGGCCTCCTGCCCCGGCTGCTCCTGACCCGGATGTTATCGCTGTAGCGATTGTAGAGTTTTGGCCGGGTTGAGTCCCAGCCATGAAGACTCCTGCCCATCTTGGCGGCTCATAGGGGTCCGGAATACTAGTGCCATCGGAACAGCCCCCAAGCACGCCGTCTTGCACTTGGTACAGCGAATCTGTTGAACCGGCGGACGAATCACCGTCAGCGAGGACGGCCGTCTCACCACCATCTTCAGATCCTTCAGAAAGTTCCTCTCCGTGGATGTTGTCCACGAAGGCACGCTTCATGATGGGTTGAACTCGGGCCTTTCTCGCACGCTGAGCCGTCTCGACGAGGTCGGTGCAGCCATCCGGCTCAGGGCCCGGCTCACCAATCCGACCGATGAAGACGTGGATTCCGCCGAAGGGGACCCGGTACCCGTACTCAATTGAGCCGGCATCGGGGCCCCAGCCTTCGTCGTTGATGTAGATCTTTCCGCGACGACTCTTGGTCATCCGGCCCATTGCGTATCCCTTGAGCCCTTTGAAGTTGCCCTTCAAGAACTCAAATCCACCGTGCGCTGGCCCCATGGTGGGCGCCAACTGTCGTGGAATTGTCATGGCAGATGTCCTCTTGCGAGGACTTAGTTGTGGAGCCATCGCAACTAGGAAGCTTAAAGGGGTTATCGGGACAAAGGACACGAGAGATTTATACTAGTTCAGCCCCTTACGGTGAAGGTAAGTCCTACGTCTAGTTGGGTTGATATTACTTGATGTTTCGATGACCAGCGAGCGAGATATGCTATACCCGGTTCTCGATGAGTTGTTTCTTGCCCTAAGCCACTTGGTAGTCGTCCCCTTATATACGGGTGGGCGCCTGCGACCTCTGAGTCCCGACGGCTTATAGGCGATGTCCGCTCGGTGACTAGTTAAGTCTACCTTATGTTACAAGTCATATCATCATGGCGGTTTACCACTATGGGCCTTAAGCCGCCTATGGGCCTTAGACCCTTTATTGAACTGCCATCTTCATGCTTGGTCTTGGGCTTCTTTCTGATGAGTCTTCTTTGCATAACCCGGCCCCTCCTGGGTGGTTTACACAAATAGTTATATCCCCAACAGGGGGTACGAACTATACCATGCTCCATTAAAAGAAATCATGTTAGAACTGCTTTATGTGATCTTGGAGCCGGTGTTAGTGTTATGCCCCTCTCTTTATATCGTAGACTTGAATTGAATAAGTTGAGACCTACTGAAATATCTTTGCAAATGGCTGATAAATCAACTGCTATACCTGTCGGTATTTGTGAGGATGTGCCTGTTGTGGTTGCAAATGTCACTATCTTAACGGACTTTGTTATTCTTGATATTCCCAAGGACGATAGTATGTCGATTATCCTTGGTAGACCCTTTTTGAATATTGCAGGGGCTGTTATTGATTGCAATAAAGGCAATGCCACTTTTCATGTTAATGGTAATGAGCATACGGTACACTTTCCGAGGAAACAATCTCAAGTTCATAGCATCAATTCTATTGGAAAAGTTCCAACTATCATTATTGGAGGTTTTGAATTTCCTCTCCCTACTGTCAAGAAAAGTATGATATTCTTATTGTTGGGGATGTTCATATCCCTGTTGAGGTAACTTAGTGTTGTTTGAATTCTCCGGTTCCGTGTTATTCGGAATGAGTTTGTTAACAAGACTTGATCAACCTTGTTAGTGGATTCATTTTGATGATCATGGGATGGATGAAACTAGAAGGCACAACCTTCTGTACCCTCTTTTTACTTTTTGTTATTTAGAATAAATAAAGCAAAAATAGTTTTATCTGCCTGTTTTCTGAATTATCCGTGCAATAAAAAATATCCCGAAAATAAAAGTGCTCCGAATGCCCTGCAAATTTAGTATGATTTTTTATGAAATATTTGAGGATTTTAGGCACTGAAATCACTGCAGGAGGGGCAAGCACTAGGCCACGAGAGTGGAGGGCGCGCCCCCTGTCTCGTGGGCCCTTGGTGGACCCCCTCCACTTATGCCAGCACCCACACACTCCATCTTCTTCCCAAAAAAATCTGCATCCAGCTCAAGCACGAGTTCTAGCTCATTTTGCTGCGATTTTCGATCTCCTTGCTCAAAGCTCCATTCACAAAACTGCTTTGGGAGATTGTTGCTTGGTATGTGACTCCTCTATTGGTCCAATTAGTTTTTGTTCTAGTGCTTTATTCATTACAAATTTTTGCTGCATAGGTGACCATGTTCTTGAGCTTGCATGTTAAATTTATGAGGTCTCAAGCAATTCTAATGCATGATATAGGCTCTAGGCACTTGTAGGAGTAGTTGCTATCAATCTTGTTTAGTTTTATTCACTTTTATTTTGAAGTTACTAAAATTTCAGAAATTTTCAGAAAATGCTAAGGAGACTTTTGAGGGGCTCTTCTAGCCAAGGCTCTCAGGAAAAACAAGCTAAAGAGAAGGAAAAAGCCAAGTATAATCTTCCTCGCGTAGCAGAAGTACGGCCGTGTGAATGGCCATGCGATAATTTCTTGAAAGAAGCTGGATTTCATGAAGATCTTTATTCTTTGATCGAGAATGCAGACCTCACCGATTTCCTCCATGATCGGATCGATCAGTATCTCTTACTTACCAATACTTTCGTGCAAATTTTTTATTATTATCCTAAGAAGTCACCACCTTCAGTATCATTTCATTTATATGTTGAATTCAGAGAAATGTCTTTACATAATTTTTGCATGGTGTGTAGGATACCCTTTGACGGAAAATTAGAGAACCTAATCGTAAAGATGTGGATGGCTTTATTAACACTATCACTGTAGAGGATCCAAAGAAGGGTTCCGATGCGAAAATCTCTAGCATACACTTTCCTGTTTTACGCTACTTTGCCATATTTGCTAGTAGATGCTTGATTGGTCGTGGAAATAGTCGAAACTTTAATGTTGCTGATATTATCATTCTTCATCATGCCTTGTTTGGAGATAATAGTTTTAGTATGGGTGCCGTCATTGCCAAACGGCTAAGCCTGAATCGTACAAAAGGCCCCATCTTTGGAGGTATTTATGCTTCACGTCTTGCTAGACATTTTGAGATACCTATTAGGCACCATGAGAAAGAGGAGACAAAATTGCCTCCTTACATTTTAGATTACAAGAGCATGGTAGCACATGAGTTCATTGTTGACAACAAAGAAAAGATGCTCTTGTATAACCTGAGATTTAATAAGAAACACAATGAGACTATTATTTTGCCTGCGCCTCTATTGTTTGATTTGACTGCAGATATTTTTCTTGTCACACCGGAAGAGGTGTACGCTCATCGAGGCCAAGCATCCACTCCAGAACCTGAACCTGAGCCAGAACATGAACTGGACCCTTATCGTGCATCATCCTACCAGTGGGACCCGGAGATGGCCAGCCAGTGGTATCCTGATTTCACCTCCTAGTACACCGGGGAGAGTAGCAGCGGTCCTTGGCAATAAACCAACTTAGGCCAAAAGCCTAAGCTTGGGGGAGTACGTATTTCTCACTGACTTTACATTCATGTTCACACACTATTCTAGTCGTCGGTGCTCATACTCTTTCATTGTATTATCCATGTTAGTTTAATATTCCTTTTTCTTGCTTTCTTCTTGTGTGTTTGATAAACCTTAAGAAAAACCAAAAAAAATAGTTAGTTTAATTTCCATGCTTGTAGTAGAAATTAAAATGAAAACCCAAAAAGATTTCTCGTTCTTCTTCTTACTTGTTGAGAGCTTTCCCGTGTAAATAGTTTTCTTTTCTTTTCTTTACTTTGGGGGTCGAGAAGACCATATTGAAAATGTTTAGTGGCTCTCATATGCATGATTGTTTATTTAACTTAGATCCCATATTACCCTGTCTTCTCTCTTGAGTTGAATGCTTGCGATTCGGCTTAGTCAATGCCGTGCACTATTATTATTATACACATCGTTCGGTCGTGCAAGTGAAAGGCAATAATGACGATATATGATGTACTTATTGAAATGAGAAAAGATGGTATGAACTCGACCTCTCTTGTTTTTGTAAATATGACGAGTTCATCGTTCCTGATTCAGCTTATTATGAAGTAAACATATTTGCAATGACATTTAGAGATTATAGTTGCTTGTGCCATGCTTGATTAGCTATGAGTTATAATGGTTTACCTTGCGTGCCAACATGCTATTAGAATGATTATGATGTGGTATGATGGGATGGTATGCTCCTTTGAATGAATTGAGTGACTCGACTTGGCACATGTTCACGCATGTAGTTGAAACAAATCAACATAGCCTTCGTGATATTTATGTTGATGGTAGATTATATCCTACTCATGCTTGTACTTGGTGTGAATTAATTTTAATGCATGTTTATGACTGTTGTCGCTCTCTCAGTTGGTCGCTTCCCAGTCTTTTGCTAGCCTTCACCTGTACTAAGCAGGAATACTGCTTGTGCATCCAAACTCCTTAAACCCCAAAGTTGTTCCATATGAGTCCACCATACTTTCCTATGTGCGATATTTACTTGCCGTTCCAAGTAAATTTGTATGTGCCAAACTCCAAACCTTCAAATAAAATTCTGTTTGTATGCTCGAGCAGCTCATGTTTCAACTAGGGCTACCTATATCTTCCATGCTAGGTGGGTTATTCTCAAGAGGAGTGGACTCCGCTCCTCATTCACGAAAAGGACCGGTAACCGGGATGCCAAGTCCCATGATCCAAAAAGATCAAAGCAAATCAAAATAATTAAACAAAACTCCCCCAGGGCTGTTGTTAGTTGGAGGCACTTGTTGTTTCGAGCAAGCCATGGATTGATGCTTGTTGGTGGTTGGGGGAGTATAAACCTTTACCATTCTGTTTGGGAACTGCCTATAATGCATGTAGTATGGAAGATACAGCCATCTCATAGTTGTTGCGTTGACAGCGAAAGTATGCCGCTCAAAATTTTATTCAATCTCCATTTTAAAATCGAGCTCTGGCACCTCTACAAATCCCTGCTTCCCTCTGCGAAGGGCCTATCTATTTACTTTTATGTTGAGTCATCACCCTTCTTATTAAAAGCACCCACTTGAGAGCACACTGTCATTTGCATTCATTACTATTGGTCTATATTGAGTATGACTTGACTGGATCTCTTTTACCATGTATTACAATGTTTAGTTAGTCCTTGATATTTAAAGGTGCTCTCCATTTATGTTTTGTGGTCTCAGAAAGGGCTAGCGAGATACCATTTTGTTATATCATGTTATGATTGTTTTGAGAAAGTGTTGTCATCCGAGTTTTATTATTATGGCTCGCTAGCTGATTATGCTATTGATATGAGTAACTGTGAGACCGTGGTGTTATTGTGAGTATGGTTAGTTCATAATATTTCTTTGAAACACGAATCTTGGCTTTACATGTTTACAACAACAAGAGCAAACAAAGTTTGTAAAAGTTTTTCTTTATCACTTTCGGTTTATCAACTGAATCGCTTGAGGACAAGCAAAGGTTTAAGCTTGGGGAGTTGATCGTCTCCAACGTATCTACTTTTCCAAACACTTTTGCCCTTGTTTTGGACTCTAACTTGCATGATTTGAATGAAACTAACCCGGACTGACGCTGTTTTCAGCAGAACTGCCATGATGTTGTTTTATGTGTAGAAAACAAAAGTTCTCATAATGTCCTGAAAATCCACGGAGGCACTTTTTGGAAAATATAAAAAATACTGGCGAAAGAATCAAGACCAGGGGGCCCACACCCTGTCCACGAGGGTGGGGGGCGTGCCCACCCCCCTGGGCGCGCCCCCTATCTCGTGGGCCCCCTGAGGCTCCACCGACCTCAACTCCAACTCCATATTATCCGTCTCGCGGAGAAAAAAAATCTGAGAGAAAGTTTTATCGCGTTTTACAATACGGAGCCACCGCCAAGCCCTAATCTCTCTCGGGAGGGCTGATCTGGAGTCCGTTCGGGGCTCCAAAGAGGGGGATTCGTCGCCGTCGTCATCATCAACCATCCTCCATCACCAATTTCATGATGCTCATCGCCGTGCATGAGTAATTCCATTGTAGGCTTGCTGGACGGTGATGGGTTGGATGAGATTTACCATGTAATCAAGTTCGTTTTGTTAGGGTTTGATCCCTAGTATCCACTATGTTCTGAGATTGATGTTGCTATGACTTTGCTATGCTTAATGCTTGTCACTAGGGCCTGAGTGCCATGATTTCAGATCTGATCCTATTATGTTTTCATGAATATATGTGTGTTCTTGATCATATCTTGCAAGTCTATAGTCACCTATTATGTGTTATGATTTGACAACCCCGAAGTGACAATAATCGGGATACTTCTCGGTGATGACCGTAGTTTGAGGAGTTCATGTATTCACTATGTGTTAATGCTTTGTTCCGGTTCTCTATTGAAAGGAGGCCTTAATATCCCTTAGTTTCCACAAGGACCCCGCTGCCACGGGAGGGTAGGACAAAAGATGTCATGCAAGTTCTTTTCCATAAGCACGTATGACTATTTACGGAATACATGCCTACATTACATTGATGAACTGGAGCTAGTTCTGTGTCACCCTATGTTATAGCTATTACATGAGGAATCGCATCCGACATAATCATCCATCACTGATCCAATGCCTATGAGATTTTCACATCTTGTGTTTTGCTTATTTACTTTTCCGTTGCTACTGTTACAATTCCTACAAAACTATTATCTTTACTTTTGCCACTGTTACCATTACTATCATACCACTTTGCTACTAAATACTTTGCTGCAGATACTAAGTTATCCAGGTGTGGTTGAATTGACAACTCAACTGCTAGTACTTAAGAATATTCTTTGGCTCCCCTTGTGTCGAATCAATAAATTTGGGTTGAATACTCTACCCTCGAAAGCTGTTGCGATCCCCTACACTTGTGGATTATCAAGAGGTGAGGATGACAGGCGGGGCCCGCCTGTCATCTCTGACCTCGAGACCAGAGGGCCAGCGTGCTCACCGGGTGATGCTGGGCATGATGGGTCATGCTGACGGCAAAGTTGGACTCAACGTGGAGTCGCCGTTCGGGTGGTGGTGGTGGACGTCGCCGGAGTTGCCTGGATCGCCAGCGACGAGGAAGCACAGCGGAGGAGCATCGAGCGGTGGTCGTTCCTGTCGACTCTGGCTGCAAACGAGGCGGGTAAGAGAGGGGAAATGGTCAGTGGGAGGAGGCGGCTTCAGATCATGGCAGAGGAGGAGCGGGGAAGGCATGTACCTCGCAAACTCCAGGGAGCCGAAGCGGCGGAGCTCGAGCTCGATCTCGAGCCTGGGTGCTCCTGGAGACGAACTGGGGTGCAGGGGGTGGATTGGGTGGTGCAGAGAGCAAGGGGTGAGGAGAGAATGGCACGGGGAGGCCTATAAATAGCTTGACCGTGGTTCACCATGGACTAGTGGGCCGACGAGGCTGTTGTCATTGCTGTGGGTCACGGGGGCTCAAATGAGCGTGTCTGGGGCATTTGTGGAGGTGGTCCACGACCAGTGGAGGGAAGAGAGGGAGCGGCGGGGGGTGCCAGAGTGCCGCGCGTGTGAGCGTGCTCATTGGAGCCCTCGGGCAGCCATGGCGCGCGTGTGAGGGAGGCAGTAGGAGGGAGAAGGAAGAGAGGGACCAGGGTGTAGCGTGCTGCGGATGCCTAGGCGCATCGTTGGGCGCGCTGGGGAGGCCCGAGGTGGTTGGCAGGGGGCGGCTACAGTGCGGGAGTGCACTGTAGCATGCTCCAGAGCGCGTGTATGGCTGGCAATGCATATTTTCAGCAAGATGGGAGCGTACTTTGGTGTCTAACAGGTCTAGGAGGGAGTAAAGAAAGGGGGTGGTGCATTGGATGCCATGGATGGCCACTAGAGTGAGGAGGGAGGTGAATAAGAGAGAGAAGCTACTATCTAGGGGGGTAAATGAGGGTGTTTCACCCTTCAATCATTGAGAAAAAGCCAGGGAGAGCCACTTGAGGTAGAAGAGGTCTAGGAGGGGCTGTGGTAAAAAGTATAACTCATGGAGATTAGTGTAAGTGGTCAAAGTGGTGTTTTTAGAAAAATGGCAGAAGGTGTTTGTTGTTGATTTGGGCAAGAAGATGAACTCCTCTTGTCATAAGGCTTGACAGGGTCAACTGGCATGAGAAAATAAGTGGTTCCACCAAGATTGAGTCCATTTGGGCAAAGTTTCCAACGCAACTTTTGTAAACCCTAGAAATCAACAAAAATGAGTTTTCCAAGATCTAGACATGCAAAACTATTCTCCTTGATGCACCACTTGGTGTAGTGTCATCATTTAGGGTTTAGAACAAGCCCACAAAGGTTGAGAGCAAAAGGCGAAAGTTGACAATGTAAAGTTGTTCAAATTTGATTTTGGACAGAGAGGGTTTTGGGGCACTTTTGTGAACCAAAACAATTTGTATTGGGATGAAACCTTGCAAGATCGTCACATTATGCATGTGTGACTTGCTAGAATTATCTTGGAATTTTTAGAGAATATTTCCTTTGTAAATATGTCAAAAGCTTGAAATATCCAGAAAGGGTTTTTGAGGGGTTTGATCAATATTCTGAACATGACCATGTGTTGAAACCCTTATATATGGACAATATATGTCCACTGAGTGTCCCTAAATTTTCACAAATATTTTTAAAGCATTAAAATAATTTTAACCTATTAAAGACCATTTCTGGCCTAAAGAAAAAGCCTTTAAATAAAATAGCAAAATAGCTTTGAAAATTATATTTTTGTGGTTTTGGGGAGTCCTATACCTAATAGGAGTCAAACATACTCTTTGAAAGATTTTTCATACCCCAAATCAAGTACTTGTAGTGCAAACCTCAATTTAGGTTTTTTTTGGAAAACTAAATTTAGAAAGTGCTTTTTGGCCAAATTATTTTTTTAAGAAAATTCTATATTATACTATACACATGGCATGATCATTGGGGCAAAAGTTTGGAGCAAGGATGTGAAGTATAGAAGGCAGAGCTAGAATATGGCTTTCATGAGCACTTGAAATCACAGACAGAAATCCAGTTCCAATAAAAAGCCAAATGAAGTGTAAAAGTTTTTGCTGGTCTAAATTTTCATGCTTTATTAATGCAAATGACATGTTACAAAAAGCAGGGTGTGACAGACCTACCCCCTTACAAGAATCTCGTCCCCGACATTCCTAAACTAGGCTTTGAAAGAGATCGGGAAACTCGGATCTAAGGTAGTCTTCACGTTCCCAGGTGGCTTCTGCTTTAGTGTGGTTGCTCCACTGGACCTTGAAGTACTTGATGGTGTGGCTTCGCGTATGTCATTCTGCTTCATCCAAAATGCGGATGGGCCTCTCACGGTAGGTCAAATCAGGCTAGAGGTCAATGGCTTGGTGATCGACATCCTTGTAGAGATCGGGCTTGTCTGGAACTTGGAGACACTTCGAGAGTTGTGACACGTGGAATATATTGTGCACATTGGATAGTTCAGGTGGTAGTTCCAACTGGTGAGCCACTTCTCCTCGTCGTGTGGTGATCTTAAAGGGGCCAATAAATCTTGGTGCGAGCTTCCCCTTAACGTGGAAACACTTGGTTCCCTTAAGGGGGTTACCCGTAGGTACACATGGTCTCCGACTAGGAAGTTCACCTTTCGGCGACGAGTGTCGGCAGAGCTCTTCTGTCTTGACTTGGCGGTCTTCAGACGCTCTCTGACTAGCTGCACTTGTTCTTCTGCTTTGCGGAGAACTTCTGGTCCAAAGACTAGCCCTTCTCCGGTCTCTGACCAATTGAGGGGTGTGTGACACTTGCGTCCATACAACACTTAAAATGGTGCCATCCAGATACTTTATTGATAACTATTATTATAGGAGAACTCAGCAAACGGAAGACAATCTTCCCACTTAGCTCCATAAGCTAGGACACAGGCTCGGAGCATGTCTTTGAGAATCTGATTCACTCGTTCTGTCTGGACTACGGTCTGTGGGTGGAAAGCAGTGCTGAAAGACAACTTAGTTCCCATGGCCTCTTGGAACTTCTTCCAGAACCTCGAGGTAAATTGGGTTCCTCGATCGGACACAATCTCCTTGGGAACATAAAGGCTTACGATTCTGTCGATGTATAGAGTTGCCAGCTAGTTGCCATCATAGGTAGTCTTGACAGGAATGAAATGGGCCACTTTGGTCAAATGGTCGACTATAACCCAGATGGAGTCATGACCCTTATTTGACTTGGGTAATCCAGTGATGAAATCCATTCCGACTTTATCCCATTTCCACTCGGGAACCTTGAGTGGTTGGAGCAATCCAGCAGGTTGCTGATGTTCAACCTTGACCCTTTGGCATACATCACACTTTGCAACATAGGTGGCAATCTCCTTTTTCATCCCGTGCCACCAGAATCTTTCCTTTAGGTCTTGATACATCTTGGTTCCTCCAGGATGGATGGAATACGGGGTGTCATGAGCTTCTTGCAAGATCAGATTCTTGAGCTCAATCTTGTTGGGCACGCAAATGCGATTCCCAAACCACACAACTCCTTGCTCATCCTCTGAGAACCTTGGGGCTTTGCCCACCTTGATCTTCCTCTTGATGCCTTCAATACTCTCGTGTCCCTTCTGAGCTTCCTTAACATCATCCATCATGGTAGGCTTGACTTCGAGGTTGGCCAAGAATCCTGGTGCAACCAGTTCCAATCCGAAGCCTTCAAATTCTTCATACATGGCGGGTAGCCTTTCCTTAAGCATAGTATTCAAGGAACAAGCCTTTCTTCTTAAGGCATTTGCTACCGCATTAGCCTTTCCAGGGTGGTATTGGACATTGAGGTCATAGTCCTTGATCAACTCTAGGCACCTCCTTTGCCTCATGTTCAATTCCTTTTGAGTGAAGATATACTTCAAACTCTTGTGGTCGGTGTATATCTCACACCGCTTCCCTAGAAGGTAATGTCGCCAGGTCTTTAAGGTGTGAACTACAGATGCCAACTCGAGATCATGAGTAGCATAGTTCTCTTCATGAGGACGTAGCTGTCTGGATAGATATGCTACGACTCTGCCTTCTTGCATCAGGAAACCCCCGACTCCGGTTCTTGATGCATCACAATATGTCACAAATTCCTTGTGAATATCCGTTGTGGCCAGAACTGGGGCGGTCGTTAATCTCTTCTTCAGCTCCTGGAAGCTCGCTTCACACTTTGCTGTCCACTCAAACTTCTTGTCCTTCTTCAAGAGCCGGGTCATAGGTCGGGCAATGCTTGAGAATCCTTCAACGAACTTGCAGTAATATCCCGCGAGTCCGAGGAAGCTTCTGACTTCCTTCACATTGCTCGGGGTTTGCCATTCAGTCATGGCTTGAATCTTGGTGGGATCCACTGACAACCCTTCGGTATTCAGTACATGACCCAAGAATCCAACTTCATGTAACCAAAATTTGCACTTGCTGAACTTGGCATAAAGTTGGTGCTCTCGAAGCTTATCTAGGACCATTCTCAAGTGTTGCTCATGCTCTTCTTCAGACTTGGAAAAGATGAGTATGTCATCAATGAAGATGACAACAAACTTGTCCAGGTACTCCATGAAAACCTTGTTCATGAGGTACATGAAGTAGCACATGCATTGGTTAACCCAAACGTCATGATCGTGTACTCATACAAGCCATACCGAGTTACGAATGTTGTCTTCGGAATGTCTTAGGGTCTGATCTTCAGCTGATAGTATCCAGACCTGAGATCGATCTTGGAAAATACCTTGGCACCATTCAGCTGATCGAACAAGTCTTCAATCTTGGGGAGTGGATACTTGTTCTTGATTGTGACTTCATTAAGGGAACGATAGTCAACACATAATCGGATGGTACCGTCCCTCTTCTCCACAAACAGAACAGGTGATCCCCAAGGTGAGGCACTAGGGCGGATGAATCCTTTCCTCAACTGCTCGACCAACTGCTTCTTCAGTTTTGCTAACTCCTCCGATCCCATTCTATAAGGCTTCTTATAGATGGGTCCTGCTCTGGGCATGAGATAATGAACTCAATGTCGCGGTGAGGAGGCATTCATGGTAACTCGTCGGGAAAGACATCGGGGTATTCACATACAACCGACACTTGCTCCATTCCAACTTCTGTTAGACAGTTGACTTGGGCGACTTGAGCAGAGGAGGTATTGGAGGCAAACTTAACTTCAACTCCTTGATCATTGGTCACTGTGACAGTTCGGTTGGCACAATCTAATAAGCATTGGTGCTTGTTGGGCCAATCCATTCCCAAGATCACGTCCAAGCCTTGTGATCTTAGGATGATAAGGTCTGTTAGGAAATCTACCCCATCAATGTTGACCCCTACTCCTTTACATCCTATCTTGGCTCTCATCTTGGCTCCAGGGGTTTGTACCACCATGGGATTACTCAGGGGTGTAGGGGTCATGCCACTTTTTAATGCAAACCCTTGGGTGATAAATGAATGCGTGGCTCCAGAATCAAACAAGACAGTTGCAGGTGCTGAGTTGACAAGGAACATACCCAACACGACGTTCGGGTCTTCCTGAGCTTCTTCTGCAGTGACGTGGTTCACATGCCCCTTGCCATTGTTGGGCGGGTTGTGGGGAGCTTGGTTCCTTGGGGGCATTCCACGGCCTTGTCCTGGGTTCTGCTCATTGGGGCGCAGAGCATCAGGCTTCTTGTTGGGGCACACCCTTGAGATGTGTCCTGACTGGCCACATCCAAAGCAAGTGACTTGGTTTGGGTTGTTGGTCTTGTTGCCACCAATGTTATTGGGGTTGTTGTAAGCCGGCCTGGGGTTGGAGTACTGCTGAGGCGGATAGTTGGTGCGGGGCGCAGGAGCTCTTGGCTGCTGATAAGTTGGCCTGACTGGGGTTGGCTGCCACTTGTGAGGCTTCTGGTTGCTGGAGCTACCCTTGCTGATCATCTTGCGCCTACGGGTATCATCCAAAGCACGTCACTTGTCTTCAAGCATGAATGCTTTGTTCACCAGGTCAGGAAAGGTTGGGCAGTCACACACGACAAGCTAGTACTGCAGAGTCTGATTGAGGCCTTCCATGAAGCGCTCCCTTTTTGTAGCATCAGTGCTGACATCTTCAGGGGCATACCTTGACAGAACAATGAACTTCTGCATGTACTCCTTGATAGTGCCACTTCCTTGCTTCGGGGCTCCAAACTCACGCTTCTTGATGGCCATGATCCCAGAAGGAATATGGGCCTTGCGGAACTCTGCCTTGAAGTCATTCCAAGTGATGGCTTGCCCATCATGCATGACCTTGAATCTATCCCACCAAGCTCTAGCAGTTCCCCGAAGACAGTGGGCAGCATAAGCCACCCTCTCATGGTCTTCAATGCAGCCGACTAGTTCCAACAGATCCTCAATGGTGCGGACCCAGTCGTCTGCATCTAGGGGTTCAACAGTCTCGATGAAGGTGGGTGGTGCATGCTTCTTGAACTCAGCCAACGTGGAACGTCCATTGCCGTTCCCTGCCGGCTGGCGCTTGTTGGAGACAGCTTGAGCAATCATCTGGAGGGCTGTAGTGTTGGCTTGGCGTTCCTCTCGGAAGGCTTGGAGAAGCTGAGCCATGTCCATGTTCGAAGGTTGAGGCGGTGGTGGAGTTTATCCTTGGGTTTGGTCCTGGCTGGCTCCTCCTTGGGTGGTGATACGTCTCCGTCGTATCTACTTTTCCAAACACTTTTGCCCTTGTTTTGGACTCTAACTTGCATGATTTGAATGAAACTAACCCAGACTGACGCTGTTTTTAGCATAACTGCCATGGTGTTATTTTTGTGCAGAAACAAAAGTTCTCGGAATGACCTAAAAATCCACGGAGATTATTTTTGGAAAATATAAAAAATACTGGCGAAAGAATCAAGGCCAGGGGGCCCACACCCTGTCCACGAGGGTGGGGGGCACACCCCCTCCCCCTGGGCGTGCCCCTGCCTTGTGGGCCCATTGGATGTACACCGACCTCAACTCCAACTCCATATATTCCCTTTCACGGAGAAAAAAAATCAGAGAGAAAGTTTCATCGCGTTTTATGATACGGAGCCGCCGCCAAGCCCTAATCTCTCTCGGGAGGGCTGATCTGGAGTCCCCTCGAGGCTCCGGAGAGGGGGATTCGTCGCTGTCGTCATCACCAACCATCCTCCATCACCAATTTCATGATGCTCACCGCCGTGTGTGAGTAATTCCATCGTAGGCTTGCTGGACGGTGATGGGTTGGATGAGATTTACCATGTAATCAAGTTAGCTTTGTTAGGGTTTGATCCCTAGTATCCACCATGTTCTGAGATTGATGTTGCTATGACTTTGCTATGCTTAATGCTTGTCAGTAGGGCCCGAGTGCCATGATTTCAGATCTGAACCTATTATGTTTTCATGAATATATGTGAGTTCTTGATCCTATCTTGCAAGTCTATAGTCAACTATTATGTGTTATGATCCGACAACCCCGAAGTGACAATAATCAGGATACTTCTCGGTGATAACCGTAGTTTGAGGAGTTCATGTATTCACTAAGTGCTAATGCTTTGGTCCGGTTCTCTATTAAAAGGAGGCCTTAATATCCCTTAGTTTTCGTTAGGACCCCGCTGCCACGGGAGGGTAGGACAAAAGATGTCATGCAAGTTCTTTTCCATAAGCACGCATGACTATATTCAGAATACATGCCTACATTACATTAATGAACTGGAGCTAGTTCTGTGTCACCCTATGTTATAGCTATTACATGAGGAATCACATCCGACATAATTATCCATCACTGATCCAATGCCTACGAGCTTTTCACATATTGTGCTTTGCTTATTTACTTTACCATTGCTACGGTTACAATTACTACAAAACTCTATCATTACTTTTATTGCTGTTACCATTACTATCATACTACTTTGCTACTAAATATTTTGCTGCAGATACTAAGTTATCCAGGTGTGGTTGAATTGACAACTCAACTACTAATACTTGAGAATATTCTTTGGCTCCCCTTGTGTCGAATCAATAAATTTGGGTTGAATACTCTACCCTCAAAAACTGTTGCGATCCCCTATACTTATGGGTTATCAGGTGGATCCTCCGACTCCTTGCTGCTGGGTAGAGTTACCAGTATGGGTTAAAACAGACATCCTGTTGGAGGGGTCAAGGTCTCATAATTGGGAAAGATGAAGGGAAAGCAAGATAGATTGGGTGCCTAGTAAGGGGGTTGGTATGATACAAATTGTTTTCATGCAAGGGCCAAAAGGGCCAAACACATTCATTAAGAAATCCAAATAGGTGATGTAGTCGTTTACATGTTCCTGAAGGAAGAGTACGACTTCCATCAAACACATCCAAAAGCAAACACAACAATACATGGTTTCATTTGAACCATTACATGGACTCGACTTCGCATAGGGGATACATGACCTATCCTACCTCAGGGGTTACGGACTAGCACACCCTAGTCTAGAGTGGTGCCTATGTGGTGGAATGCTTGGTCGTGTACTCTGGCTCTTCTGGGTCTTCCTCCTTGTCGTCATCAGTCTGACTTCCTTCATCACTTGAAGGGGTGGGGGAGTGGAGGAGCTCAACACGGTGTTGCTTTGCTGGTGGTGTGATGAAGAGCTTGCGGTAGTCCCTTGCCGTCATACGGCATTGCTGGGGTGGTTCTCCATCCTTGGCAGGTGCACCAACTGGGGGTCTTCCACCTCGATATGCGACTGCGGGTTGTCTAGGGGGAGCACCTTCCTTCTTGATCCTATCCGTCTTCCCTTGTGCTTGGCAAAGAAGTGTCTTGGTTTCGTGGGGTTCCTTTCGGAGCTCCATTGACTCAGAGGCCAAGTGTTGTGCCAAGCTATTGGCACAAAGGCTGAAGTAGGTTTGGAATCGGAGTGGAAGTCCTTCCTCGAGTGGTGGAGCTGGTGCGTTGCTCTCGTCTTCACCCTCCTTCCGGTAAGGCAAGAAGCGAGTTGCCAACTCGTCTGCCATCTCTGGAAGAAGGTCTCGGAGATGGGTTAGTGCCTTGAGTGTTGCAGTCTCGAAGGCGAGGACCAGTGTTGCCATCTGTGGCCCCTCAAAGAACCAACTTGTTGGGGGATCATTAGCCTTCACGATTACTTCCACATGGTATTCCGGCTCGGTTTCATTAATCCAATGCTCATGGTAGGTGAAAATGGGGGCTCGGTGAAACTGGCACTTCCGGAGGCTATCCTCGAGAAGCACAGGGAATCCGGTGGTCAGGAAGTCTTCGGGTATGGCAGCCATCTACACAGGTTGAATAGGAGAGGTCAATAAGGGAAATATATCTTGGGTTGGGTAAACTTTAGAAAAGAAGAGAAGTTTAGGTGGTTTATGAAAATGGTCTCAAGCTAACTAGTGTCCATGCTAACTAAGGCTTCCTACAGTCAGGATGACTTTGATACCAGCTCTGTGGGGACCCCGACTCATAAGTCGAGATCACCGAATTCATGTGTACAGTGATCCCAGAGATCAATGCTCAGTAAACACACATAAGTTGAATAACAAGAGTCTTACATCCATACATACCGTCTTACACAAATTATGACCATTATGGTCAAGTCTTACATTGATAAAGCCTTAAGGGCTGAACATCAAATGAAACATAAGCAGCGGAAATCTTCGTCGATTAAGTAGAACCCATACCATCTGCCTTAACCCTACATGCATTCTGACTAGGAAGCATCCTAGTTCGCATGTTCATCACCAAATAACTCTTCCTCGAACTCCTACTCTTCCATGCCTAGCCATTTAAATAACCAGTGGCAAGCCAATGAGTACTTTGAATGTAATCACAAGCAACCCATGATTTGGTTCAAAGTAACAATGCAATTGTACAACAAGTAAGCAACCTAGCTTCAAGCTAGTTGAGATGTCCTATAACCTTGTGAGATATGCATCAATGAACATGGGTAACCTTGAGAACAGGTTACAGATATCAACATAAATAGAGTTTGCATCAATGCCATGTCATTCAACATGTCAAGTTTCTGGACATAGTTTAAGTAGCACCTCCATACTGTCCATGACCATGGACACGACTATTCGAATAGTTTGACACTCTGCAGAGGTTGTGCACTTTACCCACAAGATCCGGGAAGCTTTCGTGTCATCCACGATCCCGGAGTACCTCAACTACTCGGGGGAAGCACCCGATCATTACCTTTCCCTAGACGACATTAACATAGGGTCCACTCGTTGATACACGAGCCTCGTGTATAAGCAAAAGCTTGTGGGACTCTGCCCTTTTTACATTATCACACATACATGAAGGGACCAATGGTGTGTTCGGTGCCCTGTGAAAACAGTCATGGCCGCCTGTCCAAGCACGACCCCGTCCTGAGAGTGACCTCAAGTCACCCCCCGTCACTAGTAATGTGGGCACCATGCTAGTATTAGCCTAAGTAATCAATAATGCCCCGTCCCATAAAGGGGTAGAGTGGTTGCACATGTTTGGTTGGGACGGTAATCACACATAAATCTAATCCATCATTTTACACACACACACACCACAAGCCCTCTTCAGCACACCACTTCTTCCTCAAGTGGTGACCTTAGTTCAACATCTCCCAAGGGCATTAGGGGCAGGTTTTCGAAAGAATGTAACCATGAAGAGTTCATGGTACACATGCATCATTATGCATCAACTAATCTCTTGACATTGCATTCATGAACAAGGTAAAGTCATGAGTAAGGGTATGCATTATGTGGTGGTTCACAACAAGTTTACCACCGTCATATTTCATCATCATGCAATCGGAAAAGGGTACCGATGAGCAAGAGGGGTGTCATGGTCAAAGGGCTGCTTGCCTTGATTGGCTTGGTCTTCAAGGTCTTCAAATCCTTCTCCTTCTTCTCCTTCAGCAACTTCGTCAAATACGGGATCTAATCGTCACAAGAAAATAACAGAAAAATAAGACAATAATAAAAACAGAAAAGTCAAAGTGCTCAGAAAAATGTCAATTTATTTTTGTAAAATACTAGGAGAAAAACTAAGAAGGGGAAAATTCTTAGTTTTGGATTTGGAGTTAGGGGGACAGAGTAGTGGATTTTCAAAGAAGGATTTAAACGCCCAAATTTGAATTTAAATTTGAACAGTGCAGAAAAGTTTGATGGATGTGTATGAAAGTTACGTCAATAAATAGGTGGGATTATTCTAAGATTTTAGGAGTTGTAATTATTGAATTTGGATAATTATTTTATCCTGTGGAATATTTGAAAGATTGACAGAAAAAGAAAAAAAAGGGACCTTTGTGTAATTGGGCGGAACGGCCTTAGTCAAGAGGCCCAGAGGGAAAAGAGGCCAGGCGAGCAGTAGCAGGCGTCTTGATTTTAAACCCGACGGGCGGGGCCTAGCGCGATGGGAGAGAGAGAGAGGGGCGAGAGAGGTGAGGATGGCAGGTGGGGCCCTTTGTCATCCCCGACCTGCGACGGAGGGGCTGATATGCTCACCGGCGGCGATGCACGGCACGACGGGTCGAGCTGACGACACGGTTGGACTCAACATGGAGTCGCCGTTCGGGTGGTGGTGGTGAACATCGCCGAAGTTGCCTGGTTCGCCGGCGACGAGGAAGCACGGGGAGGAGCGTCGGGCGGTGGTCATCCCGGTCGACTCCGGCTGCAAACGAGGCGGGGGAGAGAGGGGAAATGGTCAGTGGGAGGAGGCGGCTTTAGATCGGGGCAGAGGAGGAGCGGGGAAGGCATGTACCTCGCAAACTCCGGCGAGCCGAAGCGGCGGAGCTCGAGCTCGATCTCGAGCCCGGGTGCTCCTAGAGACGAACTGGGGGTGCAGGGGGTGGATTGGGTGGTGCAGAGAGCGAGGGGTGAGGAGGGAATGGCATGGGGAGGCCTATAAAT
Organism: Aegilops speltoides; assembly: GCA_021437245.1. Classification (NCBI taxonomy): domain Eukaryota; kingdom Viridiplantae; phylum Streptophyta; class Magnoliopsida; order Poales; family Poaceae; genus Aegilops; species Aegilops speltoides. The sequence goes on from CM038143.1 coordinate 393,617,417, forward strand.
AGCCTGCCCGTGGTTCACCGTGGACTAGTGCGCCGACGAGGCTGTTGCTGTCGCTGTGGGTCACGGGGGCTCAAATGAGCGTGTCGTGGGCGTTTGTGGAGGTGGTCGATGATAACCCACAAGTGTAGGGGATCGCAACAGCTTTGGAGGGTAAAGTATTCAACCCAAATTTATTGATTCGACACAAGGGGAGCCAAAGAATATTCTTGAGTATTAGCAGTTGAGTTGTCAATTCAACCACACCTGGATAACTTTGTATCTGCAGCAAAGTATTTAGTAGCAAAGTGGAATGATAATAAAGGTAACGGTAGCAAAAGTAAAGATAATAGTTTTTGGGTTTTTGTAGTTGTAACAGTAGCAACGGAAAAGTAAATAAGCGAAGAACAATATATGAAAAGCTCGTAGGCAATGGATCAGTGATGGATAATTATGCCGGATGCGATTCCTCATGTAATAGCTATAACATAGGGTGACATAGAACTAGCTCCAATTCATCAATGTAATGTAGGCATGTATTCCGTAAATAGTCATACGTGCTTATGGAAAAGAACTTGCATGACATCTTTTGTCCTACCCTCCTGTGGCAGCGGGGTCCTAGCGGAAACTAAGGGATATTAAGGCCTCCTTTTAATAGAGAACCGGAACAAAGCATTAGCACATAGTGAATACATGAACTCCTCAAACTATGGTCATCACCGAGAAGTATCCCGGTTATTGTCACTTTGGGGTTGTCGGATCATAACACATAATAGGCGACTATAGACTTGCAAGATAGGATCAAGAACACACATATATTCATGGAAACATAATAGGTTCAGATCTGAAATCATGGCACTCGGGCCCTAGTGACAAGCATTAAGCATAGCAAAGTCATAGCAACATCAATCTTAGAACATAGTGGATACTAGGGATCAAACCCTAACAAAACTAACTTGATTAGATGGTAAATCTCATCCAACCCATCACCGTCCAGCAAGCCTACGATGGAATTACTCACGCACGGTGGTGAGCATCATGAAATTGGTGATGGAGGATGGTTGATGATGATGACGGTGTGAATCCCCTCTCCCGAGCCCCGAGCGGACTCGGATCAGCCCTCCCGAGAGAGATTAGGGCTTGGCGGCGGCTCCGTGTCGTAAAACGCAATGAAACTTTCTCTCTGATTTTTTCTCCCCGAACGTGAATATATGGAGTTGGAGTTGAGGTCGGTGGAGGTCTAGGGGGCCCACAAGATAGGGGGGCACGCCCTATGGGGGAAGGGTCGCGCCTCATCTCGTGGATGTGGTGTGGGCCCCTGGTGTATTTCTTTCCCAGAAATTCTTATTAATTCCAAAAATTGCCTCCGTGGATTTCTAGGACATTAAGGAACTTTTCTTTTCTACACATAAAACAACATCATGGCAGTTCTGCTGAAAACAGCGTCAGTCCGGGTTAGTTTCATTCAAATCATGCAAGTTAGAGTCCAAAACAAGGGCAAAAGTGTTTGGAAAAGTAGATACGTTGGAGACGTATCAGTCCATGACCAGGGGAGGGAAGAGAGGGAGCGGGGGAGTGCCAGAGTGTCGTGCGTGTGAGCGTGCTCATTGGAGCTCTCGGACGGCCATGGCGCGCGTGTGAGGGAGGCAGTAGGTGGGAGAAGGAAGAGGGGGACCGAGGCATAGCATGCTGCGGACGCCGAGGCGCATCGTCCGGCACGCTGGGGAGGCCTGAGGTGGCCGGAGGTGGTTGGCAGGGGCGGCTACAGTGCGGGAGCGCACTGTAGCATGCTCTAGAGCGCGTGTATGGCTGGCATGGCCATATTTTTGGCAAGGTGGGTGCGTCCTTTGGTGTCTAGCAGGTCTAGGAGGGAGTAGAGAAAGGGGGTGGTGCATTGGATGCCATGGATGGCCACTGGAGCGAGGAGGGAGGTGAGAAAGAGAGAAGCTATTGTCCAGGGGGTAAATGTGGGTGTTTCACCCTTCTATCATTGAGAAAAAGCTAGGGGAGAGCCATTGGAGGTAGAAGAGGTCTAGGAGGGGTTGTGGTAAAAAGTATAACTCATGGAGATTAGTGTAAGTGGTCAAAGTGGTGTTTTTAGAAAAATGGCAGAAGGTGTTTGTTGTTGATTTGGGCAAGAAGATGAACTCCTATTGTTATAAGGCTTGACAGGGTCAAATGGCATAAGAAAATAAGTGGTTCCACCAAGATTGAGTCCATTTGGGCAAAGTTTCCAATGCAACTTTTGTAAACCCTAGAAATCAACAAAAATGAGTTTTCCGAGATCTAGACATGCAAAACTATTCTCCTTGATGCACCACTTGGTGTAGTGTCATCATTTAGGGTTTAGAACAAGCCCACAAAGGTTTAGAGCAAAAGGAGAAAGTTGACAATGTAAAGTTGTTCAAATTTGATTCTGGACAGAGACGGTTTTTGGGGCACTTTTGTCAACCAAAACAATTTGGATTGGGTTGAAACTTTGCAAGATCATCACATTATGCATGTTTCACTTGCTAGAATTTTCTTGGAATATTTAGAGAATATTTCCTTTGTAAATATTTCAAAAGCTTGAAATATCCAGAAAGGGTTTTTGTGGGGTTTGACCAATATTTTGAACATGACCATGTGTTGAAACCCTTATATATGGACAATATATGTCCTCTGAGTTTCCCGAAATTTTCAAAAATATTTTTAAAGCATTAGATAATTTTAACCTATTAGCAAAATAACTGTTAAAATTATATTTTTGAGGTTTTTGGGAGTCCTATACCTAATAGGAGTCAAACATACTCTTTGAAAGATTTTTCATACCCCAAATCAAGTACTTGTAGTGCAAACCTCAATTTAGGGGTTTTTGGAAAACTAAATTTAGAAAGTGCTTTTTGGCAAAATTATTTTTGTAAGAAAATTCTATATTGTACTATACACATGGCATGATCATTGGGGCAAAAGTTTGGAGCAAGGAAGTGAAGTATAGAAGGTGGAGCTAGAATATGGCTTTCATGAGCACTTGAAATCACAGACAGAAATCCAGTTCCAATAAAAAGCCAAATAAAGTGCAAAAGTTTTTGCTAGTCCAAATTTTCATGCTTTATTAATGCAAATGACATGTTACAAAATGCAGGGTGTGACAGAAATGATATAGAATTTCTGGATAGCATAAAAGGATACTTGAATAGGAATTTTTCAATGAAATACCTCGGTGAAGCTGCTTATATATTGGGCAACAAGATCTATAGAGATAGATCAAGACACTTAATAGGACTTTCACAAAGCACATACCTTGACAAAGTTTTGAAGAATTTCAAAATGGATCAGTCAAAGAAAGGGTTCTTGCCTGTGTTAGAAGGTGTGGAGTTGAGCAAGACTCAAAGCCTGACCACGACAGAAGATAGAGAGAGAATGCAAGTCATTCCATATGCCTCAGCCATAGGATCTATAAAGTATGTCATGTTATGTACCAAACCTATTGTGTACCATGCCATGAGTTTGGCAAAGGGGTACATTAGTGATCCAGGAGTGGACCACTAGATAGCTGTCAAAATTATCCTTAGGTACCTAAAGAGGACTAAGGAAATGTTTGTCGATTATGGAGGTGATAAAGAGTTCATCGTAAAAAGATACGTTGATGCAGGCTTTAAACACCAATTCGGATGACCATGAGTCTCAACCTGGATACGTATTGAACGTGGGAGCAATTAGCTAGAGTGGCTCCATGCAGAGCATTGTAGACATTGAAATTTGCAAAATACATAAGGATCTGAATGTGGCAGACCCGTTGACTAAACCTCTCTCACAAGCAAAACATGATCACACTTAGTACTCTTTGGGTGTTAATCACATGGCGATGTAAACTATATTATTGACTCTAGTAAACTCTATAGCTGTTAGTCACATGGCGATGTGAACTATGGGTGTATCACATGGAGATGTGAACTAGATTATTGACTCAAGTGCAAGTGGGAGACTGAAGGAAATATGCCCTAGAGGCAATAATAAAGTTGTATTTTATATTTCCTTATTCATGATAAAGGTTTATTATTCATGCTAGAATTATATTGATCGGAAACCTAAATACATGTGTGAATATGTAAACAAATACCGTGTCTCTAGTGAGCCTCTACCAAACTAGCTCGTTGATCAAAGATGGTTAAGGTTTCCTAACCATAGACATGTGTTGTCATTTGATAATGGGATCACATCATTAGGAGAATGATGTGCGGAACATGGATGCCCATATTGGTTCCTACATATTCTACGAAGATCTTTATCAGTCGAACCGTTATGACAACATACGTAATTCCCTCTCGATATGTTACTTGCCCAATATTCGATGGTCGGTATCTTCATACCTAGTTCAGTCTCGTTACCGACAAGTCTCTTTACTCGTTCCATAATACATCATATCGTAACTAACTCATTAGTCACATTGCTTGCAAGGCTTCATATGATGTGCATTACCGAGAGGGCCTAGAGATACCTCTCCGATACTTGGAGTGACAAATCCCAATCTCGATCCATGCTAGCTAACTCAACAAACACCCTTGTAGATACCTGTAGAGCATCTTTATGATCATCCAGTTATGTTGTGATGTTTGATAGCACACAGGGTGTTCCTCCAGTATTCATGAGTTGCATGATCTCATGGTCGAAGGAACATGTATTTGACATTCGAGAAAGCAGTAGCAATAAACCAAACGATCATATGCTAAGCTAACAGATGGGTCTTGTCCATCACATCATTCTCCTAATGATGTGATCCAATTATCAAATGACAACACATGTCTATGGTTAGGAAACCTTAACCATATTTGATCAACAAGCTAGTCTAGTAGAGGCTTACTAGGGACACGGTATTTGTTTATGTATTCACACATGTATTTAAGTTTACGATCAATACAATTCTAGCATGAATAATAAACCTCTATCATGAATAAGGGAATATAAAATAACAACTTTATTATTGCCTCTAGGGCATATTTCCTTCACAATAAGCTGGAGAGCTGGAGAGTGTCTCTAATGGGCTGCCTTTAGTACAAGGCTATCTAGTACAAAACACGGGCAACCGACTAGGTCGAACAAAAGCCTATCCATCTTAAATCCCATTTGTTTTTGTTTTTTGCGAGGGAAAGCCCATATTTCTTGAAGAGGGATGATCCCAAAAAAACCTCCTTCCTCCTCGCCTCCACTTACTGCAGCTCGCTGGATTGTCCCGCTTTCGTCTCCCCCCAATTCCCCCAGCTCCCCATCTTCCTCGCTTGTACAGAAAACCCCCGCTCACCTTCTTCCTCACTTGTAAAGAAAACGCCTACTCCTCTTCTTCCTTGCTCCTACAGAAAACTACTGCCACTAGGCTTGTCTCTCGCTACTCTGCTCAAACCCGTGAGCTCGGCACAATGCCCGCAAGGAAAATGGAGTCGGGTGGCCCCAGTGCCAAGAAGATGAGGATCCCATTAGCGGCGATGCCGGTTGTAGATCCCGCACATGGCAGCGTGGGGTGAAGCAGCGAGCCCTCTCGGATATGAGGAACCAGTAGAATCTCGGGTGGACCGCATTAGTTATCTCCTGGACGACATCCTTGGGGAGATCATCTAGCTTCTCCCCACCAAGGATTGCTGCCACACCCATGTCCTCTCAACTCGGTGGCGTCCATTATGGCGTGCCATGCCCCTTAATCTCGACTATCGTCAGCTATTTTTCATTCATGATCTTGAACTCCTCAGAGCCATCATCTCCTCCCACTAGGGATCCATTCAACGCCTCTTCATCCCGACACGCTACCTGCTGTTCATACTCTGCATGGTGGATGCATGGTTGACATCCCCTGAATTCAAAAAACTCTAGCAGTTTGAGTTCTACCATTACAACAAAAATTACATACCACGAATCAAAGGCCAAGAATTTGTGCCCACACCACCGTTGTCCATCTCGTGGTTTTCCTCCTCTCTCCACACCACCACCTTCGCCCGGTGCATCTACTAGATGATCTGGTACAAATGCTTCGACTCCCACTTCTAAAAAACTTCCGCTTGTGGTGGTTTATCTGTCGGAGGCCTCACTACACAGCATCATCCACTCCAGTTGCCCTACCCTAGAGCACTTGCTAATTGTTTTAGGAATAGAAATCCTTATCGGTTGTCTCCAAATAAAGTCGCCTCACCTTAAAATCATTGGAATTTGTTTTGAAGGACAACAGCTCGTCATCGAAGATGCCCGTTCACTTCAGAAGTTGCTCCTTCATTATTGTTATATACCTTCGCAAATAACTGTCATCTCTGCGCCTAAACTGGAGGCCTTGGGTGCAATTCCCGATTTGTTTAATTATCAGAAGTTAGTGTTTGGCTCCACACTTATTCAGGTACCGTATATTATCATCTACACATTTGTGATCATAAGCTGCATTTTTCATTTGTGCGCATAAGTTTTATATCATATTGGAGTACACTTTGGGTACTAATATTATGTTATATGCTCAATGAAGAGTTCATCCATGGATAGCCTATCAATGGTGCTAGATTCTGTCAAGATCTTATATATCGGAATGTTCTGTTATGATTTGAACACAATTATTGGCTTGTTGCGATGCTTTCCATGTCTGAAGAATTTGTATATAAAAGTGATGATTTCATTCACATAGAATTCAGCTATCGAAAGCCTGTATATATTGTACTAGAATTAACCGTTCAACTATCACTCATTCGACATACTCTCTTTTTAGACCTTAACTATTTTCAATCTTCATGTCTACTTAGGCACTAACACATGGAGAAAAACATATAACCAATCGGTGGCATAATAAGCACCGGAATTTTCTCAGTTCTCATGACATTCGTTTGAGGACAATAACGATCGAAGGATATGCATCGAACCAGGCAAACAGAAGCTTTGTCACATTCTTCATGTTGAATGCGAGGTTACTATTATCCATGAGGCTTAAGTTTTTCAATAAGAAATTTCTCATGGACGGATATGTTGAACAGCAAAAAAATAAGTTTCAGGTGGACAGATGGGCTTCTGAACGTGCTCGGCTTCTATTTACAACAACTTTTGGTCATGTTCCAGTAAAAAAAATCGCACAGGATGTTGATTTTATGATCAGACCGATCCATTTGTTTGTGACTACCAAAAATAGCGCAATATTCTTTGTCAAATAATAAATCAAGGTATGAACAATTCCTTATATTTTCTTGCTATGGGAGTTTGTTCTTTCAGCTGATGGCCCTTCTAGATGGTGGGTTTGTTTGGGTTTGTCTTCATTGATACAACCTTTGTCGACTCTCCATATAACACTTAGAGTTATTACAACCAAGAAGTTGTATCCATTCTTGTGCCATTTCCATCTTCAAAACCTCATCCTTATGTGTTGAAGAGAATAATTTTGTATCTTGCTATCCTGTGTTTGCAATAGTAGTTGGCATATTTATGTTGTAGTATCTTTCACACATTAGTTATAAAAACTAGAGTTTAATATTAACTTCATTACATCAATCCACATTCAACCAAGTACTAGGGGATTACGGATGAGCATTGCTTCACGTAAGATAAAAAGATGTCTGATTATAGGTGAAGGATACACACCGTTGGTTGCACTTTTGTGCAACATCTTAGTCATCCATCAGCTCATTGTATCAAAATCGAATGTGATTTTAGCATAAGCATCGGTCAGGGGTGGGAGGTATAACGTCATAAAATTCCCTTCAAACCCAAAAGTTATTGGGAAATGATAGCAATCATCCATCGGTTCGTGTCGTTGCGTCCGCTGCTTCCCAAACCATCTGATCCATTTTGATCCTGTGGTACAGAGAGCACCATTGTTGATTTGGCCCACATAGCCACATAACCCAACAACTGACCACACGCTGCCTTATCCTTTTGCATCCATGGTCTTCCATGCATACACACCGTTTCCCCCAAATCTCTTTAGGAGCTCGCGACCAACGCCGTTTGATATCCCTCTCTCCAAGCTCCCGCATGCCCACCTTCGCCATCGCTTGTCAGCGTCCTCCACAGCTTGTCGTTCACCACCAACTTTCACTACAAAAAAAGACACCTCCGTGACATTTTGGGCCGAACGAATTTTTTTCCTGTCATACATATGACACTTCTATGACGATAATTGTGACAAAACCCGGTATCATCATAGATGTGGTGGGCTCCTACTTCTATGACAAAAATCATGATGAAAATGGGCTTTTCGTCTGGGCGGGCGGAGACGCAGCTGCATCACATTCTTTGGGCCGTCCATGACGGAAAAACCGTGGTAGAAGCGAGGGAGGAAAATTTCGGGAGTTGCGATTCTACGTGGGAGGTCGGGGGCGAAGCGATGCGCGTTTTCTCGTACACGTGGCGTGTGTGTAGGCGTTAGCTCTAATCGAACCCGAGCGAGGCATTGGGATCTAGCGAACCCGGCGATTGACGCTGCAGTTACGTGTTATCGAACCCGGCGATCGATCGGCGGCCGTTAATCGAACCCGATGGAGTGATTCCTTTGCTCTGGTGCTAATCGAAGCCGATCGATCTTGCCTCTGGGATGAGCAGTGAGTGTTGCGGGGGGGTTGGATGAGCGATGGCGATGGCGTTGCCTCTGGATGAACAAACAACCCATGGTGTGGAGGGCTGGATGAGCGATGAGCGGTGGAGGGTGGTTGAGCAGGACTCCGTGGTGTGGAGGGCTGGATGAATAGTAGACGGTGGAGGGTGCCCGTGGAGGGTGGTTGAGCGATGGCCGTGGAGTAAGCGCGATGGAGGCTGGATGAGCAGGAGCCCGTGGAGGTGGAGGAGGTCGACGGTGGAGATGAACAGTATCCCGTGGAGTCCCGTTTTGCGGTACGCCACACCCCTCCCGATGAATAGGACCCCCGTTTCGACCGTAGCGCTCCAACACAAGTCCGTTTTGTCTATTTTGCGGTACGCCACACCCCTCCCGATCAACAGGACTCCCGTTTCGACCGTAGGAGGTCCGTTTCGTCCGTTTTGCGGTACGCCACACCCCTCCTGATCAACAGGACCCACGTTTCGACCGTAGGAGGTCTGTTTCCTCCGTTTTGCGGTATGCCAGACCCCTCCCGATGAACAGGATCCCGTTTCTAACGTGGCCGGTCGAACACAAGGCCGTTTCCTCCATTATGCGGTACGCCAGGCCTCGTTTCCATCGCCTGTTCCGTCCAAGCCCTCTCGATGAACACGACCACACATTCCATTCTGACCCAGCCGGTTGGCTCCCCATGAACACAACGACGACGCTGTTTCTCCGTTCCGACCCAACCATGTACGTATGCACGAGTAGGTGTTCGAGACCCTACCCGTATGTACGTACGTGGCTGTATTTTCTTTCTTGCACCCTCCACAGACGTGCGTGTACATGCTACGTCGGCGCCGCCTACTACTACACATGCGGCGCCTCTACAACAACTAGTATGTACGTACACGTCGCGACTGAATGACAACCCCACGTGCGCTTGACCGGGTGGGTCCCGACCGCCGTGCACTTCCTTACTGCGAAGATGTAGTGGTGGGTCTAAGTAGTTAGGGGGCCGAATCATTATTTTTTTGCCCGGACGCACTTCCTTGCGTGCGAAGATGTAGCTGGTGGGTCCCAGCAGTCAGGGGGAAACGTTTTTTTCGTGAAATACGGTGGCCCGTCCGGTGGGTCCCCGCTGTCAGGTGGAGGAATAATTATTTTGCTCGTAATAAGGAGGCACTTCCTTGCTGCGGCCGTGGACCCATCTGTCAGCCTCTCCATGTACAGTCCATGTCCGATGGAAGCCATTCCTTGACCACGTTGACCACGCCGCACCGAGAGCACCAAGGCAGTGGACGACGGTGAGGCCTAGGAAGGGGACGACGCGGCAGTGGATGCCCACACATAGAGGAGTACGAGGGTTCACTGGTTCGCTGTGGTGTGAGGCTACCATCGCCGTAGAATAACAGGGGGTGTGGGTGAGTAGAGGGATGGCCTAGCCAGCGGTGGGAGTAGTAGGGGGCGGTGAGGCCTCCGCCGCATCGCAGCCGGCCACGGGAGGCAGGAGCACGAGGCACGACCGACGCTAGTTTGGGCGGCTGGAGCAAGAAGACCAGAGGTTGAAGAAGCACTACGGCCGTTGGATGGACATCGTCACGGTCCTTTGGAGCTAGAATCGTGCATATTGACTAAGTTGACAAAGCCCTCCGTCCCGTCAACTTAGTAGGCCCACAAGTCAGCTGCCACTATCTTTGGGTCCCAGCTAATGGGGAGTATTCATTTTTTTGTGCGTAATAAGGAGGCACTTCCTTGCGTGCGAAGATATAGGTGGTGGGTCCGAGCTGTCAGCGGTGGCAATGTTTTTTCGTGAAATACAGAGGCCCTTTCGGTGGGTCCCTGATGTCAGGTGGAGGAATCATTATTTTGCGTGTAATAAGGAGGCATTTCCTTGCGTGCGGCCGTGGACCCAGCTGTCGGCCTCTCCACGTACAATCCACTTCAGATGCATGTCGGTCGTTGACCACGTTGACCAGGCCGCGCCGTGAGCACCAGGGCGGTGGACGACGGCGAGGCGTAGGAAGGGAACGACACGGAGGCAGGGAAGACTCGGCAGCTGTCTCCCACGCGGAGGGGAGTACGACTGTACGAGGGTTTACTGGTTCGTCTATCATTGCCGGAGAATAACAGCAGGTGTGGGTGAGTAGAGGGATGGCTAGGCCAGCGATGGGAGTACGGTGGGGCAGTGAGGCTGTGGCAAAGACCTGGCCGGCCATGGGAGGAGGGAGCAGGCAGTCCCGCCGGCGCTTGTTTGAGCGGCTGGAGCAAGAAGAGCAGAGATTGAAGAAGCACGACGGCCGTTGGATGGACATCCAACAGTCACTGCTTGTTCATCAACCTTTTTTTAGGAAAGCCTCAAATCTGTGGAAAACAACATACAACCATCTGCCATTATTTCTAATAATTTAAAACCCATTTGCTAATTCTTAAGGTTTTTTTGGAGCCCATATTCTTTTTGTTAGCATTACAGCCCATATTGTGGCCACGGTTAAAAAATTATACGAAATTTTGCATATTTCGGTGTGGTCCAAACTGTTTTTAATCCCGAAATTTTGACTCACATTCAAACTGATTTTAAAAATAAATGTATATCAATATAAAATCCAACAAATTCTCCACGCATAAAAATTAATGTAATTTAAAATCTTGAAATGAAAAAAGATATTTGAAACTAATTGTCGGTTTGATGTGTTTTAAAAATGTACAGCCCATTTCTCATTACTGATAGGCCATTTTCTCGGCCAGCCGAATGAAGCTCTCCTCGTCTTGAAAGATTTGCAGCCCAACAGGCCTGACAAAGCGACTTACTTGGCAAATCACAAAAAACTGGGCTGTGGCCTTGGACCCAGCTGTCAGCCTCTCCACGTATAGTACTCTTCCGATGGAAGTCGGCCGTTGACCACATTGACCACGCCGCGCCGAGAGCACCAAGGCGGTGGACGACGGCGAGGCCTAGGAAGGGGACGACGCGGAGCCGGGGAAGACGCGGCAGTGGATGCCCGCGGAGAGGAGTACGAGGGTTCATGGTTGGTGCGGCGTGAGGCTGCCGTCGCCGCAGAATAACAGGGGTGTGAGTGAGTAGAGGATACCGGCCGGCGGTGGGAGTAGTAGGGCGGCGAGGCCTCCAGAAACATCCACACCCGCCACGGAGGCAGGAGCACGCGACACGACCGATCTTTGCTTTGGCGGCCGGAGCAAGAAGACCGGAGGTTGAAGAAGCACTATGGCCGTTGGATGGATGTCACATCCCTAGTTACGGCACGACCTATGCCGGTGCCATGTGTGCATCATGTTTAAATTCAAATGAAATTTGAATTGAGGAATTTTCATAAGCCTCGTGAAACCTCTAAAATAACCAACATTTAAATCTTCTCAAATGAGTCTAAGAAAATGTTCTGTTAATCTATAGAAATATTGGTAAGAGGTAAAATTCAAACCAATATTTTTGGAGTTACGTAAATATTTATTTTGGCCATTTGAATTAATCCAATAACTATTTGCTTTGGATTTATATATAATATATATTAAATATGACTCAATAATTACGGAAGTTTGTGAGTGGCTTTGTATATATCTTAGCAAGCCACATAAAACCTCTGAGATTTATAAAAATGATTTAGTGTGTAAAACTAAATCAAAACAAACTACTGAAAATAGAAAAGCAGAAAGGAAAATAGAGAGAGGAGAGAGAAACCTACAGCCCAGCTCCTCCGGTCACTCACTGGCGGCCCAGCCCACGGCTCAGCCCACCTCGTCCCCTCGTCGTCTACCTCGCCTCTTGGCGAGGCGTGTCGCTCACAGACGCACCGGACGCCACCTCCCGCTTCCACCTCCTGCTGCCCCTCGTCGCCTTGGACTTCCTCCGCGACGCCACGCTGCCCTCGACCCTCTCTCACTCTCCGTGTCTCTCCTCCGTCCCTATCCCCTCGTTTCTCTCCTCCCATGACCGAACGGAGCCGTCGCCGCCGACCGGCGCTTCATGTGCCATGTCAGCAGCCATCCAAGCCTCTCGACACGTCCTCGAGCTCCGCGGTCCTCCTCGTCCTCCTCGTCGTCTCACGCGACCAGAAGAGCCCCGGAGCGCCGCCTCCGACGTTTTCCCCCTCCTCGGCCGCCGGAGATCCGCCTCGCCGTCCCGTTCGCTCCGACACTTCCCCGGCCCCGTCGTCTACACCGACCAACTCCTCGTGAGCTCCTCTTCCTTCTTCCCTAGTCACGTTGCTCGAGCTGCCCCCAAACCCGTTGCCATCACGGCGAGAGCTCGGCTCCGCCGCCATGTCGCCGTCGTGGCCCACAGTCATGCTTCAGCAAACGACGTCGGCGTGCTCAGCGAACCCCAGAGCACGTAGCACCCTCGGTTTCTCCTCTAATGCACCGTAGCTCCCTCTCCCTTCCGTGGAACTCCGGCCGCCGCAAAGCTCGACGCCGTCAGTGCTGTAGACCACCTCAGCCCCTCCCGCTTGGCTAGATGGATGCGGCTGAGCGCCAACTATGCATAGATGATCGCTGTCGCCGATTTGGTCGCCGGAGGAGCGTTTCCGACGCCCTCCGCCGTTCTTTGGCGTTGCGGCGATGAGCATGGTCAACTCGGCGAAGTTGACCCGGTTTGACCAAGCCGACGTGGCTGGCTTAATTAGCCACTAACCACCGCACCGTGTCACAGCATACGGCCCCACCCCTAACTAACCGCTAACTAAAATAGATTAAGTTTAATCTAATTACAAAGGGCCCCACGCGCCGATTTGACTGCCGCCGACGTGGCGTTGATCGAGCCCACACGTCGCCGCACTAACCAGCCCGATCATCGACGGTGGACCCCACTGGTCAAGTTTGACCAGCAGCGATGTCATTGACCTGCTGATGTCATAGTGACAAAATGTTGACGCAATTAACCATTTTCTGGATTTAAAATATTCAGGAAATTCCAGAATTTAGTTCAAACTTCTAAAATTCATATAAAATCAACCGTAGCTCCAAATCAAACAAATTATATATGAAAAATGATCAGAAAAATCCAACCTATCCATTTGTACTGGTTTCATGCATGTTAGAGCAACCTAACCTTGCTGTTTAGATGAAACATGATAATGCACTTATATGAGTTCATAGCTTAGGCTTATATTTGAATCTTTGATTCAAATAAGATCAAACCACTCTGGTTTTAGTTGCATTAGCTCAATCAACAACATATTGCCATGACATTATCATGCATCATATTTGTTGCATTGCATTGATTGTGTCCCTCTTTGTTTGCCGGTATTTGTCCCCTCTCGATAGACGTGGTTTCGACGATGAGATCGATGACACTAATGAAGAACTATATTATCTTCAGAAGTGCCAGGCAAGCAAAACCCCCTTGTTCATTCCGATATAATCCCACTCTCTCGCTCCTGCTCTCTTTTACTGCATTAGGACAACAACGAATCATTTGTTACTTGCTGCGGTAGCTGAACCCCTTATCCTTTGCATGACCTGTCATTCCACAGTAAATAGATGAAACCCACTAGCATGAGTAGGAGTTGTTTGAGCCCTGTTGTGCCTACTCATACATGCTTGTTTGTCATGCCTGCTACTGCTTAGAGTTGAGTCGGTCTGATTCATCGAGGATGAATCAGAGGTGTGTGAACATGTCCTACTGTGTGTGCGCTAAGTGTGTGAACACGATTTGGTAGAGGTATCGGTGAGAGGCCATGTAGGAGTACATGGTGGGTTGTCTCATTGAAGCCGTCCTTAGGAACTGATTTCTGTGTTTGTGATCCATGATTCAGCTACTACCATGCATTGGGCCTGAAATATGACCCCGCCGACTTCTTATTCACCCTTGTCCTCTGTCCGGGAGTTGCAAGTAGTTTCGGTGTTTGTAGTATCTTTGGAGGCCGTGCTTGTGTTGACCGTAGGGGTGGGCTGTGATGCGGTAGGCACGTGGCATGGTGTCTTTGGCGCCTGTTTGGTGTCTCGGGACCCTGTTCACATCGTTTGGGGCTGTGAGCGAAACTTGGCCGAACTCCTCATAGATGGAACCCAAATAGGCGATAAACCTGGACTAGGGACTTGAGTGTCTAGGTAGGTCGTGGTCTACACCCACGGCTTTCTCTTGAAGTCTGCCGAGCACATGTCGTGTGCGACGCTAAGTGGTGGAAACATGTATGAAGAAGTACACCCTGCAGGTTAACATCATCTATTCAATAGCCGTGTCATGTAAAGGACTTCGGGTTGCCTATAACAGTTCATAGACAAGTGAAAGTGGATACTCTATAATATGCAAGATAAGTGTGAGTGCTATGGATGGCGTTCTCGTGAGGGAGACGGAGCGGATCCATAGTGGTGTATTGATATGGTGAATATGTGGACTCGTGCGCCACCTCAAAAGAGTTACTTGCGGTCATTGTCTAGGATAGCCACCGAGTCAAAGCTGGCTTGTCTGCAGCTTAAACCCCACCATCCCTTTGTTGATAATGATGCATATGTAGTTAGTTACGATGTAAGTCTTCTTTGGGTACATTTGTACTCACCTTTGCCTATTTTATGTTTTTGCAGAGAGACTTGGTCTCGCTAGTAGTTCCACGTGGACTTCAACGTTTAGCTTGATACCTCAGCTACGATCTTGTGCCCTCGGCAGGATCTGGTAGATAGTCAGGCTTCTAAGCCTTTTTCATTTGTAGATGTCTGTACTCAGACATAT
Organism: Aegilops speltoides; assembly: GCA_021437245.1. Taxonomy (NCBI): domain Eukaryota; kingdom Viridiplantae; phylum Streptophyta; class Magnoliopsida; order Poales; family Poaceae; genus Aegilops; species Aegilops speltoides. The sequence continues at coordinate 393,632,593 of CM038143.1, forward strand.
TAGCTTCGCTTGTGCTTTGACTTGTATGCTTTCAATGTTGGGTCATGAGACCCATGTTTGTAATATCTCGCTCCTCGAGCCTAATGAATAAATACTTGAGTCGAGAGTCATGTTGTGATGCCATGTTGTATTTGCACATATCGAGCATATTGTGTGTATGTTATTGAAATGCTTGGTATGTGTGGGATCGACTATCTAGTTGTTTATCTTTAGTAGCCTCTCTTACGGAAATGTCTCCTAGTGTTTCCACCGAGCCATGGTAGCTTGCTACCGCTCCGGAACACTTAGGCTGGCCGGCATGTGTCCTTCTTCGTTCGTGTCTGTTCTTCGGGAAATGTCACGCGTTGAGTACGGAGTCTGTTAGCCGCCACTGCCCGGTTTATCGAGTCTGCTAGCCAGTGCTACAGCCCGAAACTTATTCGCCGATGACCGACACGTTCGATCTTTCGGGTCATGGATGCTGTCCTCGTAAGTTTGTGCCACTTTGGGTTTACGACTAGCCATGTCACTCGGGCTCCTTATCATATGGATGCTAGCGACACTATCATATCGTGTGCCAAAAGGCATAAACGGTCCCGGGCAAAGGTAAGGCGACACCGGTGGGAATACCGTGCGTGAAGCCGCAAAGTGATATGAGGTGTTACATGCTAGATCTATGTGGCATTGAGTCGGGTCTACACCCACGCTTTTCGCTGAAGTCCGCCGAGCACATGTCGTGTGCGACGCTAAGTGGTGGAAACATGTATGAAGAAGTACACCCCGCAGGTTAACATCATCTATTGAATAGCCATGTCCATGGTAAAGGACTTCGGGTTGCCTATAACAGTTCATAGACAAGTGAAAGTGGATACTCTAAAATACGCAAGATAAGTGTGAGTGCTATGGATGGCGTTCTCGAGGGAGACAAGCGGATCCATAGTGGTGTATTGATATGGTGAATATGTGGACTCGTGTAGCGCCACCTCAAAAGAGTTACTTGCGGTCATAGTCTAGGATAGCCACCGAGTCAAAGCTGGCTTGCTGCAGCTTAAACCCCACCATCCCTTTGTTGATAATGATGCATATGTAGTTAGTTACGATGTAAGTCTTCTGGGTACATTTGTACTCACATTTGCCTATTTTATGTTTTTGCAGAGAGACTTGGTCTCGCTAGTAGTTCCACGTGGACTTGACGTTTAGCTTGATACCTCGGCTACGATCTTGTGCCCTCGGCAGATCGGTAGATAGTCGGGCTTCTAAGCCTTTTTCATTTGTAGATGTCGTACTCGGACATATTAGCTTCGCTTGTGCTTTGACTTGTATGCTTTCAATGTTGGGTCATGAGACCCATGTTTGTAATATCTCGCTCCTCGGAGCCTAATGAATAAATACTTGAGTCGAGAGTCATGTTGTGATGCCATGTTGTATTTGCACATATCGAGCATATTGTGTGTATGTTATTGAAATGCTTGGTATGTGTGGGATCGACTATCTAGTTGTTTATCTTTAGTAGCCTCTCTTCGGAAATGTCTCCTAGTGTTTCCACCGAGCCATGGTAGCTTGCTACTTGCTCCGAACACTTAGGCTGGCCGGCATGTGTCCTTCTTCGTTCTGTATCATCCCTTCGGGAAATGTCACGCGCTGAGTACCGGAGTCTGTTAGCCGCTTCTGCCGGTTTATCGAGTCCTCCTAGCCCGATGCTACAGCCCGAACTTATTCGCCGATGACCGACACGCTCGATCTTCGGGTCATGGATGCTGTCCTCGTAAGTTTGTGCCACTTTGGGTTTACGACTAGCCATGTCGGCCGGGCTCCTTATCATATGGATGCTAGCGACACTATCATATCGTGTGCCAAAAGGCATAAACGGTCCCGCAAAGGTAAGGCGACACGGTGGGAATACCGTGCGTGAAGCCGCAAAGTGATATGAGGTGTTACATGCTAGATCTATGTGGCATTGAGTCGGGGTCCTGACAGCTTTGGTATCAGAGCTTGACTGCCTGTAGGATTACCAAGCCAAACCGGTCGAAGTTGTGTCTAGAAATGCTTTAGTTATATGTAAGGGAATTGATTGTGGGATGGAACGTAAGGATCTTTTTACTCCTTATACCTCATGGCCTTCTGATCTGAGTCAACCTCTTCTCTTCTACGGGGATTAAGAACTAGGCCTTCTCATCTATCTATCAGGATGACGTGTTACTAATCCATAGACTTATAGAATTGTTAGTTTCAAGCCTCAGTTCAGCTTTTTATTACTTCTGTATGTTCATAACTGTTGATCTCGAAACCTTGATATTGTGCTTCGGAGTGGCTATGCCACCATTTTTGTAGCATGTCTCCAATCTTTTTGAGCAATTACAGCCGTTATGCTGTCCGAGTCATCCCAGGTTTCTAAATAGTCTGATGCATTTGCAAATCCTTTCTTTCCATTCCTGATGTCCTTTATGGTCAGAATAAGCACACTAACCGGTGCGATGAGGTAATTTATTGCCTTGACATATATGTTGGAATTATTATTATGACCCTAGGTGTCTTAGGGGATCATCTAGTAATCTAGCCATGATTTGTGTCCCAGTGTGATGATTCTGGCCTTCATTCTCGAAAGCATCCCGTGATGCCATTTAGTAATAGGTATTCTACTCCTGGGTTTTGAACCCAAGACTCACCCTATTTACCTCATGTTGATAGTCTTTGCTCGTTCCTTTAGGTTATTAGTAACCTTTGCATTATTCCTCGTGGTCCGTGGTATTTCCTTCTTCCGAATACTATGAACCGCTTATGGCAGAAGTTCGTTGGATCAAAAGATCACAACAGGGGTGCTCTTGATGAGTTTTCCATTCAATATTGTGAATCTGCCACTCCTCCTACCTTTCTGCATGGGTTATCCGGAAGAAAAATGTTGAGCTTTGCTCGACATATTAATCTGTGCATCCACAACTCAGAAAATCATATGTTCCTTTGAGTTGTCCCCCTTTAGTTGTATACTGACCTTCGTCTATCGATTGATAGTCGGGAGTAGTCGTGCATTCGTGTTCATCGATGCCTTTTACTACGTGGTCCGTCAAGCCATTCTATTCGTAATGAGTAGGAGAAACAAACTCGATACCTTGTCCATTTCTAGGATTGGGTCAAAGCGGTTGTACTTCGCAGATCAAATTGCTAATCTAGCTTTTGCTCTGTTCTACCTTGGAGTATTACCATCTTTATGTCAAGAATGTCATGGGAATTGCACACCATCCTATGAACTCTTGATACAGTGATACTTCTTGCCATCATTATTCATTCCTCGGTTTCCATGTTATTGTAACCGGAATGCCGACAAGTGAATCGTGATGTGTGAAATCTATACTCCTAGCAACTCCGTTGCTTGGTAGTTAAGTGGACGATAACCTCATTCTTAGCGTGTTGATTATTGAATCGTCACCCTAAGGTTGATTGTGCTACCTAGTCCTTATTTATGGTGCACTCTTTGATCAATGAGTTCGGATTTTTCGGTCCCTTGCTTATTTGATCATATCATCTTGCCCTGAAAAGCAAGATTGCTCTCGAGCTTAGTAACATACCGGTGATTCGTGATTTTCCGAATATCTTCTTGGAAGTATCACCAGGTTGTCACCTGACCGCTATGTTGAGTTCGTGATCAAGTTGGTTTCTTGTAACCACCCCTTCTCCAAGAATCTGTGTGGGATACCCCTGAGCTAGTGGGTCAAGCTAAACAACAACTTGGAGAGTTGGAAGATAAAAGCTTGTCTGACTTAGTTCATGTTAAGGGATATCTTTCTGTGTGTGTGTGTGTGTTGAAGAAAGATGACATCCCCATCAATTGGTCCTTGTGATCAGTTGTTGGACCTTTTGTCTTGCCAAAACTTTGGTTTGAGTGTGGGCTATCCTCAAATCAAATCAGAACCAATGATGTTCTTAATGTTGTCTTACCCGTGGTTGTTTCCTCGGGTATACACCGTTATATCCTTTGGTCTGACCCATGCTATCGCCTTGTTCACATAATTTTGGAATTCCACTTATGTGAAAACCTGGATGAATTGTTGTTGAGCCCATCGACAACATCCTTATCTTCTCCATGATTTCGTGGAACATTAAGTTAGTGTTGGAAACTTTTGAAAGCATTTGTTCATGCTAGCTCATGAAGCATATGTTCGGGTGTAAGAAGTGGCTTCCTCCAGTTCATGTGCATTTGATGCAAGTTGCTGCCGTGGATTCGAGAAAGACAATGTTGCTTCCTTTGGAATCATCCCAAATCATTCATGCATACGTGCGAAGTATTCTGTGGTTCGAAGACTTGCAACCTTCATTCTATATGTATTCCTAGCACACCAAGCCACTGATTGATTTGTTCAAGGAGAATAAGTTCCTTCTTAAGAGTATACCTTATGCAAGGACTTTGATATCCTCGATGATGGTTCCCCTCCTGAACTCGGTAGTGTTTTATTATTAGACTACTATGTGGCCATGTTTGTCTGGGACAACGTGTTCACATGTTTGTAGCAGAACCAGCTCATGTTTTGGAGCTTGCTATCGTAGTTCATCTCCCGAGAATCACGCAACATCATCTCGTCGGTTCATGTTGCAAACTTTCATTTTTCTTTCTAAACTCGATGAGTCTGGATTATTCTGACACCAGCCAGATCTGAATCTCAGGCAGATATGATGGTTGGGACATTTCCCAAGAACTATAATATCGGTCTCGCGATAACCGGTAAAGTGGATATCGTGGCCAACACACCCCTCCGGAAGACCTAATATTGTAGTATCTTGATTGAAGAAGTTGGCCACCTCCCCATAGGGACTTTATAGGATTTACTCCCTAGCTGTGCCTTATGATTTTTGTGTTCCGAAGTCCGACCTTTACTTGATGTTCTAGATACCAGACCATTTCAATGTATGGGATACGCTAGTACATCAAGGAGAACATTAGAAGCGGAGTGCTAAATGTCTCTCGGTCGATCATCCAGATTTAGTCCCCTTGGCCCCGCTAAGGTGAAATCTGAGAAAGTGTTGTCTTCCTTTTTATCGGCATCGCCCATCGCTACTCATCTTGGTAGTATGTTGTGTTGTCAGCACCCTTGACACGGATGTTGGTAAAACCTTGATGAATATGGAAATGCTCAAGTTCTTGAGAGCACGCAAGCTCTAGGTTTTATTGTCGGCATTAGTTGCATAGTGCTCTCAGTTTCCTCGGTTATGCTATAACCCTTTCAACAGTGGACTCACTCTCTACTGTTGAGCTTCTCCCCAGTTACTAAAATCAACCCTTGTGTTGTTTTCAACAAGGTAATCCACATCATCCATTCGATTCCGGATATGTCATTCTTTTGAACTCCGCCAAATGATCGATTGTGATTGCCTTAGGCTGGTATAAAGATTTTCAATGATCTCTGAATCAAAGGTAATTCTTTTTGCCACTTAAGGGGATATTTCTACGAGTCACCCTCCCTAAGGTGCCCCGTTATGGAATCATGGCAATTATTTCATCGCTATCTTGAAACCATTTGCCATCTCCTTAAGCATGGAATTGCTATCTACCTGGTGAACCTCCGTCATCTGTTCCACTCCATTCCTCTAGATGTGTGCTTCGTGTCTCAGCTCGAGAGATGTTGCTATGACTCACCCCGTGAGATGATCCTGAGTTGTTCGGTCTTCAAGAAGATCGATTCATCTAGAGTTTTCCTTTCCTCTTCTTGTCATGTTAGTTGGAGTTCTCAGAGGAATACATCAAGTCAATGATGGTGAACGAATCAACGTTCATTTGAAGTGCAACTTGGATCGTGAAGATTATATTAGTTTGCGCTTCCTTTTCATCTTACCCTACGCTTGAATCTCGGGACGAGATTCTTGTTTTAGTGGGGGTGAGTTGTCACATCCCTAGTTCTGGCCTGACCTATGCCAGCTGCCATGTGTGCATCATGTTTAAATTCAAATGAAATTTGAATTGAGGAATTTTCATAAGCCTCGAAACCTCTAAAATAACCAACATTTAAATCTTCTCAAATGAGTCTAAGAAAATGTTCCTGTTAATCTATAGAAATATTGGTAAGAGGTAAAATTCAAACCAATATTTTTGGAGTTACAGAAATATTTATTTTCGCCATTTGAATTAATCCAATAACTATTTGCTTTGGATTTATATATAATATATATTAAATATGACTCCAATAATTCTGGAAGTTTGTGAGTGGCTTTGTATATATCTTAGCAAGCCACATAAAAACCTACAGAATTTATAAAAATGATTTAGTGTGTAAAACTAAATCAAAACAAACTACAGAAAATAGAAAACTGAAAGGAAAATAGAGAGAGGAGAGAGAGAAACCTACAGCCCAGCTCCTCCGGTCACTCACTGGCGGCCCAGCCCATCGGCTCAGCCCACCTCGTCCCCTCGTCGTCTACCTCGCCATTGGCAGAGGCGTGTCGCCAGCAAGACGCACCGGACGCCACCTCCCGCTTCCACCTCCTGCTGCCCCTCGTCGCCTGGACTTCCTCCGCGACGCCACGCTGCCCCTCGACCCTCTCTCACTCTCCGTGTCTCTCCCTCCGTCCCTATCCCCTCTGTTCTCTCTCCTCCCTTGACCGAACGGAGCCCGCCGCCGCCGACCCGGCCTTCATGCCGCAGCCATCCAAGCCTCTCGACACGTCCTCGAGCTCCGCGGTCCTCCCTCGTCCTCCTCGCTGCCTCACGCGAGAGAAGAGCCCGGGCGCCGCCCCGACGTTTTCCCCCTCCTCGCCGCCGGAGATCCGCCTCGCCGTCCCGCCGCTCCGACACTTCCCGGCCCGTCGTCTACACCGACCAACTCCCGTGAGCTCCTCTTCCTTCTTCCCTAGTCACGTTGCTCGAGCTGCCCCCAAACCCGTTGCCATCATGACCGAGAGCTCGGCTCCGCCGCCATGTCGCCGTCGTGGCCCACAGATCGTAAGCTCAAAACGAAAGCACGTCGGCGTGTTTCGGCGAACCCCCAGAGCACGTAGCACCCTCGGTTTCTCCTCCAATGCACCGTAGCTCCTTCTCCCCTTCCGTGGAACTCCGGCGCCGCAAAGCTCGGCGCCGTCGATCTTTAGACCACCTCAGCCCCTCCCGCTGGCTAGATGGATGCGGCTGAGCGCCCACCACGCCAGATGATCGCCGCCGCCGATTTGGTCGCCGGAGGGCGTTTAAGCGACGCCCGCCGTTCTTTGGCGTCGCCGGCGATGAGTCATGGTCAACTCCGCGAGTTGACCGGGTTTGACCAAGCCGACGTGGCTGGCTTAATTAGCCACTAACCACCGCACCGTGTCACGCATAGCCGGCCCCACCCCTAACTAACGGCTAACTAAAATAGATTAAGTTTAATCTAATTACAAAGGGCCCCACGCGCCCGTTTTGACCGCGCCGACGCGTGGCCGTTGATCGAGCCCACACGTCGCCGCACTAACCAGCCCGATCAGCGACGGTGGACCCCACTGGTCAGATTGACCAGCAGCAAGTGTTCTGTTGACCTGCCGACGTCATAGTGACGAAATCTTCGACGCAATTAACCATTTTCGGATTTAAAATATTCAGGAAATTCCGAATTTAGTTCAAACTTCTAAAATTCATATAAAATCAACCGTAGCTCCAAATCAAACAAATTATATATGAAAATGATCAGAAAAATCCAACCTATCCATCTGTACTAGTTTCATGCATGTTAGAGCAACCTAACCTTGCTGTTTAGATGAAACATGATAATGCACTTATATGAGTTCATAGCTTAGGCTTATATTTGAATCTTTGATTCAAATAAGATCAAACCACTCTGGTTTTAGTTGCATTAGCTCAATCAACAACATATTGCCATGACATTATCATGCATCATATTTGTTGCATTGCATTGATTGTGTCCCTCTTTGTTTGCCGGTATTTGTCCCCTCTCGATAGACGTGGTTTCGACGATGAGATCGATGACACTAATGAAGAACTATATTATCTTCAGAAGTGCCAGGCAAGCAAAACCCCCTTGTTCATTCCGATATAATCCCACTCTCTCGCTCCTGCTCTCTTTACTGCATTAGGACAACAACGAATCATTTGTTACTTGTCATGTAGCTGAACCCCTTATCCTTTGCATGACCTGTCATTCCACAAGAATAGATGAAACCCACTAGCATGAGTAGGAGTTGTTTGAGCCTGTTGTGCCTACTCATACATGCTTGTTTGTCATGCACGCTATCGCTTAGAGTTGAGTCGGTCCGATTCATCGAGGATGAATCGAGGTGTGTGAACATGTCCCACTGTGTGCGCTAAGTGTGTGAACACGATTTGATAGAGGTATCGGTGAGAGGCCATGTAGGAGTACATGGTGGGTTGTCTCATTGAAGCCGTCCTTAGGAACTGATTTACGTGTTTGTGATCCATGATTCAGCTACTACCATGCATTGGGCCTGAAATATGACCCTTTCGACTTCTTATTCACCCTTGTCCTCTGTCCGGGAGTTGCAAGTAGTTTCGTGTTTGTAGTATCTTTGGAGGCCGTGCTTGTTGTTGGCCGTAAGGGTGGGCTGTGATGCGGTAGGCACGTGGCACGGTGTACGGGCACCCGCTTGGTGTCTCGGGAACCCTGTTCACATCGCTTGGGGGTGTGAGCGAAACTTGGCCGAACTCCTCATAGATGGAACCCAAATAGGCGATAAACCCGACTAGGGACTTGAGTGTCTAGGTAGGTCGTGGTCTACACCCACGTCGGCTTTCGCTGAAGTCCGCCGAGCACATGTCGTGTCTGGACGCTAAGTGGTGGAAACATGTATGAAGAAGTACACCCGCAGGTTAACATCATCTATTCAATAGCCGTGTCCGCGTAAAGGACTTCTGGGTTGCCTATAACAGTTCATAGACAAGTGAAAGTGGATACTCTAAAATACGCAAGATAAGTGTGAGTGCTATGGATGGCGTTCTCGAGGGAGACGGAGCGGATCCATAGTGGTGTATTGATATGGTGAATATGTGGACTCGTAGCGCCACCTCAAAAGAGTTACTTGCGGTCATAGTCTAGGACAGCCACCGAGTCAAAGCTGGCTTGTCTGCAGCTTAAACCCCACCATCCCTTTGTTGATAATGATGCATATGTAGTTAGTTACGATGTAAGTCTTCTTTGGGTACATTTGTACTCACGCTTGCCTATTTTATGTTTTTGCAGAGAGACTTGGTCTCGCTAGTAGTTCCACGTGGACTTGACGCTTAGCTTGATACCTCACCACGATCTTGTGCCCTCGGCAGATCTGGTAGATAGTCGCTTCTAAGCCTTTTTCATTTGTAGATGTCGTACTCGGACATATTAGCTTCCGCTTGTGCTTTGACTTGTATGCTTTCAATGTTGGGTCATGAGACCCATGTTTGTAATATCTCGCTCCTCGAGCCTAATGAATAAATACTTGAGTCGAGAGTCATGTTGTGATGCCATGTTGTATTTGCACATATCGAGCATATTGTGTGTATGTTATTGAAATGCTTGGTATGTGTGGGATCGACTATCTAGTTGTTTATCTTTAGTAGCCTCTCTTACGGAAATGTCTCCTAGTGTTTCCACCGAGCCATGGTAGCTTGCTACCGCTCCGGAACACTTAGGCTGGCCGGCATGTGTCCTTCTTCGTTCTCGTGTCCGTCCCTTCGGGAAATGTCACGCGTTGAGTACCGAGTCTGTTAGCCGCTTCTGCCGGTTTATCGAGTCTGCTAGCCAGTGCTACAGCCCGAACTTATTCGCTGATGACCGACACGCTCGATGCCGGGTCATGGATGCTGTCCTCGTAAGTTTGTGCCACTTTGGGTTTACGACTAGCCATGTCAGCTCGGGCTCCTTATCATATGGATGCTAGCGACACTATCATATACGTGTGCCAAAAGGCGCAAACGGTCCCGGGCAAAGGTAAGGCGACACCCGTGGGAATACCGTGCGTGAAGCCGCAAAGTGATATGAGGTGTTACATGCTAGATCTATGTGGCATTGAGTCGGGGTCTACACCCACGTCGGCTTTCGCTTGAAGTCTGCCGAGCACATGTCGTGTGCAGACGTTAAGTGGTGGAAACATGTATGAAGAAGTACACCCCTGCAGGGTTAACATCATCTATTGAATAGCCGTGTCATGGTAAAGGACTTCGGGTTGCCTATAACAGTTCATAGACAAGTGAAAGTGGATACTCTAAAATACGCAAGATAAGTGTGAGTGCTATGGATGGCGTTCTCGAGGGAGACGGAGCGGATCCATAGTGGTGTATTGATATGGTGAATATGTGGACTCGTGTGCGCCACCTCAAAAGAGTTACTTGCGGTCATAGTCTAGGACAGCCACCGAGTCAAAGCTGGCTTGTCTGCAGCTTAAACCCCACCATCCCTTTGTTGATAATGATGCATATGTAGTTAGTTACGATGTAAGTCTTCTTTGGGTACATTTGTACTCACGCTTGCCTATTTTATGTTTTTGCAGAGAGACTTGGTCTCGCTAGTAGTTCCACGTGGACTTGACGCTTAGCTTGATACCTCAGCCACGATCTTGTGCCCTCGGCAGATCTCGGTAGATAGTCGGGCTTCTAAGCCTTTTTCATTTGTAGATGTCGTACTCGGACATATTAGCTTCCGCTTGTGCTTTGACTTGTATGCTTTCAATGTTGGGTCATGAGACCCATGTTTGTAATATCTCGCTCCTCGAGCCTAATGAATAAATACTTGAGTCGTAGAGTCATGTTGTGATGCCATGTTGTATTTGCACATATCGAGCATATTGTGTGTATGTTATTGAAATGCTTGGTATGTGTGGGATCGACTATCTAGTTGTTTATCTTTAGTAGCCTCTCTTACGGAAATGTCTCCTAGTGTTTCCACCGAGCCATGGTAGCACTCTTGCTCCGGAACACTTAGGCTGGCCGGCATGTTCCTTCTTCGTTCTGTGTCTGTTCCTCGGGAAATGTCACGCGCTGAGTAACGGAGTCTGTTAGCCCGCCATGCCCGCCATCGAGTCCTGCTAGCCCAGTGCTACAGCCCGGAACTTATTCGCCGATGACCGACACGCTCGATCTTCGGGTCATGGATGCTGTCTCGTAAGTTTGTGCCACTTTGGGTTTACGACTAGCCATGTCAGCCGGGCTCCTTATCATATGGATGCTAGCGACACTATCATATCGTGTGCCAAAAGGCGTAAACGGTCCCGGGCAAAGGTAAGGCGACACCCGTGGGAATACCGTGCGTGAAGCCGCAAAGTGATATGAGGTGTTACATGCTAGATCTATGTGGCATTGAGTCGGGGTCCTGACAGCTTTGGTATCAGAGCTTGACTGCCTGTAGGATTACCAAGCCAAACTGGTCAAAGTTGTGTCTAGAAATGCTTTAGTTATATGTAAGGGAATTGATTGTGGGATGGAACGTAAGGATCTTTTTACTCCTTATACCTCATGGCCTTCTGATCTGAGTCAACCTCTTCTCTTCTACGGGGATTAAGAACTAGGCCTTCTCATCTATCTATCAGGATGACGTGTTACTAATCCATAGACTTATAGAATTGTTAGTTTCAAGCCTCAGTTCAGCTTTTTATTACTTCTGTATGTTCATAACTGTTGATCTCGAAACCTTGATATTGTGCTTCGGAGTGGCTATGCCACCACTTTTGTAGCATGTCTCCAATCTTTTTGAGCAATTACAGCCGTTATGCTGTCCGAGTCATCCCAGGTTTCTAAATAGTCTGATGCATTTGCAAATCCTTTCTTTCCGTTCCTGATGTCCTTTATGGTCAGAATAAGCACACTAACCGGTGCGATGAGGTAATTTATTGCCTTGACATATATGTTGGAATTATTATTATGACCCTAGGTGTCTTAGGGGATCATCTAGTAATCTAGCCATGATTTGTGTCCCAGTGTGATGATTCTGGCCTTCATTCTCGAAAGCATCCCGTGATGCCATTTAGTAATAGGTATTCTACTCCTGGGTTTTGAACCCAAGACTCACCCTATTTACCTCATGTTGATAGTATTTGCTCGTTCCTTTAGGTTATTAGTAACCTTTGCATTATTCCTCGTGGTCCGTGGTATTTCCTTCTTTCGAATACTATGAACCGCTTATGGCAGAAGTTCATTGGATCAAAAGATCACAACAGGGGTGCTCTTGATGAGTTTTCCATTCAATATTGTGAATCTGCCACTCCTACCTTTCTGCATGGGTTATCCGGAAGAAAAATGTTGAGCTTTGCTCGACATATTAATCTGTGCATCCACAACTCAGAAAATCATATGTTCCTTTGAGTTGTCCCCTTTAGTTGTATATCGACCTTCGTCTCATCGATTGATAGTCGGAGTAGTCGTGCATTCGTGTTCATCGATGCCTTTTACTGTGGTCCGTCAAGCCATTCTATTCCGAATGAGTAGGAGAAACAAACTCGATACCTTGTCCATTTCTAGGATTGGGTCAAAGCGGTTGTAATTCGCAGATCAAATTGCTAATCTAGCTTTTGCTCTGTTCTACCTTGAGTATTACCATCTTTATGTCAAGAATGTCATGGGAATTGCACACCATCCTATGAACTCTTGATACAAATGATACTTCTTGCCATCATTATTCATTCCTCGGTTTCCATGTTATTGTAACCGGAATGCCGACAAGTGAATCGCGATGTGTGAAATCTATACTCCTAGCAACTCCGTTGCTTGGTAGTTAAGTGGACGATAACCTCATTCTTAGCGTGTTGATTATTGAATCGTCACCCTAAGGTTGATTGTGCTACCTAGTCCTTATTTATGGTGCACTCTTTGATCAATGAGTTCGGATTTTTCGGTCCCTTGCTTATTTGATCATATCATCTTGCCCTGAAAAGCAAGATTGCTCTCGAGCTTAGTAACATACCGTGATTCGTGATTTTCCGAATATCTTCTTGAAGTATCACCAGTTGTCACCGACCGCTATGTTGAGTTCGTGATCAAGTTGGTTTCTTGTAACCACCCCTTCTCCAAGAATCTGTGTGGGATACCCCGAGCTAGTGGGTCAAGCTAAACAACAACTTGGAGAGTTGGAAGATAAAAGCTTGTCGACTTAGTTCATGTTAAGGGATATCTTTACGTGTGTGTGTTGAAGAAAGATGACATCCCCATCAATTGGTCCTTGTGATCAGTTGTTGGACCTTTTGTCTTGCCAAAACTTTGGTTTGAGTGTGGGCTATCCTCAAATCAAATCAGAACCAATGATGTTCTTAATGTTGTCTTACCCGTGGTTGTTTCCTCGGGTATACACCGTTATATCCTTTGGTCTGACCCATGCTATCGCCTTGTTCACATAATTTTGGAATTCCACTTATGTGGAAACCTGGATGAATTGTTGTTGAGCCCATCGACAACATCCTTATCTTCTCCATGATTTCATGGAACATTAAGTTAGTGTTGGAAACTTTTGAAAGCATTTGTTCATGCTAGCTCATGAAGCATATGTTCGGGTGTAAGAAGTGGCTTCCTCCAGTTCATGTGCATTTGATGCAAGTTGCTGCCGTGGATTCGAGAAAGACAATGTTGCTTCCTTTGGAATCATCCCAAATCATTCATGCATACGCATAAGTATTACGTGGTTCAAGACTTGCAACCTTCATTCTATATGTATTCCTAGCACACCAAGCCACCGATTGATTTGTTCAAGGAGAATAAGTTCCTTCTTAAGAGTATACCTTATGCAAGGACTTTGATATCCTCGATGATGGTTCCCCTCCTGAACTCGGTAGTGTTTTATTATTAGACTACTATGTGGCCATGTTTGTCTGGGACAACGTGTTCACATGTTTGTAGCAGAACCAGCTCATGTTTTGGAGCTTGCTATCGTAGTTCATCTCCCGAGAATCACGCAACATCATCTCGTCGGTTCATGTTGCAAACTTTCATTTTTCTTTCTAAACTCGATGAGTCTGGATTATTCTGACACCAGCCAGATCTGAATCTCAGGCAGATATGATGGTTGGGACATTTCCCAAGAACTATAATATCGGTCTCGCGATAACCGGTAAAGTGGATATCGTGGCCAACACACCCCTCCGGAAGACCTAATATTGTAGTATCTTGATTGAAGAAGTTGGCCACCTCCCCACAGGGACTTTATAGGATTTACTCCCTAGCTGTGCCTTATGATTTTTGTGTTCCGAAGTCCGACCTTTACTTGATGTTCTAGATACCAGACCATTTCAATGAATGGGATACGCTAGTACATCAAGGAGAACATTAGAAGCGGAGTGCTAAATGTCTCTCGGTCGATCATCCAGATTTAGTCCCCTTGGCCCCGCTAAGGTGAAATCTGAGAAAGTGTTGTCTTCCTTTTTATCTGCATCGTCCATCGCTACTCATCATGGTAGTATGTTGTGTTGTCAGCACCCTTGACACGGATGTTGGTAAAACCTTGATGAATATGGAAATGCTCAAGTTCTTGAGAGCACGCGCAAGCTCTAGGTTTTATTGTCGGCATTAGTTGCATAGTGCTCTCAGTTTCCTCGGTTATGCTATAACCCTTTCAACAGTGGACTCACTCTCTACTGTTGAGCTTCTCCCCAGTTACTAAAATCAACCCTTGTGTTGTTTTCAACAAGGTAATCCACATCATCCATTCGATTCCGGATATGTCATTCTTTTGAACTCCGCCAAATGATCGATTGTGATTGCCTTAGGCTGGTATAAAGATTTTCAATGATCTCTGAATCAAAGGTAATTCTTTTTGCCACTTAAGGGGATATTTCTACGAGTCACCCTCCCTAAGGTGCCCCGTTATGGAATCATGGCAATTATTTCATCGCTATCTTGAAACCATTTGCCATCTCCTTAAGCATGGAATTGCTATCTACCTGGTGAACCTCCGTCATCTGTTCCACTCCATTCCTCTAGATGTGTGCTTCGTGTCTCAGCTCGAGAGATGTTGCTATGACTCACCCCGTGAGATGATCCTGAGTTGTTCGATCTTCAAGAAGATCGATTCATCTAGAGTTTTCCTTTCCTCTTCTTGTCATGTTAGTTGGAGTTCTCAGAGGAAGACATCAAGTCAATGATGGTGAACGAATCAACGTTCATTTGAAGTGCAACTTGGATCGTGAAGATTATATTAGTTTGCGCTTCCTTTTCATCTTACCCTACGCTTGAATCTCGGGACGAGATTCTTGTTTTAGTGGGGGTGAGTTGTCACATCCCTAGTTCTGGCCTGACCTATGCCAGCTGCCATGTGTGCATCATGTTTAAATTCAAATGAAATTTGAATTGAGGAATTTTCATAAGCCTCAGGAAACCTCTAAAAATAACCAACATTTAAATCTTCTCAAATGAGTCTAAGAAAATGTTCCTGTTAATCTATAGAAATATTGGTAAGAGGTAAAATTCAAACCAATATTTTTGGAGTTACAGAAATATTTATTTTGGCCATTTGAATTAATCCAATAACTATTTGCTTTGGATTTATATATAATATATATTAAATATGACTCCAATAATTCTGGAAGTTTGTGAGTGGTTTTGTATATATCATAGCAAGCCACATAAAAACCTACAGAATTTATAAAAATGATTTAGTGTGTAAAACTAAATCAAAACAAACTACAGAAAATAGAAAACAGAAAGGAAAATAGAGAGAGGAGAGAGAGAAACCTACCTGGCCCAGCTCCTCCAGTCACTCACCTGGCGGCCCAGCCCGCTGGCTCAGCCCACCTCGTCTCCCTCGTCGTCTACCTCTGCCTACTGGCAGAGGCGTGTCGCCCGCGCACGCACCGGACGCCACCTCCTACTTCCACCTCCTGCTGCCCCCTCGTCGCCCTGGACTTCCTCCGCGACGCCACGCGCCCTCGACCTCTCTCACTCTCCGTGTCTCTCCTCCGTCCCTATCCCCTCTGTTTCTCTCTCCCTCCCTTGACCGAACGGAGCCCGTCGCCGCCGACCAGCCTTCATGGCCGCAGCCATCCCGAAGCCTCTCTGACACGTCCTCGAGCTCCGCCGGTCCTCCCTCGTCCTCCTCGTCGTCTCACGCGACCAGAAGAGCCCCGGAGCGCCGCCTCCGACGTTTTCCCCCTCCTCGGCCGCCGGAGATCCGCCTCGCCGTCCCGCTCGCTCCGACACTTCCCCGGCCCCGTCGTCTACACCGACCAACTCCCCGTGAGCTCCTCTTCCTTCTTCCCCTAGTCACGTTGCTCGAGCTGCCCCCAAACCCCGTTGGCCATCACGGCCGAGAGCTCGGCTCCGCCGGCCATGTCGCCGTCGTGGCCACAGATGCGTAAGCTCGAAAACGAGCACGTCGGCGTGCTCAGCGAACCCCCAGGAGCACGTAGCACCCTCCGGTTTCTCCTCTAATGCACCGTAGCTCCTTCTCCCCTTCCGTGGAACTCCGGCCGCCGCAAAGCTCGACGCCGTCGATCTTTGTGAGACCACCTCAGCCCCTCCCGCTGGCTAGATGGATGCGGTGGCGCCACCACGCCAGATGATCGTTGCCGCCGATTTGGTCGCCGGAGGAGCGTTTCGACGCCCCGCGCCGTTCTTTGGCGTCGCCGGCGATGAGTCATGGTCAACTCCGCGAGTTGACCGGGTTTGACTAAGCCGACGTGGCTGGCTTAATTAGCCACTAACCACCGCACCGTGTCACGCATAGCCGGGCCCCACCCTAACTAACCGGCTAACTAAAATAGATTAAGTTTAATCTAATTACGGGGCCCCACGCGCCGATTTTGACCGTGCGGCGTGGCGGGTTGCTGATCGGGCCCACACGTCGGCCGCACTAACCAGCCCATCCATCGACCGGTGGACCCCATGGTCAGGTTTGACCAGCGAGAGTGTCTGTTGACCTGCTGACGTCATAGTGACGAAATGCTGACGCAATTAACCATTTTCTGGATTTAAAATATTCAGGAAATTCCAGAATTTAGTTCAAACTTCTAAAATTCATATAAAATCAACCGTAGCTCCAAATCAAACAAATTATATATGAAAAATGATCAGAAAAATCCAACCTATCCATCTGTACTGGTTTCATGCATGTTAGAGCAACCTAACCTTGCTGTTTAGATGAAACATGATAATGCACTTATATGAGTTCATAGCTTAGGCTTATATTTGAATCTTTGATTCAAATAAGATCAAACCACTCTGGTTTTAGTTGCATTAGCTCAATCAACAACATATTGCCATGACATTATCATGCATCATATTTGTTGCATTGCATTGATTGTGTCCCTCTTTGTTTGCCGGTATTTGTCCCTCTCGATGAGCGTGGTTTCGACGATGAGATCGATGACACTAATGAAGAACTATATTATCTTCAGAAGTGCCAGGCAAGCAAAACCCCCTTGTTCATTCCGATATAATCCCACTCTCTCGCTCCTGCTCTCTTTTACTGCATTAGGACAACAACGAATCATTTGTTACTTGCTGCATGTAGCTGAACCCTTATCCTTTGCATGACCTGTCATTCCACAGTAAATAGATGAAACCCACTAGCATGAGTAGGAGTTGTTTGAGCCCTGTTGTGCCTACTCATACATGCTTGTTTGTCATGCCTGCTACAGCTTAGAGTTGAGTCGGTCTGATTCATCGAGGATGAATCAGAGGTGTGTGAACATGTCCTACTGTGTGTGCCCTAAGTGTGTGAACACGATTTGGTAGAGGTATCGGTGAGAGGCCATGTAGGAGTACATGGTGGGTTGTCTCATTGAAGCCGTCCTTAGGAACTGAGTTCTGTGTTTGTGATCCATGATTCAGCTACTACCATGCATTGGGCCCTGAAATATGACCCGCCGACTTCTTATTCACCCTTGTCCTCTGTCCGGGAGTTGCAAGTAGTTTACGTGTTTGTAGTATTTGGAGGCCGGCTTGTGATCTTGACCGTAGGGGTGGGCTGTGATGTGGTAGGCACGTGGCACGGTGTACCGGCACCCGCTTGGTGTCTTGGGAACCCTGTTCACATCGCTTGGGGCTGTGAGCGAAACTTGGCCGAACTCCTCATAGATGGAACCCAAATAGGCGATAAACTGGACTAGGGACTTGAGTGTCTAGGTAGGTCGTGGTCTACACCCGTCGGCTTTAAGCTGAAGTCTGCCGAGCACATGTCGTGTCTGACGCTAAGTGGTGGAAACATGTATGAAGAAGTACACCCGCAGGTTAACATCATCTATCCGAATAGCCGTGTCCATGTAAAGGACTTCGGGTTGCCTATAACAGTTCATAGACAAGTGAAAGTGGATACTATAAAATACGCAAGATAAGTGTGAGTGCTATGGATGGCGTTCTCGTGAGGGAGACGGAGCGGATCCATAGTGGTGTATTGATATGGTGAATATGTGGACTCGTGCGCCACCTCAAAAGAGTTACTTGCGGTCATAGTCTAGGATAGCCACCGAGTCAAAGCTGGCTTTCTGCAGCTTAAACCCCACCATCCCTTTGTTGATAATGATGCATATGTAGTTAGTTACGATGTAAGTCTTCTTTGGGTACATTTGTACTCACGCTTGCCTATTTTATGTTTTTGCGAGAGACTTGGTCTCGCTAGTAGTTCCACGTGGACTTGACGCTTAGCTTGATGCCTCGGCTATGATCTTGTGCCCTCGGCAGAGATCGGTAGATAGTCGGGCTTCTAGCCTTTTTCATTTGTAGATGTACGTACTTTCGGACATATTAGCTTCCGCTTGTGCTTTGACTTGTATGCTTTCAATGTTGGGTCATGAGACCCATGTTTGTAATATCTCGCTCCTTGGAGCCTAATGAATAAATACTTGAGTCGAGAGTCATGTTGTGATGCCATGTTGTATTTGCACATATCGAGCATATTGTGTGTATGTTATTGAAATGCTTGGTATGTGTGGGATCGACTATCTAGTTGTTTATCTTTAGTAGCCTCTCTTACTGGAAATGTCTCCTAGTGTTTCCACCGAGCCATGGTAGCTTGCTACCGCTCCGAACACTTAGGCTGGCCGGCATGTGTCCTTCTTCATTCTCGTGTCTGTCCCTTCGGGAAATGTCACGCGTTGAGTAACGGAGTCCTGTTAGCCGCCACTGCCCGGTTTACGAGTCTGCTAGCCAGTGCTACAGCCCGTAACTTATTCGCCGATGACCGACACGTTCGATCTTTGGGTCATGGATGCTGTCCCGTAAGTTTGTGCCACTTTGGGTTTACGACTAGCCATGTCAGCCGGGCTCCTTATCATATGGATGCTAGCGACACTATCATATACGTGTGCCAAAAGGCGCAAACGGTCCCGGGCAAAGGTAAGGCGACACCCGTGGGAATACCGTGCGTGAAGCCGCAAAGTGATATGAGGTGTTACATGCTAGATCTATGTGGCATTGAGTCGGGGTCCTGACAATGGACATCGTACGGTCACTGGAGCTAGAATCGTTCATATTGACTAAGTTGACAAAGCCCTCCATCCTCGTCAACTTAGCAGGCCCACAAGTCAGCCACCCACTATGGTGGGTCCCAGCTAGCAGGGGGTATTCATTTTTTGGTGCGTAATAAGGAGGCACTTCCTTGCGTGTGAAGATATAGCTGGTGGGTCTGACCTGTCAGCGGGGGGAACGTTTTTTTGCGAAATACAGAAGCCCTTCCCATGTATAGTGCACGTATAGTGCGTAATAAGGAGGAACTTTCCTTGCGTGCGACCATGGACCTCGCGGGTCCTAGCCATCAGGCTCTCCGAGTACAGTCCTCTTCCGATGACTCTCGTATGTTGACCACGCCGCGCCGAGTGCACCGAGGCGGTGGACGACGGCAAGGCCCCAGACTGGAATGACCCGGAGATGGGGAAGACGCGGTAGTGGAGTCGTAGATGGAGAGGAGTGGGAAACTTGACTGGTTCGGGTGCGGGGTGGGCCTACACTCGGTAGAGAATAACAGGAGGTGCGGAGTGGAGGGATGGCCTGGCCGTCGGCGGGGTAGCATTTTGCCGAGGAGCACAAAACAATGCCGCTGGATGCCGAAGGCTGGAGCAGGCGGTTCCGACAGCGCTAGGGGAAGAAGACGAGAGATTGAAGAAGAATGCCGGCCATTGGATGTAAATCCAACGCCTTCTTAGGCTTCGACCTACTGGCCCACATGTCAGCCAGTCCATTTGTTTTTTAGTCCATTTGGTGGGCTGGGTGAAACAATGATGTAGCATCTATGCAGCCCGTTTAAATCCCATTTGCATTTTTCTCGAAATCCGTGGACTTGCTGGGCTGGGTGAAAATATCATGTTGGGCTAGACAAAGAAATGTTATAAAAACATAAACACATGATTGCACGTTAGTAAAATCTTTGCAAGCTTATGTACGCAATCACTAGGAGTTAACTTGGCAAGTTATATATAAACAATTATTATTATTATTTTGTAAGAACTTTCAACTTATGAAATAAAATATCATTTTAATTTGATGAGTTAATAGTACGTGGGGTATTATTATTTTTTAGGCTAGACGTGGGACAATTGAGTTGGTTCTAGGGGAAAGTACTAGGAGAAAACTCGGTTTACATCGAAAAAGAAAGTGGGAGAAAATTTAGAGACCTGCTGGGTCCACCTGAGGAGAGGAATATGTTGGGAGGAAGGAGATTCAAAGCACGGCAGCCGAGTGAACTAGTTTTTTTTACGGACAAGTAAACTAGTTTACATACATAAGCAAATAGCCACTAAAAAAGCAATCAGGTTAATGGGTTCTTAAAAGAAATATTTCGGACAAAACTGATAATTACGACACATAGGCTAATGCATGAAACACTCAGATGATAAAGGTGCTTATAAACAGATAAAGTACAACATCTAGACCTTCCTGGCACGCTTGATCATGACGCTGCGGCTGTCTGTGTACTCGTCGGTTACGGGAAGCAGACACGCCCTCATGTCCAAGATCTGCCTGTACATGTCGTAGCATGCGTATGTGTCCTTGGCCGCGTAGGTTATGTAGGCTAGATTTAGAGGTACCTCCCACGTGTTCAGGTCGTCTTCTTTCATGTTGGCGTATCAGGGGTCGATGATGGTCTCAGCGAGGTCAACCACGGAGTCCTTCTCCTGCCCGTTGCTGATGATCTTGTATTGCTTCTGGATGTTGACAAACTTGTTGCACCAGATGGCCAAATCGTCGCGTTCTTTCTTCTCTCCATCGTAGCGAAGGTGCAGTCGGTGCTGCCGATGAAACGGGCGAATGCTCCAGAACCTGGTGCAGCCATAGGGCTGAGGCGAGGCAGAGCTTCACCGAGTCCGTATCGTTGGTGTACATCACATTCAACTTGGTGCAGCCATAGGACTGAACGGCGAACTAACTCCTTGCTGAAGTCCATATCCAGCAGGCTCACCCCTCGGATCGCCATTGGAGTCTCTTCGAGTGAATGAGTGTGTAGGCGGCGGCAGCAGTTCGTTTTTCAGCTCTTGGGGTACTGGATTCAACAGTAAACTAAGTGTGTATAGGCGACAGTTACTACCCCTCCCTCGTCCGCTGCACACTCGACAGAAGATGCACCCTTGGCACATTCAAACGCCTCCATTAAGAAACCTACTCCGGCCACACATCGGTTCATGAGCGGGTCTGTATTGGTACTGTAATAACAGGAGTTAGTGGTCACTTTACTTAAATTTAATTAGCTTTAACAGAAATTTATACTTAAAACAAGCAACGCATTGGCTCGTTCTATCAGTGCCACGAGATCAACATGCACAACAATTAGAATTATTATTCTCAGGACGCACACGATCAACACATTTGTCGCACTTTCACAAAGATAATACTACCAAGTTTGAACTGTTTGTTATGGTTGCTATCCTCTGCATCATCATGCCGTGTTTCCCAGCTTGCAAGATTCAGAACCAACAAATAAGATCCAGATAATAAGTACAACAAATATGCCTACACATCTCATTGATTCCCAGCTTGCAAGATTCAGAACCAACAAATAAGATCCAAATAATAAGTACAACAAAGATGCCTACAAATCTCATTGATTCCCAGCTTGCAAGATTCAGAACCAACAAATAAGATTCAAATAATAAGTATAACAAAGATGCCTACACATCTCACTGATTCCTAGCTTGCAAGATTCAGAACCAACCCATTAGAGCCTTTTGATAAAGTGAATATCGGGATTAAATCCATCTTGGCTAGCCATGTCATACAATCGAAGAACTTGGAGAATGCTCTTGACCGTCACAACATCTGTAGTTGAGTATTCCTGTTTGCATAGCATGTTTGCACATCACTGATACGTCCATTTTGCATCATGCTTTTATATCGATATTTATTGCATTATGGGCTGTTATTTCACGTTATGTCACAATACTTATGGCTATTCTCTCTTACTTTACAAGGTTTACATGAAGAGGGAGAATGCCGGCAGCTGGAATTCTGGGCTGGAAAAGGAGCAAATATTGGAGGACTATTCTGCGCAACTCCAAAAGTCCTGAAACTCCACGGAATACCTTATAATAATTAAAGAAAATATGTCGCAAAAGATGAAGGCCAGGGGGCCCACACCCTGCTCACGAGGGTGGGGGGCGCGCCCCCCTGGGCACGCCCCCTACCTCGTGGGCCCCATGGTGGCTCTCCGACGCCCATCTTCTCCCATATGAAGTCTTTCGATGAGAAAAAAATAGAAGAGAACCTTTCGGGACGAGACTCCGCCGCCATGAGGTGAAACCTTGGCGGAACCAATCTAGGGCTCCGGCAGAGCTGTTCTGCCGGGGACACTTCCCTTCGGGAGGGGGAAATCATCACCATCGTCATCACCAACGCTCCTCTCATCGGGAGAGGGCAATCTCCATCAACATCTTCACCAGCACCATCTCATCTCCAAACCCTAGTTCATCTCTTGTATCCAATTCTTGTCTCCAAGTCCGGGATTGGTGCTAGTAGGTTGCTAGTAGTGTTGATTACTCCTTGTAGTTGATGCTAGTTGGCTTATTTGGTGGAAGATCATATGTTCAGATCCTATATGCACATTATTACCCCTCTGATTATGAACATGAATATGCTTTGTGAGTAGTTATGTTTGTTCCTGAGGACAAGGGAGAAGTCTTGCTATTAGTAGTCTTGTGAATTTGGTATTCGTTCGATATTTTGATAAGATGTATGTTGTTTAACCTCTAGTGGTGTTATGTGAACGTCGACTACATAACACTCCACCATTCTTTGGGCCTAGAGGAAGGCATTGGGAAGTAATAAGTAGATGATGGGTTGCTAGAGTGACAGAAGCTTAAACCCTAGTTTATGCGTTGCTTCGTAAGGGGCTGATTTGGATCCATATGTTTCATGCTATGGTTAGGTTTACCTTAATACTTTTGTTGTAGTTGCGGATGCTTGCAATAGAGGTTAATCATAAGTGGGATGCTTGTCCATGTAAGGGCAGTACCAAAGCACCGGTCCACCCACATATCAAATTATCAAAGTACCGAACGCGAATCATATGAGCGTGATGAAAACTAGCTTGACGATATTCCCATGTGTTCTCGGGAGCGCTTTTCCTATTATAAGAGTTTGTCTAGGCTTGTCCTTTGCTACAAAAAGGATTGGGCCACCTTGCTACACTTTATTTACTTTTGTTACTTGTTACTCGTTACCATTTATCTTATCACAAAACTATCTGTTACCACTTATTTCAGTACTTGCAGAGAATACCTTGCTGAAAACCGCTTATCATTTCCTTCTGCTCCTTGTTGGGTTTGACACTCTTACTTATTGAAAGGACTACGATAGATCCCCTATACTTGTGGGTCATCAAGACTCTTTTCTGGTGCCATTGCCGGGGAGTGAAGCGCCTTTGGTAGGTGGAATTTGGTAAGGAAAAATTTATTTAGTGTGCTGAAATTTTCTGTCACTTGTTACAATGGAAAGTAATTGTCTGAGGAGCTTGTTTGGGGTATCTTCACCCCGTCCGGTTGAGCCAAGAGTTGCTCCTCAACCTACTGAACCTACTGAATCTATTGAAGATGAAACTGCTTTTCAGATTCCTTTGGGTATGATGGAAAAACTGCTAGCTAACACTTTCACAGGAGATGGAACAAAGCATCCTGACGAACATCTACGCTTTGTGGATGATATTTGTGGACTATTTAAGCTTGCAAGTGTACCCGATGATGCCGTTAAGAGGAAGGCTTTCCCTTTATCTTTGGAGGGAGACGCATTGACATGGTATAGGCTATGTGATGATACGAGATCATGGAACTATAAAAGATTGAAATTGGAATTTCATCAAAAGTATTACCCTATGCATCTTGTTCATCGTGATCGCAATTATATATATAATTTTTGGCCTCGCAAAGGAGAAAGCATCGCTCAAGCTTGGGGGAGGCTTAAATCAATGTTATATTCATGCCCCAATCATGACCTCCCAAGAGAAGTAATTATTCAAAGTTTTTATGCTCGGCTTTTTGATAACGATCATAGCATGCTCGATACTTCTTGTGCTGGCTCTTTTATGATGAAGACTATTGAATTTAAATGGAATTTATTGGATAGAATTAAATGCAACTCTGAATATTGGGACCTCGACGAAGGTAAGGAGTCAGGTATGACACCCAAGTTTGATTGTGTTAAATCTTTTATGGATACCGATATTTTCCGTAAGTTTAGCACTAAATATGGACTTGACTCTGAGATAGTAGCTTCTTTCTGTGAATCTTTTGCTACTTATGTTGATCTCCCCAAGGAGAAGTGGTTTAAATATCATCCTCCCGTAGAAGTAAAAGTAGCTGCACCTATTAAAGTTGAAGAAAAGATTGTCACTTATAATGATCCTATTGTTCCTACTTCTTATGTTGAGAAACCTCCTTTCCCTGTTAGAATGAAGGATCATGCTAAAGCTTCAACTGTTGTTCATAAAAGCAATACTAGGACTTGTACACCTCCCGAGCAAGTCAAAGTAGAACCCAATATTGCTATTGTTAAAGATCTCTTGTCTGATAATATTGATGGGCATGTTATTCAATTCACTGGTGAAACTGCTAGAATTGCTAAACCCTGTGATAGAGATAAACGTAGACCTATGGTAGGCGTGCCTGTTATTTCTGTTAAAATAGGAGATCATTGTTATCATGGCTTGTGTGATATGGGTGCTAGTGCTAGTGTTATACCCATTGACTTATACAAAGAAATTATGCATGAGATTGCACCTGCTGAGTTAGAAGATATTGATGTTACAATTAAACTTGCCAATAGAGATACTATATCTCCAACGGGAATTGTTAGAGATGTTGAAGTCTTGTGTGGGAAAGCCAAATATCCCGCTGATTTTCTTGTTCTTGGTTCTCCGCAAGATAGCTTTTGTCCCATTATTTTTGGTAGACCCTTCTTGCGTACCGTTAATGCTAAGATAGATTGCAAAAAGAATGTTGTTACTGTTGGCTTGGATGATATGGTCCATGAGTCTAATTTCTCTAAATTCAGTAAACAACATCGTGAGGAAGAATTGCCTAGTAAGGATGAAATTGTTGGTCTTGCTTCTATTGTTGTACCTCCTAGTGATCCTTTAGAACACTATTTGCTAGACCATGAAAATGATATGTTCATGAATGAAAGAAGGAAATAGATGAAGTATTCTTTAAACAGAACCTATTCGCAACACAATTTGCTGTTGAAATCCTAGGGATCCTCCTCCACCCAAGGGTGATCCGTGTTTGAGCTTAAACCGTTGCTCGATAATCTTAAATATGCTTATCTTGATGAAAAGAAAATATATCCTGTTATTATTAGCGCTAACCTTTGAGCATGAAGAAGAAAGATTATTGAAAACTCAAGAAGAATCATGCCGCTATTGGATATACTCGGATGATCTTAAGGGCATCGGTCCCACTCTATGTCAACATAAAATAAATTTGAAG
Source organism: Aegilops speltoides (assembly GCA_021437245.1). Classification (NCBI taxonomy): domain Eukaryota; kingdom Viridiplantae; phylum Streptophyta; class Magnoliopsida; order Poales; family Poaceae; genus Aegilops; species Aegilops speltoides. The sequence goes on from CM038143.1 coordinate 393,658,354, forward strand.
CGGATGCCAAACGGTTCGTGATCCTCAACGATGTTTGAATCCTAAAATGAAAGAAGTGGTAAGAAAAGAAATACTCAAGCTTCGGAGGCAGGTATAATTTATCCGTTCTTTGATAGTCGATTGGGTAAGTCCTGTCCATTGTGTCCCTAAGAAAGGAGGTATTCTTGTTGTCCCTAATGATAAGGATGAATTGATTCATGAAGAATTATCACAGGTTATAGGATGGTAATTGATTTCTGCAAATTAAATAAGGCTACTAAGAAAGATCATTACCCCTTACCTTTTATTGATCAAATGCTAGAAAGACTATGCAAACATACACATTATTGCTTTCTAGATGGTTATTCTGGTTTTTCTCAAATACCTGTGTCGGCTAAATATCAATCAAAGACTACTTTTACATGCCCTTTTGGTACTTTTGCTTATAGACGTATGCCTTTTGGTTTATTTAATGCACCTGCTACCTTTCAAAGATGCATGATGGCTATATTCTCTGACTTCTGCGAGAAAATTTGTGAGGCTTTCGTGGATGACTTTTCTGTCTATGGTTCCTCTTTTGATGATTGCTTGAGAAATCTTGCTCGAGTTTTGCAGAGATGTGAAGAAACTAATCTTGTCTTGAATTGGGAAAAGTGCCACTTTATGGTTAATGAAGGTATTGTCTTGGGGCACAAAGTTTCTAAAAGAGGTATTGAAGTTGATAAAGCCAAGGTTGATGCTATTGAAAAGATGCCATGTCCCAAGGACATCAAAGGTATAATAAGTTTCCTTGGTCACACCGGATTTTATAGGAGGTTCATCAAGGACTTCTCAAAAATCTCTCGGCCTCTGACTAATTTATTACAAAAAGATGTACCATTTGTCTTTGATGATGATTGTGTAGAAGCATTTGAAATACTTAATAAAGCATTAGTCTCTGCACCTGTTGTTCAGCCACCTGATTGGAATTTACCTTTTGAAATTATGTGTGATTATGTTGTAGGTGCTGTTCTAGGGCAAAGAGTTGATAAGAAATTGAATGTTATCCATTATGCTAGTAAGACTCTAGACAATGCTCAAAGAAATTATGCTACTACCGAAAAGGAACTTTTAGTGGTTGTATTTTCTTGTGACAAATTCAGACCTTATATTGTTGATTCTAGAGTAACTATTCATACAGATCATGCTGCTATTAAATATCTTATGGAAAAGAAAGATGCAAAACCTAGACTTATTAGATGGGTTCTCTTGCTCCAAGAGTTTGATTTACATATTGTTGATAGAAAATGAGTTGATAACCCCGTTGCAGACAACTTGTCTAGGCTAGAGAATGTTCTTGATGACCCACTACCTATTGATGATAGCTTTCCTGATGAGCAATTAAATGTCATAAGTACCTCTCGTAGCACTCCTTGGTATGCTGATTATGCTAACTATATTGTTGCTAAATTTATACCGCCTAGCTTCACATACCAAAAAAAGAAAAAGTTTTTCTATGACTTGCGACATTACTTTTGGGATGACCCACATCTTTATAAAGAAGGGGTAGATGGTGTTATTAGACGTTGTGTACCTGAGCATGAACAGGAACAGATCCTACGCAAGTGTCACTCCGAAGCTTATGGAGGACATCACGCTGGAGATAGAACTGCACATAAGGTATTGCAATCAGGGTTTTATTGGCCTACTCTCTTCAAGGATGCCTGTAAGTTTGTTTTGTCTTGTGATGAATGTCAAAGAATTGGTAATATCAGTAGACGTCAAGAAATGCCTATGAATTATTCACTTGTTATTGAGCCATTTGATGTTTGGGGCTTTGATTATATGAAACCTTTTCCTGCCTCTAATGGTTACACTCATATTCTAGTTGCTGTTGATTACGTTACTAAGTGGGTAGAAGCTATTCCAACTAGTAGTGCTGATCATAACACTTCTATTAAAATGCTTAAGGAAGTTATTTTTCCGAGGTTTGGAGTCCCTAGATACTTAATGACTGATGGTGGTTCACACTTCATTCATGGTGTTTTCTGTAAGATGCTTGCTAAATACGACGTTAATCATAGAATTGCATCTCCATATCACTCGCAGTCTAGTGGTCAGGTAGAATTGAGCAATAGAGAGCTCAAATTAATTTTACAAAAGACTGTCAATAGGTCTAGGAAGAATTGGTCCAAGAAACTTGATGATGCATTATGGGCCTATAGAACTGCATATAAAAATCCTATGGGTATGTCTCCGTATAAGATGGTTTATGGAAAAGCATGTCATTTATCTCTTGAACTAGAACATAAGGCATATTGGGCTATTAAAGAGCTCAACTATGATTTCAAACTTGCCGGTGAGAAGAGGTTATTTGATATTAGCTCACTTGACGAATGGAGAACCCAAGCTTATGAAAATGCCAAGTTGTTTAAAGAAAAAGTTAAAAGGTGGCATGACAAAAGGATACAAAAGCGTGAGTTTAATGTAGGTGATTATGTATTGCTATACAAATCTCGTTTATGATTTTTTGCAGGAAAACTTCTCTCCAAATGGGAAGGTCCTTACGTTATCGAGGAAGTCTATCGTTCCGTTGGCATAAAAATCAACAACTTTGTAGGCACAAATCCAAAGGTGGTAAACGGTCAAAGAATCAAACACTATATCTCAGGTAATCCTATAAATGTTGAAACTAATGTTATTGAAACCGTAACCCCGGAGGAATACATAAGGGACACTTTCCAGAACGTTCCAGACTCCAAAAAAGAATAGGTATGTGATAAGGTAAGTAAACCGACTCCAAAACAATTTTTAAGGCAATATTTCTCCATTTTGGAATATTTAGAAAAATAGAAAAAGAAGTAGAAGTCCGGGGAGGACACGAGGCCTCCACGAGGGTGGAGGGCGCGCCCTACGCCCCTGGGCTCACCCCCTACCTCGTGAGCACCTCGTGTGCCCTCCGGACTCCGTTTCCTTGCACGATACATATTTTGGTCGGTAAAAATTCATTATATATACTCCCGAAGGTTTTGACTCTCGTATCACGCAAATCTCCCCTGTTTTTGTTTTGAGCTGTTTTTCTGACAGGTCTAGCTCATCATGACGACCCCAAGTGCTTCCAAGGACAAGTTCTTCGAGAAGGTTATCAACCCTTACCTCGCGGAGGTGCTGCAACACCCCAAACCATTGAGATGCGTGATGGGTTGTTGCACATCCGCGATGTTGAGGGACCAAAGGGAACCGGAAGCGTGGAGTTGAGGCTCGAAGCAATGGAGCAACAAGTTTTCAAGTGCCAGGGGATGGTGGAGCGTGGAATCAACGCTACCCACAAGATGCTCACGGAGTTCACCAACAACTATGAGCCGGATGCCAAGAAGACCGAGGAAGCCATCTATAAGCTACATGAGAAGGTCGAGCAGATTTACAAAATCAAAAGTGTGAGTATGAATATAGATTCAAAAGGATGAGTTTGGCTGCAGATTTGAGGATTTCGGAGACTCGATCATCCTTGTATGATGGTGAGCCTATGCCATGGAAGGCGGACGACAAGCTTGCATCATCATCAACACTTCCACCACCTCCATCACCTCCGAGGACATAATCACATGGGTATGGGCAATCCCCTTGGCAACTGCCAAGCTTGGGGGAGGTGCCCTGGTATCGTATCATCATCACAACTCCTATCTTTACCGTTTTTCTTAGTTCGATCTTATTAGTAGTATCTTGATTTAGTAGAATAAAGTCATGGCATGATCTAGTTTTGAGTTTTGCTTTATGATCCTTCTTTGTAATCGAGTCCGTGAGCTATATAATAAAGATTAGTGTTGAGTCAAGGGCTTGAGTATTTTGCCATGATCTTGGGTGATTAGAAGAAAAAGAATAAAAAGAATCAAGAGTTCATATTGATCTTATTGAAAGTAATGACTCCACATAGAAAGAGTATGATGATTTAAAGTTGTTGGGAGTTGGCAAATATAGCTTTGGTCATCGTTGCAATTAATAGGAAGTAATAAGGAAAGAGGAGTTTCACATATAGATATATTATCATTGACATCTTTTATGATTGGGAACACTCATTAAAATATGACATGCTAAAGAGTTGAGGTTAGACAAGGAAGACAACATTATGAGTTATGTTTTCCTACATCTGAGATAAAGTATGTTGTCATCATTCCTCTACCGTGTTGAGTTTGCCTTTCCCCCTCATGCTAGCCAATTCTCAGCACTAAGTAGAAATACTACTTGTACTTCCAAATACCCTTAAACCAGTTTTGCCATGAGAGTCCACCATATCTACCTATGGATTGAGTAAGATCCTTCAAGTAGTCATCGGTGCAAGCAATAAAAATTGCTCTCTAAATATGCATGACTTATTAGTGCGGAGAAAATAAACTTTGCACGAACTTGTTGTGGACGCAATAAAAGCGACGAACTGCATAATAAAGGTTCACATGCAAGGGGCAATGTAAAGTGACGTTCTTTTGCATTAAGATTTTGTGCATCAACCCTAAATGCGCATGACAACCTCTGCTTCCCTCTACGAAGGGCCTATCTTTTATTATTATCCTCTACCTTATGCAAGAGTCACGGTGATCTTCACCTTTCCTTTTTCATTTTATCCTTTGGCAAGCTCAGCATGTTGGAAAGAACATGATATATATATATCTAATTGGATGTGGGGGAGCGTGAATTATAATTGTTGACATTACCCTTGAGGTAAAAGGTTGTGGGGGAAAAACTATAAGCCCCTATCTTTCTCTGTGTCCGATTAAAACTCTGTAACCACAAGTATTGCATGAGTGTTAGCAATTATGTAGGACTAAGTGATAGTTGAGTATGTGGACTTGCTTTTAAGCTCTGACATAAACTCTTTCCGATGTTATGATAAATTGCAATTGCTTCAATGACTGAAATTATAATTGTTGGTGCCCAATAAAGTTTGCGATTCATATTTTGGCTTTGTGAAAAGATCATCACTAGAACATAAGTAATCATATGACAAAAATTTATATATGTAGCTGTTATGAAGTAATCATGATGCCTTCATGTCCGTATTTTATTTTTATCGACGCCTCTACCTCTAAACATGAGGACATATTTATTGTTATCGGCTTTTCTCTTGAGGACAAGCGAGGTCTAAGCTTGGGGGAGTTGATACGTCCATTTTGCATCATGCTTTTATATCGATATTTATTGCATTATGGGCTTTTATTTCATGTTATGTCACAATACTTATGGCTATTCTCTCTTATTTTACAAGGTTTACATGAAGAGGGAGAATGCCGGCAGCTGGAATTCTGGGCTGGAAAAGGAGAAAATATTGGAGGACTACTCCGCGCAACTCCAAAAGTCCTGAAACTCCACGGAATACCTTATAATAATTAAACAAAAATCATCGCAAAATATGAAGGCCAGGGGGCCCGCACCCTGCAAACGAGGGTGGGGGGCACCCCCCTGGGCGCGCCCCCTACCTCGTGGGCCCCCTGGTGGCTCTCCGACGCCCATCTTCTCCCATATGAAGTCTTTCGATGAGAAAAAATAGAAGAGAACCTTTCGGGACGAGACTCCGCCTCCACGAGGCGGAACCTTGGCGGAACCGATCTAGGGCTTCGGCAGAGCTGTTCTGCCGGGGACACTTCCCTCCGGGAGGGGGAAATCATCACCATCGTCATCACCAACGCTCCTCTCATCGGGAGAGGGCAATCTCCATCAACATCTTCACCAGCACCATCTCATCTCCAAACACTAGTTCATCTCTTGTATCCAATTCTTGTCTCCAAGTCCGGGATTGGTGCTAGTAGGTTGCTAGTAGTGTTGATTACTCCTTGTAGTTGATGCTAGTTGGTTTATTTGGTGGAAGATCATATGTTCAGATCCTATATGCACATTATTACCCCTCTGATTATGAACATGAATATGCTTTGTGAGTAGTTATGTTTGTTCCTGAGGACAAGGGAGAAGTCTTGCTATTAGTAGTCATGTGAATTTGGTATTCGTTCGATATTTTGATAAGATGTATGTTGTCTAACCTCTAGTGGTGTTATGTGAACGTCGACTACATAACACTTCACCATTCTTTGGGCCTAGAGGAAGGCATTGGGAAGTAATAAGTAGATGATGGGTTGCTAGAGTGACAGAAGCTTAAACCCTAGTTTATGCGTTGCTTCATAAGGGGCTGATTTGGATCCATATGTTTCATGCTATGGTTAGGTTTACCTTAATACTTTTGTTGTAGTTGCAGATGCTTGCAATAGAGGTTAATCATAAGTGGGATGCTTGTCCAAGTAAGGGCAGTACCCAAGCACCGGTCCACCCACATATCAAATTATCAAAGTACCGAACGCGAATCATATGAGCGTGATGAAAACTAGCTTGACGATATTCCCATGTGTCCTCGGGAGCGCTTTTGCTATTATATGAGTTTGTTCAGGCTTGTCCTTTGCTACAAAAAGGATTGGGCCACCTTGCTACACTTTATTTACTTTTGTTACTTGTTACTCGTTACCATTTATCTTATCACAAACCTATCTGTTAGCACTTATTTTAGTACTTGCAAAGAATACCTTGCTGAAAACCGCTTATCATTTCCTTCTGCTCCTCGTTGGGTTCAACACTCTTACTTATTGAAAGGACTATGATAGATCCCCTATACTTGTGGGTCATCAAGCACAAACAAGGAGACAGGAGAGCATGATTTCACTTTAATAGCGGCCTCCTTGAACTCAACCTCCAGCTCCACTAGGATGAGGTATGCTTGGAGTTCCATGATTCAATTCATGCGCCTTTTTCTGTGGTTCACCTGAAATGAAGCAAAGATTGCATCATTCAGCTAGCAAGAAGTACTCGCTCTTGTGAGCTGGCAGGTTCTTCTTTAGTAGTTGCACTAAAATTGAGGAACATTAAGGTTGGCTGTCCGGCTCATGTAAGGTGCAACTATAATTTTCTTATCCTTTTGTGCAGTTCCACTAAAATAAAGTGCCATTGTGGTGACAGTGACGGCTCCATCTTGCAAAGGCTAATAAAATGTTGCACGAGATTACCAGCAGAACTTGACGGAGCTTTTGGAAACTCCAATCACCATTTTGTGCAGTTCCACCAAAATTGAGAGATGTTGCCCACATGACATTTTAGTTGAACTGCACAAGACACTCATTCCAAAAAAAGTGTTTTGTGCAGTTCACCAAAAGGTCACAATAGCAACAAGGTGAAATGGATATCCCTATCTGCACAAAATGATAGAAAGTAAACAGTTTCTGGTCAATAAGAATATACGGAACATATACAAAATGAAAAGAAGCATCTTAATTATGTTCATGGCAATCACGCAAGGACAGTAGAAATTTTAAAACGTTAGCAATGCTTAATGTTACCAGAAGCATTACGATCAACAATGAGATTCCTCAGATATGGGATTACTTTAATGGTGGCATTGCTTGTTTACCAGACACAGTAAATCAACAGCAGCTAAAAAGTTGGTTTAAGGGCATGGGACCATGGGGACACCAGGACACTCAGCAGCGTAAAGGAGCAACTTACTTATCATACTGGGGAAAACAGCAGGAGTGCCATTTGTAACACAGTTTAATTGCATCTTATCACTGGAGGCATTAGATTAACGATAACACTGGTTAGACATGTCCCTAAGGTAACAGTGTGATCTCTTCATTTTACATGCGCCCTTACATTAACAACAGCAAAAGGTTGGTATAAGGACATGCGACAGTGGACGCATCAGCACAATGTACCTACAAGGAGGCATAAAGTGGTGATGCCGAGCTTGTTCACGCTATGTGAGGGCAACAAACCTAATCCTGGAGACCTTTTACTATGTGAGGGCAGCAAATCTAATCCTGGATACCTTTTACTATGTGGGGGTAGCAAATCTAATCCTGATACCTTTTACTATGTGAGGGCAGCAAATCTAATCCTGAGACCTTTTACTATGTGAGGGCCGCAAATCTAATCCTGGAGACCTTTTACTATGTGATGGCAGCAAATCTAATCCTGGACATACTCTGTTGACTTGTCCACCAGCCGCCACTTTCTATCCTTTTTTCAACCAATAATAGATCTGTTCCTTATCCAGTTTGTACTGCATTTTCCCATTATTTCCCTTTTCAACCAAGAGACCGGTTGGGTATCCGGTCTCTACTACTTTCACCATATTATTTCCTCTTTGAATCAAGTCCTAGATTCATGCTACAACTTTCCCCCTTTCTTTGTTGTTTGAACAAAGCCCTAGATTCGAATGCATGAAGTAGCTTTACCTCTAATAATACTAAAAATTTAGGTGGCTTTGGAAGAGCTGATGGGAGTAGAAAAAGATGCACATGCAGACACGTGGGGAGCTGGGGCAGTAGAGCAAGGCCGCTTTCGAAGAACTTATACCTGAGGGTCGCCGGGATGTCGGCGACGGCAGGTCGGATCTGCGGACAATACGGCAGGGAGGAAGAAGGGTCGAAGGACCTTCCAAGCCGGCGTTGTGTCGGAGAGAACGGCACAGGTAGAGGATCGGGCCCCTCCGGCAGCTGTGGGTTTCCTCCCTCGGCGGCGATGACCGTGTGAATGATGCACCTTTTAGTCCTCTATACACACCGACCGAAGGGATCCGGCCGGATCTGTGACCAGCGGTGAGCAGAGAGAAAATGTCACTACCGCTGTCTTGTTTATATCTGGAGAGGATGAGAGAATGAAGAGAGCAACCCTAGTAAAGCAAGCGCTCAGGCCCCTGCGTCCATATATAGTGGAGTGATTATCTTTTTCTCTCCACAACAAGCGTTTCAATTTGTGTACGTGGCATTAAAGAAAAGAAACTCTCTATTTAAGGTGACTACTCTCGACTCCTACTTACTACTACAAGATTACTACCTCCGTCTGGTTTATAGGTCCCTTTTATAGTTTGTGCTTAATTTTGACTAAGGATTTAACTAACAAAATGTTAATGCATGTCAAGAAAAATTATCTCATTGGATTCAGTATTTGAACATAGTTTTGAAAAATATAATGTTTGGTGACATGCGTGAACATTTTCTTAGTTTAATCTATGGTCAAAATTTGGCACTAAATACAATGGGGACCAATAAACCTGCACAGAGGTAGTATTGTTCACTTGTGCTCCCCACCCTCCATTCATTGAACAACCCCACGGGTGAATAAACATCTGATAAGTACTATATTTATATAGAACGAACAAGCTCGAACTATTTTCGCGTAGTTAAAAGTTGAGGGCGGGCTTTTCCGAGCGTCTGTGCGACGCTTTCGAGTAGGCGGTTTGATGAGAGGCGAGGAGGGTGAGCGAGTGGGGCTGTGCGATTTGACGGCGTGTTACTGTTGGAAAGACTTGTGATATGACCACTCACTATAGTCATGAATTACAGGCGCTCCGACCGGGATGATGCCCCCCTTCCGTTCCGCGCTCTAATCTGGTGCATGACACGTCGACCCGGATGCTGGCTCTCCCACACGTCGGAGTAGTAAGAAGGAGCAAAGAATGATGCGGCATATACTAGTACTATACTACTCCCTCCGTTCCTAAATATAAGTCTTTGGAGAGATTTCACTATGGACCACATACGGAGAAAAATGAGTGAATCTACACATAAAATGCATCTATATACATCCGTATGTGGTCCACAGTGAAATATCTATGAAGACTTATATTTAGGAACGGAGGGAGTACTACTCACATCGGAGGAGTGCGAACCATGGCAGCCCAGTGAACCAGTCGTGCGAACCACGGTAGCCCAGTGAACCAGCAATAGAAAAAAATGTGGTGATATGGCCATAAAAAATAATGTGCTACGGTCCACACTGTAGCATGTACAGTAACACTCCTCTTTGTTTGGATCCCTGAGTTAGAGCTAGTTTGGGTTGAAATAGCCTCAAATTATCGAAACAAGAGGGGTTAGTTTGAGCTAGTTTGCTCTAACCCAGCTAAAAAAATAGCCGGGTGGAGAGGTTCTAATTGGGTTAGTTATCCTCGGGCTCACTAAAAGAGAACTAAAAAATTCTCACTTGCCCGCACTAGATCGCTCCCCTAAAAAAATCTCACCTGCCCGCACCAGATCGCTCCCCCCTCTCGCACGACTCCTCTGTTCCCCCAGGTCGCCCGCCCAAGCGCCGCCGCCCTCTCTCTCCTTGGCCGCCCTCTCCTCGACCTTCAAGGTCGCCCGCTCCCCCTTCACCGGTCGTTTTCTCCCTCTGTCAAGTGCTGTGGCGGCAAGATCTACCGTGGGAGGTCGCGAGAGGGTGAGTTTGTTTGTTCCTTCTCGTCTCACGGCCATATCATTGATCTTGCTTGCGCTAGCGCTAATTCTGATTTGGAAAAGTAGATCCTGATCAAACTTGCTATAGATTTGTGGTGCACGCATGGAATTGTTTGATGCTGCTTGAGGAGGTAATAAATCTTTCTAGAGGCCCAAAGATTCAGGTCACTTTTCTAGGTATTTCAATTTTAGGCTGGCATTATTTGTAGAGGCCCAAAGATTCAGTTCACCTTTCTAGGTATTTCAATTTCAGGATTGCATTGCTTCTAGAGGCCCAAAGATTCAGTTCACCTTTCTAGGTATTTTAGTTTTAGGCTTGCATTATTTCTAGAGGCCCAAAGATTCAGTTCACCTTTCTAGGTATTTCAGTTTCAGGCTTGCATTATTTCTAGAGGCCCAAAGATTCAGTTCACCTTTCTAGGTATTTTAGTTTCAGGCTTGCATTATTTCTAGAGTCCCAAAGATTCAGTTCACCTTTCTAGGTATTTCAGTTCCAGGCTTGCATTATTTCTAGAGGCCCAAAGATTCAGTTCACCTTTCTAGGTATTTTAGTTTGAGCTTGCATTATTTCTAGAGGCCCAAAGATTGATTCACCTTTCTAGGTATTTCAGTTTGAGCTTGCATTATTTCTAGAGGCCCAAAGATTCAGTTCACCTTTTAGGTATTTTAGTTCTGAGCTTGCATTATTTCTAGAGGCCCAAAGATTAAGTTCCCAGTCGGCGGCAAGTGGCCCTGCTACCCATGCCGGTGTCAACCTCAACTCGCAAGGGCCAGCGTCGGAGGGGCTCCCGGGGCTTGGGCTCTACAGAGCCTTCCTCCAGAGCGACGATGGCGAGCTCCTCCCTCGGTGCGTGAGGGGCTCCGGGCTCCCTCCCTATCGTGAATGACTTCCGTGATGAGTTAGCTCATTCTTTGTTTCATGAAGTGTTTTTTTATTTTGTGAAGCTTGATTGACGACTTGTATGTTTAAGTGGGATATCTCATTTGTATGGACAAAGTAAAAATTATCATGTTTTGCATGCTTGATTTGTATAGATGGTTCGTGTATGTCAATTGTGAGTGAAGGAGGCCACAGAAGAGCCGACCACACCAAGAGGGTGCTTGGATCCAAGGGACTTATTTTAGTCTGACTAAAAATAGGGTCCAAAGTAGTCAAATGATTGAGATAGAGCATTTATTGTCAATCTAACCCTGCCATCCATACACCTCTTTGGTTTAGAGTTAGTTCAGGGTTAGAATCTTACTCTAACCTCTAACTGAGTTAGAGTTCTCCTCGTCTCGGTTCATCGCCATCATACTTTCCCCATTCCTGTGTTTTCAGTATCCTGCGAATCAAAGAGGCCCTTTTTTTGCAGGAAAAATCAAAGAGGCCCTTATACTGGTTTAGGTCCGGTCATTTTTTATAAACGTGTTATGTCCAAAATTTAATGAACGTGCTCCGGTTTCCACGAAAATAATCCGGTTTCATGTAGTAATTCATTCATTCATTTATTCTTCTGCGGGGGGTTTGCATGTAATTCGTGAGGTCTTAAATGTAAAGTACCCCGACATATGCTCCGAGTCGTGCATGCACTACGACCCAGATGCTCTATGTCCCACATGTCGGCGAATGGGAGCACGTGAAAATAGCCTAGGAGTAGATATAGGAGGATAAATGCGTGAAAAAATATGTACTGTGAAGCATAGCCGCGGTTCGAAAAGGAGACCTAAAGTGATGGCAGCTATAGGTCGCACGCACCCAACTAGTGGTACTGGACATACGACTAATTTTTCCCTCAAAAAAAGAGGCACGAGTGCTCAGTACTCCTATTCTATAAACACGAGTCCCATCTGACAACAGCGTCCATGCTACAGCTAGCTCTCCTCCCTCGTTTCTCTCTTCTAATTCTAAACTCGGTCGACGCCCGGTGGGCGGGGTGGGTTTGCTCAACTGCGGCCCCACCTCACAGTGAAAACGCTACGACTGGAATAAAAATGCCATATACTCCCTCCGTTCATAAATATAAGCCTTTTTTAGATACTACTAGTTCAAATGGAATACAACATACAGATTTATGTAGACATAGTTTAGAGTGTAGATTCACTCATTTTGCTCCGTATGCAGTAGTCACTTGCTGGAATCTTTAGAAAGACTTATATTTGGGAACAGAGGGAGTACTATACTAATAAAACATTAAGGCCACAAGGCGATGCAGTGCTGGTTACAGGAGGCAAGAAGAAGAGATGCATCCGTCGATGACGTCCACCTCCTCTACTCAGAGCGCCGGCCCACCGAACGACGCCTAAGTAGCAGCGGCTTTCGTGGCTAGGTCGACGTGCTTCTGAACAATGGCGTCCAAAGATTCCAGCCGCTGGAAGAAGGCCAACATCTTTCTATCCTTGCTTGCCTTGTAGTGGCTTATGTAGATGATTTCCTCGTAGACGTCGATGTGCAGGTCGACGGTTTCTTGCATGGCGAGGCGCTGCGCGGCGAGCGCGGCCTCGAGGTGCACATTCTTTGTCGCGACCTCCGGCACCTGCAGGGCCACCAAGGCTTGAAAGAGTTCGTCACCAGGTAGGCCGATGAGGGTGGCAGGCAATGAGGAGCCTGGGCGCGCGGGCTGGAGAAGTACGGCAAGGTCGTCCGCACGCTTCTTGACGGTGGTGAACTTGCGGATGGAGTTGACCATCATGTCGTCCATGTGAGAGGTGAAGCCGGCGTCGGCGAGGGTTACGATGCCTGCGGTCGCCAGCACCGTCTGGAAATGTTGTGCGGTGCGGGGCCGCAGGCCGGTGCCTTGGATGATTTGGCACAACCGACTGCCGCTCGCGTCCATCGCCTCCATAGGTGCTTGTGGCTTCTGGTCACTTGGTCTTGGATTGGAGTGAGCAGTGTTGTGCAGAGACTTGGGAGTAGATGGATTGGAGTGGTGGGGCGCCTTTATTATATGAGAGTGTAAACTCTGTTGCATTCACATCATGCTGGCTCTAGTCTGCTTCTCCAATTAATTCCCTCTGCATGTAATTGAGGATGCATCATTGACCATTCAACGTCTCGGGAACCGCTACCCTCTTCCTCCTTGGCATTCAAGCACCTATGGACCCGTCGACGACGAGGTGCCTATGGTGACTTCGTAAATTTCAAGATGATAGTGCCGTGTGTGTGTGCGTTCATAGGGGTGAGTGTATGCGCGTGTATATGAGCGCTTGCGTCTGTACTGTGTCAAAAAAACGTAAATGCGTGTCAAAAAGAGACTAGTTAGTATACTCAATATTGTGCACCTCGGTGAGTAAAATGATAGAACTAGTATGTATTTATTTATGGTGCAGATTCACTCATTTTGCTCCATATGTACTCCGTCTCGGTGTAGTATAGTCACTTGTTGAAATCTCTAGAAGGGCAAATACTCCTTTTTGGTTTACAGGGCTATACTAGCAAGTAGTTGTACGTACTAGTACAATAGTGGGCTCACATAGCAATTTTGTCTCATGCAAGAGCCTGGCTATATGCGTGCTCCAATGTTCGCAACTGCAACATTCGGTTTGCGCTTGGCTCTTCGCCTCTTCGAGAAGATGAACAATGATGTTACTACTACTGCTTCTACAGTGTCAAATCCACTGCTGCATGTCCGTCCACCGCGAGCGGGACGGATAGCTTGTTGTAGAAGTACTACTAAGCAAAAGCCTGTCCTCGTTTGCGATCAACAGCGCGCATGGGCGAGGGAGAAGGCGTGTAGTAAAATCAAGCTTCTCCTCCTTGTACGAGTTGACTCGACACATCATAGCACTGGCCCCACATGCTTGCCTCTAAACTTGGCTGAAAGACCTGCAGTGTACAATATATTTGCTGCAACCTCTAACATTTACCCACCATAAATTAAAATATATGTGGCCGTATGCATTGTTCTGATGCAGAGGCCGGGGAGTCCCCCCTTTCAAAAAAAAACAAATTAAAATATATATTCCTGTCTTGACCAGATGAGCGTGCAAACTACAATCACCAGGGTGATAGGTAGGGCCAGAAGACTATTTTAATTTTTTTTAAAACTTTGAGATGACCACATAGCATGGAGCCAACCCCAACGATTTTAAGCTTACAGGCACGGTACACGCTATCTAGACTACTCTACACATGAAACTGCCACACGAGCGTCCGAGCTGCGCTTGGCTCCTCGCCTCTTCGGGAAGTCGAACAATGATGGTGTACTACTGCACTGGAGGAGTACTACAGTACGCTTCTGGCCATCTGACACCGATAGAACTGCTGCATGTCCACCGCATGCGGGAGGGAGAGCATGTAGCGAAAGCTTCTCCTAGTCTTGCCAGCCACCACGCTCATGGGCGGGGGAAGGACGCTCCTGCCTTTGCGTGTATGATAGGTGGGCTTGACAGGTGTGTGGCCAACCTGTCATACAGCCAAAGGCAGGTGCAGTTAAGTCCGCGAGGGAGAGGATAATCAAACTTCTCGTTGATGTACGAGTTGACGTGACACATCAAAGCACTGCAGTCGATATATTTCAATAACTTGCGTTACCAATGCATTAATTACAACGCATGCATGCATGCCGTGACTCTTCTTTTGATACTCCCTCCGTCCGGGTTTATTGGGCCTGCCAGCAGAAACTCAGGTACCAAGGAAAACAATTAATGTCGATTGCGCGTGATTTAACGCTAACAACACATTATTCGGAGAATGCAATGGCCAACCAGTGCAACGCCTAGTTAAGGCATGCAGCCGGTGGCACGCTTGGCCTTTTCATGTGGCCAATGACGCCCACGTCTAGTGCCAGGGGATAATTATTGCATGGTGCATGCAGCTAATAACGCGGATGTGTAACCTATCGTGCTCGCATGCAGTGGAGTTAATCGAGGGAAATTAAGTACGTCTTGTTTAGGGGCCTTACAAAAATGGTACACGGATAGTTTGCTTAAGGGCCAAATAAACCCGGACGAAGGGAGTACTTTCATGTGTTGATTTAATGCACCTTGAAGTAGTACTCCCTCCGTTCCTAAATTATAAATCTTTGTAGGGATTCCATTATGAATTACATATGTATGTATATAGATGCATTTTAAGTGTGGATTCATTCATTTTGCTCCATATGTAGTCCACCTAGTGAAATCTCTATAAAGACTTACTCCCTCTGTTCGGAATTAGGCTGGTCATAGTGGGGAGTAACTTAGACTAGTAACATGCATACGTCACTAGTCTATGTTACTACCTCTATAGTGCATAGTATCATAGATTATTATCATAGATGGTCCCATTTATTGCCATGCATGACACATAGTAGCACCATATTTATTATGTTACGGTATCTACCTATGTTACTATAACCATCTCTCTCTTATTTAATTGCATGCCACATAAGCATGTTTGCGAGTCCCAAGTGCATGATACTACTTATGTTACTCCCACTATGGCCAGCCTTACTTGTCGCGAAAATGGATGTATCTAGACGTATTTTAGTTCTAGATACATCCATTTCCGAGACAAGTAATTCCGAACGGAGGGAGTACATTTAGGAACGGAGGGAGTATAAAATATGTGACAGTAAGCTTTGTAATACCCCGGCCCAAATCGAGAGATGGTTGTGCACGAGGAGGGTGAGACCAAGCAGATCGAACAGGAATAGGACCCGACGATGGAGCTCTCTAAGGTCTCGATGGACCTCACCATGCTCCACTGCCCCTTGTGCCTTCGCCCCTTGATGCCTCCACCGTATGAGGTTCGAATACACCTTGTCCGTTTGGCTGATTGAGCAAGGTGCAGGTTTCTTAATTGATGTGCTGTTGGATTGATTTCGGCAGTGCAAGGGAGGGCACCTGGCCTGCGCGGACTGCCGCATCGAGCGCCCCGGGAACCAGCGGCAGTGCCAGAAGTGCGAGCGCAGCGGTGGCTTCGACGTGCGGAACACGGAGGTGGACTCCGTCCTTTCGTCGGTGAGGGTGGAGTGCCCGCACGAAGGCTGTGGGCTCTACGTCACTTACCACAAGCTCGCCGATCACCAGAGCGTGTGTCCGCTCGTGCCCTGCAAATGCCCCGTGCCCGTCTGCGGCTACGAAGGCCCGCCGCCGGCGCTCTACCACCACATTAGCACCGTGCATCCCATGCCCGTGCACAGGATCTAGTACGGCAAGGTGCTCCAGCTGCAAGTGCCACTGTTGGAACCATGGCTCTTGGTGTTTGCGGAGGAGGACCGCCACGCGTTTTTCTTGGTCGGCAGCGTGCTTGACATCGGCGCGCCTATCGCCGTGTCGGTCGTCTGCATCAGAGCGGGGCCGTCCCCACTGCCGCACTACTTGGCCAAGCTGTGGGCGAACGGCCCGCCGGGGGAGCCCAAAGGCACGACCGACGTCGTCAAGGTGGAAATGGAGGTAACAAGCAGCAAGGATCCCGACGATGTCGATGTGCAGGAGCTAACCTTCTTGACAGTTCTGCCCAAGCTGCTGGCCGGGGCTAAGCTTGTGTCCCTCCACATTCATATTGACAAGCTCACGTCCTAAATGTTTCGACAGTGCCTTCTATTTATCTTAGTAATATGCTAATATAGGGATTACCTTGGTCTACTTTAGCTTAAGAAATGGTGGGTTTTGGTGGCGATGCAACAATTACTTCGATTATAGATCAGTAATTTCCAACAGTTGAACGGATATTTTGTGTCTGTTGGATATAAATTTCCTTTGGGTAAGAAGTACTACTTGTCATCAAAATGGATAAAAGGAGATGTATGTAGACATACTTTAGTTCTAGATATGTCCCTTTTTATCCATTTTGATGACAAGCACTCCCTCCGTTCCACAATACATGCCTTCCATTTGTCAAAATATAGATGTATCTAGACATGTTTTAGTATATAGGTACATCCATGATAGAGCCAATCGGATGGCTACAGATGCGTGTGTGACTCCCAGATGCAGAGGCCGGGGGTCATCATCCTCCTTTTCGAGAAAAAACAGACGTGTGTGTGAGAGGACGAGTGCGTGCGTGCACCTCTTCTCTTCCTGTATAACATACTACTAAACTCAGAGTACAAGTTTTTGTGGGTGGCACGATGGTGCGTGCGAGAAGTCCCGAGAGATAGGTTTAATGCGTCTGAAAAAAGGACTAGCCTAGAGCTCGCCACGCGGCTATTCCTGTCGAACGCCCCATTAACCGTAAGATATGTATACGACGGTGCCAGTTATTGCACGTACACAACAGTACTCCCTCCTTTCCGGTTTATGGTGAGTGGTGGAATATTTTTTGTAGTTTGCAAAAGCACCTAATTAATGCTCTTGTTTTTCTCAAAAAATTATGTTTATCAATGCATTAATTGCAATGCATGCATGCATAAAGTACATGCATTGGTCAATTTTCTCTTAATACTTGCATGCAATGATTTAATGCACCTTGGAATCTGAACATGTGTTGGGGAACAACCAAATTGAGTCTTATAAAATGGAAAAACTAAAATTTCGAGATAAGCCCTATAAAACCGGAGAGGAGGGAGTAGAAAAAGAAGTACTCCATCCGGGAATTGTGCCGCACTTCGAAACTAGAACCGTCAATAAATTTTGAGCTTGCATCTCGTCACATTCCAAATTACTCCACGCTATATTGAATTGCAAACCTGTTCACACCGATCACAACCTATACGGTTTCCCACTTAGGAGCGTATTAGTACCACGCTATATTGAATTCCAAACCTGTTCACACCGATCACAACCTAAACAGTTTCCCACTTAGGAGCGTATTAGTACTCGGTTAGAAATACTAGTATGCCAAGATGACTGCACATTCCTCCTCAACTCCTCATCCACAAAAACAAACAAGTCATTCAGCATCCTTCCCTTGTGTCTGCCATGGCCAGCGTGAGTTCTGGGTCAAGTGATTGCCACCAGGGAGAGGCAAGCATGGAAGCGGAAGCACGAGAGATGTCCCGCCTCGCTGCGAGAGCAGCCGACATGTCCCGCCGCGCGGAAGTAGCAGCACAGAGGTCCTGCCGTGCCGCTGAAGTAGCACGGAGGTCCCGCCGCACCGTCGATGCAGCAGACTAGTCCAGCCACGCTGCGGAAGCAGCAGAGATGTCCCGCCGTGCCACGAATGCATCAGAGATGTCCCGCCGCGCCGCGGCGGCCTAGGAAAATTTCTCGCGGGCAGGCGACGACTGTTACAGGCGCATGCATGCAATCGTCCATAGCCAGATGGATCAGATCTCCGGCTTGGCGAGGTTGCAGGACGACGTGAAAGACTCATTTGAACAGGCTACCGGCGTCATCCGGCAACTAAGGAAGGGAAATGAGAGGCTCCGGGCCGTGCGCGACCTGCTGAGGGAGAAGATCGTCCAAAGTGCAGACCAGCAGGAGGAGACCAGTGCCTTGTTGAAGAGGACCGGCGTCATCGTCAAGAAACTTATGGACGAGAATGACATGCTCCGCGGATGGAGGAATCCGTGGATGTTCTCAAGCAGCGTCTTGAGGACACGAAAGAGCTCATCGCCGCTTGCCGCGAAGACTAGTTCCCGCGGCCTGTAGCAACACATCAAGAAAGTAGAGATCAGCGAGCCAGATCCTTGTCTTCCTTCTTCTTTTGCCCTTGTGTATTTTGGGCGTAGCCGCATGTGGTTTTTTTAATTATCTTTCTAATTATGTAAGACAATTAATCATCCTTATCTTTCTGTGGAAGATCAATGTTGCGAGGCTGGAATGAAGAAAACTCTTGCTGTGGCGACCCTGGCGTTGTTGTTCTTCTAGTTGCTGCTGGGCTTCCTTCAGTTTCCTGGTTTCTTTTGATGTAATAATCGGTTTAGGATGTGGATTGTGTCATCGGTTGTGAAGTGTTGGGTTCTAGCGCGGATGTTTGGCCTTTGTTGGCCTCTTGGGATGTTGTGATTTCAATCTGGTAGCTTTTAGTCCTTCGTGTTAGGCTGGAGTTGTGCTGAACTTCTTGTGAATTGTGGTGGTTTTCAGTAATGAAAATCGGAAGGGGCAAGCCCTTATTTGATAAAAAATCGTCCTTATATATACATCAGTCTTGCTATAAGTTGCAATAGATGCTATATAGGTTCGTCGGATCTTACATCAAGATTCGTGCTTTCAGATTTTTTTTTCTCTCTTAAATCTCAGTCGAGTGAGACATAGCCACGCCATTAAACAGAGGCTCGGGCGCCATTAATGGAGACCTTGGGAGAGAGGTGGACGGCAGATGGAGGTCAAAGGGCTCTCCTCCCGATAAGCACGCGCAGGGGTCTGATCGCACGCCTCTCGTACTCAAATAGCTACCCTGCATGGCACCTCCTAGCTAAACAAAATGGGGACGCGTGGCGGCACGTAAATGGTACTAGTAAGTAGGACGCCCACGGTTTCAATAATACTTGTGTTTCAGATTGTAACGTGAGAGCACTTGTTCCAAAATGACTTTGTTGATTGTTAATGTGTGCGCCTTCGCAAATTGGACTGCAAATTTACCACAACATGTTGGTGCCATGACATGGCACCAAGACAAGTTTCATTATTTTCATGCGTGTTTTGGATTTACAGGAATTAAAAAACTAAGTTTCTCAATGTTTCCAACCCAGCCACGACGCCCAGAATTTTGAATTTCATTCCCATTTCTTGCATGGAACCTAGAAATTTACCCGAGGACACACATGTGATTTTTCAACCAACTTTGGTGCACTGGAACATGTACTTGTATTTCAAATTTGAATTATGCACACAAAGGTGACATGTTCCCTCCCAGAACCACGAGCCTTCTTGAGAGAAGCTCCGATTTGCAAGAAGCTTATACCAAAATTTGTTCCTATTCGGCCAATTTTTTTACCACGGCATGGTACTACCATGACATGACACCATGCCAAGTTTCATGATTTTAAAACCAAGTTTGTCAATGTTCTCGACCAAGCCACGATGCCCAGATGTTTGAATCTTATTCTCATTTTTTGCATGGGACCTACTCCCTCCTTCCATCTATATAGACCCTAATGTGTTTTCCAAGACAGCCTTTGACTATTGACAAGATTAATAGCACATGAGATGTATACTATGAAAATTATATTATTGGAAGCTCCTTTGACATACAAATTTGAAGGTATGCTTTGTGTAAGTTGCATGTCATATATTATTGCTCTAACGTTTGGTCAAAGTTAGCCTCAAAAAACGCATTAGGACCTATATAGATGGAAGGAGGGAGTAGAAATTCACCCGAGGACACAAATGTGATTTTTCAACCAACTTTGGTGCACGGAAGCATGTGCTTGTAGTTCAAATTTGAATTATGCACATTAAATGACCAAAAACTCAATTAATGTGTAAATAAGGCCAAATGAAGCCAGAATAATTCCAAAATTTAATAGGGCACTCATGTAGTTCTATGTTGCCTTTGTAAATAAACTCAAGGGGACAACTTATATCGTTTCGCACTCAAAGATGACACGTTCCCTCTCAGAACCACGAGCCTTCTTGAGAGAAGCTTCGGTTTGCAAGAAGCTTATACCAAAATCTGTTCCTATTCGGCCATTTTTTTACCACAAGATGGTAGTACCATGACATGACATCCATGCCATTTTCAGACGTGTTTTGGGTTTACAAGAATTTTAAAACCAAGTTTCTCAATGTTCTCGGCCGAGCCACGATGCCCAGATGTTTTAATTTTATTCTCATTTCTTGCATGGGACCTAGAAATTCACCCGAGGACACAAATGTGATTTTTCAACCAACTTTGGTGCACGAGAGCATGTGCTTGTAGTTCAAATTTGACTTATGCACATTAAATGACCGTAAACTCAATTAATGTATAAAAAACGACAAACGAACCCGGAATAATTTCAAAATTTAACATGGCACTAATGTAGTTCTATGTTGCCTTTGTTAAGAAACTCAAGGGCGGGGGGGGGGGGGGGCAGCATATATCGTTTCACACTCAAAGGTGGCATGTTCCCTCTTAGAACCACGAGCTTCCAAATCGGCCCAATTTTTTACCACAACATGTTAGTGCCATGACATGACACCATGCCAAGTTTCATGATTTCCAGCCGAGTTTTGGATTTACATGAATTTAAAATCTAAGTTTCTCAATGTTCTCGGCAGAGTCATGACGCCCAGATGTTTGAATTTCATTATCATTTCTTCCATGGCACCTAGAAATTCAACCAAGGACACACATGTGATTTTTCAACCCACTTTGGTGCACCGGAGCATGTGCATGCAATTCATATTTAGATTATGCACATTAAAAGTCCAGAAACTCAATTAATGTATAAAAAGGCCAAATGAACCCGAAATAATTCCAAAATTTAACAGGGCACTCATATAGTTCTATGTTGCCTCTGTAAATAAAATCAGGTGGGAGGCAGCGTATATCGTTTCGCACACAAAGGTGACACGTTCCCTCTCGGAACCACGAGGCTTGTTGAGAGAATCTCCGGTTTTGCAAGAGGCTTATACCAAAACTTGTCCCAATTCAGCCAAAAATTATATGTATGAAAACAGGGTTTAGATTATCCTGAACATCTCGCTACCTAGACCAATAATGTACTATGATTTGAATTCAACATAAAATGGATACATATATATGAATTGGAGAGCGTATGGTACATGTTGTTCATAGTGAAATATGATTACTGCTATATGTATGTCTTTTTGTTATCAAGATAATATTTAAATTATTGTATAACTTGACAACAATCGTATTCAAATAAGAAAAATTGATTCAAATTTAGTCCATATGGTAGACGACAATATATATGTTCACATGGTGGAGTAAAATGTTCATATATGATGGAAGATCAAAATGTACGACTACATCAATTATAAACCGCAAGGTCACCTAATGATATATTCGAATTCAACATAACGTGGATTCAAAAATTGAAATTCGGGATCATGGCATCTATAATCATATAAAAAGGGACATTACTCTTTCTTTGGTGGGAATTGATTTGTTTTTTGTTGTTGTTGAGGGAAGTGCGAATCGATTTGGTCTTGTCGTGAGGTAATCTTGTTCTCCCGATTTTTATTACATTTTTCTTGTAGTTTTTTCAATGGCATCTATAGCAATATAGTAAAAGGGAACATGACTCTCTTGTGTCTTGTATGATTTTTTTACACGTTAAGTTTGTTCTGCCGAACAAAGAATCCGCACCTTGTTATCCCGAAATTTTCAAGCTCGAGTATCTTTTGTCTCGCCTGCTTTGAAACTCCCGCTTCAAACCAGCGCGCCTTGTTATCCGAAATTTGGGCGCTTGAGAACTCCTCCTCATCCAAAATCGCTCCTGCAGCCCAGACACACGAAATCCCCCTTCTACCCCTCAGCCGGAAATGAAGCTCCACGTCGCGTGTCAAAACCGGTGGGGGTACGCTGGTAACTGACCCTACATTTCGGACAAGCGCATCCCTAAGCTTGGCTCCCCCTCCCCCTTCGCCCCCCATTCATACACCGAGGCCGCCAAAACTCGAGAAACCCCATGGTCCTCCATCGACCTCCCGATCGCCGCCCAGCCGGAGACTCTTCCCCGACTATGTCGTTCACCGCAATAGCTCGCCGTCCCTCATCCACTGCACCGGATGAGGATCCGTTGTCTATCTCGTCGTCCCCCCGGATCAGCCGCCCTGTCCTCCACCTCCAAGGAGCTGCCCTGACATTCGCCTCATCTATCGCGCCACCTCAATCCCCGTAGCACCGTCTTGACCTGCCCCACTGAAACCGCAGCACCCTCACCAATTCCTCCGATGAAGCCGAGGCCAACTCGGCGCCACCAAGGAGGTTCTGCACTCACCGCTGCATTTTATCTTTTATTCGATCTCAACGGGCTGCCGGTGCTCGATACCGAGCAGACATGGCGTCTCCATCGACGGCACCGTCGCCGGCCACATCATCCACGGCGTCTCTCCCCCATGTTGTTGCTTCCTCGGCGGCGACTTCCACAATGGCACTAGCTGCAGCTGCTCCGGCTCTCGCTCGCGCTGCGGCCCTGTTCTTGATGTCGATCGCGCTGCTGCACTGCTCCTGCTTTCGTTCATGCTGCTGCTCTGCTCTTGCTCTCGCTTGCGCTGCTGCTGCTGCACGACCTCCGGCAACTACAGGAGTTGCTGCTTTAGCACTCGCTCGCGGTGCTACTGCACGACTTGCTCTCTGCTAGTGCGTTCCCTGCTCGAGCGTCTGCTGATTTAGATCACTTCTTCTCTGCTACTAGTGCTCGAATGCCCTAAACATCTATTGCAATGCTCTGTTACTAGTTCAATCAGTTTCGACAGTAAAATTCAGTTTCGACTGTGAAGTTCATTTTCTTCAGTTAAGTTCAGAGTGAACAGTACTTACAGCATCTGTCGAAGCGGCTGTGGCACGGCTGATGTGTTTTACATCTAGCACTTTTTGGTGATGTATTTTACATCATCTATTATAGATGATATTAGGGTCCCACTTCAGATTAAAGTTGTCTGTCTTGTCATGCTTCAGCCTCGTCG
Source organism: Aegilops speltoides (assembly GCA_021437245.1). Classification (NCBI taxonomy): domain Eukaryota; kingdom Viridiplantae; phylum Streptophyta; class Magnoliopsida; order Poales; family Poaceae; genus Aegilops; species Aegilops speltoides. The sequence continues at coordinate 393,682,002 of CM038143.1, forward strand.
CCGTACACCTTAGCGGAGCTGCTCCAACGACGGAACCGTCCATCATAGTGGAGCAGTACCCTCGGCGCCGTGTCCAGAGGCCTCGGATCTTCTTCCCCGCCTCCGACAGTCACACCAGCATCATTACCATCCTCCACGTCCAACCCAATGATGCTGAGGTCCACAAGGCTATGCCAAAGAGGTTGTACACTCGTCACATCACTTTGTTTCTCCATTCCTCTGTTCTTCCAATTCATGTGAGCCAAACACCCAGGTTGACTGAAATCCTATGTTTCCAAATGCTCTGTTTTGCACGTGCATTCCTATCCTATTCCTGTGTTTTTCCTATCCCTGCGTTTATAGAATCTTCCAATTCTAAGGAGCCCTTACATATTTACTTCATTTTCAGATTGGCGTCAAAGAAAACTCTTTGTGTTATGTCCTGCTCCTACCGTGCCGTCATCCACCCCACCTGAGGTGCACCATCGACAGAAGCGTTCACTTCAGCAGAGATCCCCCCTGCAGACTTTCTTTCGCCGCCTCAGATCATCTTCCCCGTTGCCAGCAGCCACGCCAACTGCATTACCATCATCGACTGAGCAGATGAACCTGAGGACTACACAGTTCTTGGAAGAGAGGTCACAGTCTTTCGTGTTTGCTTACATTATACATCGGTTATTATTACCTGCTACTTTATCGTTCAATCTTGAGTTTTGAATTGCCCATGGGTCTCATATCGAGCCAGCAACGAATAGTATCTGTCTACTATCTGGTTCATCTGGGGTCTTCTATGTGGTTCATGTTGGGTGGGCAACAAAGAATATATGATCCATTGTCTATCTTTTTAAACTGAAGCTATAATCTACCTGCTATCATTAGTTTTGGATACACCCCTTAGTCCTTACAAAATCTAACTATTTTTTTATTATGCATGTAAGATATTGTACACAATCGTACTGAACATGTAGAGAAAAAGAGAAGACCATTGCGTGCGAATATAATGTCATGCAGACGCTGCTCCATGGTGGGCGAAGTGCCCCCCCTCTCCTGCATTTCCAGATTGTATTCCAGAGGAAGATAACTATTCAGATGGAGATTCAGAAGGAGCCGACCATGCCTATTTACCACCTGAGGTGTTTGCTCTAACCTGGCATGCTGATGTTGGTCATATCATGCATATGGCGCCTTGCATTGCTTACATTATACATCTTATATTTCATCAGCTTAGTTTAGATTTGCTTTGTATGAATGCCACCTATTTGGTTTCTATATCATACTCCCACCATTTCTAAATATTTGTCTTTTTAGAGATTTCAACAAGTGACTACATACGGAACAAAATGAGTGAATCTACACTCTAAAATATGTCTATATACATCCGTATGTGGTAGTCCATTTGAAATCTCTAAAAAGACAAATATTTAGGAACGGAGGGAGTATATGGGAATTATGCAATGCCATCTTCTTTAGCCAGGCATCATATACGTGAATCATGCAATGCCATCCTGTTTAGCCAGTCATCATATATGTGAATTGTATCGTGCCATATTTTTTCCATAATGTATTCCATTTGTCAACAATGTTTATACATTCGTCTACTCTTCCTATGCATCAGCCATTCGAGTCGGTCATGGGAAAATCTGGAGTGAAAACAAGGTCTTCTGAGCAGTCAGTGCTACCTGTCAATGCAGATTTCTTGCTGGTTACGGATAGCTCCTCAGAGGAGGATTCAGAGAGAGATGACCAGTCGTATTCCCCCCCGAGGTGCATGCTCTAACTTGGTTGGGTTATATTGCTCACATCATGCATATGGTGTCTTGCATTGCCATGCCATCTGCTTAGATTAGACATGCTTTGTGTGAATGCCTCTTGTTTGCTTTCTATATCAGAAATGTGAATTATGCAATGCCATGTTTTTCAGCCAGTTATCATATATGTGAATTATGCACCGCCATGGAGCCAAGCATCATATATGTGAATTATCTCATGCCATCTTTTTTTTTCATTACGTATTCCATTTGTCGACAATTTGTGTATATTGAACTACTCTTCATGTGTATCAGCCATTAGAGCTGGTTATGGAAAAATCTGGAGTGAAAACAAGGTCTTCAGAGCAGGCAATGGTACCTGTTGAAGCATATATCTTGATGGTTGCAGGGAGCTCCTCACAGGAGGATTCAGAGACAGATGACCAGTCCTATATCCCAGCTGAGGTGTATGCTCTAAGTTGCAATGTTTATATTTCTCATATGATGCATATGATGTCTTGCATTGCTTAGTTTAGACATCATATGCACAATATTGAATTCTATCTGCTTAGTTTAGAGATCATACATGCGAGTGCCAGCTGCTTAGTATATGAATCAATTATGTCAATTATATCATGCCATCCTGTATACTTAGACAAAATGTATGTGAATTATTTCATCCCAACCTATTTTAGAAAGACGTCATATAGTTTTGTCATGTCATCCTGTTTAGGTACTCATCATATGTTGAATTCTGCCATTATATCCTGTTAAGTTCTCCATCATATATCTGAAACTGTGTCATGCTATCCTGTTTAGTTAGGCATCATATATGTGAAATTGTGTCATGCTGTCCTGTTTGGTTAGACAACATATATGTGAATTACCACATCTGTCTATCATACAATGTACAGACGTTCAATTTCTTTTCTTGTTTATCAGCCATTTGAATTGGAGGGGTGATGGCAGTATCTAAGGGAGCAAAAACCCGTTCTTCACAGAAGACAGTGCTACCTGTCGATGCAGATAGAACCATGGTTGTACTGGCCCACAAACTAGCCCCACCACACATAACCGAGACTCTTCCAGATTGCACACTTACACCGTTGGGCGAGAGAACCAGCTACTGACCCATCTAACCGCAACCCCAGCGGATAGTAACCCACTTATAGTTGACAAAGCACCATGTCCACCACAGAGTACCCCCACACGAGCAGTTTGTAAAGCTACTGCAGTGCCCAAAGCATGAAGACCACCATAGCTAACCCAAACTCCACGTTTAAAGCAGAAGAGCAACTGTTCTTAGGTCAGATTCCATAGCTATGGTCCATAATCCTTTGCTGTTGCATCACTGTATTTACTCATACCAAGTACTTTCGAATTTGAAGGATCCAATTGAAACTCCAATGGCGCAACAGGTATGTTTTAAACCTATTTCTTTAACTGGATTGCTGTTCTAACTTCTTTCTCTATGTTGATTTCAGTTTAAGTTGTATAAACAGTTATGTTCTCATGTGATGCACATTACAAGTGCTGCCAATGCTGTGTAGTTTCTCACACTTATATTATGTCTATGTTGCTGTGTCTTAAAAATATATGAGTTGAACTGTGTCTCTATCTTGATTAGGGAACATAAACTAGAATGATATGGACAACACAGTGACCATAGTACATAGATATATGTTTGTTTCATGCTGTTATCCTGTCCACCTTACTACTAAACCGGTTTACCAAAATGAGTTAGGTATACTACAAGTTAAACCTGTGATGTGTCTGCTTGTTTGTCTTGTGTATGCAAACAGAATATTGGAGAAGAGCACCCCACTATGCAATGGTAGAGAAAGTAATACAGATAAGGTTCAAGATAGTGAGACAACCCCGTTGATCTCCAAGAAAGGTGATAAAAACAATCTTGTAGACAATGAGAAAACCCCACAGTCCTGCGTTGATGTAGTGTTCGAGTTACTGGCCAGTACCGCTGGCACAAGCTCTTCAAACTTGCTGCCTGAATCACTCCGGCTTCTTCAGTCTCAGCTACAAGCTGAAAGGCATCGATCGGTATGTCTTTGCGGCAAGAAGTCAAGGACCGAGAAGTCCTGCAGAATTCGATCGTACTTTCTTGTGCAACAACAAGCCTTTGGAGGATTTAAGCGCCAAACAAGAGAAAGTTAATAAGCTTGCTAAGCATTTTGCCGACATTATGGGTACCAGGATATTGTTTCTTGAACTCTTCAAGTGGTTTCGATTACGGGCGTGTTTTGCTCTTGGCGTTTATATCTTTGTTGTGTTCCCTATATTTGCAATTGGTGGTGAACTTTGATGCCCAAATGGATGTAATATGTGTAATAGCCGTGATAGCCTAGCATAAGTTGCTTGCTTATTCATTTCCTTGTTGTCTTGTTTATTTGTTTGCTTGTAGTCGGTGCAGTTCTTTTCCGCGGTTTGTTAGTGGCTGCAATAACCTATTTTTAAAACTAGGCCATAATAACCATGGGCTAATATTTATTTGTAGTGACTTTGGGCCTCCTACGGGCCGTAGAAACAGTGGGCCTTCTACGGGCCGTAGAAACAGTAGGCCTTCTACGGGCCATAGAAACATTGGGCCTTCTACGGGCCATAGAAACAATGGGCCTTCTACGGGCTGTATCATCAATGGGCCTTATACGGGCGTATGATCGACACAGCAAACATGGGCCAATAACGAGGCGCATTATGGCGTAAACGGGCTAGAGTTGGAATCATCCGTTCATGGGCCGACCATAACGGGCCATCGTTAATAGGGTGTATTCGATGACGCTATGAAAACGGCCCAATGTATTAACGGACCACAAGCGGGCCGATCTGTAACCACGGGCTGAATTTGGCCCCAAGCGAAAAAATAGCGAACGGGTCGTAAGTAAGCGAATGCTCGAAATGAGCCCAAGAATAAATGGGCTCGAGAAGGCGAAGATAACATAATGAAACGCGGCCCCAATAACGGGCCCTTAATGGGTATAAAGTGATACATTGTTCATTACTGAGCCGTTTCACCACGGCCGTTAATGGGTGTAAAGTGATACCTTTGTTCATTGCGGGCCAGTTTCACCACGGGCCGTTAATAGGCCAAGAGTTACATAGGGCCTCATATGGGACGAAAGACGTCATGGGCCATACATGGGCCAGAAGTGAAAACGGGTGTCGGTGTCAAAACCGGCGGATCTCGGGTAGGGGGTCCCGATCTGTGCGTCAAGGCTGATGGTAACAAGAAGTAAGGGACACAGATGTTTACCTAGGTTCGGGCCCTCTTGATGGAGGTAAAACCCTACTTCCTGCTTGATTAATATTGATGATATGGGTAGTACAAGAGTAGATCTACCACGAGATCGTAGAGGCTAAACCCTAGGAGCTAGCCTATGATGGTATGAATGTAATTGTGATCGGCCTTCTAAGGACCAACCTCTCTGGTTTATATAGACACCGGAGAGGGCTAGGGTTTACATGGAGTCAGTTACAAGGAAAGAAATATAATATCCGGATCACCAAGCTTGCCTACCACGCCAAGGAAAGTCCCATCCGGACACGGGCCGAAGTCTTGAGTCTTGTATCTTCACGCTTCAATAGTCCGGACGTTGTACACAGTCCGACTGTCCGGATACCCCCTAATCCAGGACTCCCTCAGTAGCCCCTGAACCAGGCTTCAATGACGATGAGTCCGGCATGCAGTATTGTCCTCGGCATTGCAAGGCGGGTTCCTCCTCCGAATTCTCCAAAGTAATTATCGAATACCCAAATCGTGTCCGGATCTGAGAAATGATCTTCGCATACCACCATAGAGAGAATGATATTTCACAAATGCAATCTGCTGACAACTTTTTCTGATGACATGACATGTTATTACGGTCGGATCGTTATTCGAACTGTTTCCCCACAACCAGCTACAACGCATATCACGAGGCAGTTTCTGTGACATGTCTTGTCAAAGCAGAGATCGTGTCCCCTTTATTACGGGATTCTCATCAATACAGGCATGGGTAATCTAACCGTGCCGCTAATTGCGGCGAGTGGGAGGCGGACGGGTTCCACCAGACAAGTGGGGAATCATAAAAAGCCTTTATCACCTTTATAAGGAGGTCCTTTCTCTTTTACCCACGCCTCCTTCTCCTGCTAGCTCATTCCCCTTTGTGCGAGCCCTAACGCCCAAGCACTCTTCTCCCCCACCAAAGGGAAGTTTTCTGAAGATGTCCGGAGCAGGAGGCAAATGGATGGCCTCAACTGTCCAGGAGAAGGACATCAAGAAGCTCCAGGGAGCCGGTATCTGGCCCAGAAGATCGGCCACCGTCTTCCCCCGGCGGGACAGGTCGTCCTTACTCCAGAATCTCATGAGAGAGTCGTGTTCCTTCCCCATTTTGTCTGTGGACTCGGGTTCCCCTTTACCTGTTCGTTCGGGGAGTCATGTATTACTACGGGATCGATTTTCATGATCCCAACTCCTTCCTCAATATCTCAATGTTCATCGTCGTGTGCGAGGCTTTTCTCCGGATCCCACCTCACTTCGGCCTATGGCTAAAGAGTTTCAATGTGAAGCCCAAGGTGGTGAGTGGCAAACACGCCGAATGCGGTGGCGCCATGGTAAGCAAGATGCCCAAGGCTATCTGGCCGAAAGGCGCTTTCAATGACTCCGTCAAGGAGTGGCAGCAGCAGTGGTTCTATATCACCGAACCACGCATCAAGAAGTGGGCGGCAGTTCCAGAGTTGAGATCTGGAGCTCCACTGCGGCTCACGTCCTGGCCCGAGAAGGGCCCGAACTGGTGCTCATCTGACGAGCTGTTACTGCTCCAGACACGCATCCGGGCGTGATTGATAGGGACGTCAAACTTGTCGACGTAGTCCAGGTGATGCTAGTTCGCCTGGTTCTCCGTTGTCAGCGCCGAGCTTGTACCTTGTGGGAGTTCGATCCGGCTGAGCACCAAACCCTTCAGGAGATTTACGACTCCACCCACAAGGATATCTGGAAGGTGCTCTTTAAGTCCAGCAAATCGTGGCCGGGCCCCGCTGAAGACCGCGGGTATCAATCATCCCATTCTCCCAGCTCGGTAAGTCACAGCCACACTTTGTATATTCGTGCTTTAATTGGCACATCATGCGGGAGTCATCCTGATCATATTTCATTGCAACCTCAGGGGTGGGTAAAGAAGGTAGAATGGCTACATTGTCCAGCCCCCCTGCCGGAGGAACCGGCTGGACCTCTTCCGATGAAGATGTTGGTCCCCGCGCCTTACAAGGCGCCAAAGAAGGAGGCCCCCAAGAAGGTCAAGAAGACCCGGGGTGGTCTTCGCCGTCGCGAGGTTTCGGACGCCAGATCCGAAGACTCCAGTGATGATCCTTCGTCCGAGGACGAAGAGGAGGAAGCAGAGGAGGATGAGCCTCACTCTGACGGTGGGAGGAAGAGGTCGGCCTCCGCATCTCTGGAGGCCGGATCGCCCAAGAGGGGGATACATTCCCTCCCAGGGGCATCCCCCGTAGCTGCCGATAGCATCCCGGAGTGGGATCCCAGGGCCCAGCCCCTGGAGAAGTCGTAAGTATCCGAACACGCATATGCATCCGAGATCATTTTTTGGGTATAGTGGTTTTGACTGTTGCCTACATATTGCACAGTCCGGCAAGGTCCCGCACCGGCCAGTCCTTGTCAGAGGATTCACTGGACTTGGACGCTTTGGCGAGCGAGACACCTCCGCAGGCCCCTTCCCCCAAGTCTGGGCGTGACACCGAGGTGTCGTCTCGACAAGACCCGGACCAGGGAGGACATATCCCTGGTGCCGAACACGTAGGGATGGATACGGCCCCCAGGACCTCTAGGGTTCTGGATTCGAGCAAGCAGCCCCCCTTGATGGCGGGGGGCCAGCCTACGCCGCCGGTGTCCTCTGTTCAAGCAGAGTTGCCTGGCGGTCTATTGACAGCGTTGAAGAATGCGTCTATTGTTGACGAGCATTGGGCCCTTGTGGGCGAGGTGGTTGAAAGGGTTCAGCCTGCCGAGAGCGGGCTGAACGCGTCCTGCCTTAGTCTTATAAAGGCTTTTGAGGTATGTCTCCTAGGAAACCCTTAAGAAATTGTCATAATATAAGTAGTAGCCCCTGATACACTGTCCGACGAAGGAGACAGAGCCGGGTACGGGATCAAACCCCCTGCCTTCACAGGAGCCGGTGTAAATGACGTATACCCTTTGGTGTGAAAACAGGCATCCACAGAGAGGACTTCCACTTTCGTGGTGGAAGTGTTCGAACTGAAACAGAACCTTGCACGGTCCAAGGAAGAACTCGGCCGTGTGAGGAAGCAACTGAAAGACAAGCAAGGTATGTTGAAAACAGTTGTATTGGAGTTGGCACGAACAAATGGTTGTGCAGAATGAAAATTTTTAGTATTGTGTGCTCTAGGAGCTTGTGCTGAATACGAGGCACTAAAGAAAGCTTTGGCTGATGCCAACAAGAAGGCTGAGGCCGAATAGGCGCCGTGAAAAACACGAGGCCGGGGTTATCACTGCTGGCGGGAGCTCCAGAAGCTGTGAAGAAAAGCGAGAGCTTGGGCGAGTCTAAAGGGAAAGAATCCGAGCTCGCCCAAGCTCTCGAGGATGCAGAAGGTGCTCGGGAAGAAGCCCGAGGTGCTGCGCGGGACATCCAGGAGGCCCGAAAAGTGGCGGCTGGTAAGGCCTTCTGTATTCTTAGCTTCGTGTATGTGAAGAATCCAAGCGGCAGGCTGAATTCTTATTTTTCCAGGGGCTTTTGCGGATCTTCCTCGCAGCATATCGGATGCTGCTCAATTCTATCGCACCGAGGAGAAGAAGACTGCAGAGAGGGATTTCTGGTCGTAGTATCTGGCGCCGAACTATCCGGTGCCATTTATCGATCAGATGAAATAGCTGATCAAACTGCACCAGGCGGCCGAACTAGCCATGAAGGACTTAGTTGTCCGGCTGTGGCCTGCAGATCCGATTCCATGCAGCTACTTCGCACTCATCAAGCGGATCGTGGGCGCCTGTCCTCGGCTAGATGCTATCAAGCAATCTGTCTGCATAGAAGGCACGCGTATGGCATTTACCCACGCGAAAGTGCATTGGGGGAGGCTTGACGCAGAAAAGCTGATCACTAAGGGGCCGCCGGAGGGTAAGGAACACCGCAAGCCCGAGCTGTATTATGAAGGTGTGATGAAAGGGGCCCGCCTTGTAGCGGAAAAGTGTACTAAAGACATCATATTTCCCTGAGGGCATCTGTGCCACTAGTTGTAACATGGGATAATGGCATGTTTGTTATATATTGCCTGTTTTATTTGAACATATGTTCTTCCTGTGCGGCTGTTTATTGTATGCAAATTCTGGGAGTTGGCCAGTCGTCGGCTTCTGCCCCCTCGTAAAAAGGATACGGGGGTGTTTGGGATATATCTGAATGCTCTTTATCCCATAGTTGGGTCCTTTTAAGGAGGTGTATCTTTCCGCGAACCAGGCAATTGGACTATAGGGCTTTATTACTCTCACTTAGCCATAGGGATTTGAGTATGGTCGGTGCAACCCCTAGTGTTCGGAAGGCTGAACTAGGGGCTCTATTGGCGCCTGATCAGAAGACCGATCCGTCGCACTTAGCATTTATGATGGCATTATGCGGAATAAATCTTTAGGGATTTTATGACCTCTCGAACAGCGGACCGGCTCTCGCTTCATCATGACAGTCAGTTTTCGGCTTTCTCTACTGAGGTGCTCGTCCGGCTGAACCGGGACACAATCGCAGTAGTTCTCCTAGCGTTACCTTAGCCGATAGAACGGAACGTAAGGTACCAAAACATGGGTGCCGGGCAAACCCAACCAATGACCCAAGACATGGTTCGGAGTAGATGCATATAGTGCTATAAGTTCGGGGTGCCGAACGACCGAAAAGGTGGTCAGACTTGCTTGCCGTACTGTGGAGCCCCTGGTGCAACCAGGCAAACGCGGAGCATGGCTTTCCTTTTCGGCAAAGAGGCGTCAGCGATAAACGATAGCCGGTAATTGCTATTTACGCATTGTAATAGAATTTTATGTCTATGCATATTAGTATGATGTATGGAAAGAGGTGTTGTTTGACCGAACCTGTTATGGCCGGACTGGAGGGGGCTGTGAGCGAGTCGAGAATGAATCTGAACTGCCTTCTACCTGCATGTTCCTTCCTTTGTGTGTCCGGGATAATTCCATGCCGCCGGTTCTGTTCTGCGTCAATTGTTAGTTTGCAAATGCGAAATGCTTGAAGACAGCTAGGTGTCCTCTTGTTGTTGCTCCCAGGGTCCCTAATCGGGCCCTGGTGTGCCCAGTCCTTAGACCGTGAGGTAGTACGGACTCCGCAGTGGATGTACGGATGAATGGCTTGGGTAATTTACCATGTAGAATCTAGTTGACGTGGTTTTTCCTGTTTACCATATGGTAAGCTATCGTATGGGAAGATGCCGAGGATTTATTCTTTGGCGTAGCATTTCGGATGGTCCGAAGGCAACCGTTTAGAGTGGTGGTCCAACAGAACTTGGCCTTTGCGCCTTACATCTTTTAGGAGATGTTTTCTATGGCGTCATACCCTTGTGGGCTTTATGTGTTATGGAGCCCCCGGATTACTAGGTCTAGAGGCACTGCAATTAACTTGCCGTGGTTTAGGTGGTCCTGGGCGGTCGGCCGTACTGTTACGCTTTGGGAGGGGGTCTTGACAAGGCATCTCCCCTTTATTGCTTCCGGCGTGCGACCAGCCGCTTTGTTTTGAGAATCCTGCATTCTCTATTGGTATGCTTTGCCGTCCTTCTCGGGGTACCGTGAATTTCACACGGCTGATCCAGCGTGTATCTTTGGTTGAGTAGGCTTGTGCTGCTCTGTGCCTGTTTGTCGGACTGAGCGTTGCCGGACTTGGCGCCAGCTTCCTTGTCTTGATGTTTATGACCTTTATGCCGAGGTCTGAGGGTGCCTCTTCATATCTGTTGCTTGCCGCCTTGGACCGTAGTGATGCGCGGGCGTCTGCGTGCGTGCCCGTGGTTTTCCTGCTCGAGTTGAGGTAGCCAGTTGTGCCGTGTGTGCCCTTTATTGGGGCTCTTGAGTTCGTATTTTTTGGCGGCCAGTATCTTGGTCCACCTATCCTCTAGCGCATCTTGGTCAGCTGTGAGTTGCTCTTGTTTCCTTTGTAGGCTCCTTGTTGTAGCCATGAGCCGCCGCTTGAAGCGAACTTGTTCCACTGGGTCCTCTGGAACGCCAAATTCGTCGCTGCCGAGGCTTGCCTCGTCGTCGGAGGGGGGTCTGTGATTGTCCCTCTCCCAGTATCCTGTCGTCATTGGTCCGGCCTGCTTAGGTGTAGGCTGACTCGGGTTGTATTCCTTTGGAGTGTCCACCATATATATATCATATGAGGGGGTGGCCGTCCACCGCCCGGTGAGCGGTGGCTCCTGTGATTCTCCTATATCGTCTTCCATACCGTCGATGTCTTCGGGATCGAAGTCAAGCACGTCGGTTAGATCATCGATCCTGGCAACGAAGTGGGTGGTGGGTGGGCAACGAATTCCGTCGTTGTCTGCTTCCCGCTCGAGCCGGGCATAGTTCGGCCTGGAGTCCCCTGACAAGGAGAGATACTTCAATAAGTCCAGCATGTTTCCAAAGGGCAAGTGCTGAAAAACGTCCGCCGCGGTGAACTCCATCACCGGAGCCCAACCAGGATCGACGGGCTCGGGGGCGCGCGGACTGGAACCTGCGTCCGGATATGAATCCAGGGGTCCAGAGTCACAAGTTCCCTCAGAGGTGAAACCTATGTTCGGCTCCATCACCGATGAAGGTACGGCCTGCGGGGCGGGGTCCAGCCCTCCGTCCTTAGGCGAAGCAACCTGTCTCGGATTTATATCTGAGGCTTCTGCCGGGACGATATCCCGAGCGACGTCTGACGGCAGGTCTAAGCCGTGCTCGTCACGACTGTTCGGCGCTTCTGGCGCTGGCCCGAATCCGTCGAAGATCAAGTCTCCGCGGATATCCGCCGTGTAGTTCAGGTTTCCGAACCTTATTTGATGGCCGGGGGCATAGCTATCGATCTGCTCCAAGTGGCCAAGCGAATTGGCCCGCAGCGCGAAGCCGCCGAACACAAAGATCTGTCCGGGGAGGAAAGTCTCACCCTGGACAGCATCGTTAATGATGATTGAAGGAGCCATCGAGCCTGACGGCGACGTCACAGAGGAACTCTCAATGAAAGCACCAATGTCGGTGTCAAAACCGGCTGATCTCGGGTAGGGGGTCCCGATATGTGCGTCAAGACTGATGGTAACAAGAAGTAAGGGACACGGATGTTTACCCAGGTTCGGGCCCTCTCGATGGAGGTAAAACCCTACTTCCTGCTTGATTAATATTGATGATATGGGTAGTACAAGAGTAGATCTACCACAAGATCGTAGAGGCTAAACCCTAGGAGCTAGCCTATGATGGTATGAATGTAACTGTGATCGGCCTTCTAAGGACCAACCTCTCCGGTTTATATAGACACCGGAGAGGGCTAGGGTTTACATGGAGTCGGTTACAAGGAAAGAAATATAATATCCGGATCACCAAGCTTGCCTTCCACGCCAAGGAAAATCCCATCCGGACACGGGCAGAAGACTTGAGTCTTGTATCTTCATGCTTCAATAGTCCGAACGTTGTACACAGTCTGGCTGTCCGGATACCCCCTAATCCAGGACTCCCTCAATGGGCTGGAATCATATTGGATGGCCCAGATGACGCTACTGGGCCTAATTCGGATAGGGCGTAACGGGCCTTGGGTTAGCGGGCTGTAAATGGGCTATATGCGGACATGCCGTTAACAGGCTTTCCATGGGCCGGCGCGCCACCTTTGACCAAGTCAAACGGGCCGGCCTTTTCACAGGAATGGGCCTTTGTTGTGCCGTGCCACGTGTCAACGTATCATAGGCGCCTTCTGTCCAATGAGTGGATGACATCTATCCCAACAATGAGCCGACACGTGTTTCCTCCAGCCAATGATGATTTTACACGTGGAAAATCCCCATTGGTCGGGGCTGTTAACGGGTTATCGGATCCAAAACCAGACCCGATAGCTTAACGGCGTTCCATTACGGTGGATGCCACGTGTCGGTCACCCTTGACGAAAGCACTTCTGTGACGCGCGATTTATCGTCATGGAAGTGGACACTTCCGTGATGATAATTTTGGTAATGTCATGTAACACTTCTACGACAGCACAAGTATGACTATCTTGATTCTGTCATAAATTTGTCATGGATGTACATGCATGACAAAAAACGTGACCTACTGTGACAAACACGTATCATCACGGAAGTGTATTTTTTTGTAGTGTTTGCAAGAGACGCCGGATCGACTCCACCCCGATGCTTCTTACCACTGGTTGATGTGGTTGCTCGACTGATGGGCTAGACAGAGACGACAACGATGCATGCGATGACGACGTTGAGGAGCGGGAAAAGGAGGAGCGGGACATCACCGGTTGCCTCCGTTTTGCAATTGCAACGACGAAATTACAAACGGCAACCACGAACGACGGTGGTGCTACTACAACATGCATCGGCAACGGTGTTTCTACAACATAATCTTGATCGATTTTTTTGTAACATAGGCGATGTTGCCGAAAATTTCTGCAACAACCACTAGTACAGCGAGGTGCTATACAAACGGTTTTTAACCCCTTTCCGGGACGACATTTGGAACCGGCGCCTAGTGAGTGACTGCGATAGGGGGGGGTCCTTCCGACACGACCCAGAAACCACCGGGAACATGCCCTCCTGGCACACACGCTTGGCAAAATGAGGTTGTGTGCGACCGGCGAGCGATCAAATGCGGTTATACGTATAGTAGTGCTAAAAAATCAATTATACATGCAAAATTGTTTCCGGTCGTAATTTCATCCCACACAGTCAGTCCACGCTAAATGTTTCCGTTCCTATATACATCCCACACAATCGCTCCAAGGAAAATGTTTCTGTTTGCAGGTACATCACACACAATTTTCCCCGTTAAATTGTTTGTGATAGTGTTTACATTGCACACAGTATTAACAATTTTATCATTTGCGTTATTGAATGCATCACACACAATGCACAGAAGAAAACTGTGTGGCAAAGAATGTCCATCACACTCAGTTTTTATGTGGTAAACGTTTGCGCTAGGTGGCCTAATGCAAACAGTTTTCAAGAGGATGTCGTGTGTGATTGTTCATTAATCAACTCCTAGAAACTGTGTGCGTTGCCTGAGGTCATCACCCGCGGCATTTTCTCAATAACCGTTTGCAATAGAAAACCCAATTAGAAGGCTAATTATCCTATTATTAATAATCCATTTATTAATCTAATTGACATTTCATAATAAGCGCACAATATATTTCATTTTCATAATTGAAATACATCAGAGTACAACATCATATAGCTTCAGTACTCAGCTACCCCATTACACAACTGCACTAGCACCAAGTTTCACATGCAACATCTATAACCTTTCGAAATTAGCATCATAGTCGGTACATAGACAGATGTATCTCATATGGAAAACTGTTGAAGCAGAAGGCGGATATTGAGCCTTCATTGATGTTGAAGGTTTTTTCAACTTTAGGCCAGTGCCTCTGGATGATTGACCATCCATCCTTCGTCCTCTTCAGGAACACTTCAATACTGAACCGTGGGTGTTGTATGAATACCTTCCTCGCCTCCTGACCATACAGGTGGTTTGAGAGGTAATCATCAGTGAACTGCTTTGGAAAGGCCTGAAAACAAGGATGTGCATAAATATCTTCTCTATATTGGAAATGGGGCAAAGGAATAAAAAAGGCAAGGTATAGTTCTTCATTGTGCAAACAAAGATCTTGTTGTTTTTTGTCGCTAATTTCTTTATCCTAACAATCTTTCTGAGTTTCTTGACTTGACTGATATTCATGGACAACTCATTTCCCCATATGCAAAAAGGGTCGAACAGTGGGTCAAAACCTTTGACAGCATGACCTACATGTGCAAGACCAAATTGTTGAAAACCTAAATATTATAATGGTTCCTACAATTGCACAATAATGTACTATTAGACAAAGGACCATGCATGTGCAAACCTTGATTGTAAACCTCAGTGCTTTCCATTGTTTCCCTGCAACACATATAAGGCAATTAGTGATTAGATTAAGTGAGGGTTCGCATGCTATTAGTAAAATATGTTGATGAAAAATAAGCACATTGCAGAGTCATTAGATTAATTCAAGCCACATGGAAAACCCATTTATCCAAACCAAGCATGATTAATAACTAGGAA
The DNA here is from genome assembly GCA_021437245.1 of Aegilops speltoides. Lineage (NCBI taxonomy): Eukaryota > Viridiplantae > Streptophyta > Magnoliopsida > Poales > Poaceae > Aegilops > Aegilops speltoides. Next base: position 393,697,002 of record CM038143.1, read on the forward strand.
ATATAGCAATTGTATATGTTTCTCATGTATTAAGTGCAACCAAATTCGATTATTCCTCACATGCACAACAATACAAAATTCTACCCACGACAATTGGACATCGCATTGCAGAATTGAACTAAGCAGTTAACTAAACACCACAACAAATGAACCAAACATTAACTGAGCACCACATTGCACAATATAACATACTCCTAATAGAAGATCAGATAGTTAACCAAACCAAGCATGGTTAACAACTTGGAAATATAGCAATTGTATTTGTTTCTCATGTATTTAGTACAGTCAAATTTGATTAATTTCTCACATGGTATACAATAACAGAATGCACCCACAACAATTGAACATCGCATTGCGTAATTGAACCAAACAGTTAACTAAACACCGCAACAAATGAACCAAACGTTAACTAAGCACCACATTGCACAATGTATAACATACTAGAAGATCAGACAGTTAACCAAACGAAGCATGCTTGACAACTTGGAAATATAGCAATTGTATTTGTTTCTCATGTATTTTGTAAAGAAAAATTCGATTTATTTCTCACATGGAAGACAATACAAAATTGCACCCTGAAGAATTGAACATCACATTTGCAGAATTGAACCAAATAGTTAACTGAACACGACAACTAGTTAACCAAACAGTTAATAAGTGAGCACCACATTGCGCGACATATAGAACATATACACTAGAGCAACAGATTGCATGGTAAAAGTAGATAGCACAATTCACTTGAATTTGTTAAGGAAAGGCATTAGCTAGCAAACTGAACATGGGTCCTTATCGTGCGCTAATAAGACAAGCTACTCCTCATTGTCGGAGATACCGATGATGATTGGCTGCTTGGACATGGAAGAGGGCAAGGCCTCCGCATCGTGGGTGCCCTCATCGTAGTGGTGAGTTGCTTGAGCCACTCCGGGCACCAACCTGCCGACTCTCGAGTTGTGGTAAACACGTGCACGCTGAGAAAACACATTGTAGTCTTTGTCGAAGGCACCGAGGGTAGCCTTGAGAAAACACCACGAACTGTTGTTTAAAGCAGCCAAACGTGTCGCAACATCGGCTGCGAGGCGTTGACGGTGGCCTCGACAGCGAGGTGCTCCTCCAAGATCTGGGGGTCGGCACAAATGGCAGCCATCGCGACCTCATCTGCGGGTGCGGCTGCGATTTGCTTCTTCGCCGCCAAATGCTCCTTGAGCTCCTGGCTATACAACGTGCACCATGGCTTAGGGCGGTGCTTATTTGGTGGAGGGGTCGATGATTTGGGTGGAAGGTGTCGTGTCAGCGGTCGGGGCATGTGGGATGTGGAAGGAGGAGGAGGATGGGGTCGGGTGTGGATTACCTGCCTGGATAGACAAGGGCGAGCAATGTGAAGGAGGGTCGCCGGCGAGGAGGCGACATTGCAAGAAAGGAGTGAAGGTTTCAACTTGGAAAGGAAGGCGTAAATAGGGGAAATGTGGCTTTTGGAAATGGGGAGGGGGCAGGGAGGTAGATATTTCCACGGGAGCCACAAATTTTGAATCGATTCAGTGAAAAAACTGGCGCGCAAAGTGTCATCAGACATGGTCCCTTATTCAACACTGTGTATGATATGTGAAGATCAAAAATGATTCACATAGCTTAACCCGTGTGTGATGAGTTTGAACATCAAAAATTTTGGTTCGGATTTCCCTGGTTACAGTGGTCATCCATGTCATTACATAATTTGCGTACACAAAGGAGACTACAGCACACCCACACTTCTTAATCGAGCAATTTCAGCAATTAAACAGACCTAGCTGACCTAAACGTTACTCTAACAAATGAAAGACTGGCGCTCTTAATTAAACAAAACAAAGAGTGCTACTACGGTTGGTGCTCGTCGATCTCCGCCGCCTCCTCCATGTCCAGCTCGTGCCCGACGATCTCCTGGGGAATGTGTTGGAAAATGTAGCATGCAATTTCAAAAAATCCTTCGCTCATGCAAGATCTATCTAGGAGGTGCATATCAACGAGAGGGGAGAGTGTGTCCATGTACCCTCGTAGACCGAAAGCCGAAGCGTTAACTTAACGATGTTGATGTAGTCGAACGTCTTCTCGAATCAACCGATCAAGTACCGAACGTACGACACCTCTGAGTTCTGCACACGTTCAGCTCGATGACGTCCCTCAAACTCTTGATCCAGTAGAGGTACAAAGGAGATGAGTTCCATCAGCACGACGGCGTGGTGACGGCGCGCAGGGCTTCACCTAAGCGCTATGACAATATGACCGGAGGAGTAAACGGTGGAGGGCGGCACCGCACACGCTAAGACAATTGCGTGTACTTGGGGTGCCCCCTTGCCCCCGTATATAAAGGAGGAGGGGAGGAGGCCGGCCACAAGGGGCACGCCAAGGAGGGGGGGTCCTACTAGGACTCCATGATACGTCTCCAACGTATCTATAATTTTTGATTGCTCCATGCTACTTTATCTACTGTTTTAGGCAATATTGGGCTTTATTATCCACTTCTATATTATTTTTGGGACTAACCTATTAACCGGAGGCCCAACCCAGATTTGCTTTTTTATGCCTATTTCAGTGTTTCGAGGAAAAGGAATAACAGACGGAGTCAAAACGGAACGAAATCAACTGGAGAAGTTAATTTTGGAAGGAAACCAACCAGATGGGCTTGGAGTGCACGTCAGGGGAGTCCCGGGCTGCCAACGAGGGTGGGGGGCGTGCCCCCTACCTCGTGAGCACCCCGGAGGTCCACCGACGTACCCCTGCACCCATATATACTCTCGTACCCTAAAACTTCCAGAACAGAAGATAGATCGGGAGTTCCACCGCCGCACGCCTTTGTAGCCACCAAAAACCTCTCGGGAGCCCTTTCCGGTGCCCTGCCAGAGGGGGAACCTATCACTGGTGGCCATCTTCATCATCTCGGCGCTCTCCATGACGAGGAGGGAGTAGTTCACCCTCGGGGCTAAGGGTATGTACCAGTAGCTATGTGTTTGATCTCTCTCTCTCTCTCTCTCTCTCTCTCTCTCGTGTTCCCTCTAGGGCACGATCTTGATGTATCACGAGCTTTGCTATTGTAGTTGGATCTTATGATGTTTCTCCCCCTCTACTCTCTTGTGATGGATTGAGTTTCCCCTTTGAAGTTATCTTATCGGATTGAGTCTTTTATGAGAACACTTGATGTATGTCTTGCCGTGATTATCTGTGGTGACAATGGGATATCATGTGCCACTTGATGTATGTTTTGGTGATCAACTTGCGGGTTTCGTGACATTGGGAACCTATGCATAGGGGTTGGCACACGTTCTTGACTCTCCGATAGAAACTTTGGGGCACTCTTTGAAGTACTTTGTGTTGGTTGGATGAATCTGAGATTGTGTGATGCATATTGTATAATCATGCCCACGGATACTTGAGGTGACAGTGGAGTATCTAGGTGACATTAGGGTTTTGGTTGATTTGTGTCTTAAGGTGTTATTCTAGTACGAACTCTTTTATAGATTGATTCGAAAGAATAACTTTGAGGTGGTTTCGTACCCTACCATAATCTGTACGTTTGTTCTCCGCTATTAGTGGCTTCGGAGTGACTCTTTGTTGCATGTTGAGGGATTGTTATATGATCTATCTATGTTATTATTGTTGAGAGAACATGCACTAGTGAAAGTATGAACCCTAGGCCTTGTTTCCTATCACTGCAATACCGTTTACGCTCACTTTTATTACTTGTTACCTTGCTGTTTTTATATTTTCAGATTACAAAAACCTATATCTACTATCTATTTTGCACTTGTATCACCATCTCTTCGCCGAACTAGTGCATCTATACAATTTACCATTGTATTGGGTGTGTTGGGGACACAAGAGACTCTTTGTTATTTGGTTGCAGGGTTGTTGAGAGAGACCATCTTCATCCTACGCCTCCTACGGATTGATAAACCTTAGGTCATCCACTTGAGGGAAATTTGCTACTGTCCTACAAACCTGTGCACTTGCAGGCCCAACAACGTCTACAAGAAGAAGGTTGTGTAGTAGACATCAAGCTCTTTTCTGGCGCCGTTGTCGGGGAGGTTAGCGCTTGAAGGTATATCTTTAGATCTTGCAATCGAATCTTTTTGTTTCTTGTTTTAGCACTAGTTAGTCTATAAAATAAAATTACAAAAAAATGGAGTTAATTTTGTCTCATACGCTTCACCTTTTTAATATCTTTCGTGAGTATGATGGAAAGGATAATTGTGCTCAAGTGCTAGAAGAAGAAATCTCTAAATTGTTTGGCACTAAATCTTTGAATGATGAGCATGATTGCAATGTTGTTAGTACGAATTCTTTGAATATCCATGATGCTAATGATGATTGCACTAGTTATGATGAAAATGCCTCCTATAAGCATGTCAATTTTTGTGGAGTGCATTGGGCTTGCAAGGACAGACCAAATAGGGAAGATAGAGATTGCAAGAGGCATAAGCATTTAGAAACTAAATTGTTGCAAGAAAGGCTAGATGTTTGTGCTGAAAATTTAAATTTTCTTGGCCGTACTTGTGGACTTTGCAATGAAAGTGGTCATTTAGCTATCCGATGCAAATTGTTTCATGATCTAATCATGTCCAAAAATTGTGATGAGTTGATTTCCCTTGCACATTATAATGAGCTTAGCTTGATTATGGGTTGCGAAGAAATGAAACGTTTAACTAATTATCTTCCAGAATTTGCCCGTTACAAACTTCTTGGTTTTGATCTAGAGGAATTTATATGTATTGTGCGGTGAATTGTATTGAAAATCCTTATATTGCCAATTACATAAGGAAAAGAAAGCAAATGGAAGATGATGAGAATACTAATGAAAGGGAAGAGGCTTCCCAATCTCCTCCTATTATTTCTTATGATGAATCAGGTAACGAGGAGGAGCCTTCTATTCAACCAATCTCATCAATAAGGAGATCAAAGAGGAAGGTTGAACCCACACATAATGTGAAAAAGAAGAAGAAAAGAAGGAGCAACAAAGGTAGAAAGGTATCCCTCCCAAATGATGTTGCTCCTACTACTCATTGTGATGATGATAATTGCTATACTATTGGTGCTATCAATATTTTCAATGATGAGAGTGATTATGCTTATGATATGAAAGGGATCAAGCTTGGGGAAGTTATGTTTGATTGGGATGAAATATTTGAGAATATATTTGCTGGAATTAAAGTTTGTCCCAAGCTTGGGGATGCTATGTTTAATGAAGATGATATTTTTAGCATCCCAAGTTTTGATATGCAAAGTTGTTATGATGATAGCATGCCTCCTACCTATGATGATTATATTGATGAAAGTGGGTTCGAAAGAGAGTCAACTTTAGGAAGTAGTGATCCCACTATTTTGGAGGATGTTGAATTTTATTGTGATGAATACAAAAGTGGATTTGGAAGAGTGTCAACTTTATTTAGTGATTCCACTATCTTGGGAGAGGTTTCAATCGATTATGATGAGAACGAAGTTGCTACTTATGATGATTATTGTGCTGAAACTTATGCTATAAAAAGTAGTGGTGATTATATTTACAAATCTTGTCATGATTATGATTACCCTTTTTCTGAACATTACTCTTTTAATGTGGAGACAATTTTTAGTGTCCAAGTCTCTTATGATACTTTCACTATTCCAAATGAGAAGAATTTTGCTTATGTGGAGAGTAGTAAATTTTCTATGCTTGTAGATCATGAAAATAATGCTTTAGGTGATGGTTATATTGTTGAATTCATTCATGATGCTACTGAAAATCATTATGAGGGAGGAACATATGCTTGTAGGAATTGCAATAATGTCAAGTTTCCTCTCTATGTGCTTCAAATTTTGAAGCTATGCTTGTTTTACCTTCCTATGCTTGTTGATTATTGTTCCCATAAGTTGTTTGCTCACAAAATCCCTATGCATAGGAAGTGGGTTAGGCTTAAATGTGCCAGTCATATGCTTCATGATGCTCCCGTTATGTTTCAATTCTTATCTTTTATGTGAGCATCATTGTCATCATCATGCCTAGCTAGAAAGGCATTAAAGAAAAGCGCTTGTTGGGAGACAACAAAATATGTATCCTTACTATTTTTGTGTGTCCACATGATTATGCTACTGTAGTAATCATGTTTTATAGCTTTTGTTTTAATAAAGTGCCAAGTAAGACCTTTAGGATAGCTTACGGTGATAGTTGTGTTGATCCTGCTGAAAATCAGAAACTTTTGCACCCAGTAAATTAGTTTTGTTAATTCACATAAACGTTCTTAGGATCTGATTCTTTTTGCTTTGGATTGGTACACGAATTGATTAGGACTTCCTAATTTGGTAGGATTTTTGTAGTTCCAGAAGTATACGTTTGATACAGATTACTACAGACTGTTCTGTTTTTGACAGATTCTGTTTTCTATGTGTTGTTTGCTTATTTTGGTGCATCTATGGCTAGTATTAAGTGGTATGAACCATAGAGAAGTTCGAATACAGTAGATATTACACCAATATGAATTTAGAATGAGTTCATTACAGTACCTAAGTGGTGGTTTTACTTTATTATACTAACGGAGCTTATGAGTTTTCTGTTGAGTTTTGTGTTGTGGAGTTTTCAAGTTTTGGGTAAGGATTCGATGGACTATGGAATAAGGAGTGGCAAGAGCCTAAGCTTGGGGATTCCCAAGGCACCCCAAGGTAATATTAAAGGACAACCAAGAGCCTAAGCTTCGGGATGCCCCGGAAGGCATCCCCTCTTTCGTCTTCGTTCATCGGTAACTTTACTTGGAGCTATATTTTTATTCACCACATGATATGTGTTTTGCTTGGAGCGTCATTTCCTTTTGTTAGTTTTTGCCTCCTGTCAATTATATTAATGTTTTGCATCTTTAGTTTCAATAAAGAAGTCAATGATAGCCTTTGCCATGCTTATTTTGCTAGTATACATGTTGCTGTTTGAAAATAGAAAGTTTACCGCTGTTGCAATAATTCCCTAGAAAATTCAGAGAGTGGTATAATGTTGAATATTTTTGCATATTGAGATCTGATAAATTTATTACAGTGGGAATTTTAGTTCATAATTTTTGGAGTTAGGGAAGTATTGATACTCTTGCATTCTTTACAGACTGTACTGTTTTGGCAGATTGCTGTTATGTTTGCATTGTTTGCATATGTTTGTTTGTTTAATGATTCTATTTGAGGAGGGGAGCATTAAATATGCAGAGGCATTTAGTATGCAATGTTGAATAATAATTTTAGTGATTTGTTACAGTAGAAAATGATAAGGTTTTGCATTGGTTTATACTAACCTATCTCACGAGTTCTTGTTGAGTTTGTTGTGAATGAACCTTTTGATAAAAAGAGAAACCATGATATGAGAGGAATTAAGGAGATAGAAAAGTTCAAGCTTGGGGATGCCCAAGGCACCCCAAGATAATATTTCAAGAAGTCTCAAGCATCTAAGCTTGGGGATGCCCCGGTAGGCATCCCACCTTTCTTCTTCAACAACTATCGGTTAGTATCGGTTGAGCTTAAGTTTTTGCTTCTTCACTTGAGTTGTGCTATCCTTGCAATGTAGTTTTCTTTAGCTTTGTATCAAGATCTGAAATTATTAAATGAGAGAGCCATACACGAATTGGAATTTGTTAGAATACTCTATGTGCTTCACTTATATCTTTTGAGCGTGATAATTTTTGCTCTAGTGCTTCACTTATATCTTTTAGAGCACGATGGTGGATTTGTTTTAAAGAAACTATTGATCTCTCATGCTTCACTTAGATTATTTTGAGAGTCGTTAATAGCATGGTAATTTGCTTAATGTTAATATACTTGGTATTCAAGATATGTGAAACTTTCTTTTGAGTGAATTCAATACTAAGATAAGTTTGGTGCTTGATAATTGTTTTGAGATATGGAGGTGATAATATCAAAGTCGTGATAGTTGGGTGATTATGAATTCAAAGAATGCTTGTGTTTAAGTTTGCAAGTCTCGTAGCATGCACGTATGGTTAAAGTTGTGTAACAAATTTGAAACATGAAGTGTACTTGGCTTGTGCATCCTTATGAGTGGCGGTCGGGGACGAGCGATGGTCTTTTCCTACCAATCTATCCCCCTAGGAGCATGCGCGTAGTACTTGAATTTTTGATGACTTCTAAATTTTTGCAATAAGTATACTAGTTCTCTTGACTAATGCTGAGTCCATGGATTATACGCACTCTCACCTTTCCAACCTTGCTAGCCTCTTCGGTACCGTGCATTGCCCTTTCTCACCTTGAGAGTTGGCGCAAACTTCGCCGGTGCATCCAAACCCCGTGATACGATATACTCTATCACACATAAACCTCCTTATATCTTCCTCAAAACAGCCACCATCATGGCATTTCCATAGCCATTCCGAGATATATTGCCATGCAACTTCCACCATCATCATCATGACATACATTAGTTTTGTCATATTGCCATTGCATGATCTTGTAGTTGACATCGTATTTGTGGCAAAGCCACCATGCATTATTCTCCATACATGTCACTCTTGATTCATTGCACAATCCCGGTACACCGCCGGAGGCATTCATATAGAGTCATATCTTGTTCTAGTTTCGAGTTGTAATTCATACGTTGTAATGAAAGTGTGATGATCATCATTATTAGAGCATTGCCCAGATAAAAAAAGGCCAAAAAAAGGAAAGGCCCAAAAAAAGGAAAGGCCAAAAGAAAAAAAGATAGGCCCAAAAAATATATAAAAAAAGGGCAATGCTACTATCTCTTTTCCACACTTGTGCTTCAAAGTAGCACCTTGTTCTTCATGTAGTGAGTCTCATATATTGTGCTTCAAAGTAGCACCTTGTTCTTCATGTAGTGAGTCTCATAAGTTGTCTTTTTATACTAGTGGGAATTTTTCATTATAGAACTTGGCTTGTATATTCCTACGATGGGCTTCTTCAAATGCCCTAGGTCTTCATGAGCAAGCGAGTTGGATGCACACCCACTAGTTTTATTTTGTTGAGCATTCATAGCTCTAGTGCATCCGTTGCATGGCAATCCCTACTCCTCATGTTGACATCAATTGATGGCCATCTCCATAGTTCATTGATTAGCCTCGTCAATGTGAGACTTTCTCATTTTTGTCTTCTCCACACAATCCCCATCATCATATTCTATTCCACCCATAGTGCTATATCCATGGCTCACGCTCATGTATTGCGTGAGGGTTGAAAAAGTTTGAGATTATTTAAGTATGAAACAATTGCTTGGCTTGTCATCGGGGGTATAGAGTTGGGAACATCTTTGTGTGACGAAAATGAAGCATAGCCTAACTATATGATTTTGTAGGGATGAACTTTCTTTTGCCATGTTATTTTGAGAAGACATGATTGCTTTGATTAGTATGCTTGAAGTATTATTATTTTTGTGTCAATATGAACTTTTGTCTTGAATCTTTTGGATCTGAATACTCATATCGCAATTAAGAAGATTTACATTGAAATTATGCCAAAGTATCACTCCGCATCAAAAATTCTTTTTTATCATTTACCTACTCGAGGACGAGCAGGAATTAAGCTTGGGGATGCTTGATACATCTCCAACGTATCTATAATTTTTGATTGCTCCATGCTACTTTATCTACTGTTTTAGGCAATTTGGGATTTATTATCCACTTCTATATTATTTTTGGGGCTAACCTATTAACCGGAGGCCCAGCCCAGATTTGCTGTTTTTGCCTATTTCAGTGTTTCGAGGAAAAGGAATATCAGACGGAGTCAAAATGGAACGAAATCAACTGGAGAAGTTAATTTTGGAAGGAAACCAACCAGATGGGCTTGGAGTGCACGTCAGGGGAGTCCCGGGCTGCCCACGAGGATGGGGGGCGCCCCCCTGGGCGCGCCCCCTACCTCGTGAGCACCCCGGAGGTCCACCGATGTACCCCCTGCACCCATATATACTCTTGTACCCTAAAACTTCCAGAACAGAAGATAGATCGGGAGTTCCACCGCCGCAAGCCTCTGTAGCCACCAAAAACCTCTCGGGAGCCCTTTCCGGTGCCCTGCCGGAGGGGAACCTATCACCGGTGGCCATCTTCATCATCTCGGCGCTCTCCATGATGAGGAGGGAGTAGTTCACCCTCGGGGCTGAGGGTATGTACCAGTAGCTATGTGTTTGATCTTTCTCTCTCGTGTTCCCTCTAGGGCACGATCTTGATGTATCCCGAGCTTTGCTATTGTAGTTGGATCTTATGATGTTTCTCCCCCTCTACTCTCTTGTGATGGATTGAGTTTCCCCTTTGAAGTTATCTGATCGGATTGAGTCTTTTATGAGAACACTTGATGTATGTCTTGCCGTGATTATCTGTGGTGACAATGGGATATCATGTGCCACTAGATGTATGTTTTGGTGATCAACTTGCGGGTTTCGTGACATTGGGAACCTATGCATAGGGGTTGGCACACGTTCTTGACTCTCCGATAGAAACTTTGGGGTACTCTTTGAAGTACTTTGTGTTGGTTGGATGAATCTGAGATTGTGTGATGCATATCGTATAATCATGCCCACGGATACTTGAGGTGACAATGGAGTATCTAGGTGACATTAGGGTTTTGGTTGATTTGTGTCTTAAGGTGTTATTCTAGTACGAACTCTTTTATAGATTGATCCGAAAGAATAACTTTGAGGTGGTTTCGTACCCTACCATAATCTCTACGTTTGTTCTCCGCTATTAGTGGCTTCGGAGTGACTCTTTGTTGCATGTTGAGGTATTGTTATATGATCTATCTATGTTATTATTGTTGAGAGAACATGCACTAGTGAAAGTATGAACCCTAGGCCTTGTTTCCTATCACTGCAATACCGTTTACGCTCACTTTTATTACTTGTTACCTTGCTGTTTTTATATTTTCAGATTACAAAAACCTATATCTACTATCTATTTTGCACTTGTATCACCATCTCTTCGCCGAACTAGTGCATCTATACAATTTACCATTGTATTGGGTGTGTTGGGGACACAAGAGACTCTTTGTTATTTGGTTGCAGGGTTGTTTGAGAGAGACCATCTTCATCCTACGCCTCCTACGGATTGATAAACCTTAGGTGATCCACTTGAGGGAAATTTGTTACTGTCCTACAAACTTGTGCACTTGCAGGCCCAACAACTTCTACAAGAAGAAGGTTGTGTAGTAGACATCACTCCACTCCTAGTAGGATTTGGCCCTCCTTTTTTTCCTTCTCATGGAGGGGGAAAAGGGGAAGGGAGAGGGAAGAGGAGAAGGAAAGGGGGGCGCGCCCCCTCCCTAGTCCAATTCGGACTCCCCATGGGAGGGGGCATGGCCACCCCTTGTGGGCTGCCTCCACTCTCCCCTATGTCCCGTGTAGGCCCAATAATTCCCCAGGGGGTTCCGGTAACCACCTGGTTCTCCAAAAAGTACCCGAACCTTTCCAAAACTATTCCGGTGTACGAATACTATCGTCCAATATATCAATCTTTACGTCTCGACCATTTCGAGACTCCTCGTCATGTCCGCGATCTCATCCGGGACTCTGAACTACCTTCGGTCACCAAAACACATAACTCATATAATACATATCGTCATCGAACGTTAAGCGTGCGGACCCTACGGGTTCGAGAACTATGTAGACATGACCGAGACACCTCTCCGATCAATAACCAATAGCGGAACCTGGATGCTCATATTGGTTCCCACATATTCTATGAAGATATTTATCGGTCAAACCGCAATGTCAACAAACGTTATTCTCTTTGTCATCGGTATGTTACTTGCCCGATATTCGATCATTGGTATCTTCATACCTAGTTCAATCTCATTACCGGCAAGTCTCTTTACTCATTTCATAGTGCATCATCTCGCAACTAACTCATTAGTCACATTGCTTGCAAAGCTTCATATGATGTGCATTACCGAGAGGGCCCAGAGATACCTCTCCGATACTCGGAGTGACAAATCTTAATCTCGATCTATGCTAACCCAATAAACACATTCGGAGATACCTGTAGAGCATCTTTATAATCACCCAATTATGTTGCGACGTTTGATAGCACACAAGGCATTCCTCCGGTGCCCGGGAGTTGCATAATCTCATAGTCGGAGGAATATATATTTGACACGAAGAAAGCAGTAGCAATAAAACTGAACGATCATTATGCTAAGCTAACGGATGGGTCTTGTCCATCACATGATTCCACTAATGATGTGACCCTGTTTATCAAATGACAACTATTGTCTATGGCTAGGAAACTTAACCATCTTTGATCAACGATCTAGTCTAGTAGAGGCATACTAGGGACACGGTGTTTTGTCTATGTATTCACACATGTATCAAGTTTTCGGTTAATACAATTCTAGGATGAATAATAAACATTTATCATGAATAAGGAAATATAAAATAATAACTTTATTATTGTCTCTAGGGCATATTTCCTTTAGTCTCACACTTGCACTAGAGTCAATAATCTATGTTACATTGTAATGAATCTAACACCCATGGAGTCTTGGTGTTGATCATGTTTTGCTCGTGGAAGAGGCTTAGTCAATGGGTGTGCAACATTCAGATCCGTATGTATTTTGCAAATCTCTATGTCTCCATCCTTAACCAAATCTTGGATGGAGTTGAAGCGTATCTTGATGTGTTTGGTCTTTTTGTGAAATCTGGATTCCTTCGCCAAGGCAATTGCTCTAGTATTGTCACAAAAGATTTTCATTGGACCCGATGCACTAGGTATTACACCTAGATCGGATATGAACTCCTTCATCCAGACTCCTTCGTTTGTTGCTTCCGAAGCAGCTATGTACTTCGCTTCACACGTAGATCCCGCCACGATGCTCTGCTTGGAACTGCACCAACTGAGAGCTCCACCATTCAATAAAAATATGTATCCTGATTGTGACTTAGAGTCATCTGGATCAGTATCAAAGCTAGTGTCGATACAACCACTTACGACAAGCTCTTTGTCACCTCCATAATCAAGAAACATATCCCAAGTCCTTTTCAGGTACTTTATGATGTTCTTGACCGGTGTCCAGTGATCCACTCCTGGATTACTTTGGTACCTCCCTGCTAAACTTATAGCAAGGCACACATCAGGTCTGGTACACAGCATAGCATACATGATAGAACCTATGGCTTAAGCATAGGGAGTGACTTTCATTTTCTCTCTATCTTCTGCAGTGGTCGGGCATTGAGTCCGACTCAACTTCACACCTTGTAACATAGGCAAGAACCCTTTCTTTGACTGATCCATTTTGAACTTCTTCAAAACCTTATCAAGGTATGTGCTTTGTGAAATTCCTATCAAGCGTCTTGATCTATCTCTATAGATCTTGATGCCCAATATATAAGCAACTTCACCGAGGTCTTTCATTGAAAAACTCTTGCTCAAGTATCCTTTTATGCTATTCAGAAATTCTACATCATTTCCAATCAACAATATGTCATCCACATATAATATTAGAAATGCTATAGAGCTCACACTCACTTTCTTGTAAATACAGGCTTCTCCAAAAGTCTGTATAAAACCATATGCTTTGATCACCTCATCAAAGTGTATATTCCAACTCCGAGATGCTTGCACCAGTCCATAAATGGATCGCTAGAGCTTGCACACTTTGTTAGCACCTTTAGGATCGAAAAAACCTTCTGGCTGCATCATATACAACTCTTCTTTAAGAAATCCATTAAGGAATGCAGTTTTGACATCCATTTGCTAGATTTCATAATCATAAAATGCAGCAATTGCTAACATGATTCGGACAGACTTATGCATCGTACGGGTGAGAAAGTCTCATCGTAGTCAACTCCTTGAACTTGTCGAAAACCCTTTGCAACAAGTCGAGCTTTATAGACAGTAACATTACCATCAGCGTCAATCTTCTTCTTCAAGATCCATTTATTCTCTATGGGTCACCGCTCATCGGGCAGATCCACCAAAGTCCACACTTTGTTCTCATACATGGATCATATCTCAGATTTCATGGCCTCAAGCCATTTATCGGAATCTAGGCTCATCATAGCTTCTTCATAGTTTGTAGGTTCGTCATGGTCAAGTAACATGACCTCCAAAACAGGATTGCCGTACCACTCTGGTGCGGATCGTGCTCTGGCAGACCTACCAGGTTCTATAGCAACTTGATCTGTAGTTTCATGATCTTTATCATTAGCTTCCTCTCCAGTTGGTGTAGGCATCACGGGAACATATTTCTCGGGTGAACTACTTTCCAAATTGAGCAGGTACAATTACCTCATCAAGTTCTACTTTCCTTCCACTCACTTCTTTCTAGAGAAACTCCTTCTCTAGAAAGGTTCCATTCTTAGCAACAAAAATCTTGCCTTCGGACTTGTGGTAGAAGGTGTACCCAATTGTTTCCTTAGGGTATCCTATGAAGACACATTTCTCTGATTTGGGTTCGAGCTTATAGGGCTGAAGCCTTTTGATATAAGCATCGCATCCCCAAACTTTAAGAAACGACAGCTTAGGTTTGCTACCAAACCACAGTTCATACGGTGTCGTCTCAATAGACTTTGACGGTACCCTGTTTAAAGTGAATGTAGCTGTCTCTAATGCATAACCCCAAAATGATAGTGGTAAATCAGTAAGAGACATCATATATCACACCATATCCAATAAAGTGCGGTTACGACGTTCGGACACACCATTACGTTGTGGTGTTCCAGGTGGCATGAGCTGTGAAACTATTACACATTGTTTTAAATGAAGGCCAAACTCGTAACTCAAATATTCTACTCCATGATTAGATCGTGGAAACTTTATTTTCTTGTTACGATGATTCTCCACTTCACTCTTAAATTCTTTGAACTTTTCAAACGTGTGTTTCATTAAGTAGATATACCCATATCTGCTCAAATCATCTGTGAAGGTTAGAAAATAATGATACTGCCACGAGCATCAACACTCATTGGACCGCATACATCGGTATGTATTATTTCCAATAAGTCACTAGCTCGTTCCATTGTTCCGGAGAACGGAGTTTTTGTCATCTTGCCCATAAGGCACGGTTCACAAGTATCAAATGATTCATAATCAAGTGATTCCAAAAGTCCATCTTTATGGAGTTTCTTCATGCTCTTTACACCGATATGACCCAAACGGTAGTGCCACAAATAACTTGCACTACCATTATAAACTTTGCATCTTTTGGCATCAATTTATGAATATGCGTATCATCACAATCAAGATTCAACAGAAATAGACCACTCTTCAAGGGTGCATGACCATAAAAGATATTACTCATATAAATAGAACAACCATTATTCTCTGATTTAAATGAATAACCATCTCACACTAAACAAGATCCAGATATAATGTTCATGCTCAATGTCGGCACCAAATAACAATTATTCAGGTCTAAAACTAATCCGAAGGTAGATGTAGAGGTAGCGTGCCGACGGCGATCACATCAACCTTGGAATCATTTCTGACGCGCATCATCACCTCGTCCTTAGCCAATCTTCATCTAATTCGTAGTCCTTGCTTTGAGTTACAAATATGAGCAACCGAACCGGTATCAAATATCCATTCACTACTACGAGAATCAGTAAGGTACACATCAATAACATGTATATCAAATATACCTTTCCTCACTTTGCCATCCTTCTTATCCGCCAAATACTTGGGGCAGTTCTGCTTCCAGTGACCAGTCCCTTTGCAGTAGAAGCACTCAGTTTCAGGCTTGGGTCTATTTTTAGGTTTCTTCCTGGGAGTGACAACTTGCTTGTCATTCTTCTTAAAGTTACCCTTATTTTTAGCCTTGCCCTTCTTCTTGAAACTAGTGGTCTTGTTAACCATCAACACTTGATGCTCCTTCTTGATTTCTACCTCCGCGGCCTTTAGCATCGCGAAGAGCTCGGGAATAGTCTTTTCCATCCCTTGCATATTGTAGTTCATCACGAAGCCTTTGTAGCTTGGTGGCAGTGATCGAAGAACTCTGTTAATGACACAATCATCTGGAAGATTAACTCCTAGCTGAGTCAAGTGATTATGGTACCCAGACATTCTGAGTATGTGCTCACTAATAGAACTGTTCTCCTCCATCTTGCAGCTATAGAACTTGTTGGAGACTTCATATCTCTCAACTCGGGCATTTGCTTGAAATATTAACTTCAACTCCTGGTACATCTCATATGGTCCATGACGTTCAAAACGTCTTTGAAGTCCCGATTATAAGCCATAAAGCATGGCACACTGAACTAACGAGTAGTCATCAGATCGAGCTTGCCAGGTGTTCAGAATGTCAGCTTCTATTCCTGCAGCAGGCCTTGCACCTACCAGTGCATCAAGGACATAATTCTTCTGTGCAGCAATGAGGATAATCCTCAAGTTATGGACCTAGTCCATGTAGTTGCTACCATCGTATTTCAACTTAGCTTTCTTTAGGAACGCATTAAAATTCAAAGGAATGGTAGCACGGGCCATTGATCTACAACATAGATATGCAAAAAACTATCAAGACTAAGTTCATGATAAATTAAGTTCAACTAATCATATGCTTAAGAACTCCCACTTAGATAGACATCCCTCTAGTCTTCTAAATGATACGTGATCCAAATCAACTAAACCATGTCCGATCATCACGTGAGATGGAGTGGTCTTCAATGGTGAACATCACTATGTTGATCATATCTACTATACGATTCACGTTCGACCTTTCGATCTCCAGTGTTTCGAGGCCATATCTTTAAATGCTAGGCTCGTCAAGTTCAACCCGAGTATTCTACGTGTGCAAATCTGGCTTGCACCCGTTGTATTTGAACGTAGAGCCTATCACACCCGATCATCATGTGGTGTCTCAGCACGAAGAACTTTCGCAACGGTGCGTACTTGGGGAGAACACTTATACCTTGAAATTTTAGTGAGGGATCATCTTATAATGCTACCGCCGTACTAAGCAAAATAAGATGCATAAAAGATAAACATCACACGCAATCAAAATATGTGACATGATATGGCCATCATCATCTTGTGCTTTTGATCTCCATCATCGAAGCAATGTCATGATCTCCATTGTCACTGGCTTGACACCTTGATCTCTATCGTAGCGTCGTGGTCGTCTTGCCAACCATTGCTTCTACGACTATCGCTACTGCTTAGTGATAAAGTAAAGCAATTACATAGCATTTGTATTTCGTACAATAAAGCGACAACCATATGGCTCCTGCTAGTTGGTGATAACTTTTACAAAACATGATCATCTCATACAACAATCTTTATATCACATCATGTCTTGACCATATCACATCACAACATGCCCTGCAAAAACAAGTTAGACGTCCTCCACTGTGTTTGTTGCAAGTTTTACGTGGTTGTTACGGGCTGCTAGCATGAACTGTACATACCTACGGCACAAAAACCACAACGGTGATTTATCAAGTTTGCTGTTTTAACCTTCACAAGGACCAGCCGCAGTCAAATTCGATTCAACTAAAGTTAGAGAAACAGACACCCGCCAGCCACCTTTATGCAAAACTAGTTGCATGTTTGTCGGTGGAACCGGTGTCATGAATGCGGTCATGTAAGGTTAGTCTGGGCCGCTTCATCCAACAATACCACAGAATCAAAATAAGACATTGGTGGTAAGCAGTATGATGATCAACACCCACAACTCTTTGTGTTCTACTCGTGTATATCATCTATGCATAGACCCGTCTCGGATGCCACTGTTGGAAAACGTAACATGCAATTTCAAAAAATTTCCTATGCTCACGCAAGATCTATCTAGGAGATGCATAGCAACGAGAGGGGGGAGTGTGTCCATGTACCCTCATAGAACGAAAGTGGAAGCGTTAACTTAACGCGGTTGATGTAGTCGAACGTCTTCTCGAACCAACCGATCAAGTACCAAACATACAACACCTCTGAGTTTTGCACACGTTCAGCACGATGACGTCCCTCGAACTCTTGATCCAGTAGGGGTATGAAGGAGATGAGTTCCGTCAGCACGATGGCATGGACACGTTAATGGTGATGTGATCCATGCAGGGGTTTGCCTAAGCACTACGACAATATCACCGGAGGAGTAAACGATGGAGGGGGCACCGCACACTAGTAAGACAATTGTGTGTACTTGGGGTGCCCCCTTGCCCCTGTATATAAAGGAGGAAGGGAGGAGGCCGGCCACAAGGGGCGCGCCAAGGAGGGGGAAGTCCTACTAGGACTCCACTCCTAGTGGGATTCGCCCCCCCCCCTTTTCCTTCTCATGGAGGGGGAAAAGGGGAAGAGAGAGGGAAGAGGAGAAGGAAAGGGGGGCGCGCCCCCTCCCCTAGTCCAATTCAGACTCCCCATGGGAGGGTGCGCGGCCACCCCTTGTGGGCTGCCTCCCGTATCCCCTATGGCCCATGTAGGCCCAATAATTCCCCCGGGGGGGGGGGGGTGGTCCGGTAACCTCCCGGTTCTCCGAAAAAATACCCGAACCTTTCCAAAACTATCCCGGTGTCCGAATACAATCGTACAATATATCAATCTTTACCTCTCGACCATTTCGAGACTCCTCGTCATGTCCGTGATCTCATCTGGGACTCCGAACTACCTTCGATCACCAAAACACATAACTCATATAATACATATCGTCATCGAGCGTTAAGCCTGCGGACCCTACGGGTTCGAGAACTATGTAGACATGACCGAGACACCTCTCTGGTCAATAACCAATAGTGGAACCTGAATGCTCATATTGGTTCCCACATATTCTACGAAGATCTTTATCGGTCGAACCGCAATGTCAACATACATTATTCCCTTTGTCATTGGTATGTTACGTGCCCGAGATTCGATCGTGGTATCTTCATACCTAGTTCAATCTCGTTACCGGCAAGCCTCTTTACTCGTTTCATAGTGCATCATCCCACAACTAACTCATTAGTCACATTGCTTGCAAGGCTTCATATGATCTTCATTACCGAGAGAGCTCAGAGATACCTCTCCGGTACTCGAAGTGACAAATCCTAATCTCGATCTATGCCAACCCAACAAACACCTCAGAGATACCTGTTGAGCATCTTTATAATCACCCAGTTACGTTGGGACGTTTGATAGCACACAAGGCATTCCTCCAGTGTTTGGGAGTTGCATAATCTCATAGTCGAAGGAATATATATTTGACATGAATAAAGCAGTAGCAATAAAACTGAACGATCATTATGCTAATCTAACGGATGGGTCTTGTCCATCACATGATTCCACTAATGATGTGATCGCGTTTATCAAATGACAACTCATGTCTATCGCTATGAAACTTAACCATCTTTGATCAACGAGCTAGTCTAGTAGAGGCATACTAGGGACACAGTATTTTGTCTATGTATTTACACATGTATCAAGTTTCCGGTTAATACAATTCTAGCATGAATAATAAACATTTATCATGAATAAGGAAATATAAAATAACAACTTTATTATTGTCTCTAGGGCATATTTCCTTCAAAAGGGGCTCCATGGCATCGATCGCACCATACTCGGCAAGCTTCTCGCCATCCGCATCCGCCATATCTTTGGAATAGGCCGCCAGGAGCTTGGCATGGGTAGCTGATGTCTACTACACAGCCTTCTTCTTGTAGATGTTGTTGGGCCTCCAAGTACAGAGGTTTGTAGGACAGTAGCAAATTTCCCTCAAGTGGATGACCTAAGGTTTATCAATCTGTGGGAGGCTTAGGATGAAGATGGTCTCTCACAAACAACCCTGCAACCAAATAACAAAGAGTCTCTTGTGTCCCCAACACACCCAATACAATGGTAAATTGTATAGGTGCACTAGTTCGGCGAAGAGATGGTGAAACAAGTGCAATATGGATGATAGATATAGGTTTTTTGTAATCTGAAATTATAAAAACAGCAAAGTAACTAATGATAAAAGTGAGCGTAAACGGTATTGCATTGCTAGGAAACAAGGCCTAGGGTTCATACTTTCACTAGTGCAAGTTATCTCAACAATAATAACATAATTGGATCATATAAATATCCCTCAACATGCAACAAATAGTCACTCCAAAGTCACTAATAGCGGAGAACAAACGAAGAGATTATGGTAGGGTACGAAACCACCTCAAAGTTATCTTTTTTATCGATCTATTCAAGAGTCCGTAGTAAAATAACACGAAGCTATTCTTTCCGTTCGATCTATCATAGAGTTCGTACTAGAATAACACCTTAAGACACAAATCAACCAAAACCCTAATGTCACCTAGATACTCCAATGATACCTCAAGTATCCGTGGGCATGATTATACGATATGCATCACAGAATCTTATATTCATCTATTCAACCAACACAAAGTACTTCAAAGAGTGCCCAAAAGTTTCTACTGGAGAGTCAAGACGAAAACGTGTGCCAACCACTATGCATAAGTTCATTGAACCCGCAAGTTGATCACCAAAACATACATCAAGTAGATCAGGTGAATATCCCATTGTCACCACAGATAAGCACGACAAGACATACATCAAGTATTCTCAAATCCTTAAAGACTCAATCCGAAAAGACAACTTCAAGGGGAAAACTCAATTCATCACAAGAGAGTAGAGGGGGATAAACATCATAAGATCCAACTATAATAGCAAAGCTTGTGATACATCAAGATCGTGCCAAATCAAGAACACGAGAGAGAGATCAAACACATAGCTACTGGTACATACCCTCAGCCCCGAGGGTGAACTACTCCCTCCTCGTCATGGAGAGTGCCGGGATGATGAAGATGGCCACCGGTGATGGATTCCCCCTCCGGCAGGGTGCCAGAACAGGGTCCCAATTAGTTTTTGGTGGCTACAGAGGCTTGCGGAGGCGGAACTCCCGATCTATTGTGCTCCTGGATGTTTTCGGTGTACATGGATATATATATATATATAGGCGAAAGAAGTCGGTTAGGCGAGCCACGAGGGGCCCACGAGGGTGGGGGCGCGCCCTGGACCCTCGTGGCTTCCTCGAAGCTTCCCTGACATCTACTCCAAGTCTCCTGGATTGCGTTTGTTCGAAAAATAACTCTCCCAAAGGTTTCATTCCGTTTGGACTCCGTTTGATATTGCTTTTCTTTGAAACACTGAAATAGGCAAAAAACAACAATTTGTCTGGGCCTCCGGTTAATAGGTTAGTCCCAAAAATGATATAAAAGTGTATAGTAAAGCCCATAAACATCCAAAACGGGTAATATAATAGCATGGAACAATAAAAAATTATAGATACGTTGGAGACGTATCAAGCATCCCCAAGCTTAATTCCTGCTCGTCCTCGAGTAGGTAAATGATAAAAACAGAATTTTTGATGTGGAATGCTACCTAACATATTTCTCAATGTAATTTTCTTTATTTTGGCATGAATGTTCAGATCCAAATGATTCAAGATAAAAGTTCATATTAACATAAAAATAGTAATACTTCAAGCATACTAACAAGTAATTATGTCTTATCAAAATAACATAGCCAAAGAAAGCTTATCCCTACAAAATCATATATTTAGGCCATGTTTCATTTTCGTCACACAAAATACTCCCATCATGCACAACCCCGGTTTCAGCCAAGCAATTGGTTCATACTTTTTAACGCGCTTCAGCTTTTTTCAACTCTCACGCAATACATGAGCGTAGGCCATGGATATAGCACTATGGGTGGAATAGAATATGATGATGGAGGTTGTGTGGAGAAGACAAAAAAGGAGAAAGTCTCACATTGACGAGGCTAATCAACGGGCTATGGAGATTCCCATCAATTGATGTCAACATGAGGAGTAGGGATTTCCATGCAACGGATGCACTAGAGCTATAAATGTATGAAAGCTCAACAAAAGAAACTAAGTGGGTGCGCATCCAACTTGCTTGCTCACGAAGACCTAGGGCATTTTGAGGAAGCCCATCATTGGAATATACAAGCCAAGTTCTATAATGAAAAAATCCCACTAGTGTATGAAAGTAACAACATAAGAGACTCTCTATCATAAAGTTCATGGTGCTACTTTGAAGCACAAGTGTGGAAAAGGATAGTAACATTGTCCCCCTTTTTTTGGGCCTTCCCTTTTTTTTATTTGGCCTTTCTCTCTCTTTTTTTATTTGGCCTTTATCTTTTTTTTATTTGGCGTTTCTATTTTTTTGGCCTTTCTTTTCAAGGGACAATGCTCTAATAATGATGATCATCACACTTCTATTTACTTACAACTCATGGATTACAACTCGATACTAGAACAAAATATGACTCTATATGAGTGCCTCCGGCGGTGTACCGGGATGGGAAATGAATAAAGAGTGACATGTATGAAAAATTATGCATGGTGGCTTTGCCACAAATACGATGTCAACTACATGATCATGCAAGGCAATATGACAATATGAAACGTGTCATAATAAATGAAACGGTGGAAAGTTGCATGGCAATATATCTCGGAATGGCTATGGAAATGTCATAATAGGTAGGTATGGTGGATGTTTTGAGGAAGATATAAGGAGGTTTATGTGTGATAGAGCATATCATATCACGGGGTTTGGATGCACCGGCGAAGTTTGCACCAACTCTCAAGGTGATAAAGGGCAATGCACGCTACCGAGAGGCTAGCAATGATGCAAGGGTAAGAGTGCGTATAATCCATGGACTCACATTAGTCATAAAGAACTCATATACTTATTGCAAAAGTTTATTAGCCCTCGAAGCAAAGTACTACTACGCATGCTCCTAGGGGAAGGGTTGGTAGGAGTTAACCATCGCGCGATCCCGACCTCCACTCATAAGGAAGGCAATCAAAGAACACCCCATGCTTCAAAATTGTCACACAACGTTCACCATACGTGCATGCTATGGGACTTGCCAACTTTAACACAAGTATTTATCAATTTCATAATTACCCAACTAGCATGACTCTAACATTACCACCTTTATATCTCAATACAATTATCAAGTATCAAATTTATCCTAGTATTCAATGCACTTTCTATGATAGTTTTTATTATACCCAACTTGGATGCCCATCATATTAGGACCAATTTTAACCAAAGCAAATACCATGCTGTTCTAAAAGACTCTCAAAATAATATAAGTGAAGCATGAGAGATCAATAATTTCTACAAAATAAAACCACCGTCGTGCTCTAAAAATATATAAGTGAAGCACTAGAGCAAGATTGTCTAGCTCAAAATATATAAGTGAAGCACATAGAATATTCTAATAAATTCCAAATCATGTGTGTCTCTCCCAAAAGGTGTGTACAGCAAGAATGATTGTGGTAAACTAAAAAGCAAATACTCATATCATACATGACGCTCCAAGCAAAACACATATCATGTGGTGAATAAAAATATAGCTCCAAGTAAAGTTACCGATAGACGAAGACGAAAGAGGGTATGCCATCCGGGGCATCCCGAAGCTTAGGCTCTT
Organism: Aegilops speltoides; assembly: GCA_021437245.1. NCBI lineage: Eukaryota > Viridiplantae > Streptophyta > Magnoliopsida > Poales > Poaceae > Aegilops > Aegilops speltoides. Next base: position 393,720,341 of record CM038143.1, read on the forward strand.
GGTTGTGCTTGAATATTACCTTGGGGTGCCTTGGGCATCCCCAAGCTTAGGCTCTTGCCACTCCTTATTCCATAGTCCATCGAATCTTTACCCAAAACTTGAAAACTTCACAACAGAAAACTCGTAAGCTCCGTTAGTATAAGAAAATAATTCACCACTTAGGTACTATTCTGAACTCATTATAAATTCATATTGGTGTAATATCTACTCTATTCCATCTTCTCTATGGTTCATACCCTCCGATACTACTCATATATTCATCAAAATAAGCAAACAACACATAGAAAAAAGAATCTGTCAAAAAAGAACAGTCTGTAGTAATCTGTATCAAACGTATACTTCTGTAACTCCAAAAATCCTACCAAAATAAGAAAACCTGAGACATTTGTGTACCAATCCATAGAAGAAAGAATAAGATCAAAACCACGTTCCTGTAAATTATCAAAACTAATCTACTGGGTGCAAAAGTTTCTGATTTTCAGGAGGATCAACACAACTATCACCGTAAGCTATCCTAAAGGTCTTACTTGGCACTTTATTGAAACAAAAGCTATAAGACATGATTACTACAGTAGCATAATCATGTGGAAACACAAAAACAGTAAGGGTAAATATTGTGTTGTCTCCCAACAAGCGTTTTTCTCTAATGCCTTTCTAGCTAGGCATGATGATGACAATGATGCTCACATCAAAGATAAGAATTGAAACATAAAGAGAGCATCATGAAGAATATTACTAGCACATTTAAGTCTAACCCACTTCCTATGCATAGGGATTTTGTGAGCAAACAACTAATGGGAACAATAATCAACTAGCATAGGAAAGCAAAACAAGCATAACTTCAAGATTTTAAGCACATAGAGAGGAAACTTGATATTATTGCAATTCCTACAAGCATATATTCCTCCCTCATAATAATTTTCAGTAGCATCATGAATGAATTCAACAATATAACCATCATATAAATCATTCTTTTCATGATCTAAAAGCATAGAAAATTTACTACTCTCCACATAAGCAAATTTCTTCTCATGAATGGTAGTGGGAGCAAACTCAACAAAATAATTATCATGTGAGGCATAATCCAATTGACAACTAAAATCATGATGACAAGTTTCATGGTTATCATTATTCTTAATAGCATACAATTCATCACAATAATCATCATAGATAACAACTTTGTTCTCATAATCAATTGGAACCTCTTCCAAAATAGTGGTTTGATCACTAAATAAAGTCATGACCTCTCCAAATCCACTTTCATAATTATCACAATAATATTCAACATCCTCCGAAATAGTGGGATCATTACTTCTTAAAGTTGACACTCTTCCAAACCCACTTTCATCAATATAATCATCATAAATAGGAGGCATGCTTTCATCATAATAAATATTCTCATCAAATCTTGGGGGACTAAACATATCATCTTCATCAAACATAGCATCCCCAAGCTTGTGGCTTTGCATATCATTAGCATCATGAGTATTCAAAGAATTCATACTAACAACATTGCAATCATGCTCATCATTCACATATTTTATGCCAAGCATTCTATGTAATTCTTCTTCTAGTACTTGAGCACAATTTTCCTTCCCATCATTTTCATGAAAGACATTAAAAAGATAAAGCATATGAGGCAACCTTAATTCCATTTTTTTGTAGTTTTATTTTATAAACTAAACTAGTGATAAAACAAGAAACTAAAAGATTCGATTGCAAGATCTAAAGATATACCTTCAAGCACTCACCTCCCCGGCAACGGCGCCAGAAAAGAGCTTGATGTCTACTACACAACCTTCTTCTTGTAGACGTGTTGGGCCTCCAAGTGCAGAGGTTTGTAGGACAGTAGCAAATTTCCCTCAAGTGGATTACATAAGGTTTATCAATCCGTGGGAGGTGTAGGATGAAGATGGTCTCTCTCAAACAACCCTGCAACCAAATAACAAAGAGTCTCTTGTGTCCCCAACACACCCAATACAATGGTAAATTGTATAGGTGCAGTAGTTCGGCGAAGAGATGGTGATATAAGTGCAATATGGAAGATAGATATAGGTTTTTGTAATCTGAAAATATAAAAACAACAAAGTAACTAATGATAAAAGTGAGCGTAAACGGTATTGCAATCCTAGGAAACAAGGCCTAGGGTTCATACATTCACTAGTGCAAGTTCTCTCAACAATAATAACATAATTGGATCATATAACTATCCCTCAACATGCAACAAGGAGTCACTCCAAAGTCACTAATAGCGGAGAACAAACGAAGAGATTATGGTAGGGTACGAAACCACCTCAAAGTTATCCTTTCTGATCGATCTATTCAAGAGTCCGTAGTAAAATAACACGAAGCTATTCTTTCCGTTCAATCTATCATAGAGTTTGTACTAGAATAACACCTTAAGACACAAATCAACCAAAACCCTAATGTCACCTAGATACTCCAGTGTCACCTCAAGTATCTGTGGGCATGATTATACGATATGCATCACACAATCTCATATTCATCTATTCAACCAACACAAAGTACTTCAAAGAGTGCCCAAAAGTTTCTATCGGAGAGTCAAGACTAAAACGTGTGCCAACCCCTATGCATAAGTTCATTGAACCCGCAAGTTGATCACCAAAACATACATCAAGTAGATCACGTGAATATCCCATTGTCACCATAGATAAGCACAGCAAGACTTACATCAAGTGTTCTCAAATCCTTAAAGACTCAATCCGACAAGACAACTTCAAGGGGAAAACTAAATTCATCACAAGAGAGTAGAGGGGGAGAAACATCATAAGATCCAACTATAATAGCAAAGCTCGCGATACATCAAGATCGTGCCAAATCAAGAACACGAGAGAGAGAGAGAGAGATCAAACACATAGCTACTGGTACATACCCTCAGCCCCGAGGGTGAACTACTCCCTCCTCATCATGGAGAGCGCCGGGATGATGAAGATGGCCACCGGTGATGGATTCCTCCCGGTGGTCTTGAACAGGTCCCGATTGGTTTTTGGTGGCTACATAGGCTTGCGGCGGCGGAATTCCCGATCTATTATGCTCCTGGATGTTTTTGGGGTGTATATATAGGCGAAAGAAGTCGGTCAGGGGAGCCATGAGGGGCCCACGAGGGTGGGGCGTGCCAGGGGTAGGCGCGCCTCGACCTCGTGGCTTCTCAAGTTTCGACATCTACTCCAAGTCTCTTGGATTGCGTTTGTTCCAATAGTAACTCTCCCGAAGGTTTCATTCCGTTTGGACTCCCTTTGATTTCCTTTTCTTCGAAACACTGAAATAGGCAAAAAACCAACAATTTGGGCTCGGCCTCCGGTTAATAGGTTAGTCCCAAAAATGATATAAAAGTGTATGGTAAAGCCCATGAACATCCAAAATGGGTAATATAATAGCATGGAACAATCAAAAATTATAGGTACGTTGGAGACGTATCAGTAGCCGCGATCTTGGCTTGGGCGGGTTCCATCGTGGCAAGGTATGCTGCGTAGGAATGGTCGGCTGCTCGAACGCTCTCGGTGATTGCCAAGTCTTCGGCCGTGGGTTGCCGACCTTTGTCGGAGAAGCTTCGTTCGATTTGTGTGGTGACCGCCATGAGCTGGGCGTGGTGGCCTCGACATGGTCGTGGGCGGCCTCCAACAGGGCTAAGGCCGCCGCTACGGAACGAACAACTGTTGTGCCGCTCTTGCCGGTTGCTATCCCCGAGGTAGATGTTGCTGCCGCCAGCTGAGAAGCCATGACGGCCGTTTGGGCTGCCTTGGCCGCCCGTTCGCAGATTGCGGCCGCACTCACGAAGCTTGTTAGCACGGCCTGGCAGTGATACGTCTCCAATGTATCTATAATTTATGAAGCATTCATGCTATTTTATTACCTGTTTTGAATGTTTACGAGTGAGGGAGTCCTGGACTAGGGGGTGTCCGGACAGCCGGACTATCATCGTCCGCCGGATTCCAAGACTACGAAGATACAAGATTGAAGACTCCGTCCCGTGTCCGGATGGGACTTTCCTTGGCGTGGAAGGCAAGCTTGGCAATACGGATATGTAGATCTCCTACCATTGTAACCGACTCTATGTAACCCTAGCCTCCTCCGGTGTCTATATAAACCGGAGGGCTTTAGTCCGTAGGACACAACATACATTACAACAATCATACCATAGGCTAGCTTTAGGGTTTAGCCTCCTTGATCTCGTGGTAGATCCACTCTTGTACTACCCATATCATCAATATTAATCAAGCAGGACGTAGGGTTTTACCTCCATCGAGAGGGCCCGAACCTGGGTAAAACATTGTGTCCCTCGTCTCCTGTTACCATCCGCCTAGACGCACGATTCGGGACCCCCTACCCGAGATCCGCCGATTTTGACACCGACATTGGTGCTTTCATTGAGAGTTCCTCGTGTCGCCACCGATAGGCTCGATGGCATCTTCAATCAACAACGCTGTCCTGTGGTGAGACTTTTCTCCCGAACAGATCTTCAGATTGGCGGCTTCAAGATCGCGGGCTAATTCGCTGGCCATCTGGAGCAGATCGAAGCTACGCCTGGCCGTCAGTCGATTCGAAGTCTAAACTTCACGGCCGTCCGCGGAGACTTGATCTTCGACGGGCTCGAGCCACAGCCAAGCGAGCCGCACTGTTACGATGGGCATGATCTAGCTCTGCCGCCGGACAGTGCCTTGGTGGCCGCACACGAATCCGCTTCGGCCATTAGTCCGGAGCCGATCACCCAGACCGAGGATCGGTGGATGGACACCGCCTTGGGGGCTTCAACTTCCACGGTGATGGAGCCGAACGCTAATCTTGTCCCCCGCGAAACTCGTGATTCCGAGGTTCCGGACTCCTGGCTGGACTCCGAACCTCCCGCGCCCCTACCAATCGATTCGGATTGGGCGCCGGTTATGGAATTCACCGCCGCGGACATCTTCCAACACTCGCCCTTTGGCGACATCCTAAATTCGCTAAAGCATCTCTCGTTATCAGGAGAATCCTGGCCGGACTATGGCCAGGATGGTTGGGATACGGATGACGAAGAAATTCAGAGCCCACCCACCACCCACTTTGTAGCCACTGTCGACGATCTAACCGACATGCTAGACTACGACTCCGAAGACATCGACGCTATGGACGACGATGCCGGAGATTTATCAGAACCAGCGCCTATAGGGCACCTGGAAGACCACCTCGTCATACGACATATACATGGTGGACACCCCAAAAGACGGGACGGCGAAGAAGCAAGCAGAGGCGTAGTCTTTAAAGAAACAGCCCAAACGCGGCCGGCGTCGGCGCCGCTCTAAATCTCGCCACAAAGAAGAATGGAGATTCCGCACAGGAGATAACAATACCCCGAGAGTGCCGAAGACAATCCCTCCGGCAAGACTCAAGCGAGGAGGATCGAAGCAAGCCCTCACGAGAGGGCGGCATTTAAGAGGTTGAGGATCATAACTATATGTCTCCCTCCGAAGACGAAGCAAGCCTCAACGATGACGAATTCATCGTACCTGAGGATCCCGTCGAACAAGAGCGTTTCAAGCGCAGGCTTATCTCCACAGCAAACAACCTAAAGAAAAAGCAGCAACAGCTTCAAGCTGATCAGGACCTGCTGGCCGATCGATGGACCGAGGTCCTCGCGGCCGAAGAGTATAAACTCGAACGCCCCTCCAAAAGCTATCCAAGACGCAAGCTGCTCCCCCGATTAGAGGGGGAAGCATACATACCTCCATCACCAGCAAGACGATACGGTGACCGACCACCCCATGTCGTGATAGAGAGGCATCCGGGCCCCAGCCAAGATCGTACCTGGCATCGCTCCAAAAGTACGGCCAAGAGGGAATGCGCGGACTTGCGAGACATATTGGAGGACAAAGCAAGGCAATCCAGATCCATCTACGGATCACGTGGGCCCACGACCCATGACGATTACCGTCGCGCGGATACAATAACCCGCCGGGCGAACACAGCAGAGCAGCGCTCTCTCGAGCTGCGTCGTGATATTGCTCAATCAGAGGCGCCGATACCCGCTTATGCTTCATCGACGAAGTAATGGATCATCAAATCCTCAAGGGTTTAAACCCGTAAACATCGAATCCTATGATGGCACAACAGACCCGCGGTTTGGATCAAGATTATCTTCTCCACATCCATATGGCCCGCGCGGCATCTCCATGCCATCAAGTACCTCCCACTCAAGCTTAAAGGACCAGCTCGGCATTGGCTCAACAGCTTGCCCACAGAGTCAATTGGGTGTTGGGAAGACACGGAAGCCGCATTCCTTGATAACTTCGGGGCATGTATGCGACCACCGACGCCGATGACCTAAGCCACATCATTCAAAGAGCTGCATTTAATCGCCGATAATTTTGGACATGGTTCTTGACAAAGAAAAATCAAATCGCCGATCGTCCGGATGCAGAGGCCCTTGCAGCCTTCAAACATAACATCCGCGACGAATGGCTAGCCCGCACTGGGACAGAAAAGCCAAATCTATGGCAGCCCTCACATCATTAATGACCCGCTTCGCTGGGAGAGGATAGCTGGCTAGCTCGTAGCAACAATCTCCATAAACATTCTGGCAGTCCGGATACTAAGGACAACAACGGCAGGTCACGTTGAAACAAAAACAAACGCCGCATTAACGGCGACGATAAGGAGGATACGGCAGTCAACGCCGGATTCCGAGGCTCTAAACCCGGTCAACGGAAGAAGCTATTCAAAAGAACCACTCCGGGTCCGTCCAATTTGGACCGAATACTCGACCACTTATGCCAGATACATGGCACCCCTGAAAAACCAGCTAATCACACTAATAGAGATTGCTGGGTGTTCAAGCAAGCAGGTAAGTTAATTGCCGAAAACAATGACAAGGGGCTAAACAGTGATGACGAGGAGGAGCCCCGACCGCCGAACAATAGTGACAAAAGGGTTTTCCCCCACAAGTGCGGACGGTGAACATGATCTACGCGACCCATATACCCAAGAGGGAGAGGAAGCGTGCACTAAGGGACGTCTATGCGATGGAGCCAGTCGCCCCAAAGTTCAATCCATGGTCCTCTTGTCCGATCACTTTCGATCGAAGAGACCATCCGACCAGCATACGCCATGGCGGATTCACCGCATTGGCTTTAGACCCAATCGTCGATGGGTTTCACCTCACGAGAGTCCTGATGGACGGCGGTAGTAGCCTGAACCTGCTCTATCAGGATACAGTGCGCAAAATGGGCATAGACCCCTCAATTATCAAACCTACAAAGACAACCTTTAAAGGTGTCATACCAGGTGTGGAAGCCAACTCTACAGGCTCAGTAACACTGGAAGTGGTCTTCGGATCCCCGGACAATTTCCGGAGCGAGGAGTTAATCTTCGACATAGTCCCGTTTCGCAGCGGCTATCACGCTCTGCTCGGACGAACCGCATTTGCAAAATTCAACGCGGTGCCGCATTATGCATACCTCAAGCTCAAAATGCCAGGCCCTCGTGGAGTCATCACGGTCAACGGGAATACGGAACGCTCCCTCCGAATGGAGGAACATACAGCGGCTCTCATGGTAAATACTGAGCACCCTCTTAAGGCATTTCGAGTCCGCCGTTAAACGGCCGGATACAGCAAAAACGCTACCAAGCAATACCAACCAAGACCACTGGCGCGATCAAAGCATCGCCAGAGTAATGCGGCCCCAACCCCAGCCCAGCGTGATTGCAAGAATAACCTCCGCGTACATCATTACGCTTTGGAGGTACCATGGGCGTGGGGAAGGGGCACGATCGCAATGGACCCAGAGTGCGGTTCGACCACACCAGGGGCTCACAAGTGTTCCCCCCTTTTTATTATTATTTTCCTTCTTTGTGTACACAGACTCCGTTAACGGAGGCCTGTCAGCGGTGAACCTGCCAACTCATGATGCAACATCGGGGGGACGAACGAAGGCTGCATTTAACACTCGGGTGGTATCAATTACGAGCATTAAATTCGATTATATACACCAAGTCCGCAGCTCACCCTCGAGGGGGGACATGTTTAATTAGTCCAAATCCCTTGCTTATCAAGACTATTTGTATCAGTCCGCACTCATAGCAGACTTTCTTTCATAAATAATGCAGCACCTTTTTGACTGCAATTACATTACCTTTATATATATATGCTCATTACATGACATCTTGCACCCGTATATTTTGGTACGGCCTAATATGCCAGGGGCTTATATTCCCCACATTATGGCGTGATAAGTCCGAACACTTTCATAAGTGCGGCACCCCGAACTTATAGCATTATATGAATCGGCTCCGAATCATGTCTTGGGTCAATAGTTGGGTTTGCCCGGCTCCCACGTTTTGGTGCCTTACGCCCGCTCACGGCTAAGGTGGCACTGGAGAACCATCGCGATTGCCCGGTTGAGCCGGGCGAGCGCCTCGATGGAGAAAGCTAAAACCGACCGGCATGATAAGGCGAGAGACTGGTCGCTGTTCGAGAGGTTTTTTCGGTCCTAAGGACTCACACGCCGAGCGAAGTTCAACAATGTCCGATGAAGGCGTGGATAGCGCCCGGATTGACCTTCCGAATACCGGGGCTTCACTAAATTTAAAATTATAGAATTCTATGGCTAAGTGAGAGTGTTCAAGCATTATAAGTCCGGTCGCCTTGTTCGTTGTGTTGGCGCCTCCTAGATGGACCCAAAATGGGAACAAGAGTGCTCAAGTTTATCCGAACACCCCAAAGACTGTGGCTCGGGGTCAAGCCAACGACTTGCCATCTCTCAGATTTTATAAACGGCTGCATGTGAAGGTAATATTTCAAATTAAAACAAGCGTTGCTCAAGGCGCATATGAACGCAGATTTTAGAAGGCAGAGATAATACATAGCGAAGTTTACTCAAAGATTACATTTCGGAGCACTCATCCGCAATATCGCGGGCTCCCTTCAGACGGTTTTATAATACATTTCAGCGTGCGATACTCCTTGCCGGTGGCGGTGGGTCCGTGAGAAGCTTCTCCGTATCCAACTTGCCCTAATGCACCTTTGTGCGGGCAAGGGCCCGATAAGCACCTTCAACACAAAGGAGCGCTTGATGACCTCCACCCGTGGGCACGCATCCACCAGCCCGCCGCGACGAGGAAGTAGCTCCCGTGCATGGCTGCCCAGCCTGGCCGGACTATAAGGCCCTTCATGGCCTCCTCGGCTACCTTAGGAGTTCGACCAGCTGCTTCACCTGGTCGCTTGGGGCACCGGATGTCCGCCTTAGCGCATTGAGACCAGAAGACCTTATCCGTCGAGCTCCCCTCCACGCCACGATAGAATGCGGCGGCATCAGACGCACTACGCGGCAGATCGCAAACGCCCCTGGAGAGCTCCGAATGCGGGTAAGTGTAAGGTAGTTTACATTAACATGCTTGCTTTGCATGAAAAATGCCTTACCCGCCGCTATCTTCTTCACATCTTCAACCTCCTGAAGGGCCTTACAGGCCTCGGCTTTGGCGGACTTGGCACTTTCGAGAGCCGAGGCAAGCTCGAACTCTCGAGTCTTGGAGTCACGCTCCAAACTCTCATACTTCTCCATAAGAGCCTGGAGCTCTTGCCGAACTTCCGCCACCTGTGCCCCTTGCTTTTCTCGCTCTTCCCGTTCCGTGGCCGCACTGCGTTCGGCCGCGGACACAGCCTCCTTCAGGGCTGCCACCTCGTTCGTGGCCCCTGCAATAACCATATTATCCTTGTTAATTTTATTGCAACCAAAATCCTTTTATGTAAAGTGACTATTCAAAGCGGTGTTACTCACCTTCTTTGTCCTCGAGCTGCTTCTTGGCATGGCCGAGCTCTTGCTCGGACCGCTTGAGATCCTGCTTCAACACATCGACCTCCGCCGTCAAGATGGGCAGAGGTCAGCCAGCAGCCCGCAAACCCATATTGACATATTTTAAGCGACCCTGCATATATCTTGTTAGATCCTCAGTCTGGCTTTTTCTTTCCGAACACTGAACTGAGCATCAGGGGATACTGTCTATGCGGTATTACATTACATAATTTTAACTTCTTACCTCAAAGCCTGTTAGAAGGCTGCTTCAGGCTTCGGTCAGCCCGCTCTTGGCGAGCTGAACCTTTTGAATCACCGCACTCATGATAGTGCGATGTTCTTCCTCGATGGAAGCGCCTTTAAGCGCCCAACAAGTTATCCGGCGCCTCGGTTGGGCGGAGGTCGCGGTGTCACGGTCTTGCCCTTCTTTGAAGGGCGCTTGGCGGACTCTGGAACCACTGCGGGTTCCGATGTAGAGTCCGGCACAAAGTCCGGGAGGCAGCCTGACGGCGCCTCCGGAGCCTCCTCCTGATGGGTCCCTCTCTGGGATCCCACCTCGGCGTCCTCGTCGGCATGGGGGGTAGTTGCAGGCGGAAGTGAATCCACATCCGACGGGGCCAATGACCCGCTTGATGAAGCGGGGAGATCATCATCAGCCAGACTACGGACAGAACGCGGCGTTAGAAGGACACTATGTGACACGAAAGAAATTGCATATCAAGGATCCGGATACTTACGATCTTGCCGGACGCCTGGCCCTTGAAGGCCACTCATCCTCGCCAACGATGGTGTTGGCGAAACTGTCCGGGGGGATAGTCCTCCCCCTCTTGGACCCTTCGGCCTCCCCCATTGTGGAAGCCTTCCTCTTCTTCTCTCCCTCCTCCGGGAGAGAGTCCTCCTCCTCCTCGTCTTCGGGGGAGGAGTCCGCCTCGTTGTCGGACGCCTGATTGCGGGAACTCTTTCAAGTCCCCGCGGCCATCTTCTTGGCCTTCTTCTCCGGCACCACGTGCGGTGCCGGAACCAACAGCCCTGCTAAACGGGCATTCTCTGGGTCTTCTGGCATGGGAGCCGGGCTGATGAGCTGCTTGGCCTTCTCCATCCATTCCTGTCAAAGGAAAAGAGAGATTGAAACCCTCTTAGAATCAGTTTAATTACCACAAGTGTCCCGTAACGGGGTTGAATCACTTACCTCGTCAGCTAGATGCTGCGAGCGAAATCCGCGATCTTCCGTCGCGGATGCGGGGCCGGCGCCTTAAACAGCACCCTCGAGCGCGCCAGATGTCGATCGAAGAGCCCGCTTAGGGCCTGGTGCTGTTCCGGATTGAACTCCCACAGATCGAATGCCCGTTCTTGGCATGGGAGAATCCGGCGGATGAGCATGACTTGGACCACGTCGACGAGCCTGAGCTTATTGCTCACCAGCTTCTGGATGCAGGCTCGGAGTCCCGTCACCTCCTACGGTTTGCCCCACAGCAAGCCCTTCTCTTTCCAGGAGGTGAGCTGCGTGGGGACGCCAGATCTAAACTTCGGGGCCGCCACCCATGTGGGCTTGCGCGGCTCAGTGATGTAGAACCACCCCGATTGCCACCCCTTGACGGAGTCCACGAAGGCCCCTTCGAGCCAAAGGACGTTGGGCAACTTGCCCAACATAGTGCCTCCGCATTCCGCTTATGCGCCCTTCACAACCTTCGCTTGCGTTGAAAGTCTTGAGCCACAGGCGAAGTGGGGCGGATGCGAGAGGAAGGCCTCGCCTACCCACGATAAACGCCAAGATGTTGAGGATGAAGTTCGCGCGGATCGTGGAAATCCAGGCCGTAGTAAAACATGATCCCGGACGAATGGGTGGAGTGGAAAGCCCGATCCACGGAGGAAGTGGGGAAGGAAGACGACCCTCTCATGGGGCCGGGGGTAGGGATGAGCTGCCCTCGTCGGGCAGCCGGCGCGATATCATTTGGAAAGGTATCCGCGACGCGCAACTTGGTGATGTGCTCCTCCTTAACGGTGGAGGCCAACCATTTGCCTCCCGCTCCGGACATATTCGGAGAAGGTCGAGGCGAGATGCGCGTGCTTGGGCGTTGGAGCTTGAGTGCGCGGAGATGGATAAGCAAAGGAGGAAGAAGGCGTAGGTGAGAAGGTAAATCCTTATCCCTTATATATAGGCGGACGAAAACTATGCGTCCCCGCCGGCCTGATAAAACTCGCTTATCTCCCAAGCGCTACCATCAATGGCGCGGTTGGGTTACCCACGTCCGTATTGATGAGAATCCGGAATAAGGGAATACGATCTCGCTCGACAAGGCGTGTTAAGGAAATCGCCGCTAAATGTGCCGAGGTGGTATAGGAAAAACGATTCAAACAAAGGCTTGGTAGCGGTGTGATGTCACGCCGCATAATCGTCGCCAGATTGGATGGTGTACATTTTATTCTCTCTACGGTGGAATGTGGAATTTATTTTGCAGAGCCGGACACTATCCTGGTGTTCATGATCTTCTCTGGATTATTCAAGGGAGGAACCCGCCTTGCAATGTCGAACATTATGCGCGCCGGACTTATCGTCATTGAAGCCTGGTTCAGGAGACTCTTGAGGAGTCTGGACTAGGGGTGTCCGGACAGCGGACTATCATCGTCGCGGATTCCAAGACTACGAAGATACAAGATTGAAGACTCCGTCCGTGTCCGGATGGGACTTTCCTTGGCGTGGAAGGCAAGCTTGGCGATACGGATATGTAGATCTCCTACCATTGTAACCGACTCTATGTAACGCTAGCCTCCTCTGGTGTCTATATAAACCGGAGGGCTTTAGTCCGTAGGACACAACATACATTACAACAATCATACCATAGGCTAGCTTTAGGGTTTAGCCTCCTTGATCTCGTGGTAGATCCACTCTTGTACTACCCATATCATCAATATTAATCAAGAAGGACATAGGGTTTTACCTCCATCGAGAGGGCCGAACACAGGTAAAACATTGTGTCCCTCGTCTCTGTTACCATCCACCTAGGACGCGATTAAGGACCCCTACTACCGAGATCCGCCGGTTTTGACACCGACAACGAGCTTTATTATACACTTTTATATTACTTTTGGGACTAACCTATTAACCGGAGGCCCAGCCCATATTGCTGTTTTATTGCCTATTTTAGTGTTTCGAAGAAAAGGAATATCGAACGGAGTCCAAACGGAGTGAAACCTTCGGAGAAGTTATTTTTCGAACAGAAGCAATCCTGGGAACTTGGAGTGCAAGCCAGGGAAGCGTCAAGGAGGCCACGAGATAGGGGGCGCGCCCACCCCCCCGGGCGCGCCCTCCGCCCTTGTGGGACCCTCGTGGCTCCCCCGACCGACTTCTTTCGCCTATATATTCCCATATACCCTAAAACCTTCAAAGAGAACAATAGATCGGGAGTTCCGCCGCTGCAAGCCTCTGTAGCCACCAAAAACCTCTCGGGAGCCCGTTCCAACACCCTGCCAGAGGGGGGATCCCTCACCGGTGGCCATCTTCATCATCTCGACGCTATCCATGACGAGGAGGGAGTAGTTCACCCTCGGGGCTGAGGGTATGTACCAGTAGCTATGTGTCGTGGGTTTATCATGGCAGATGTCCTAGAAAAAGGACTTAGTCATTGGCAGTGTCAAAACCGGCGGATCTCGGGTAGGGGGTCCCGATCTGTACGTGTAAGGCTGATGGTACCAGGAGGCAAGGGACACAATGTTTACCCAGGTTTGGGCCCTCTCGATGGAGGTAGAACCCTACTTCCTGCTCGATTGATATTGATGATATGAGTAGTACAAGAGTTGATCTACCACGAGATCGTAGAGGCTAATCCCTAGAAGCTAGCCTATGATGATTATGATTCTGATCGTCCCTCTAAGGACTAAACTCTCCGATCTATATAGACATCGGAGAGGGCTAGGGTTTAGATGGAGTCGGTTACAAAGAAGGAAATATAATATCCGGATCGCCAAGCTTGTCTTCCACGCAAAGGAGAGTCCCATCCGGACACGGGACGGAGTCTTGAGTCTTGTATCTTCACGCTCCAATAGTCCGGACAAAGTATATAGTCCGGCTGTCCGGATACCCCCTAATCTAGGACTCCCTCAGTAGCCCCTGAACCAGGCTTCAATGACGATGAGTCCGGCGCGCAGTTTTGTCTTCGGCATTGCAAGGCGGGTTCCATCTCCGAATACTCCAAAGTAATTATCGAACACTCAAACCGTGTCTGGATCTGTAATATGATCTTCAGATACCACCTTAGAGAGAATGATACTTCACAAATGTAATCTGCTGACAACTTGTTAGACAACGGGACATGTCACTACAGTCGGGTCTTTATTCGAACCATTTTCCCACAACCAGCCACAGCGCATATTGCGAGGAGGTTTCCTTGACACGTCTTGTCAAAGCAGAGATCGTGTCCCCTTATCACGGGATTCTCATCAATACGGGTATGGGTAATCCAACCGCGATATCAATCGTGGCGCTTGGGAAGTAAGCGATTCTCCACGGGTAAGTGGGGAGGTGCACCGCTTTTGTCGCCTCTATAAAGGGATAAGGGTTCCCCATTTTTACCCATGCCTTCTTTCTCCTTTGCTCATCGTTGTCTCCTCGAGCTCTAGTGCCCTAGTCCAAGCCTTCTCCGCACAGCTAAACATGTCCGGAGCAGGAGGCAAGTGGGTGGCTTCCACCGTGAAGGAGAAGCATATTGCGAATCTTCGGGCGGCCGGATACTTGGCACCGGACATCGCGCACTGGCTACCAGACGACGGGCAGGTCATTCCAACCCCGGAACCCCACGAAAGGGTCATGTTTCTCGCCCACTTCGTCTGTGGACTGGGGTTTCCACTTCATCCCTTCGTCCGCGGGCTCATGTTCTACTACGGGCTATATTTCCATGATCTAGCCCCAAATTTCGTCCTCAACATCTCGGCCTTCATCGTCGTCTACGAGGCCTTCCTCCGCATCAAGCCTCACTTCGGCTTGTGGCTACAAATCTTCTGCGTGAAGCTGAAGATCGTGAGCGGCTAGCAAGCGGAGTGCGGAGGTGCCATGGTGGGAAAGATGCCCAACGTCACCTGGCTTGACGGCTCCTTCACGGGGACCATGAAAGGGTGACAATCAGGGTGGTTCTACATCACCGAGCCGCGCGACGCCAACTGGGCGGCGGCGCCCGAATTCCAATCCGGAATCCCCATGCGGCTCACCTCCTGGGAAAAGAAGGGCCTGACCTGGGGCGAGCCTGCAGAGCTGACCAGACTCCAAAACTGCGTGAAGAATATGAAGGACAAGAAAATCAAGCTTGTCAACGTGGTCCAGGTCATGCTTGTCCGTCGGATTCTTCCGTGCCAAAGACGGGTATTTAATCTGTGGGAGTTCGTCCCGACCGAACACCAGATGCTTCGAAAGCTCTACGGCATGACACATAAAGACGCGTGGAAGGCGCTGTTCAAGGCCTCCGAGATACCTCCTCCCACATCCGAGGACCGTGGACTTCACGCCATGCGGCTCCCCCGTCCGGTGAGTTTTCTGGCTATCACCGGATGTAGTTTTTCCTAATGTACTCATGGGGGAATCTTAAGTTATTGTGTGTACTTGATCAGGAGTATGTGGGGATGGCGGAGCGGATCATTATCGGCTCCTTTGCCGGAGGGTCCAGCAGATGCTCTCTTGACAGAGATGCTTGTCCCGGCGCCCTACAAGGCGCCGGAAAAGAAGGCCGAAAAGAAGGCCCCGGGGACTAGGAAGGGTCTCCGGCGTAAGGTCGTACCGGACGCCTCGTCCGAAGACGATGAGGCACACTCCTCCCCCGAAGGGGAGGAAGAAGATGAAGGGGCCGCCCCATCCGGAGAGGATGGGGGGCCTAAGAAGGCGGGCCAGGGGACCGAGAAGGGTCCCCGGTGCAAGGCCGTCATACCCTCGTCGTCTGAAGACGACGAGGCAGATTCCTCCTGCGGGAGGCGGGGGGAAACACGAAGAAACTCTGCCTCCCTGCACTGGGGAGGAGAAGAAGAGGAAAGCCGCCCCGGAGGGGGAGGCTAGGACGCCCAAGAAGGGAAAGGCGTCCCTTCCGGACTACTCCACCACTGCTGCTTATAGCGAGGAGGAGTGGCTGCCCAGGGGGAAGCCCCTAGTAAGATTGTAAGTATCCGTACTTTATTATATTTTAGTGCGACTTCGCTTCATAGTTTGTTATAACGCCGAACTCATATATGTAGTCCGACCAGGGTCCATCCCGAGGTATCGTCTTCGGACGGGTCCTTGAGTGATTCAGCGATGAACTCGCTCCCGACGGCCACTACTCCTTGGCTTGCGGATGACACGGAGGTGTTGTCCCAAAGGCTCCCCGAGCAGGGGGAGGTGACTCTGGAGGCGCCCCAAGGCGAGATTCCAGACGTCGGGCACATTGGGTATAAGATCCCCGCGGATTTTGCCGACGAGAGCCGCAGCAAGCCGGGCTCTCAGCCGGATACTGTGCCGGAACCTCCAATGGCTCCGGATTCGGGTAGGCAGCCCCTCGCTGGGGAGGGCGAGTCGTCCGTGCCGACGACTTTCATTACGCCAGAGGCGTCGAATAGTCTGCTGGAAGCGCATCGCGGCGCTTCCATGGATGAAGAGCATCGTACTCTTATGAATCACGGTGATTGAAGGTTACTGTCGCCAAGAAGCGGACTAACCAAGCTCGCACCAGCCTCTTGACGGGTTTTGAGGTAAGTAATAAAAAATGTGTGAAGTTATTACCCGATAGGTAGTAGCCCCTGATACTCTGTTTGGTGTTCGGAACGGAAAGCCAAACGGAGGGTCGATTATAATCCGCAGGAGTCTAATAGTAAATTTGCATGTGAATAAGCGGCAGTCTTTGTCGCTGCTGCTGCTGCCCGTCTGACGAGTCATTGGACTAAAGCAGGACTGGAAGCGGGCACAAGGACAACTCGGCCTCACGAAGAGGCAGCTCGAAGAGAACAAAGGTTAGTGGTACCTCGTTTGAATATCATAGAGAATAGTCAAAATTTGTGATTCTAACGACAAAGTGTCGTGATTTTGAAATAGGGGCCACAACTGAAGTGGCGTCTTTGAAGAAAGCGCTATCCGAGGCCGAAGACAAGGCGGCCCTGGAGCGCATCGAGCGCGAAAAGCAGAATGCTAGGGTGAGCGAAGTGCAGCAAGAGCTCCAGGAGCTCGGCAAGAAGTTC
The DNA here is from genome assembly GCA_021437245.1 of Aegilops speltoides. Taxonomy (NCBI): domain Eukaryota; kingdom Viridiplantae; phylum Streptophyta; class Magnoliopsida; order Poales; family Poaceae; genus Aegilops; species Aegilops speltoides. Next base: position 393,737,314 of record CM038143.1, read on the forward strand.
GAGTCCTTGGAGCATGACCTCAAGATGAAGGGGTCTGAGCTCGTGAAGGCCCTTGCCAGTATTAAAGATGCCAAGTCCAAAGCCGAAAAGGCCCAGCAGGAGATCTAGGCGGCCAAGAAGATAGCGGCGGGTAAGACATTTTTTATGCAAAGCAAGCATGTGGAGGAGGCGTTTCTTTTACTTACCCAAATTCGGAGCTCTCCAAGGGCGTTCGTAGATCTGCGACGCAGCGTATCAGATGCCGTGGAGTCCTATCGTGACAAGGAGGGGAGCTCGACGGAGAAGCTGTTCTGGTCCCAGTATGCTAGAGCCGAACACCCAATTCCTCTGAGTGACCAAGCCCAAGCGGTTGGTTGAACTCCTGAGGCGGCGAAGTGGCTATGAAAGATTTCATAGTCGGATGTGGCTGGTGAGCCCCTGCCCACTAGCTACTTGGCTTGGTCAGCGGATGGTAGATGCTGTCCGCTGCTTGAAGTCATCAGCGATCCGTTTGCATTGAGGGTGCCGGGCCTTTGCCCGTGCGAAGGTGCATTGGGGCAAGCTGGATGCGGAGAAGCTGGTGAAGGACGGGCCGCCGGAGGGCAAGGCGCATCGCTGTCCCGAAAAGTATTATGATGGCATCATGAAAGGCGCTTGTCTCGTGGCTGAAGAATGTACCAAGGACACAATCTTTGAGTAAATGTACTTATGTCGTTGTTGTAATATAAAGACAAAGCTACTTGCGCTATATAGCGCTTTTGGATTTAAAATATTACCTTCTGTGCGGCTGTTTATAAAATTAGAAAGTAGGCGGTCGTCGGCTTACCTTTACGTAACTAGTACGGGGTGTTCTGGAAAAACCGGGCACTCTTTATCAAATTTTTGGTCCCTTAGGGAGGTGTGCAGCGCGGCGAACAAGGCAATCGGACTATGCGGCTTTATAACTTTCACTTAGCCATAGAAGTCTATAATTTTAAATTTCGGCGAAGCCCCTAGATTTCGGAAGGCCGAATTGGGGCGCTATATACGCCTAAGTCGGACGAAGCCGATTCCTCGCCTGAAGTTGAAAAAATCTTTAAGGATTTTAAGACCTCTTGAACAGCGACCAGCTCTCGCCGCATCATGCCGGTTAGTTTTCAGCTTTCTCTACTGAGGTGCTCGTCCGGAAGAACCGGGACACAATCATGATAGTTCTCCTTGCTACCTTAGCCGATATAATGAGCGTAAGGTACCAAAACAAGGGGCAGGCAAACCCAACTATTTACCCAAGACATGATTGAATGATGCATATAGTGTTATAAGTTCGGGGTGCCGCACTGTTGAAAGTGTTCAGACTTGTCTTGCCATATTGTGGGGCGTCATAAGAAGCCCCTGGCAAGCTGAACGTACCAAGGTGTACATATGCGATATTGAATGAACATTTATATAAAAAATGTGCAAAATGGGAATAATAAGCTGACGCTATATATTATCTCTCATTGATGAAAAATACGTTTAGGCGTATGTTTACAATGAATGCGTTTAAGCATAGGTAAATAGGGCTATTTAACATGTCCTATCCAAGGGCGGGCTGCATGTAGGTATATAAAAGCAATTATACTTGATCGTGAACAGATTCCACAGGTATTCCTTCTGCAAAGCTTTATTGCCTCCTTGGTTTCCCCTCTTGTGTAAGTCCGGCAATCCGGCTCTTCTTAAGAGGCTGCCCGAAAGCAGTGTCCTGAAAGGTGAAGGGGGTTATTAAAGTATGTTGTGGTTATACCGCACCGTTGGTGAGTCCTTTATTGCGCCTCCGCCTATGCCCATGGTATTTTAAGTGCGTAATTGTATGCAGCTGCACGAATCTTTGCTTTGATGGGGCTTGGCGGATCTTGGGACTGTTAGTCGCGCTCTTGGCATGCCTGGCGATCCTGTTGCGGGGTACTCCGGACTCGCTTGACGGTGTTCGGGGTTGTTGTCAGCGGATTGGTGGTTTGCCGGAGAAGGCTGCATTGTATTTCTACTGCGAGAGCTGCAGTGTGCTCTTCTCTACGGAGAGAGCGGTCCATGCCGTTGACTATTGTGACGCCGCGAGGTCCTGGCATCTTGAGCTTGAGGTATGTATAGTGTGGTACCGCATTGAATTGAGCGAATGCGGTTCGTCCCAGCAATGCGTGATAACCACTGCGGAAAGGGACGATATCGAAGATTAACTCCTCTATTCGGAAGTTATCCGGAGATCCAAAGACCACTTCCAGTGTTATGGAGCCCGTGCACCGAGCCTCTACTCCTGGGATTACACCTTTGAAGGTGGTTTTGGTGGGCTTGATCCTTGAAGGGTCGATGCCCATTTTGCGCACTGTTTCCTGATAAAGTAGGTTCAGGCTGCTACCGCCATCCATAAGGACTCGTGTGAGGTGGAATCTGTCGATGATTGGGTCTAGGACCAGTGCGGCTGAACCGCCATGACGGATGCTGGTAGGGTGATCCCTACGATCAAAGGTGATCAGACGGTGACCATGGGTTGAATTTTTGGGGCGTGGCTCCATCGCATAAACGCCCCATAGTGCTCTCTTCCGTTCCCATTTGGGAATATGGGTGGCATAGATCATGTTGACCGTTTTCACCTGGGGAGGAAATTTCTTCTGCCCTCCTGTGTTCGGACACCGGGGCTCTTTGTCATCGTTGCTGTGTAGCCACTTGTCCTTATTTTCGGTGTTTATTTTACCGGCCTGTTTGAACACCCAGCAGTCTCTGTTAGTGTGGTTGGCTGGCTTATCCGAGGTGCCATGAATTTGTACGAGCGTTCAAATATCGCGGTCGGTGGGCGGTCCACGATTGTTTCTTTTGAATGGCTTTTTCGCTGACGGATTTTGAGCCCTTTGAATCCGGCGTTGGTATCGTGTCTTCGGTGTTGTCGCCATTGTTCCGTCGCTTATGTCTATTGCACCGTGGCTTGCCGTTATTGTCACGGACATCTGAGGTGCCTGAGTTTATCGGCGTGGTGCTACTGCGAGCCAACCAGCTATCCACGCCCGCACAAAAGCGGGTCATGAGTGTCGTGAGGGCTGCCATGGATTTTGGTGTTTCCTGGCCGAGGTGTCGGGCGAGCCACTCGTCACGGATAATATGCTTAAAGGCCACCAGTGCTTCAGCGTCCGGACAGTCGACTATTTGGTTCTTTTTGGTTAGGAACCGAGTCCGGAATTTCCTGGCTGACTCTCCGGGCTGTTGGGTAATGTGGCTCAGGTCATCGGCATCCGATGGTCGCACATATGTGCCCTAGAAGTTGTCGAGGAACGCGTCCTCCAGGTTTTCCCAACTGCCAATGGAATTTGCCGGCAAGCTGTTTAGCCAATGCCGGGCTGGTCCTTTGAGTTTAAGGGGAAGATAATTGATGGCATGTAGATCGTCTCCGCGGGCCATGTGGATGTGGAGAAGGAAATCTTCAATTCATACCGCAGGGTCTGTTGTGCCACCGTATGATTCGATGTTTACGGGTTTAAACCCTTCTGGGAATTCATGATCCATCACTTCGTCAGTGAAGCAGAGGGGGTGTGCGGCGCCTCTATGCCGGGCTATGTGGCTACGCAGTTCGAATGAGTCCGGGTGGCTATGTTCGGCCCGGCCGGACCTGTTCGTAGTGTATCCGGTGTGACGATCATCGTCACGTCTTGGGGCATGCCCCCGCAATCCATAAGGACTCATTCCAGTATATCTTGCAGGTCCTGCCTATTGCCCGGGCCGTAGTGTATTGGCGTGGGGGTGCGGGCTGGTATTTGGGCTGGTATGCCGTTTTGTCCCAGGCACGAGGTGGCCGGTCAGCCGTCTGGCGCTCGAATCCGTATTCCTCAGCTGCCAGGACTTCAGTCCATCTGTCTGTGAGCAGGTCTTGATCAGCTTGGAGCTGCTGCTGCTTCTTTTTCAGGCTTTTCGCAGTGGCCATAAGCCGGCGCTTGAAGCGCTCTTGCTCCACGGGGTCCTCAGGTACGCCGAACTCGTCGTCGCCGAGGCTAATCTTGTCCTCGGAGGGGGGCATGTAGTTGTCCTCCTCCGGATATCCATCCGCTGCCTGTTCAACTGGGTTGTCCTGCCCATCTTCCTGTTCGGCCTGCTCGAAGGCGGGCTGATCGGGGTTATATTCATCTTCGGCACCATCCGGACTGTTTTCGTCACCTGTGTCGGTATTGCTGTGGCGGGGCTTGGAGCAGCGCCGACGACGCCCATGCTTTGTTTTCTTTCTTGAGGGGTTATCCTCCATTGCCTCATCGCCATTGGTTTCTTTTGGAGTGTCCACCATATATATATATATCATATGAGGAGGTGGCTGTCCATCGACCCGTGGGCGGTGGTTCCTGTTCTTCTCTTGCATCGTCGTCCACACCGTTGATGTCTTCAGAGTCGAAGTCAAGCATGTCGGTTAAATCATCAATCGTGGCAATGAAGTGGGTGGTGGGTGGGCAACGAACTCCTTCGTCGCCTGCTTCCCACTCGAGCCGGACATAGTTCGGCCAAGAGCCTCCTGACAAAGAGAGAGACTTTAACGAGTTCAGCACGCCACCGAAGGGCGAGTGCTGGAAGATATTCGCAGCGGTGAACTCCATTACCGGAGCCCAACCAGATTCGGCGGGCTCGGGAGTGCGTGGATTGGAACCTATAGCCGGACACAAGTCCGGGGGTCCGGTGTCACTGGCTTCCTTGGGGGTGAGGCCTGTGTTCGGCTCTACCGCCGATGAGCGTGCGGCCTCCGGGGCGGAGTCCATCCACCCGTCCTCGGGCAATGCAATCTACTCCGGATTTAGGTCCGGGGCTTCTGCAGGGGCGATATCCCGAGCATTGTCCGACAGCAGGTCTAAGCCGTGCTCATCGTGACTGTCCGGTGCTCCTGGCGCAGGCCCGAATCCATTGAAGATCAAGTCTTCGCGGATATCGGCCGTGTAGTTCAGGTTTCCGAACCTGACCTGGTGGCCGGGGGCGTAGCTGTCGATCTGCTCCAGATAGCCAAGCAAATTGGCCGGCAGTGCGAAGCCGCCGAACATGAAGATCTGTCCGGGGAGAAAAGTCTCACCCTAGACCGTGTTGTTGTTGATTGGAGGAGCCATCAAGCCTTTCTGCGACGACACATAGGAACTCTCAATGAAAGCACCAATGTCTGTGTCAAAACCGGCAGATCTAGGGTAGGGGGTCCCGATCTGTACATCTAAGGCTGATGGTAACAGGAGGCAAGTGAGGGAGTCCTGGACTAGGGGGTGTCCGGACAGCCGGACTATCAATATCCGCCGGACTCCCAGACTACGAAGATAGAAGATTGAAGACTCCGGCTCGTGTCTGTATGGTACTTTCCTTGGCGTGGAAGGCAAGCTTGGCAATACGGATATGTAGATCTCCTACCATTGTAACCGACTCTGTGTAACCCTAGCCTCCTCCGGTGTCTATATAAACCGGAGGGCTTTAGTCCGTAGGACAACATACATCTCAACAATCATACCATAGGCTAGCTTCTAGGGTTTAGCCTCCTTGATCTCGTGGTAGATCTACTCTTGTACTACCCATATCATCAATATTAATCAAGCGGGGCGTAGGGTTTTACCTCCATCTAGAGGGCCGAACACAGGTAAAAACATTGTGTCCCTCGTCTCCTGTTACCATCCGCCTAGGCGCACAGTTCGGGACCCCCTACCGAGATCCGCGGTTTGACACCAACATTGGTGCTTTCATTGAGAGTTCCTCGTGTAAATGCGCCGATAGGCGGATGCCTCCACCTGTCTTCAAAGGCGGTGTTTTTTCGCGGAGGGCCTTGGCCACAGCCAAACTATCCGGCTTGGTGGTTTTATCATGACCTCTGTCCGGTCGCCGCCGGCAATGACTTCTCAAGTCGTCGGAAGCAATCTTCGCGTCAGCCCTAAAGCTGCCGAGCAGTTAGATCAATAGAGCTCTCGTGCATTAACGAGCTCTTGGATCGCATCGCCCCGCCCAGGAGTCGCTTCTGACTACAACTAGATTGGGCTTAAAACCAATCGAGAGATTAACTCTCCCGGGCCACCCTGCGTCTCCGTGGTAGAGGAACAATCTGGCAACTCTTTGCCAATGTTGAAGACAATTCATGTCCGGATTCCCGAACCCTCCATGTCGGATCCGCGGAGGGCGGACTTCGATCGAGCATTGAACTTAAAATCATGCATCGCCCGGACTCATTGGATTGCGTCCAGCAAACCAAGCTTCGGTCGGAAACTCCTTGGCCTTTGAGCCTCAAGATGGGTAGGGATCCGGATTTTTCCACCCACCGCCCGGACATATGCGATCTATCTCTATCGGCAGAGCCCTCTTGAAGCAGTACATCACTCTTGGGCGATTCCTCCTGGTTATGGGCGGGATAAAGGACGCCGAGAGGAAAGCATAATATCAATCTTACGCAATAGCGCACGGATAAGGGAATACTAAGCGCCATTGATAAATCGCAAAATTACAGCGCTTCGCTGATCGGCATCCATTATGCGAAATCTTGTGCGATGGAGAGTTTCGAAAGACCGAAAATCAATTTTGGGACAATCCGGCCCCAAACCCGATCCATGATAAAGGCGCCTTACAATCGGGCCCCGGATGCAAAAGCGAAAAACAAAAACCCAATAAGGAAGCGGAACCGTCTTTGGAGGGATGGCTCAATGGACCTGTAAACTTCATAATCTGAGAGGAGCCGTCCCAACACATAACCTTCGAGCATGTTGGATATTACGGCGGTGGCCAAAAGTGGCGAAGAGCTTCTAGCTCGAAACCACTCCAACAATACCAGCCGCGGTATCAGCAGTCTTGAGACTTTCGCATCAAATAATATGCAGCGAACAATCCAGCGAACTTCGCCAAAGTCTACCAAGTAAGCAACAAATCGAGGGCGACACAGCTATTACCTTCAATGCCGGCGACGAGCCCACATTGAACAACGAGCCCGGCGCCGACTGGTACTCGGTCCCATAGTGGGCGGACTTTTCGGTGACAAAAGTCCTCATGAATGGCGGCGGCGGACTAAACCTCATTTATGAAACTCTGCGAAAAATGGAAATCGATTGGAGCCGTATTGAGCAAAGCAACACAACCTTTAGAGGAATAATCCCTAGCGAGAAGTGCGCTGCCGGAAAAATCACATTCGATGTGGTGTTGGCTCTCCGGACAATTCTGAGATCCGAGGAAGTCACGTTCGAGTGGCCCGTTCAGTGATGGGTATCACGCCATATTAGGGCGAGAGGCATTCACAATTTTCAAGCAATACCTCATTACGGGTATATGAAGCTTAAAATGCAGGCCGGCGGAATAATCACTCTCACTAGTGATCCGGACATAGCACTCCGCGCCAAAAACAAGACAGCCGCACTAGCCCTCGAGGCACTATCAAAAGCCTTAGCGGCGAGAGGAACTCACCGCTGCGCTCTGCGATGAACGAGGGGCGATGTGATACTCGACAAAAGATCCAAGTCCACCTCCTTCAAACCAGCGAGCGAGATATTAAAATTCCAGGTCCATCCGCGGACCCAACAAAGCGGCTTCCATTGGGGCGCAGTTGAACCCGAAGTAGCCGCCTTCGCTGCGAATTCGCCGGGAAAATTGGGATATCTTCGCTGGCATCCTTCGGACATGCGGAATCCCTCGCAGGTTGGCAGAACACAGCCTAAACATCCTAAAAGGATTCAAGACAGTCAAACAGGTTCTTGACGATTTTCCGAGCCCAAAAGACGAGCAATGGGAGAAGAGCTAGCCAAACTATTGGGCGGATTCATTAGAGATATCAAACATCCGGATGGCTAGCAAATTTGGTGATGGTACCAAGAAGGATAAATCTGGCGCCTCGTGTCGATTTTAAAGACCTCAATAAAGCTTGCCCAAAGGATCCCTTCCTCTCCCCGCATCAATCAAATTATCGATGCCACAGCGAGAACGCGATTCGTTGTGCTTCCTAGGCGCATACTCGGCTATCATCAAATCAAGATGGCGGAAGCGAACCAAGCCCAGCGGCATTCATCACTCCATATGGACCATTCGCTTCAACACGATGCCCTTCGGACTTAAAAGCGCGGCGCAACATATCAGCGCATGATTCAAACATGTCCGCCACCGGATCGGCAAAGCGATCGAGGCATCGTGAGCGATGTAGTCGTCAAATCAAAACACGTCAAAACTTTAGTAGACGATTTGAGGCTCACATTCGACAACCTCAGAGCATATGACATCAAGCTGAATCCGGAAAAATGCGTTTTCGGCGTACCAGCCGGAAAGCTGCTGGGCTTCATCGTATCCGGTAGAGGAATTGAAGCAAATCCGACCAAAATTCGAGCTCTGTCACAGTTGGATATTCCAAAAGACCTCAAACAAATACAAAAATTAACAGGATGCGTGGCAGCCTTAAGCCGCTTTATCTCCCGTTTAGGAGAAAAGGCGTTGCCCCTCTATCGCCTCCTCAGGCGCACGAACACCAGTGGGCCGGATGCTGCCCTTCCGGACTCGAAGAAATAAAGGCCATCTTGGCAACAAATCCGATCTGGCTGCGCCCACTCTGGGCGAACCAATGCGATTATACATCGCAGCAACACATCAAGTTGTAGCGCGGTCCTCGTCGTCGAGCAGCGTCGAAGGCATAAATTCCCTCTTCAAAAACCGGTGTATTATGTATCCACTATGTTAACCCCTGCAAATCCGTTACCCGCACTATCGAAGATAGCATATGCGGTGTTCATGGCGTCTCAGCTCGGCACTACTTTCAAGAGTGCTCGATAACGATGGCCTCTGAAGTACCACTCAATGACATTATAAATAACGCGACATAGCGGGCAGGATAGCAAAATGGGCCATTGAGCTCTTACCATTCGACATCACTTACAAACCTCGGCGAGCTATAAAGTCACAAGTTTTGGCTGACTTAAATGCGCGAATGGACAGTCGAACTCCCTAAAAAGTACAGCGCATACTCCAATTGGACTATGCATTTAACGGCTCCAAAATGTTGGCGGATGGGGTGGCGTCGTCTTGGCGTCCCCACCGGAGATCTGATCGATCGTACTTCAAATAATGTACACAGACTCAACAATGCAGCGAATATGAGGCCTGTTACATGGTCTCCGGATGGCGGTCTCCATGGGCATTCAGCGCCTAGAGGTGCGAGGACTCAAACCTTGCAATATCCCAAATAAGCGGGGACTTGACGCCAAAGATCCAAAAATGGCAGCATATCATAGCGCTGTCCTAAAATGTCATTTCGGTTTGAAGGACTTGAATTCCATCACATAGCTTTGAGATAATAACCAAGCGGCCAGCGTCTTGTACGATCGGTGCGAAAGCGTGATCTGTCCTCCAAATATCTTCTGGAGCGGCTCTTCAAGCCATCCGTACTATGGGAAGAGGAGCCGGCGACAAACCGGAGAAAACCGCACCAACCGGTGATTTGGCAGATGACATAACACCCTCCATGCGTTATAATGGCGATGTCGCCGTGTGGACAGAACCTTTCCTAGCCTACTTACTTAGGCGGGAACTCCTGAAGACCAAAATGAGGCCCATTGCATAGTCCGTGATCGAGGCCTACAAGGTCCATGAGGAGAGCTTTATAAGAAAAGTACTACGGAGTCCTTCAAAGGTGTATCTCCGAAGAAGAAGGGCAAAACCTCTGGCTGAAATTCATGCGGACTAGGCGGACACCACGCAGCAGCCCGGGCCCTTGTAGGAAAGGCATTCCGTCTGGATTTTATTGGCCGGCGGCTCGGGCGGGCGCATAGGACTTGGTCGGCGATCGTTGGTTGTCAACTCTTTGCTAATCGAGCCATATGCCACCCACCGCCCTCAAAACCATACCCATTACACGGGCGTTCATGTGCAGGGGCTTGACATGGTTGGACCCTTAAAGGAGAACCCACAAGAAAAAGTACCTATTGGTCATGGTGGATAAGTTCACCAAATGGATAGAGGCCAAACCGGTCAAAAGCAGAGTGCGGACCAGTGATAGACTTTATATCGGGGTGGTACATCGTTCTGAGTCCCCACAGCATCATCACCGACAACGGCACGAACTTCACAGCCGATGAGGTTAAGTCATGGTGCAAAATATGGGCATCAAGCTCGACTATCGTCGGTCTATCACCCTCAAACCAACGGTCAAGTGGAAAGAGCAAATGGTCTAATAATGAGTGGCATTAAACCCAGACTAGTGAGGTCACTCACTAAATCCGACGCACAATGGGTCGAGGAGCTCGACTCCGTACTCTGGGGGCTGCGGACAACGCCTAACCGTACTACCGGATTCACACCATTTTTATGGTATCTGGCAGAGGCGATCTTGCCTGCGACATTATTCATGACTCACCTTGAGTGCGCATGTATGAGGAAAGAGAGGCCGAGCTTGATCGGCGGGACAGCTGGACACATTGGAGGAAGAGCGTGGCGTCGCGAAGGCTCGTTCCGCATTCTATCGGCAGCAGGCGAAGATATCAAAGCGAAATACGGGCCAAGACTTACAGCGTTGGTGAACTAGTTCTCGCTGCGGACAAGAAAAGGACAAGCTCAAGCCCAAATGGGAGGGCCCTTCATCATCGACCAAATCTTGACCGGTGAGACATACCGTCTCTGAAATCGTCGGATAACCGACTCGAGCGAACCCATGGAGCGCAGCCCGCCTCCAAGCGATTCTATGCCTAGCGCCGGACTAAGAGTTCGTCCCTTCCCCATCAAACTTTTACACTTTGGCTGTCTTTTGTTTCTCTTTTTATACTTTCTATTCGAAAAGCCCTTACGGGCCTCTTGCCGTATTCTTTGCATACGCATGATGTGCCATCCGCACTCATTATTCCTGGGGGCTTCTTTTAAAGAAGCTCAATTATACGGGTTTTATAACCAGCACATGTGTCAAGCTTCCACATGTACCTTTTACTCGCCATTATATGCATCGATATGACTTAAGTTTTGGCCAAGCTGGGTTGCCTGGCTCCTGTGCTTACCCCTACGTTCCCGATTGTTTGGCTAGGAGGTAAAGGGAGCACCTCTGCGATTGTTACTGCCGGGTCAGCCGGATGTGTACCTCAGACTGGGTGAAGCCGAAAGCTAGTGTTCTTAAGGGAATATTTGGTCGGTGACTTAAAAGATGATTTCTTACCTATTTATCTATTTGCCCCCAGATGTTTTACTGCTTTCTTTGCAGTCCGGACATGCACTTTAGGGCATGCCTCCCAGCGAAAGGAACCCTTAACGGAACTATTCTCCCTGGAAGATGTTTCTTACTAACCATGTAATATAACATAACTAGTTGGGCACTTGTCTGATAAAGCACTAATGACCCCTACGCTTGGTCTCCATGCATACCACGGTTGTTTCTTAACCAAAGAGGTATTCGGACACACTCCGGACTCTAGGGTCCCGAGGTCGAAGCGAAAAGGTCGGCAAAGACAAACGATCTACAATCCGGCTAGAAGGCATTTCACATGTCACTTTAAAGGATAACATACATTGTCAAATTTATTGATTGTATTCCTCCTCAATCTGTCTAACAGCGGTCTAGTTCTGATCCGTTGGGAAAATTTAGCAGCCAACTCTACTTGGCTGTACACTAAACTCACAGGGATCTCCTTCCCATCGGGCCCCACCGGTCCAACTTCGGCCATATGGTTGGGGTCCGCCTTCTTGTACCGCGTCTTCACCATGGCCCAAGCCTCCCTGGCACCTTGACGGCAAGCCGAAATCTTCCACAAAGCAGGCGTTGCCGCCTCCTGCAGCTTCTCCGCCAAGATCCCGAGGCCCTCGGGCGGGGTGAGGCTGGCCATAAAGCTGAGCAGCGCCACTCATTGCCTGCCGAACTTCGTCGAGTATTTGGAACGATTCGGAAGCTGATCACCCATTGATATGGGCATCTCCTCTGCAGCGACGACCGTGAGTATACCTACAAGACATATCATGTCAAAGCACTTCCTCGCCGAACTCTTCTTTTCAAAAAGTTCGCTCAAGCACTTCTTGTAAATGCAGCGGCAAAGCCGCTAATTCTCCTTAATGGGCGGACAGCTTGGCTTGGCGCCTTTAAGCTCTTCTCCGAGCTTGGCGTTGGCATCTTGGAGCTTGTTCCTTTCTGCTGAACCCTATTCACACACTCTCGCCGACCTTTAGTGGCGCAGCAATCTTACTGTCCGGATCTTGTCGGCGGTACACTGCAATGTCATTATTAGACTCACGCGCATGCCACACAAGCGCTTATATTTATTAATAAAATGTGTTACCGGGAGGGGTTTTCCGTCTCCTCCTGCGGCGACAAGTCTTGAGCTCAAGTTGGGCCTTGCAATCTTGCAGCTCCCGAGACAATTGGGCGTTCTTCTCGTTAAGTGCCGAAATTTACAATGATCCTTAAATCAGTTAGCACAACTAATTCAAGTCTCGGGAGACTCTTGGTATATACAACCATTAAAATTCCCTTACCCGTATGTCTTTCACATCTTGCTCGTGGCTCTGGTAAAACCATTTTGAGCAGCACGGAGATGCGCGTCCCCTGCGTTAAAGGCATCCAATGCCTCAGGGGAAAAGCACGCTTCTTGAAATACTGTCCGGCGGCGCCTATGGTTCATAGCGCTCTCCACCTTAGACTTGGTGGCGGACAGTCTATCGGTATCCTCCGTTGGAGCAGGATCCGGCTCGCATCTTGCGCTTGCCTCCCCCTCCAGTCCGGGCGCTGGAGCCTGGCTGGTGTTGGTCGGATCGGCAATTCCCGCGCTCGCAGTCCGGCGAGCGCTTTTCCTTCTGCAAAGATCATGAGCACTCAGGCGTTTCCTCGGAACGTTGCTTTGAAAATTCAAATACTAGCTATACCTTTGCGGCGACGTTTCCGTTCGCGATCGCTCCTTTCCCTCTGCTGGTTCGGACGGCCTCTGTTGGTCGGCCGCTTGTGAGCTCGGCTTCTGCCGTAAAGGCGCTTCTGCAAAATACCATCGTTCGCGAAGGTCGAAATGGGCGGGGAAGAATCTTGGTGTCCGGACTTGATCATGATCACTGGGAAGCGAACTTAGTCGGGGTAGTCTGCCGTAATGGCAACCGAGCATTGTCTATGCTGAGCTGGTGATACACCCCGTCGATCAGCTCCACCTCAATGTTCGGGTCCTCTTTGGAGGCCGGACCCAGGGATCCTTCTGGATCTTCGGGTTGCGGAGCAGGACTCACCATGTCCTCCACAGTCCGGCTTAGATCCTGCGTCGAAGACATAATGTGAGAAGCTTAAAACTTCCAAAACATGGGTTGAGCCCTTCGAGGTGTTCGCTTACCCATCCTCTGGGGTTGATCATGGAAAACCCGTTCAAAGGGTTCGTCCGAAGGAAATCCTCCTTCTCCCCCTTGTACAGACCGGACAGGATCTTCGCCAGATCCTCAGTCGAATCCGGCCCTTTGCGGCCATGCCGGGTAGCATCGTCTTCCCCGTTGAAATCCCACATGGGGTGGCCTCTGTATTGCAGTGGTTGTACCCCTCGCTTGATGCATGTCGCCATGACTCCGATCATGGTCAGGTCGGAATGAGCCATTAATCTTATCCGGCCCATCAAGTAGTGGACACTCTTGTCTTCCTCCAATCGGGGGCTCCGCGGGCGCCAGCTGAGGCGTTTCTTCAAGGGAGCAGCACTAAACTCCGGGAGGACGATCCGAACCGGGTCCGGCAGCGGAGCGTCTCCTATATAAAACCATTCCAAGGGCCAGTCTTCGGACGCCTTCTTGGGAGTGCCGGATAGGTATCCGGTCCCGGCGATGCGCCATATTTCGGCGCCGCCCACTTGATATATGGACCCCTGGTGAGAGCGAGTGCGAGGCAAAATAGCCTCTTCCACAATGCAAAATGGGGCTCGATGCCGGGAATAGCTCAGAGAGCTCGTAGCCAGCGATATGCGGAGATGAGGCGGGCGTAAGGTGATGGAGCTGGAGTCCGTAGAACTTGAGGAGCCAGCGGAGGAGCGGATGTATTGAAATCCGAGTCCCCTTATCAGGTAAGGGACAAAACACACTTGCTCCCCCTTATTGGGGCTTGGAGTGTCCTCCGCCTGCCTCCCACCTTGATAAGTAACCAGTCCGGCTCTGACTGGAACCATGAAGGCCGGAGGGAGAAACCCCTCCTTTTGGAGCTTCACTAGCTCATTGTGCGAAATAGAGCACCTCCTCCAATTCCCCGGCGATGGGCTGGGAGCGCGTGAAGAAGAGCCGCGTTGACGATCCATGGTGGAATGGATTTCTAGGTCAGAGGCGCTTCAATGCAGTGTACACGGGAGGAAGATGGTGCGGTTTGGATCTGGATTCTTGCCTCTTTTATAGGCGGACGGCTCGCACAATTAGGGGGTGAAATGCAAAAAACACCCTGGCTTTTCGCATTCGTGCGACGCGTGGAAGAGGGCCATTATTTGGCGTAGAAGCCGAGGAACACAGTGTTCAAGATGAAGCCGGACACTATTCGGCAGATACATGGAATTTGAAGGAGAACCTGCCTTCCAGCGCCAAGATTATAAGCGTCTTTGGACTTATCGTCATTGAAGCCTGGTTAGGGGCTCTTGAGGAGTCTGGACTAGGGGTGTCGGACAGCGGACTATCAATATCCATTGGACTCCCGGACTACGAAGATAGAAGATTGAAGACTCGGCTCGTGTCCGGATGGTACTTTCCTTGGCGTGGAAGGCAAGCTTGGCAATACGGATATGTAGATCTCCTACCATTGTAACCGACTACTGTGTAACCCTAGCCTCCTCCGGTGTCTATATAAACCGGAGGGCTTTAGTCCGTGGGACAACATACATCTCAACAATCATACCATAGGCTAGCTTCTAGGGTTTAGCCTCCTTGATCTCGTGGTAGATCTACTCTTGTACTACCCATATCATCAATATTAATCAAGCGGGACATAGGGTTTTACCTCCATCGAGAGGGCCCGAACCTGGGTAAAAACATTGTGTCCCTCGTCTCCTGTTACCATCCGCCTAGACGCACAGTTCGGGACCCCCTACCCGAGATCCGCCGGTTTTGACACCGACAGCAAGGGACACAATGTTTACCCAGGTTTGGGCCCTCTCGATAGAGGTACAACCCTACTTCCTACTCGATTGATATTGATGATATGAGTAGTACAAGAGTTGATCTATCACGAGATCGTAGAGGCTAAACCCTAGAAGCTAGCCTATGATGATTATGATTCTGATTGTCCCTCTAAGGACTAAACTCTCTAGTTTATATAGACACCAGAGAGGGCTAGGGTTTACATGGAGTCGGTTACAAAGAAGGAAATATAATATCTGGATCACCAAGCTTGTCTTCCATGCAAAGGAGAGTCCCATCCGGACACGGGACGGAGTCTTGAGTCTTGTGTCTTCACGCTCCAATAGTCCGGACAAAGTATATAGTCCGGCTGTCCGGATACCCCCTAATCCAGGACTCCCTCAGTCGTGGAGCTGTCGCAATGGGTTAGCTTAAAGGGGTACCATCGAACAAAGAACACGGGAGTTTATACTGGTTCGGCCCCTTGCGGTGAAGGTAAAAGCCTACGATCCAGTTGTGGTGGAATTGATGTCGTCTCAATGATCAGGGAGCGTAATCGCTTTACCTAGATCTCGAGTTGTTCTTTCTTGTGCTTGAACCGCCGCCGGGTCGTCCCTTTATATACATAGGTTGACGCCCACCAGCTTACAGAGTCCCAATGCCGGTTTATACACATATCCGGCTCGGTCTCCACTCTTTCATACCTCATGATACAAGTTATACATTACATGGCGGTTTATATCTACAGGCCCTAATCTACCTTTGGTCCTTGGGCCTTCGAGTCTCTGTAGTAAAGCGCCTTATTCCTTGTCTTCATGGGCTTCAAATATAGATGATTCATTATGGGGATAACTCGGCTTCTTCTGGCCGGTTTATACCCAATAGTAATATCCCCAACACTATGTGTTTGATCTCTCTCTCTCTCTCGTGTTCTCTCTATGGCACAATCTTGATGTATCGCGAGCTTTTCTATTATAGTTGGATCTTATGATGTTTCTCCCCCTCTACTCTCTTGTAATGAATTGAGTTTTCCTCTTGAAGTTATCTTACCGGATTGAGTCTTTAAGGATTTGAGAACACTTGAAGTATGTCTTGTCGTGCTTATCTGTGGTGACAATGGGATATCACGTGATCCACTTGATGTATGTTTTGGTGATCAACTTGCGGGTTCCGCCCATGAACCTATGCATAAGGGTTGGCACACATTTTTGTCTTGACTCTCCGGTAGAAACTTTGGGGCACTCTTTGAAGTGCTTTGTGTTGGTTGAATAGATGAATCTAAGATTGTGTGATGCATATCGTATAATCATGCCCACGGATACTTGAGGTGACAATGGAGTATCTAGGTGACATTAGGGTTTTGGTTGATTTGTGTCTTAAGGTGTTATTCTAGTATGAACTCTATGATAGATTGAATGGAAAGAATAGCCTCATGTTATTTTACTACGGCCTCTTGAATAGATAGAACAAGAAGGATAACTTTGAGGTGGTTTTGTACCCTACCATAATCTCTTCGTTTGTTCTCCGCAATTAGTGACTTTGGAGTGACTCTTTGTTGCATGTAGAGGGATAGTTATATGATTCAATTATGATATTATTGTTGGGAGAACTTGCACTAGTGAAAGTATGAACCTTAGGCCTTGTTTCCTACCATTGCAATACCGTTTACACTCACTTTTATCATTAGTTACCTTGCTGTTTTTATATTTTCAGATTACAAAAACCTATATCTACTATCCATATTGCACTTGTATCACCATCTCTTCGCCGAACTAGTGCACCTATACAATTTACCATTGTATTGGGTGTGTTGGGGATACAAGAGACTCTTTGTTATTTGGTTCAGGGTTGTTTGAGAGAGACATCTTCATCCTATGCGTCCTACGGATTGATAAATCTTAGTTCATCCACTGGAGGGAAATTTGCTACTGTCTTACAAACCTCTGCACTTGGAGGCCCAACAACGTCTACAAGAAGAAGGTTGTGTAGTAGACATCAAGCTCTTTTCTGGCACCGTTGCCGGGGAGGTGAGTGCTTGAAGGTATATCTTTAGATCTTGCAATCGAATTTTTTTTCTTGTTTTATCACTAGTTTAGTTTATAAAAGAAAACTAAAAAATGGAGTTAAGTTTATCTCATACGCTTCATCTTTTTAATATCTTTCGTGAGTATGATGAAAAGGAAAATTGTGCTCAAGTGCTAGAAGAAGAGGTCTATAAAATGCTTGATACTAAATCTCTGAATCATGAGCATGATTGCAATGTTGTTAGTATGAACTCTTTGAATATCCATAGTACTAATGATGATTGCACTAGTTATGATGAAAATGTCTCTTATAAGCATGTCAATTTTTGTGGAGAGCATTGGATTTGCATAGATACACCAAATAGAGAAGATAGATATTGCAAGAGGCATAAGCATGTAGAAACTAAATTGTTGCAAGAAAGGCTAAGGGTGAGTGCTGAAGAATTATATTTCCTTCGCCGTACTTGTGAACTTTGCAATGAAAGTGGTCATTTACATCTCCGATGCAAATTGTTTCATGGTCGAATCGTGTCCAAAAATTGTGATGATTTGATATCCCTTGCACATTATAATGAACTTAGTTTGCTTATGGGTTACGAAGAAATGAAAATTTTAACTAAATTTCTTCCAGAATTTGCCCGTTATAACCTTCTTGAGTTTGATCTAGTGGAAATTTATATGTATTGTGTGGTGAATTGCATTGAAAACCCTTATATTGCCAATTACATAAAGAAAAGAAAGCAAATAGAGGATGATGATAATACTAATGAAAGGGAAGAGACTTCCCAATCTCCTCCTATTATTTCTTATGATGAATCAGGTAACGAGGAGGAGATTTCTATTCAACCAATCTCATCAATAAGGAGCTCAAAGAAGAAGGTTGAACCCACACATAATGTGAAGAAGAAAAAGAAAAGAAGGAGCAACAAAGGTAAAAAGGTATCTCTCTCAAATGATGTTGCTCCTACTACTCATTGTGATGATGATAATTGCTATACTATTAGTGCTATCCATACTATTAATGATGAGAGTAATTATGCTTATGATATGAAAAGGCCCAAGCTTGGGGAACCTATGTTTGATGAGGATGAAATATTTGAGAATATATTTGCTGAAATTAATGTTTGTCCCAAGCTTGGGGATGCTACCTTTAATGAAGATGGTATTTTTAGCCTCCCAAGTTTTGATATGCAAAGTTGTTATGATAGCATGCCTCTTAACTATAATGATTATATTGATGAAAGTGGGTTTGGAAGAGTGTCAACTTTATTTAGTGATGATTCCACTATCTTGGGAGAGGTTTCAATCGATTATGATGAGAACGAAGTTGCTACTTATGATGATTATTGTGATGAAACTTATGCTATAAAAAGTAGTGATGATTATATTTATAAAACTTGTCATGATTATGATTACCCTTTTTCTGAACATTACTCTTTTAATGTGGAAACAATTTATAGTATTCAAGTCTTTTATGATACTCCCACTATTCCGAATGAGAAGAATTTTGCTTATGTGGAGAATAGTAAATTTTCTATGCTTGTAGATCATGAAAAGAATGCTTTAGGTGCTGGTTATATTGTTGAATTTATTCATGATGCTACTGAAAATTATTATGAGGGAGGAACATATGCTTGTAGGAATTGCAATAATGTCAAGTTTCCTCTCTATGTGTTGAAAATCTTGAAGCTATGCTTGCTTTACCTTCCTATGCTAGTTGATTATTGTTCCCATAAATTGTTTGCTCACAAAATCCCTATGCATAGGAAGAGGGTTAGACTTAAATGTGATAGTCATATGCTTCATGATGCTCCCGTTATGTTTCAACCCTTATCTTTTATGTGAGCATCATTGTCATCATCATGCCTAGCTAGAAAGGCATTAAAGAAAAGCGCTTGTTGGGAGACAACCCAATATTTACCCTTACTGTTTTTGTGTGTCCACATGATTATGATACTGTAGTAATCATGTTTTATAGCTTTTGTTTCAATAAAGTGCCAAGTAAGACCTTTAGGATAGCTTACGGTGATAGCTGTGTTGATCGTGCTAAAAATCAGAAACTTTTTCACCCAGTAAATTAGTTTTGATAATTCACAGAAACGTGTTTCTGTTCTGATTATTTTTTCTCTGGATTTTTACACAAATTTATTAGGACTAAATAATTTTGTAGGATTTTTGGAGTTCCATAAGTATACATTTGATACAGATTACTACAGGCGGTTCTGTTTTTGACAGATTCTGTTTTCTATGTGTTGTTTGCTTATTTTGATGAATCTATGAGTAGTATCGGAGGGTATGAACCATAGATAAGTTGGAGTACAGTATATATTACACCAATATGAATTTAGAATGAGTTCATAACAGTACCTAAGTGGTGATTTATTTTCTTATACTAACGGAGCTTACGAGTTTTCTGTTGAGTTTTTGTGTTGTGAAGTTTTCAAGTTTTGGGTAAAGATTCGATGGACTATGGAATAAGGAGTGGAAAGAGCCTAAGATTGGGGATTCCCAAGGCACCCCAAGGTATTATTGAAGGACAACCAAGAGCCTAAGCTTGGGGATGCCCCGAAAGGCATCCCCTCTTTCGTCTTCGTTCATCGGTAACTTTACTTGGAGCTATATTTTTATTCACCACATGATATATGTTTTGCTTGGTGCGTCATTTTCTTTTGTTAGTATTTGCTTGCTGTTATTTAGAATAATGTTTTGCATCTATATTTTCAATAAAAATGTCAAGGATAGCCTTTACCATGCTTATTTTGCTAGTATATATGTTGTTGTTTGAAAATAGAAAGTTTACCGCTGTTGCAAAAATTCCCTAGAAAAGTTAGAGAATGGTATAATGTTGAAACTTTTTGCATATTGAGCTCTGATAAAACTTCTACAGCGTAGTATTTTTCTCATAATTTTTGGAGTTAGGAAAGTATGATGAATCTTGCATTCTTTACAGACTATACTGTTTTGGCAGATTGCTGTTATGTTTGCATTGTCTGCATATGTTTGCTTGTTTAATGGTTCTATTTGAGGATAGGAGTATTAAATATGCAGAGGCATTTAGTACGCAATGTTGAATAATAATTTTAGTGATTTGTTACAGTAGAAAATGATAAGGTTTTGCATTGGTTTTTACTAACCTATCTCACGAGTTCTTGTTGAGTTTGGTGTGGATGAAGCTTTTGATAAAAAGAGAAGTCATGATATGAGAGGAATTAAGGACACGCAAAAGTTCAAGCTTGGGGATGCCCAAGGCACCCCAAGATAGTATTTCAAGAAGTCTCAAGCATCTAAGCTTGGGGATGCCCCGGTAGGCATCCCACCTTTCTTCTTCAACAATTTTCGGTTAGTATTGGTTGAACCTAAGTTTTTGCTTCTTCACATGAGTTGTGCTATCCTTGCAATGTCATTTTATTTTGTTTTGCTTGCTGCTTGAATACAATACCAAGATCTGAAATTCTTTAATGATAGAAAGTCTTCACATAGTTACATAATTATATAGCTACTCATTGATCTTCACTTATATCTTTTTGGAGTAGTTTGTCATTTACTCGTGTGCTTCACTTATATCCTATGAGTAAATGGTTGAGTGTGTTGAATGTCATAAATCTGAAATTATATATGTTTCATTTGCTTATCCCATGGGGAGTAATGACTTCACATCTAAGAAGTAGAGGTTGTAAATTTATTGAAGGTTAGCAAGCATTGTATTGGTCATTTGAAAAATTCATGAAAGAATATTGAAGGAAGAGAGATTTCACATATAAATATACTATCCTAGACATCTTTTATAATTGTGAGCACCCATGAACAGTTGATGTTGGACAAGGAAGACAACGTAATGGGTTATGTTTTCTCACATCTCAGCTAAAGTATATTGTCATGGATCATTCAAACATGTTGAGCTTGCCTTTCCCCCTCATGCTAGCCAAATTCCTTGCACCAAGTAGAGATACTACTTGTGCTTCCAAATATTCTTAAATCCAGTTTTGCCATGAGAGTCCACTATACCTACCTATGGATTGAGTAAGATCCTTCAAGTAGGTTGTCATCGGTGCAAGCAATAAAAATTGCTCTCTAAATATGTATGGTCTATTAGTGTGAAGAAAATAAGCTTTATATGATCTTGTTATGGAAGCAATAAAAGCGACGGACTACATAATAAAGGTCCATATAGAAGTGGCAGTATAAAGTGACGTTCTTTTGCATTAAGATTTTGTGCATCCAACCATAAAAGCACATGACAACCTCTGCTTCCCTCTGCGGAGGGCCTATATTTTACTTTATGTCTTTTACTTTATGCAAGAGTCAAGGTGATCTTCACCTTTCCCTTTTTCATTTTATCCTTTGGCAAGTACCTCGTGTTGGAAAGATCCTGATATATATATCCAATTGGATGTAAGTTAGCATGAACTATTATTGTTGACATCACCCAAAGGTGAATACGTTGGGAGGCAACACTATAAGCCCCTATCTTTCTCAGTGTCTGATTAAAACTCCATAACCATAAGTATTGCGTGAGTGTTAGAAACTATGGAAGACTATATGATAGTTGAGTATGTGGAGTTTGCTAAATCAAAGCTCTAACATAGACCCTTCCAGAAAATAAGATGAATTGTAATTGTTTGATGACTAAGAATGAAGTTTGCTAGTTCTCAAGAAAGTTTATGGTCTATGCTTTAACATGTGAATAGCTTGTTACTTGATCGTGAGAAGTTTTATGAGATGAACTATTGTTATGACATATAATCATGCTAGAAAAGGTCATTGAAATTATCATTGATCAAACTTGTGCACCTTCTAGCATTCACACTTCATAAATTCTTTCTTTTATCATTTACCTACTCGAGGACGAGCAGGAATTAAGCTTGGGGATGCTGATACGTCTCCAACGTATCTATAATTTATGAAGCATTCATGATATTTTATTATCTGTTTTGAATGTTTACGGGCTTTATTATACACTTTTATATTACTTTTTGGACTAACCTATTAACCGGAGACCCAGCCCATATTGCTGTTTTATTGCCTATTTCAGTGTTTCGAAGAAAAGGAATATTAAACGGAGTCCAAACGGAATGAAACCTTTGGAAAAGTTATTTTTGGAACATAAGCAATCCCGGGAACTTGGAGTACAAGGAAGCGTCAAGGAGGCCACGAGATAGGGGGGCACGCCCAACCCCCCTGGGCGCGTCCTCCACCCTCGTGGGCCCCTCGTGGCTCCCCCGACCGACTTCTTTCGCCTATATATTCCCATATACCCTAAAACCTTCGAAGAGAACAATAGATCAGGAGTTCCGGCTCCGCAAGCCTCTGTAGCCACCAAAAACCTCTCGGGAGCCCGTTCCGGCACCCTACCAGAGGGGGGATCACTCACCAGTGGCCATCTTCATCATCCCGGCGCTATCCATGACGAGGAGGGAGTAGTTCACCCTCGGGGCTTAGGGTATGTACTAGTAGCTATGTGTTTGATCTCTCTCTCTGGCACGATCTTGATGTATCGCGAGCTTTGCTATTATAGTTGGATCTTATGATGTTTCTCCCCCTCTACTCTCTTGTAGTGAATTGAGTTTTCCTCTTGAAGTTATCTTATCGGATTGAGTCTTTAAGGATTTGAGAACACTTGATGTATGTCTTGTCGTGCTTATCTGTGGTGACAATGGGATATCACGTGATCCACTTGATGTATGTTTTGGTGATCAACTTGCGGGTTCCGCCCATGAACCTATGCATAAGGTTTGGCACACATTTTCGTCTTGACTCCCCGGTAGAAACTTTGGAGCACTCTTTTAAGTACTCTGTCTTGGTTGAATAGATGAATCTGAGATTGTGTGATGCATATCGTATAATCATGCCCACGGATACTTGAGGTGACAATGGAGTATCTAGGTGACATTAGGGTTTTGGTTGATTTGTTATTCTAGTATTAACTCTATGATAGATTGAACGGAAATAATAGCTTCATGTTATTTTACTACGGACTCTTGAATAGATAGAACAGAAAGGATAACTTTGAGGTGGTTTCGTACCCTACCATAATCTCTTCGTTTGTTCTCCACTATTAGTGGCTTTGGAGTGACTCTTTGTTGCATGTTGAGGGATAGTTATATGATCCAATTATGTTATTATTGTTGAGAGAACTTGCACTAGTGAAAGTATGAACCTTAGGCCTTGTTTCCTACCATTGCAATACCGTTTACGCTCACTTTTATCATTAGTTACCTTGCTGTTTTTATATTTTCAGATTACAAAAACCTATATCTACTATATATATTGCACTTGTATCACCATCTCTTCACCGAACTAGTGCACCTATACAATTTACCATTGTATTGGGTGTGTTGGGGACACAAGAGACTCTTTGTTATTTGGTTGCAGGGTTGTTTGAGAGAGACCATCTTCATCCTACGCCTCCTACGGATTGATAAACCTTAGGTCATCCACTTGAGGGAAATTTGCTACTGTCCTACAAACCTCTGCACTTGGAGTCCCAACAACGTCTACAAGAAGAAGGTTGTGTAGTAGACATCAGGCTGCTGCGGTCGCACTCTCGGCGGAGTGGGCCGCCGAAGTTGCCCTCACGAAGTGGGTCCATGTCCCCATCTTTCACCAGCGATGATTGAACAGTGAAATGATATTTGGGGAGCAAGCTAGTGTGCTTGACACGCCGATCTTGGACTATAGCCGATGCACCTTCTCGCATAAGCTGTATGCGCACTATACACCGATGGTGCTCCAGGATATTTTGTACTGCATGTCACATGGTTGTGTAAGTGCATCTAGTGCCCCTTAGTGATTTTGGTGTATTGAAGACTTATAGGTTAAGTGACTGATGCGTTTGTGAGTGTACACAGGTCTATAAGTCTATGAGGAGTTTGATATTCTGAGAGAAAGTCGACCCTAAAAATGAAGTTCTTCGATGAAGACTTTGATATTCTGAAGACTTTCTGAAGACTTTGAAAGTGAAGAAATTGGTGTGACCTTGAAGACTTGGTATTCATTCGAGGAATATGAAGCATGAAGACTTTTGTTTTCGTAGTTCCATTTTCTCTTTCTTGAGTCATAGGAAACACCGTCTTTGTTAAAGGGGTCGAGAAATACTAAGGAAAAATTTACATGTGATGCTCAACTCAAAATCCTACACCTACCAATCCCTTGAGTGAAGCCATTGGAAATCTCATACGATTCGATAAGTTTCTTGATGTGAGACGCAGTTCTTACAGTCCTTGAGGACTTTCTCTGCCGAGGAGTTAGGAATTCACCAGTCTTGAATTGCCTACAGTGAGGAACATGATAATACGAGGAATTTGAGAGTCAAATTTCCGACCGTTCTGTCTTCTTGCCGGCTGTCCAAAATATCTTATCCACCTAACGGTCATATCATTGAAGGGCATTTATGTCTTATCATGTCGGGCTGCTCCCTAGGCTATAAATAGCCGCCCCTACAACCACTAGCTGGTTGGATGCTCCGAAGAACTTGACACTTGACATCGAGAGCAACCCATCTTAGAGGACTTTGGCGAAAATCATCAAGTGAGGAAAATCCCAAAACCAAACCCGCACAAACCCAAAGTGATTGAGCATCATGAAGAAATTGATCTGCGTGGATCCGGCGCTTATTACCTTTGAAGGCTGTGCTTCTTCCAGACGGTTAGGCGTCAAGGTCTAGAGCATCCAAGAGGAATTGTGGATCGCCGAGTGACCAAGTCTATGAAGGTTTGGAAGTCACTGAAGACTTACCACGAGTGATTGGACGAGGCCTGCGTGGTCTTAGTTCAAGGAGAATCTGATGAGGATGGGTGTCTGAGTTGCGGCTCGAGGCGGGTGTCCGGGACTATGTGTCCTCGAGTTTAAATACTCGGCCGCTCCAACCGGATGTACAAGCCCGAGACAGCAGTTGGAACTGGTTTACCAAATCATTGTCTTCACCAACTAACTGGTTCTATTTCCTCAACTCTTTCATTTCCTCATTCTTGTGTTGTATGTTGTTCATATCGTGCTTGAAGACTTTGGTGAAGACTTTCACAAATTCCTCGGTTCAATTTCTTGATCTGTCTGTCTTCATCTTGTTATCCTGTGTTTACGCTTTACGTACTCTGTGCTAGTCTTCATTTCATCATGATGACTATGTTTGTATCCTGTTATGTTTACTTCTGAGTACTTATTCCGTTGCAAGTAGTTCTTCGCTAAGGAATTTCCTCACCGACAAATTCCTCGGTCTGAGAATTCATAAAAATCGCCTATTCACCCCCCTCTAGTCGATATAACACTTTCAATTGGTATCGAGCAAGGTACTCCCTTGTTCTGTGTGATTTTGGTTTAACCGCCTGGTTTTTAGTTATGTCGACCGCAGGTATGATCAAGGTCTTGGCTGGGTGTCCTACCTTTGATGGAACGGACTACCCCTACTGGAAGAACAAGATGCAAATGCATCTTGAGGCAATGATAACGATCTCTGGTATGTTGTGGAAAATGGTGTCCCCTCTGTCACTCCCTCACTGAACGCTACCGATGTGAAGAGATTCAAACAACTCGATTCTCAAGCGAAGAATATCATATGTGGTCATCGAGCAAAGGGCGGTATGGAAGAGTGAGTGCTTTGGAAGCGCTAAGCTTATACGGGATAGGCTGTCCAAAGTAAATGAAGGAGTTTCAACTTAGCGTGACTCTCGAGTCGATGTTCTTCGGAATCTCTTCAACCGCTTCAAACGACTCGACAATGAGAATGTCCAACAAACCTTTGATCGCCTCATCGACATCTCAAATGAGCTTCAAGCCCTCGGTGCCCATGACATCACCGATCATGAAGTTGTGAAGAAAGCTGTTGAGATCGCTTGATTCCTCATTTGATACTCTGGGACTGATGATACAAGAACGTCTTGACTACAAGTCGCTTGATCCTGCTGATATCCTCGAAGGCTAAACACTCACGAGTTCGACTTGCTCAAAAAGAGATCTCTATGGTTTAAACTATGGCAAACCACGTGCCACGAAGGCCAAGGCTGTGTCGACGACGAATATGAGGATTACGGTAGTAGCCTTGGTGATCTCAAGAATCGAGCGAGGATCTAGCTTTGCTTGTGAAGAAATTCGAAGTTCACAAGGCGTGGTCGCTTTGGAAAATCCTCAAGAGGCAATGATTCCTCATCCAATGACTATAAGAGAAGGCTTTGCCACAAATGCAAGAAGCCTGGTCAGTATATTCAAGATTGCCCTCAGTGGGAAAAGGAAATGAAGAAGAAGAAATACAAGGATTATAGTTCTGATGATGCGAAGAAGAAGAAGAAATCGTTAAAATCTTTGTCATCAAAATCCTCGAAGTCTTCATCTCACAAGAAGAGCAGCTCCAAGAAGGCTCGGGCATTCATTGGCAAGGAAATGGACTCTGAAGCTGAATCTGAGGAAAATGATGAAGAGGAGGCGTCTGAAGAATCTGAGTGCAGTGTGGCGAGTCGGCCATTACTCTTGCCTTCGTCGACAAGTCCATCTTCAACATCAAGAAACCGACTCCACCGACAAGCCCGATGAAGATAATGATGGCTACGCCCCACCTATTGCTTCATGGCGAAAGGTGCTAAGGTACTCAAATACAACTCCTCTGAATCTAGTGAAAATGAACCTGATGAGGATCTCAATCCCAGCTACTCTAAACTTGCTAAGATTGCTGTGAAACAACAACGGGCTCTTGAAAAGGTTCAAAACATGCTAGATAAAAGTGACGATATGTTGGGTGAAGAAATGGATCGCACTAAAGCCTTGGTGAAAATCTTGAGAGACTTGGTCTAGGTTTGATAACCTTCAAGGTCATCATAACGCTCTCTTGTCTGATCATGAGAAACTTTCTTATGAATTTCTTCAAGAAAAGCAAGATCACGAGAAGCTTTCTCTTGAATCTCTTCAAAGAAAGGAAGATCTTGAGAAGCTAAGAGTGTGTTATGAAGATCTTCAGAAGGAGCGCGATTCATTACTAGTTCAACAAATCAGCGCTTCTCAGGAAGAATTTGTTCCCCCATGCTTAAAGTGCATTGAACGTGAATCTGCTAATTCTTCACCTGAATGTTCAAATGCTTCAACTGTTACAAATTCTTCATCTGCCTCTACCATCACTAATTCCTCATCTGAGGACATTGCTAGCATCACTCACAATGCAGGGCTGAAGGAACTGTACATGACAGGCATGTACAAAAGCCTCAAAGGGCATCAGACACTTTGTGATGTGCTCAAAAAGCAGATCCTCAACGAAACCCTAGGAAAGAGGGTATTGCCTTTGAGAGGAAACTCAATCTTGATGGAACATATTGGAAGCTTTGAGCGGTACCCCAAAACCTCATGGGTTCTGCAAGGGACCTCCAGTTGATCCATCTAACTTATCGGCTTTACATGTGAATCTCCTCATTCTTACGATGAGTCATTTGACTCAACTATAAACTGTTCAAAAATCAGAATGGTGAAGTATTTGCTAGATATGTTGGCACTAAGCTGCGAGAGCGGTTCCCCTATGAAGAAAATCTGGGTTCCCAAAAGTTGTGTTGAAAGTCTTGGTGAATGTCCTCATGACACCACCGTGAAGAACAGAACCCCAGATCAAATTCTTCATATGGACCAAATTCTTCATATGGATCCAAATCCTCATATGGACCAAATTCTTCACATGGATCAAAGTCCTCATATGATTATCATCGTGCTAACAACTCGTCATGAGGTAGAGCTAAGGGCTATGAATATGTGCATTATTCTTCAAACCATTATGTTCATAAGTCCTCGAAGAATTACTCGCTTATTCATATGCTTACCTAACCCCTCTTATGTGAAAGCGAAATGGCTTGGCATCTTTGCCACCTTTCTCATATGGTGCTCGCATGAGAATGATGAACTCTTTGCCACCCCTCCGGATGTGGGTGGTGAAGAAAAGAACTAATCTCTTCTGCAGGGTCAGGTCTCGGGCGTGCTCTAACGTCTGAAGAATTTCTTTGGGGACTGTGAAATTGCTGAAAGGGCCTTGAGCAAATCATGATGAAATGAACTTTCATTTCACACGTCCTCATCTTGCTATATCTTTATTGCTTGATGAAATTCATCGATGAACTTGATATCATATTCTTCCTTGATGAAGCATATGAGATTGTAAGTTACACTAATTCATCTGCGGGATGATCAACCCAAAACCACTGAATGGGTCCTCGATAGTGGATGTACAAATCACATATTTGGTGACAAGAATCTATTGATGGATGCTCCTTATCACCGTCACCTCTGAAGCATATCATCTTTCTTGACAAAGGCAAAAGTCGGTATTGGGTCTTGGTAAGGTTGCTATCTCTAAGGATAAGCATGTGGACAAAGTCATGCTTGTTGAGTCCTTAGGATACAATCTCATGTCAGTCTCAATGCTTTGTGATCTTGATATGGTTGTTGTCTTTGGCAAATATCATTGTGTTGTGATTATGGAAGCTGACAATTCCAAAGTCTTCGAAGGCTTTAGGAGAGGAGATCTGTATATTGTTGATTTCTCTATAGGACCACAACCAGCCGTGTGTCTACTTGCAAAAGCTTCAGAAGGCTGGCTATGGCATCGACGACTTGGTCATGCAGGCATGAGGAATTTGAACACGCTTGCGAAGAAGAAGCATGTCATTGGCATTGAGAATGTCAAATTCCTCAAGGATCACTTATGCGGAGCATGTGAAGCTGGAAAAATGACCAAGGCCAAGCATCCAGCGAAGACTATCATGACCACTACCTGTCCATTTGAATT
Source organism: Aegilops speltoides (assembly GCA_021437245.1). Lineage (NCBI taxonomy): Eukaryota > Viridiplantae > Streptophyta > Magnoliopsida > Poales > Poaceae > Aegilops > Aegilops speltoides. The sequence continues at coordinate 393,766,060 of CM038143.1, forward strand.
GCTTCACATGGACCTCTTCGGACCTAATCATTATTCAGCAGTCACTAATGATGCATCTCTATATGGTTTTGTCATTGTTGATGACTATTCTCGATATACATGGGTACACATTGCTACTTACAAACATGAAGTGCAGGAAGTCTTCAAACAATTTTCCTCGAGGGCTTAAACCAACTTTGGTGTGAAGATCAAGCATATCGAAGTGACAATGGGCCGAGTTCAAGAATTCGGTCTTGATGCATATCTTGATGAACTTGGTATTACTCATGAGTTATCTGCTCCCTATACTCCTCGTGAGAATGGCGTCATGGGCGCAAAAACAGAACTCTTGTTGAGATGGCTCGCACTATGCTTGATGAATACAAAAGCGCCTCGGCGTTTTTGGATTGATGCAATTGATACTACTTGCCACATCATCAGCAGAGTATATCTTCACAAATTCTTCAAGAAGACTTCCTATGAACTCCTCAACGACAAGAAACCCAATGTGAGTTATTTCAAAGTCTTGATTGCTAAATGTTGAATTAGAGATCCTCACCACAACTCTAAATTTGCTGAAAGCACATGAAGGTTTTATGCTTGGTTACGGAAAGGACTCGCACACCTCTGAGTCTTCAACATTGTTCTTCACAAGATTGTTGACCTTTGTAGATGTGTGGTTTGATGAAACTAATGGCTGCAAAGAGAGCACCTACCTTACGTGTTAGATGAACCAGCACACGAAGATGCTATCAAGCTCAAGGCAAGCGAGGATGTCATTCCATTGAAGAATCGATGAAGAATTCATTCCTGTTCTGAAGAGCGTCGAGTGATGCACGAAGAACATGATGAAGAAAATGGTCTTTGAAGAAAATGCTGATCAAAATCCTCGGCAACAACCAACTCATCCACGCATTCCAAAAGAAGTGCAAGTGGAGAAGATCATCGATGACATTAGCGCACCAGGTCCTCTCACACGCTCAAAAGCATCACATTTATCTAACTTTTGTGGGCACTATGCTTTTGTCTCTATCACAGAGCCCACTAAGGTAGATGAAGCATTTACGGGCGGAGTGGATTCAGGCTATGCAAGAAGAATTACATCGATTCGAGCTGAACAATGTCAGGAATTGGTCGATCGCCCGGATCCTCGCAAGCATAATATCATTGGCACAAAGTGGATCTACCGCAACAAGCAAGATGAAAATGGCCTTGTGGTGAGGAATAAGGCACGACTAGTAGCTCAAGGCTACACACAGGTTGAAGGAATTGATTTCGATGAAACTTTTGCACATGTTGCTAGACTTGAGGCTATTCGCATATTACTTGCTTACGCTAACCATCATGACATCATCTTATATCAAATGGATGTGAAAAGTGCATTCCTCAATGGTAAGCTTGAGGAAGAAGTATATGTTGCTCAACCCCCAGGTTTTGAAGATCCCAAGAATCCTGACAAAGTCTTCAGACTCAATAAGGCTCTCTGTGGCCTCAAGCAAGCCCCTCGGGCGTGGTATGATACATTGAAGGAATTCTTCGTGAAGAATGGCTTCACACCCGGTTCACTCGACCCTACTCTTTTTACTAAATCATATGATGGTGAACTGTTTGTGTGCCAAATATATGTTGATGATATTATCTTTGGCTGTACTGACCAACGTTATAGTGATGAATTTGCCTATATGATGAGTGAAGAATATCAAATGTCTATGATGGGAGAGTTGAAATTCTTCTTAGGTCTTCAAATTAAATCGCAGCGCAATGGCATATTCATATCTCGGAGAAATACCTCAAAGATGTCTTGAGGAAATTCAGCATGCAAGATTGCAAAGGCGTCAAAATTCCTATGCCCACAAATGGCCATCTATGCATTGATGAAAATGGTATTGACTTGATCACAAGGTATACCGCTCCATGATTGGTTCCTTATTATAATTATGTGCATCTAGGCGGATATAATGCTTAGTGTTTGCATGTGTGCCCGATTTCAAGCTGCAGAAGGAATCACACCATAAGGCTATGAAACATATTCTTGATATCTAGATCACACACCAACACTAGGATTATGGTACCCCAAGGGCTCTGCTTTTGATCTCATTGGATATTCGACTCGACTATCTTTGGTGATCGTGTGGACCGCAAGTCAACATCTAGCACTTGTCATTTCCTCGGACGGTCTTTGGTCGGTTGGTCCTCGAAGAAAGCAGAATCTGCGTATCACATCTCTGCTGAAGCTGAATACATTGATCTTTGGCTCATCTTGTGCTCAAGCTGCTTTGGATGAAGCAAACCCTCAAGGACTATGGCGTCAACGTGAAGAATGTGCCTCTCCTCTGCGACAATGAGAGTGCCATCAAGATTGCTCACAACCCAGTTCAGCACTCGAAGACAAAGCACATCCAGATTCGTCATCATTTTCTTCGTGATCATGTGTTGAAGGGCGACATCTCCATCGAGCATGTGAAGACTGAAGAATAGGTAGCTGATATCTTCACTAAGCCCTTGGACGAGAAGAGATTTAGCAAGTTGCGGTGTGAGCTAAATATCTTAGAATCTTCGAATGTTCTTTGAAAAGGACACACATCCTAACCCTTATGCAAAATTGATGACTTAGATGTGCAACACATGAAGAAAGCGTTTTCTTCAATCAATGAAGAATAACACTCTAAGTGTGATGAAATTAATGAAGAATTTGATTCTCAGAACCCTCGACAATTATGCGGCGTGTGCGAAATCATCATTCTTATCTGATGGGTCACGCCACCACAAAAGTTGAAAATCTTCTATTTGAGTTTTCCTCATTTTGAAAGTCTTCAGTTTTCAAATTCTTCAACTTTGCAAAATCTTCACTGCTTTCGTTGTTTTTCTTCATTGGCTATATATATATATGAGTTTATGTCCTCTACAACATTCACTTATTGCTATTTCTTCAAGTTGTGATTTACGCTAAGTGAATGTGATCGGACCCTTCCCCTCTATGCTACACTCAACCCAATCTATTCACAAATTCTTCATATGCGTTTCGATTGAAACTCGTTCAAAGTCTTCTTTGTGTCCTTGTCATTTGAAGAAATTGCGAGCGAAACTTTAAAACAAATCTTATCCAGATTTTCGGTTTTACCGCTCAAACCGTTCCGCATCCCACGATGCATTATTTTATTCACCCACGATCTTACGATCTCATCGCGCGATGCGTGGGTGACACATGTCGCGTGAAGAAGAAAGGGCAGGGGCATGTTCGACCCAAAATCTTGAGGAACAGTTTTTACCGTGGCTATAAATACCCTCTCCCCTTCCTTACTTCATTTACTCCGCTCGGTCGCTGTCTCTCGCTCGAGCTCTCCTCAATCCCTAGCGCCGCTGCTACTCCATCGCCGCCGGTGAGGAAGAGCTTCACTGCCTCGACCTCGTCGCCGTCGTACTCGCATGGCCATGGAAATCTTCACTCCGCCGCCGCCGTAGCCGTCTCCCTCTGCCAAGTTAGGGCGTGGGAGATCTAACTTGACGAACTTCATCGTTGTTCATCTCTGTTCGTCGTGTTCTTCAGTTCGGGTAATTAAAAGTCACTTTTATTACTCGCTTTGATTCTCAAACTTTTCTGAAAATCTTCAAATGTGTTTTATTCTTCAAATCTTCACATATGAACACCTCACACACTATATGCTCTTGATCCATCTCTCTAAGCACTCATTTCTTCAAGATTCCTCAATTGTGCGGATTTTCGATCTGTACAACTCTGGAACCTAAGACAAGAACGCTTAGTGAAATTCCTCAAGGCTCAACTGGTCAAATTCCTCAAAACTTGTCTTTTCGAAAAATCTTCTGATAGCGCATATGACCTCTCCAAATTCCTCGCACCTACACTCTGTTCACAGTACTCATGTCATTCTGAATCACTAGGTTCTCATCAACTTAACTCATTTGCAGCGTTCCTCGAAGAAAAACTGCATACTTCTTCAGAGTGTTCAATTGTTCAAATTCCTCATCTGAAGAAAATGGCTGAAGGAAAGAGACCGCAGAAAGGAGGAAAGAAACCGGAGGTCATGGCGCTTCGAGATCCACGATGAAATATACAAGGATTATTGCACACCTGATGAAGCCAAGTTTGGCAAAGAAAACAAGAATCAGCGCAAAGTGCGCATTCAGAGGATTGAACGAAGATGGGCACGAGAATGGAGGGAATATCGATATGTTACTCCAAAGTACATGAAGAAATTCGCCTTAAATCCTCCATGCCCAAGAGCTCCATTGGCTTTGGCCAAGTCGTGATCCCACTAGCATCAAAAGTGGTGAAGACTTTCCTGAAGAATGGGCTAGGCGCCAAGCAAAATTGGCAAGACAAGCCAAGGAGGCAGTGAGGAAATTTAATGAGGATTCTGCTGCTGCTGCTGCCGCTAAGACCTCGGTCAAGCCGAGGAAATCAATGCCGAAGAAGCCTGCTCGCAAGCCAAGTGCTTCACCATCAGCGCCCTCACGGCCAAGTTCCTCAGCCGCGCCCTCACGGCAAATTCCTCAGACTACTGCTGCTCCACCAAAGTCCTCAGCAGCTCCCTCCAAGTCCTCAACTCCTGTGCATCTAGCTACATGTCAAAGGACTCAGGGTTTCTCAATTGCTTCTGGTGTCTCAGCGAGTTCCTCAGCTGCACCAATGTCCTCATCAGGCCCCACTCTGCTGAAGACAAAAGCAACAGCTGGACGCGGTCCTCGGCCAAGTCCAAGAAAGAAACAGGTTGCTTTCAAGTGCCCTCGATGATGAGGCTTCTGATGAAGAACTTGCAGAAATCATCAGAGACAGACAAGCAAAGACCGCCAGAGCCAAAGGAACACCTGTGCCCCTGCTTCTGGATCCGAAGAAGATCCTCGACTATATTGACTTATGGCATAAGGATCCAAACACTCCAATGCTTGATCTGCCTCTAACTCCTGGTCAAAGTCATATGCTGACCCATTTCATCTCTCAAGAGAAATGGAAGTTTGAAAAGGCTCATGAGATAAAGAGAGCACAAGCTAGAAAGGAGAAGCTTCTGAAGAAAAACATTGTCAGACTGACACCTGAAGAACTTCTCAAGGCTCAATCTGAGATCCAAGCCCTCAGCAAAGATTTCGATGCATACAATGCTGATTGGCAAGGAGCCAAAGTGAGATTAAATCAATTTGACGAAGAAAATGACAAGCTATTGCAGCCCCATCGCAACAAGAAAATCCTCAGCAGCTGAGACTCTGCTCGGCTCTTTGAGGAACATGCCAACCTTCTGATGACTTTCAGCCCTCTTGATGAGAATACAAGTTCTAGGGATGATGACTCCATCGATCATTGAAGAAATTCCTGGGGCATCCACTAGTGGTGCGCTGAAGAAGCTGAAGAGATCAGGCAATCTGCACCATTGCGCTGAAGAAAATGAACCACGATCCTCGGCTCCTCCGCGCCAACACCAACTCCAATTCTTCCATACGCTTATGAAGTGAAGAAGACCAAGGCTGCAGAGCGAGCTGCGATGAAGAAAAGGAAGACATCGGGTGTGTCAAATTCTTGACGCCGAAGAAAATGAAGCCAATGACCAGCTCGCTTGAAAATCCTATTGATGCCATTCCGCTTTCCTCCATGTCGTCTAAGGAAATTGTTCCTTATGGAGAAGACCACAAGATCCCAAGCGGATCTGATGAAGAAAATCATTATGTTGCTACCTCAGAGCAGTTTGATGAAGAAATTGAAGTGGAAACATTCCCTTCAACGCCAGTCGTTTCCTCACCTATGCCTCAGTTCACAGCTGAAGAGGCTGGTGTTGAGGAAATTGAAAAAGAAGATGAAGATGTGGATATTGGATGCACTACACCAGTGATGAACAATGACTTTTGGGAAAATCAGCATCCCAATACTCCTCTCTTCACTCCTATTCAACAAATTCCTCAGTCCCCGGCTACAACTGTTCAAATGGGCTCTGAAGAAACTCATCCCACATCGTCTATTCATGAAGAAATTCCAGCCGCTAGTCTTTGAAGAACTCTTGCCTTGATCCCCAAACTGCACAAGAAGAGGAACCAAAAATTCCTCACTGAAGCACTGAGATCGTCATTCACGAGGTTGTCTGCAAATCAACGACACTCCTCTGCCCAAACCGAAGAATCCGTTCTCTAGCAAGCAAAAATTCAAGGTGAAGACTTCTTTTACGAGCATGTGTTCTTCATGATTACAATCCATATGACTCTGCTCGCATAAGGAAGAGGCGTTTACGGACTGCTACTCAAGCCAACTTCTATTCCTCGGTGCTCTTTGACAAGGACAAAATCTTGATCATGAACATATCCCTCACGTGGATATGGAATCTCTGCCGTGCTTGAGCCGGTCCTCGAGTTATTCACGATGCGGGACTCTTGAACTTCTGCGATATACGTGATTGGAATGAAGAACTCATTCTTTAGTTCTATGCCACTTTGCATATCACGGAGATCTTTGAAGATGTCAATTCATGGGTGCTGGATTGGATGACCGAAAACACTCACTATAAGGCACCAAGAATCTGAATTGCTTCGTGTCGTTCCTCTTGATCCTCCCCATGCCAGTGCACGTTGCATCTACAATGACCGCGAACTGACAGATCATTATATGCAAGTGCTCATGAAGCCTTTGAAGCCAGGGCAGGCCCCTCGAACCAAATTCCTCGTCAAGGAATTGCTATATGTGCCTCGGACTGTCTATCGCATCCTGACGAAGACAATGAGTCCTATCAAAGGCCACAACTCCAATGATGAAGATGTCGTTGGCATCATGAAGAACATGCTTTTCAACATCATTCATGGCGCTCCCGTCAACTTCCATGATTTCTTCATGAGGACTCTGGCTAATGTTGCTATGTCACCTTTTGAGCTGAAGCCCTATGCACCTTGGATTATGAAATTCATAAGGGCAAGATCTTCACTGAATTACAAGACTGACACTCTGAACCATGGTAGCTACTTGCCGCCCATTGAAGTCCTCAAGCAACCAGTTTCATCATCTGATGATAAGGGCAAGGCAGCTGCTGTGATCGATGAAGGCACTCATCCATTGGATGGTCAATTCCGTCTAGCTACATCTTACTCCACCAATGACGATTCTGCAACACATGACACTGCCGCAAATACATCAGCCAAGCAAAAGCCTCAAGCAACAAAGCACCGGGATGATGGTGGCCGTGAGTTACTCCTCGTCTTCATCGGAAGGTTGATCGCAATCACAAATGGGTGAAGCGTCGGTTTGCTGCAATTCTTCACAACATGACCTCAACCCATAATGCGGTGAAGAAAATTAGTATCACCTTCATGAAACCCTCAACCGCTTTGGGCTGTTCTCACTCATGTATATTCAGCGGAAGAATCGAAGACTATGGGTCTCCGAGGAAGCATTTGGTAGTGCACCACCTCGAAGAAATTCAAGAGAGTCAAAGTTCCTGATCTGGTGGCCAGTTCTTATTCTTCATCGCATGAAACTGATGAGCATGAAGATTTGGACGACACTGCGGCAGGCCCTACTTCAACGAACAACCCCGACAACACTGGCGCTCCTCCATCGACTTGAAACTCTTCAGGGGCGTTAGTCCTCAGTTTCGATCCTTTTGGTCATTTGATGACAAAGGGGGAGAAATCTGAGTTAGTCTTCAAGCGGGTTTATATTATGGGCGTTTTGTTAAGTTACAACTCTCGTTCTTCCGAAACTTTTTATTGGATCGAGTTGTAATCTTGAATCCGATGGTGCCCTGATACTTTTGAACGGTGCATTGTGCTCTGACTTTGATGCCTTGTGCTCGATACTTTTGATGTGTTATTCGCATGCTTATTCCTCGTTAATATTATTGCACGCATTTGAATCTCATCGAGCACCATATTTCATCATGCATTTCAAATTCTTCATATTATATATCAAATCGTGTATGAATTACAAGATATAGGGGAGATCTCCATGATTCAATTCTTCAAATGTGCATTGCCTCAAAAGCAAATTCCTCACTATGCACATATTAGGGGAGTTCTTCTATATCTTGCAATCAAATTCCTCAATATCAGTATTTACACTTCATATGTTAATCCCCGTTGAAAACTTAACCTATGTTGTCATCAATCACCAAAAAGGGGGACATTGTAAGTGCATCTAGTGCCCCTTAGTGATTTGGGTGTATTGAAGACTTATAGGTTAAGTGACTGATGCGTTTGTGAGTGTACACAAGTCTATAAGTCTATGAGGAGTTTGATATTTACAGAGAAAGTCGACCCTAAAAATGAAGTTCTTGATGAAGACTTTGATATTCTGAAGACTTTCTGAAGACTTTGAAAGTGAAGAAATTGGTGTGACCTTGAAGACTTGGTATTCATTCAAGGAATATGAAGCGTGAAGACTTTTGTTTTCGTAGTTCCATTTTCTCTTTCTTGAGTCATAGGAAACACCGTCTTTGTTAAAGGGGTCGAGGAAATACTAAGGAAAAATTTCCATGTGATTCTCAACTCAAAATCCTACACCTACCAATCCCTTTGGTGAAGCCATTGGAAATCTCATACTGATTCAGTCAATTTCTTGATGTGAGAGAGCGTAGTTCTTACAGTCCTTGAGGACTTTGCTCGCCCGAGGAGTTAGGAATTCGCCGGTCTTGAATTGCCTACCTGATGAGGAATTTGAGAGTCAAATTTCCGATTGTTCTGTCTTCTTGGCGTCGGCTGTCCAAAATATCTTATCCACCTAACGGTCATATCATTGAAGGGCATTTATGTCTTATCATGTCGGGCTGCTCCCTAGGCTATAAATAGCCGCCCCTACAACCACTAGCTGGTTGGCTGCTCCGAGAGAACTTGACACTTGTCATCCGAGAGCAACCCATCCTCCGAGGACTTTGGCGAAAATCATCAAGTGAGGGAAATCCCAAAACCAAACCCCAGAAACCCAAAGTGATTGAGCATCATGAAGAAATTGATCTGCGTGGATCCGGCGCTTGTTACCTTTGAAGATCGTGCTTCTTCAGACGGTTAGGCGTCAAAGTCTAGAGCATCAAGAGGAATTGTGGATCGCCGAGTGACCAAGTCTGTGAAGGTTTGGAAGTCACTGAAGACTTAGCACAAGTGATTGGGCGAGGCCTGCATGGTCTTAGTTCAAGGAGAATACGGTGAGGACTGGGTGTCTGAGTTGCGGCTCGAGGCGGGTGTCCGGGACTGCGTGTCCTCGAGTTTAAATACTCAGCCGCTCCAACCAGACGTACAACTGAGATAGCAGTTGGAACTGGTTTACCAAATCATTGTCTTCACCAACTAACTGGTTCTATTTCCTCAACTCTTTCATTTCCTCATTACTGTGTTGTATGTTGTTCATATCGTGCTTGAAGACTTTGGTGAAGACTTTCACAAATTCCTCGGTTCAATTTCTTGATCGTCAAATCTTCATCTTGTTATCATGTGTTTACGCTTTACGTACTCTGTGCTAGTCTTCATTTCATCATGATGACTATGTTTGTATCCTATTATGTTTACTTACGAGTACTTATTCATTGCAAGTAGTTCTTCGCTAAGGAATTTCCTCACCAGCAAATTCCTCAGTGAAGAATTCATAAAAATCGCCTATTCACCCCCCCTCTAGTCGATATAACGCACTTTCAGGTTGGTGATAATAAACTGTGTGTGATCTACTTGTTTTTTCGTCTTGATTTGAATTACATAATGGGGTCATAGCTGCAAAGGATGGTGTTTGGATTGCTAGAACTTTTATCTACAGTGAACATGCAACTATAGGTGTGTCGTCAAAAAAATTGGAATTATTCAGGGTTCGTTTGGACATTTTTATACATTAACTTGGTTTTCTAGGCATTTCAGGCGCACAATTCAAAATTAAACTACATGCACATGCTCCGGTGCACGAAAATGGGTTGTAAAATGATATATGTGTCCATGGGTTTATGCTTATGTCCCACTCAAGAAATGGGGATGAATTTCAAACACCACGGCATCGTGGTTCTCCAGCAAACATTGAGGTGCTTGCTTTTGTAATTCTAGTAAATACAAAACTCGTCTGAAATTCATGAACCTTGGCATGCTATCATGGAACGGCATCAACATGCTGGGGTAAAAAAATATTGTCCCATTTGGGGAAGGTTATGGTATAAGCTTCTCGCAAAACAGAGCTTCTCTCACAACAAGCCTGATGGTTTTGATAGGGAACGTGCCACCTTGGGGGACGAAACGACATCTGTTGCCTCTTCTTACTTTCAAAATTGTTCTTGTGTCAACATAGAACAACTGGAGTGTTGTGCAATTTTTGGGATTTTTCGGGGTTCGCTTGGAAATTTTTATACATTAACTGAGTTTTCTGTGCATTCATGTGCATAATTCAGATTTGAACTACATGCACATGCTCCAGTGCATATAAACAAGTTGAAAAATCAAATGTGTGTCCTTGGTTGCAACCTTAGGTCTCATGCAAGAAATGGGAATGAATGTCAAACACCTTTGCCACCGTCGCTCGGCCGCTAACATTGAGATACATGGTTTTAAAATTCTAGTAAATCAAAAACTCATTTGAAATTCATGAAACTTGGCATGCTATCATGGAACGGCATCAACATGCAGTGGTAAAAATATTGTCCCATTTGGCGCAGGTTGGGGTATAAGCTTCTCACAAACTAGAGCTTCTCGTAACAAGCCTTATGGTTATGGTAGGGAACGTTTCACCTTTCTGGACGAAGCGATATCCATTGCCTCTTGTTGATTTCAATTTTTTCTATAGCGTCAACATAGAACAACAGGAGTGTTGTGTTAAATTTTGAAATTTTTGGGGGTTTGTTTGGACATTTTTATACATTAATTGGCTTTTCAATGCATTTATGTGCATAATTCAAATTTGAACTACAGGCACATGCTCTAATGCATATAAATTGGTTGAAAATTCAAATATGTGTCCTTGGTTACATGCTTAGGTGCTATGCAAGAAATGAGAATGAATGTCAAACACCCTGCTGATGTCTGCTAGAACTACGTCGGTATTTCCCCAAAGAGGAAGGGATGATGCAGTATAGCAACGGCAGGTATTTCCCTCAGCGGTGAGACAAAGGTTATCAAACCATTAGGAGAACCTCCTCACACCACGTAAACAGCACCTGCACACAAATAACAAATACTCGCAACCCGACGTGTTAAAGGGGTTGTCAATCCCTTTCGGGTACGGCGCCTCAAGTAGGCTAATAACGTGAGGTAAAAAGTGGTAGATAGGATAAATAGCTCGCGAAAAAAATAAATTGCAGCATGGTATTTTTGTTTTTTTGGTTTAATAGATCTGAAAATAAGTGCAACATAAAATAGATCGCAAAGGCAAATATGATGAAAAGAGACCCGGGGGCCGTAGGTTGCACTAGTGGCTTCTCTCGAGAAAAAATAGATAACGATGGGAAAACAATTACTGTTGGGCAATTGATAGAACTTAAAATAATCATGACGATATCCACGCAGTGATCATTATATAGGCATCACATCCAAGATTAGTAGACCGACTCCTGCTTGCATCTACTACTATTACTCCACACATTGACCACTATCCAGCATGCATCTAGTGTATTAAGTTCATGAGAAAATGGAGTAATGCAATAATAACAATGACATGATGTAGATGAGATCTATTTATCTATTGCGGCAGATATAGTTATCATCTTGTTGTCCTTAGTAGCAATGAAACATACGTGTCGGTTCCCCTCTATCAATGGGATCAAACACCGTACGATCGAACCCACTACGAAGCACCTCTTCCCATTGCAAGATAAATAGATCAAGTTGGCCAAACAAAACCCAAATATCGTAGAAGAAATACAAGGCTATAAGCAATCATGCATATAAGAGATCAAAGAAGACTCAAATAACTTTCATGGATAGAAACATAGATCTAATCATAAACTCAAAGTTCATCGGATCCCAACAAACACACCACCAAAAGACTTACATCATATGGATCTCCAAGAGACCATTGTATTGATAATCAAGAGAGAGAGAGACCCATCTAGCTACTAACTACGGACCCGTAGGTCTACAAAGAACTACTCACGCATCATAGGAGAGGAACCAATGGAAGTGGTGAACCCCTCCATGACGGTGTCTAGATTGGATCTGGTGGTTCTGGACTCTGCGGCGGCTGGATCAATATTTTGTCGACTCTCCTAGGGTTTCTGGAATATTGTGGTATTTATGGAGCAAAGAGGCGGTTCGAGGGGCACCCGAGGTGGGCACAACCCACCAGGGCGCGCATGGGCCTCCTCAGGTGCTTCCTTGGCCCATTGGCTTTCTTCTGGCCCAAAAAAATTCCTCCAGGAGTTGCGTTGCATTTGGTAATGTTGGATATTGATTTCCTGCGATGTAAAAAACATGCAGAAAACAACAACTGACACTGGGCACTATGTCAATAGGTTAGTACCAAAAAATGATATGAAATGAGTATAAAATGATTGTAAAACATCCAAGAATGATAATATAACAGCATGGAACAATAAAAAATTATAGATACGTTGGAGACGTATCAGCATCCCCAAGCTTAATTCTTGCTCGTCCTCGAGTAGGTAAATGATAAAAACAGATTTTTTTGATGTGGAATGCTGCCTGACATGTTCATCACATTCTTTTCTTTTTAGCATGGACATATGGACTTTTATATGATTCAAAGCAATAGTCTAGTTTTAACATGAAGACTTTAATACTCAAGCATACCAACAAGCAACCATGTCTTTCAAAATATCAACACTAAAGCAAGTTATCCCTAGCCCATCATGCTCAATCATTGATCCATTCATGAAACACACTCGAATATTAGCTACACCTAATGCTCAAATACGATCATAGTGCCCCTTAGTTGGTGCTTTATAAGAGAAGATGGAGACTCAAGTTCAAAATAAAAATTGCATAAGTAAAATAAAGACCCTTCACAGAGGGAAGTAGGGATTTGTAGAGGTGTCAGAGCTCAAAGCTTAAATTGAGAGATAAAATTATTTTTGAGAGGCATACTTTTTCTACCAACGAAAATGAATTAGAGCATCCCAACACTTTCCGTGCTAGATACAACATAGGCGGTTCCCAAACAGAAAAAAAAGTTTAATCCTTTTTCCACCATAACTTTCACTTTCCATGGCTAGCTGTATCCACGGGTGCCCTCCATACCAAAACTTTCCAAGGAATTTATTATTTGACAACATAAAGTAAATTCATTTTTCATTTCGAGACCGGGCATCCCTAATACCTTTGCCATACTCTTGTACAATGACAAGTGAATAAACACTCATTGTGAGAATAACACATCTAGCATGGAAAATATTGGCTACCCTTTACCGCCTCGCGAGTAGTAGAGCACACAAAAGAGAAATTTATTTTGGATATTAGAGATGGCACATGCAAATTTGCTTAGAACGACATGGAAATACCGCACATAGGTAGGTATAGTGGACTCATATGGTAAAATTGGTTTAAAGGGTTTTGGATGCACAAGTAGTGATCATACTTAGTGCAAAATGAAGGCTAGCAAAAAGATTGAGAAGCGACCAACCAAAAAGCAAAAAAATCTTGTACCCAAGCATTAAGCATAAGTAACACCGAATAATGCACCATAAGAAGGATATAAATTTCATTGCATAACTATTGACTTTCATGCTAGCATAGGGAATCACAAACCTTAACATCAATATTCTTACTAAATCACAATTACTCATCAACATGACTCACATATCATCATATCTCAAAACCATTACTAAGAATCAAGTTTATTTTTTCCAATGATCTTCATGAAAGTTTTTATTATATTCTCCTTGGATATCTATCACTTTGGTACTATTTTCATATGTTGCTTTTGATAAGAGCAAACAAATATAGGTGAAGATCATGAGCATAATTTTTTTTTCTTTCTCTCAAAATAATCTAAGTGAAGCAAGAGAGAATTTCTTAAAATTTTACTAACTCCAAAATAAATCTAAGTGAAGCATGAGAGCATTTCTTCAAAATTAACAAAGCACACCATGCTCAAAAAGATATAAGTGAAGTACTAGATTAAGTCCATGGCTGTAAAAATTTAAGTGAAGCATAGGAGCAAGCATAGCATAATTTTTGGCTTTCTAAAAAGGATGTGTCTAGCATGGATTCAACACTTAAAACACAAAGCAAAACAAGCAAAGACTCATATCATACAAGACGCTCCAAGCAAAACTCATAGCATGTGATGAATAAAAATATAGTTTCAACTAAAATACCGATGGTCGTTAGAAGAAAGCGGGGATGCCACTCGGGGGCATCCCCAAGCTTAGTTGCTTGCTACTTCTTTGAATATTATCTTGCGGTGCCTCGGGCATCCCCAAGCTTAGCCTTTTGCTCATCTTTATTCCTTCATCCATCGTAAGATAACCCAAAACTTGAAAACTTCGATCACACAAAACTCAAACAAAACCTTTGTGAGATCTGTTAGTATTAGAAACCAAACCACTACTATAAGTGTAACATCCCAATTTTTCAATTTGGAATGTTATACATTAGATCATCATTGCATATCATATTTTATTGCATTTTGGCTTGATCCTAGAAAATCTACGCAACTCAAGGACCCACGGAGAGAGTTGGGGATTTCGTTTTTTTTTACTGTGAACTGTGGGGTAAGACCCCCACAACATATCAAAACTTTATTAAATCCAGACAACAGTTACAACAACATGATTACAAGAGGTAACCGAAAAGAAGGAGAAAAACAAAAAAGCAAAAAAGCAAAATTAAGGGGGCAAGAAGGAAATCCACTTGAGTAGCTCATCCTTGTATCCAGACTTGATCCTATGCTGCATCAGAGTTATGTCATGCCTGAAAGCTCCTTTCCATTTGTTAAAACTGACCCTTTCACCTCTGAACACTTTGCATTTCTGATGATCCAAATATTCCAGCAGGCAATAAATACTACTTCAGTGAAAAAGGGCTTATCAAAACTTCTCCTTGCCTGGATGACTAGGTCAGACATTGAGGTTCCAGACGACCAATCAATCTGCAAGTAATTCCACACTCTGACACTGAAATTGCAATTGAAGAAGAGATGGTCTCTGGTTTCTCTCACTTGCAGGGGGCATAGCCTACAAGAAACACCATCAACCATGTGCCAGTGTCTTCTATCAACCATATCCTTAGACTATTTCGTTATTTTCATATTTGAGTTTTTCTCAAATGTAGAAAAAAAAGATCATTTGATTTTAATTATTTTATCTTCGACTATTTAAATTATAAAAATACGAGAGAGTGAATAAAATAACTTTCCCAAAATAAATAAACATTGGAGATTTAATAATAAAATCAAATAAGGTTTTATTTCGGAGTTTTATCACGATTTTATTTGAATTAGGAAAAATACGCATTTTTCAAAATTGCATCTTAGGCCCAAATAAATGTTCATTTTGTCCGGCTTATTTTTAGAGGACGAGGAAATATTATTTCAGGATTTTTGGAGTCTGTTTAGTATTTCTTTTCTTTATTTTTCTCGGTAGAATATTAAAAAAAAGTCAACCGACTTGGGCCGCCCAGCCTTTATAAGCCACCCAAGCCGCCTAGCCCACCCCAGCCCGCACCGCCACTGAAACCCTAACCCTAGCCGTGCCTCGATTCGTGCACCATCGCCGCCGCCGATTGCCGCCGTCGCCGCCCTCGCCCGCCGCCTCATGGTCGGCCGCCGCCACGAGCCGCCGCCGCCGCCTGTCTCTCCGGACCTCGCCGGAGGTAGCCGCCCGCCGCCACTGGTTTTCTCTAGAAAATCGTCCGGTTTATTTTAAAAAATCGCGGTTGTTTTTTTAATAGATTAGTTTAGTTTTTTCCCGGTTTAGTTATTTAGTGGACGTTTGTCCGTACGTTCGTTTTAACGAATGGTTTTCGTTGTTTAGCCGTAGACAGCGAACATTCGTTCATTAGCCTGTTCGTTCGTTTTTCTTTTTCTCAGATTTTCTGCGATTATTTTCGATCGCGATATCTGATCCGATTTTCGTTTTAGTATAACTTTTCACTCGTTTATCGGAATCAGGCGATTCAAGTGCCTAGAGTTTCGTCTCAAAACCCTCTTTCCGTTTAACCAACTCAAACAAGTTTTCTATTGTAAAACTTGACTTTGGTCCAGATTAGTAATCGAAGCTTGTTTCTTTCGCTGTTTGAGTTTCGTTGCTTCGTTTGATTTGATTCTTTTTGCAAACCAGAGTTCTTAAGTTGGACTTTCTGGTTAGATCTCTTATTTGAGTTTTACCTGTGCATTAGATGAGTACTTATTGTATGCTTGTTTGTTTGTGATAGAGTACCCGGAGTGCACAACTTGCTACTACGAGTCTGTAGGTTTGGCAAGTAACACTTTGATCATACCTCTTTACTACCCAGTTTTATTGCATTAGATCAATCCTCAAACAATTGCATGGTTAGGATCTGATTAATATGTGGGTTTTGGGAAGTAGATGAGGTAGAACCTATTACCTATTTTATTATCAAAACCTTTGGGAGTTACTTCTACGTTTGCTTATATTGCTATGCTATGCTAGTAGACGTGGATTGGGTGAGTGTATCCATGACAGATGTGAGATTGTTAATTAATGGTTTACATAAGGTGGCAACTTTAATACACACCTGGGTGGATTGAGGCACCTGGGGAACCCAGTGTTGCCTGTATTTTTGGAAATCCCGGGGTACCGTGTGATTCTCCTATGGACTGCCACCCAGGCTCAAAGGGACCATGAGACTATTCATGCTAGAAACTTCCGTGTGCAGCCGCAAACTACTATGGGCTCTAGCATAGTTGATTAAGTCATGTGAACTCTTACAGTGGTAGACTAGCAGATGTAGGGGAAAGTAGGTGTAACTATCTACCCATCATAAGGTGCAAACGCTTCTGAAAGACTATGTCTCAGTCATCCATTTCTCAAACACCATGTAGTGCGAGAAATCCAACGGAGGAGATCGGGACTTGTGGGGAAAAGTGCACAAACCTCTGTAGAGTGTACAAACTAATCATGGTTAGCCATGTCCCCGGTTATGGACGTTTTGAGTATCTAGTAACTGGATTATCATGTGAATCTCATCATGTTACTTAAGTAATTCTGTTTGGGTTTAATGATGATGCTTAATTGGGATTGAGTTGGGTGAACCTTCTCAATGTTTAACAACCACCATGATAGTTAAATAAAATTTATTCATTTGTTGTAGGGAAAAATTGGCTTTATGCAAAACTGTAACCATAGAGCTTTCCACCAGCCATATATGCAAATAGTGATAGCATTATTTCTGTTCATTACTCTCTATGTGTTACATTGCTAGCATATTCCATGTGCTGACCCGTTTTCGGGTTGCAACGTTCATGTTGCAGACTTTTCAGATGATGAGTAAGGTGCCTTAGGTCGTGATCTTATACTCAGTGATGTCGTTGGAGTTGATGGACTCGCTTTATCTTCCAAGCCTTCCGCTGTTATCGTATTTAGATGGCCTTAAGCCATATTTATTGTAATAAGTTATCTTTTGAGACATTCGATGTAATAAGTGTGTGATTGCTACTCTGTTATAAATCCTTCAAATCTTTGTGCGTGTCAACATTACCGATCCTGGGATGACAGCGATGCACGAGATCGATATTTGAGGTGCAGTCGCTATAAGATGGTATCGAGCACCGCCGATCGTGAGAACACGACCACTAAGCTAAAGCCCTAGATCACTACTCTCTTCTCATTTTTGACTCCTCTCCTTTTCTACTCTTTTAGGATGGCCGATGCAAGGAACAAGTTCACGCAACCGGATGAAGATACACCTTTCGGACGTCACTTGAAGGAAGTCACTAGATACATGAACATCGGAGTACCAAGCTTCACCAGGACCTACATCGCCACTCTACCAGAAGAGGAGCGTTGGATGATTCAAGTTCAAGTTCCAGGCAGGACGTTCATGCCCGTCACTGAGCCCATATAGTTTTCCTTTGATGCACCAACCTGGAGTCTAGGATAGAGCATGGCAGCCCACATCACCATGGGACAAATTGGAGAAGTTTACCACAAGGATCTCAAGGATACTATCTACCAGATTTGTGGGCGCCGAGATGAGCAATCGGAGATGATCAGCACTAGGAAAGATAGATCCATTGCAGCATTCATCCAGGAGTTAAACCAGCACATTCGTCACCAGGAGAACCAGATGTGTGCATGCATGATAGATCTGAAGAAGGCTATGACCAAGATCACGGAACTGGAAGAAGAACTCAAGTCTACATGCGATGGATATGAGGAGGAAATGACGACACTCATGGAGAAGAATGATGATCTGAAGAAGAAGCTAAAAGTATTCATGGGATTCCCCGCAACTGGAGGAGAAGACGATGATTGCACTTGCCCGGAAAACTACATCATCATCGATGACACCGACTCGGACCCAGATGATAGCAATGATGACTTTTTTGACGAAGCTGGAGTAGATATCATGGAGTCTTTGACCGATCAATTTTTCTAGTCGACCACCATAACAGTAGTAGTATTCCCCCATGTATATAGTATAGTCTGAGCACTTTTGTAACGATAGTTAGACCGTTGTAAGCCCTTGTTTGAATTGATTGAAGTGATATGATTGTGTTTGTCTCATGTGCATATGGGTAGTGTTTTTCCCTATAGACCTCATTCTATTCTGTACTCTCATCTTTTCTAAACCCTCAGATGCCTCCGAGACGTGAGAATGGATTTACTTTCCCACCGGAGCTCACTCAGTTGATCCAGCAGCAGAATGCATTGATGCAGATACTAGTCCAAAATCAGAATCAGGGGAACAACAACAACAACCCACCACCACCACCACCACCTGTTGATCACTTAGCCCGTTTCTTGAGGCTTAATCCGTCGGTGTTCTCTAATAGCACCGAGCCGATAGTTGCAGATGATTGGCTCCGCAAGATGGGAAGGGAGTTGACCACTACAGGATGCATAGATGCGGAGAAGGTGCGTTTTGCCGCACATCAGCTTGATGGACCCGCAGCATCATGGTGGGAGAATTTCACAGCCACTTACCCCATCAACACTGTCACATGGGACCAGTTTCAGCAGGCTTTCCGTACTGCCCATGTTTCAGTAGGAGCTACGGCCATGAAGAAGCATGAGTTTTGCAACTTGCGCCAAGGAGGATGTACTGTTGGCCAGTATGTGGATGATTTTAGTAAGCTAGCACGTTATGCTCCAGATGACGTTGCTACAGATGCAGCTAAGCAGGAGAAGTTTTTGGAAAGACTGAATGATGAGCTGAGCATGCAGTTGATGGTGGCAACCTTCAACAACTACCATGAGTTGGTAGATAGAGCTCTCATGATTGAAGGGAAGCAGCAGCAGATTGACAACTGCAAGAGGAAGTATGGACAAGGGAAGTACAACTCTGGAGCTCAGCAGAAGCCTCGTTTCACCCTAAACTCGGGAGGACCTTTTCAGCATACCCATGGAGGAGGGAGTTCGCACAACCATAGTGGCCCCAAGAATGGTAATGGGAATGGAGGAAGCAACAGCCAGAACCGTACCAACCCATCAACCCCAGCCAAGAAGGACCTAAGCCACGTCACCTGCTACAAGTTCCAGAAGACTGGACATTATGCCAATGAATCTCCTGAAGCTAAGAATGGAAATGGCAATGGAAGCTCTGGGAAGAAGCCGAACCCTTTCAACAGGGGACAGGTGAACCACGTTAACATGGAGGAGGTTGAAGCTCGGCCGGAGATGCGAATAGGTAAGTTTTTGGTTAAGTCATTTACTGCAATCGTTCTTTTTGATACTGGTGCATCGCATTCATACATATCAAGGGGATTTGTAGATAAGTATAAACTCCCACCAAGGTTCTTAGAACACCTATGTTAGTAAGCTCACCAGGAGCGGAGTATATGGCCAGTCAAGGATGTTTTCAGATGCCATTGACCATAGGTAGGCATGTTTTCCCCTCGGATTTAATCATTTTGGAGTCGCAAGGTTTGGATGTGATTCTGGGTATGGATTGGCTATCGATGTATGGAGGAAACATCGATTGCGCCAGTAAGTCGATTTTGCTTACCACCCCAGAAGGGAGAAGGATTAAGTATGTATCATGGCATGTGCCGAAGAGGACTCAAGTGAATTCTTTATCAGGAGTTGTACAGGAGGAAGTACCAGTGGTGAAGGATTTCCCGGACGTATTTCTAGAAGAGTTGCCAGGCATGCCACCGGACAGAGACATTGAGTTCTTGATTGAGCTTTTGCCAGGCATAGGGCCAATATCTAAGAGACCGTATCGGATGCCCGCAAAGGATTTGGAGGAAATTAAGAAGCAGATTAAGGAGTTACTAGATAAAGGCTATATTTGCCCAAGTTCATCACCTTGGGGATCACCAGTCTTCTAGTGGAGAAGAAGGACGGATCATTGAGGATGGTTGTTGATTATCGAGCATTGATTGAAGTGACAATCAAGAACAAGTACCCACTGCCGATGATCAATGATCTGTTTGACCAGTTGCAAGGACCTAAGGTATTTTCCAAGATCGATCTGCAATCAGGATACCACCAGTTGAAGATTCGAGAGTAGGATATACCTAAGACAGCTTTTACCACCAGGTACGGGTTGTATGAGTATATGATACGTCTCCAACGTATCTATAATTTTTTATTGCTCCATGCTAATTTATCTACTATTTTAGGCAATATTGGGCTTTATTATCCACTTTTATATTATTTTCGGGACTAACCTATTAACCAGAGGCCCAGTCCAGATTTGTTGTTTTATGCCTATTTCAGTGTTTCGAGGAAAAGGAATATCAGACGAAGTCAAAACAGAACGAAATCAACTAGAGAAGTTATTTTTGGAAGGAAAGCAACCAGATAAACTTGGAGTGCACGTCAGGGGAGTCCCGGGATACCCACGAGGGTGGGGGGCACGCCCACCCCCCTGGGTGCGCCCCCTGCCTCGTGAGCACCCCGGAGGTCTACCGACATACCCCTTGCACCCATATATACCTACGTACCCTAAAACTTCCAGAACAGAAGATAGATCGGGAGTTCCGCCGCCGCAAGCCTCTGTAGCCACCAAAAACCAATTGGGACCCTGTTCCGGCACCCTGCCGAAGGGGGATCCCATCACCGGTGGCCATCTTCATCATCCCGGTGCTATCCATGACGAGGAGGGAGTAGTTCACCCTCGGGGCTGAGGGTATGTACCAGTAGCTATGTGTTTCATCTCTCTCTGTCGTGTTCTCTCTTGTGTTCCTCTATGGCACGATCTTGATGTATCCCGAGCTTTGCTATTGTAGTTGGATCTTATGATGTTTCTCCCCCTCTACTCTCTTGTGATGAATTGAGTTTCCCCTTTGAAGTTATCTTATCGGATTGAGTCTTTTATTAGAACACTTGATGTATGTCTTGCCGTGATTATCTGTGGTGACAATGGGATATCATGTGCCACTTGATGTATGTTTCGATGATCAACTTGCGGGTTTCGTGACATTGGGAACCTATGCATAGGGGTTGGCACACGTTCTTGACTCTCTGATAGAAACTTTGGGGCACTCTTTGAAGTACTTTTATGTTGGTTGGATGAATCTGAGATTGTGTGATGCATATTGTATAATCATGCCCACGGATACTTGAGGTGACAATGGAGTATCTAGGTGACATTAGGGTTTTGGTTGATTTGTGTCTTAAGGTGTTATTCTAGTACGAACTCTTTTATAGATTGATCTGAAAGAATAACTTTGAGGTGGTTTCGTACCCTACCATAATCTCTACGTTTGTTCTCTGCTATTAGTGGCTTTGGAGTGACTCTTTGTTGCATGTTGAGGGCTTGTTATATGATCTATCTATGTTATTATTGTTGAGAGAACTTGCACTAGTGAAAGTATGAACCCTAGGCCTTGTTTCCTATCATTGCAATACCGTTTACGCTCACTTTTATCATTACTTACCTTGGTGTTTTTATTATTTCAGATTACAAATACCTTTATCTACTATCTATTTTGCACTTGTATCACCATCTCTTCGCCAAACTAGTGCACCTATACAATTTACCATTGTATTGGGTGTGTTGGGGACAGAAAAGACTCATTGTTATTTGGTTGCAGGGTTGCTTGAGAGAGACCATCTTCATCCTACGCCTCCCACGGATTGATAAACCTTAGGTCATCCACTTGAGGGAAATTTGCTACTGTCCTACAAACCTGTGCACTTGCAGGCCCAACAACGTCTACAAGAAGAATTTTGTGTAGTAGACATCAAGCTCTTTTCTGGCGCCGTTGCCGGGGAGGCTAGGTAAAAGGGAACTCACTAACACCCCGTCAACTAAGCTCTTTTCTGGCACCGTTGCCGGGGAGGTGAGTGCTTGAAGGTATATCTTTAGATCTTGCAATCGAATCTTTTTTATTCTTTTTTTTAGCACTAGTCTAGTTTATAAAATAAAATTACAAAAAATGGAATTAAGGATGCCTCATATGCTTCATCTTTTTAATGTCTTTCGTGAAAATGATGGGAAGGATAATTGTGCTCAAGTACTAGAAGAAGAATTACATAGAATGCTTGGCATAAAATATGTGAATGATGAGCATGATTGCAATGTTGTTAGTATAAATTCCTTGAATATCCATGATGCTAATGATATGCAAAGCCACAAGCTTGGGTAAGCTATGTTTGATGAAGATGATATTTTTTGTCCCCCAAGCTTTGATGAGCAAATTTACTATGATGAAAGCATGCCTCCTATCTATGATGATTATTGTGATGAAACTTACGCTATAATAAGTAGTGATGATTATATTTACAAATCTTGTCATGATTACCCTTTCTCTGAACATTACTCTTTTAATGTGGAAACAATTATTCGTGTTCAAGTCTCTTATGATACTCCCATTATTCCGAATGAGAAGAATTTTGCTTATGTGGAGAGTAGTAAATTTTCTATGCCAGTAGATCATGCAAAGAATGCTTTAGGTGTTGGTTATATTGTTGAATTCATTCATGATGCTACTGAAAATTATTATGAGGGAGGAATATATGCTTGTAGGAATTGCAATAATGTCAAGTTTCCTCTCTATGTGCTTAAAATTTTGAAGTTATGCTTGTTTTGCCTTCCTATGCTAGTTGATTAACGTTCTCATAAGTTGTTTGCTCAAAAAATCCCTATGCATAGGAAGTGGGTTAGGCTTAAATGTGCTAGTCTTATGCTTCATGATGCTCCCTTTATGTTTCAATTCTTATCTTTTATGTGAGCATCATTGTCATCATCATGCCTAGCTTTTTTTTTTTGCGAGTGATCATCATGCCTAGCTAGAAAGGCATTAAAGAAAAGCGCTTGACAACCCAATATTTATCCTTACTGTTTTTGTGTGTCCACATGATTATGCTACTGTAGTAATCATGTTTTGTAGCTTTTGTTTCAATAAAGTGCCAAGTAAGACCTTTAGGATAGCTTACGGTGATAGTTGTGTTGATCCTGCTGAAAATCAGAAACTTTTGCACCCAGTAAATTAGTTTAGTTAATTCACATAAACATGCTTATGATCTTATTCTTTTTGATATGGATTGGTACACGAATTTCTTAGGACTTCCTAATTTGGTACGATTTTTGGAGTTCTAGAAGTATACGTTTAATACAGATTACTACAGACTGTTCTGTTTTTGACAGATTCTATTTTCTATGTGTTGTTTGCTTATTTTGATGAATCTATGAGTAGTATCGGAGGGTATGAACCATAGATGAGTTGGAATACAGTAGATATTACACCAATATGAATTTAGAATGAGTTCATTACAGTACCTAAGTGGTTGTTTTATTTTCTTATACTAACGGAGCTTACGAGTTTTCTGTTGAGTTTTGTGTTGTGGAGTTTTCAAGTTTTGGGTAAGGATTCGATGGACTATGGAATAAGGAGTGGCAAGAGCCTAAGCTTGGGTATTCCCAAGGCACCCCAAGATGATATTCAAGAATAGGCAAAAGCCTAAGCTTGGGGATGCCCCGGAAGGCATCCCCTCTTTCGTCTTCGTCCATCGGTAACTTTACTTGGAGCTATATTTTTATTCACCACATGATATGTGTCTTGCTTGGAGAGTCATTTTCTCCTGTTAGTATTTGCTTGCTGGTATTTATATTAATGTTTTGCATCTTTAGTTTCAATAAAGAAGTCAAGGATAGCCTTTGCCATGCTTATTTTGCTAGTATACATGTTGCTGTTTGAAAACAGAAAGTTTACCGCTGTTGCAAAAATTCCCTAGAAAATTCAGAGCATGATATAATGTTGAAACTTTTTGCATAATGAGCTCTGATAAATTTACTACAGTGGGAATTTTATTTCATAATTTTTGGAGTTATGTAAGTATGATGACTCTTGCATTCTTTACAGACTGTACTGTTTTGGCAGATTGCTGTTATGTTTGCATTGTTTGCATATGTTTGTTTGTTTAATGATTCTATTTGAGGATAGGAGTGTTAAATATGCATAGGAATTTAGTATTCAATGTTGAATAATAATTTTAGTGATTTGTTACAGTAGAAAATGATAAGATTTTGCATTGGTTTATACTAACCTACCTCACGAGTTCTTGTTGAGTTTGTTGTGAATGAAGCTTTTGATAAAAAGAGAAACCATGATATGAGAGGAATTAAGGAGACACAAAAGTTCAAGCTTGGGGATGCCCAAGGCACCCCAAGATAATATTTCAAGAAGTCTCAAGCATCTAAGCTTGGGGATGCCCCGGTAGGCCTCCCACCTTTCTTCTTCAACAACTATCGGTTAGTATCGGTTGAGCCTAAGTTTTTGTTTCTTCACATGAGTTGTGCTATCCTTGCAATATTTTGTTTAGCTTTGCTTGATGTTTGAATAATGTATCAAGATCTGAAATTATTTAATGAGAGAGAGTCTTCGCATAGTTGCATAATTATTTAGCTACTCATTGATCTTCACTTATATCTTTCGGAGTAGTTTGTCATTTGCTCTAGTGCATCACTTATATCTTTTAGAGCACAATGGTGGTTTTATTTTGAAGAAATATATGAACTCTCATGCTTCACTTATATTATTCTGAGAGTCGTTAATAGCATGGTAATTTGCTTAATGTTAATATACTTGGTATTCAAGATATGTGAAACTTTCTTTTGAGTGAATTGAATACTAAGATAAGTTTGATGCTTGATAATTGTTTTGAGATATGGAGGTGATAATATCAAAGTCGTGCTAGTTGAGTAATTGTGAATTTGAGAAATGCTTGTGTTGAAGTTAGCAAGTCCTGTAGCATGCACGTATGGTTAAAGTTGTGTAACAAATTTGAAACATGAAGTGTACCTGGCTTGTGCATCCTTATGAGTGGCGGTCGGGGACGAGAGATGGTCTTTTCCTACCAATCTATTCCCCTAGGAGCATGCGCGTAGTACTTGGTTTTTGATGACTTCTAAATTTTTGCAATAAGTATATGAGTTCTTTTGACTAATGTTGAGTCCATGGATTATATGCACTTTTACCTTTCCGCCATTGCTAGCCTCTTCGGTACCGTGCATTGCCCTTTCTCACCTTGAGAGTTGGTGCAAACTTCGCCGATGCATCCAAAGCCCGTGATACGATACGCTCTATCACACATAAACCTCCCTATATATTCCTCAAAACATCCACCATACCTACCTATCATGGCATTTCCATAGCCATTCCGAGATAATTGCCATGCAACTTCCATCATCATATTCATGACATACATTACTTTTGTCATATTGCCATTGCATGATCATGTAGCTGACATCGTATTTGTGGCAAAGCCACCATGCATTATTTTTCATACATGTCACTCTTGATTCATTGCACCATCCCGGTACACCGCCGGAGGCATTCATATAGAGTCATATCTTGTTCTAAGTTTCGAGTTGTAATCCTTATGTTGTAATCAATAGAAGTGTGATGATCATCATTATTAGAGCATTGCCCCAAGAAAAAGAGAGAAAGGCCAAAAAAGGCCCAAAAAAGGGGCAATGCTACTATCTCTTTTCCACACTTGTGCTTCAAAGTAGCACCTTGTTCTTCATGTAGTGAGTCTCATATATTGTGCTTCAAAGTAGCCCCTTGTTCTTCATATAGTGAGTCTCATAAGTTATCTTTTTATACTAGTGGGAATTTTTCATTATAGAACTTGGCTTGTATATTCCTACGATGGGCTTTCTCAAATGCCCTAGGTCTTCATGAGCAAGCGAGTTGGATGCACACCCACTAGTTTTCTTTTGTTGAGCATTCATAGCTCTAGTGCATCCGTTGCATGGCAATCCCTACTCCTCATGTTGACATCAATTGATGGGCATCTCCATAGCCTGTTGATTATCCTCGTCAATGTGAGACTTTCTCCTTTTTGTCTTCTCCACACAATCCCCATCATCATATTCTATTCCACCCATAGTGCTATATCCATGGCTCACACTCATGTATTGCGTGAGGGTTGAAAAAGTTTGAGATTATTTAAGTATGAAACAATTGCTTGGCTTGTCATTGGGGGTATAGAAGTTGGGAACATCTTTGTGTGATGAAAATGAAGCATAGCCTAACTATATGTTTTTGTAGGGATGAACTTTATTTTGCCATGTTATTTTGAGAAGACATGATTGCTTTGATTAGTATGCTTGAAGTATTATTATTTTTGTGTGAATATGAACTTTTGTCTTGAATCTTTCGGATCTGAATATTCATATCGCAATTAAGAAGATTTACATTGAAATTATGCCAAAGTATCACTCCGCATAAAAAATTCTTTTTTATCATTTACCTACTCGAGGACGAGCAGGAATTAAGCTTGGGGATGCTTGATACGTCTCCAACGTATCTATAATTTTTTATTGCTCCATGCTACTTTATCTAATGTTTTATGCAATATTGGGCTTTATTATCCACTTTTATATTATTTTTGGGACTAACCTAATAACCGGAGGCCCAGTCCAGATTTGCCGTTTTATGCCTATTTCAGTGTTCCGAGGAAAAGGAATATCAGACGGAGTCAAAACGGAACGAAATCAGCTGGAGAAGTTATTTTTGGAAGGAAAGCAACCTGATAGACTTGGAGTGCACGTCAAGGGAGTCTCGGCCTGCCCACGAGGGTGGGGGCGCACCCACCCCCCTGGGCACGCCCCCTGCCTCGTGAGCACTCCGGAGGTCCACCGACGTACCCCTTGCACCCATATATACCTACGTACCCTAAAACTTCCAGAACAGAAGATAAATCGGGAGTTCCGCCGCCGCAAGCCTCTGTAGCCACCAAAAACCAATCGGGACCCTGTTCCGGCACCCTGCCAGAGGGGGGTCCCATCACCGGTGGCCATCTTCATCATCCCGGCGCTTTCCATGATGAGGAGGGAGTAGTTCACCTTCGGGGCTGAGGGTATGTACAAGTAGCTATGTGTTTGATCTCTCTCTCTCTCTCGTGTTCTCTCTCGTGTTCCCCTATGCCACGATCTTGATGTATCCCGAGCTTTGCTATTGTAGTTGGATCTTATGATGTTTCTCCCCCTCTACTCTCTTGTGATGAATTGAGTTTCCCCTTTGAAGTTATCTTATCGGATTGAGTCTTCTATGAGAACACTTGATGTATGTCTTGCCGTGATTATCTGTGGTGACAATGGGATATCATGTGCCACTTGATGTATGTTTTGGTGATCAACTTGCGGGTTTCGTGACATTGGGAACCTACGCATAGCGGTTGGCACACGTCCTTGACTCTCCGATAGAAACTTTGGGGCACTCTTTGAAGTACTTTTATGTTGGTTGGATGAATCTGAGATTGTGTGATGCATATCGTATGATCATGCCCATGGATACTTGAGGTGAAAATGGAGTATCTAGGTGACATTAAGGTTTTGGTTGATTTGTGTCTTAAGTTGTTATTCTAGTATGAACTCTTTTAGAGATTGATCCGAAAGAATAACTTTGAGGTGGTTTCGTACCCTACCATAATCTCTACGTTTGTTCTCCGCTATTAGTGGCTTCGGCGTGACTCTTTGTTGCATGTTTGTAGGATCGGAAGTATGTCTAGAGGGGGGTGATTAGACTACTTGACAACTTAAAAGTTTAGCCTTTTGATTAGCGTAGGTTTTTAGCAAGTTCACAATGATGACTAAGTCAAGTATCACCCTACACATGCAATTCTAGAGTTATGGCAGCGGAAAGTAAATTGCACATATAGTAAATAAGAGGTGGAGAAGAGCAAACGCAATCCACGTTGAGCAACGTTGATAGGTGGTGCTATCGACAGTTTGGAGACACGGAGATTTTTCTCGTGGTTCCGATAGGTGGTGCTATCGTCAATCCACGTTGATGGAGACTTCAACCCACGGAGGGTAACGGCTGCGAGAGTCCACGGAGGGCTCCACCCACGAAGGGTCCACGAAGAAGCAACCTTGTCTATGCCATCATGGCCTACGTCCACGGAGGACTAGCCTTACTCGGGGTAGATCTTCACGAAGTAGGCGATCTCCTTGCCCTTACAAACTTCTTGGTTCAACTCCACATCTTGACGGAGGCTCCCAAGCGACACCTAACCAATCTAGGAGGCACCACCCTCCAAAAGGTAATAGATGGTGTTGGTGATGATGAACTCCTTGCTCTTGTGCTTCAAATGATAATCTCCCCAACACTCAACTCTCCTCACTGATTTGGCTGTGGTGGAAGAAAGGATTGAGTGGAAAGCAACTTGGGAAGGCTAGAAATCAAGTTTCATATGGTGGGAGTGGAGCAACTTGATCTCAACACAAGGGTAGGTAGTTTTCTTCTCGAAATGTAAGGTAGGAGTGGTAGTTCTTTCGATGGCTCTCTCCACGAATGAAGAGGAGGTGGAGGGTATTTATAGCCTCCACACAAAATCCAACCGTTACACACATTTGACCAATCTCGGTCGGACCGAAGTTGACAACTCGGTGAGACCGAAAGTTCAAATCTTGTGAGCGTTGGGATTTTCAGTGGGACCGAAAATACAATCTCGGTTAGTCCGATTCTTCCAAAGTCTAGGGTTTGCCAATCTCGGTGGGACCGACTTTCTCATCTCGGTGACACCGATTTGAGTCTGAAGGTTCTGAAGCTTGGCAACACCAATTTCGGTATGACCGAGTTTGGAATCGGAAAATCCAAAATTCTTAGGGTTTGGGTATATGGTGAGGTGGTTCATCTCGGTGTGGTGAGTTTGGAATCGGTGGGACCGAGATTACTTATGGGTTTATGTTGGAGTGAAAGATTGCGATAGTTTGAGAGATAAATCACTAAGCACTTAGAGCAACCAGATCATCATCATAACCTCATCCCTTTTAATAGTATTGGCTTTCCTATGGACTCAATGTGATCTTGGATCACTAAACCAAAAATAGAGTCTTGAGCTTTTGCCAATGTTTTCCTTAGCATTTTGAGGGTCCACATCATCGGTCATTGCCATACCCATATCCTTGAACTTTTCAAATATTCTCAAGAAATGATTAGTTCAATGATATATATGTTGTTATTAATTACCAAAACCACCCGGGGATTAGTTGCACTTTCAATCTCCCCCTTTTTGGTAATTGATGACAACATATAGATCAAAGCTTCGACAAATAATATAATCAATGAATAACATCGTTGCTTTGAGAAGTATGTGATAAGCAAGAGCTCCCCCTAAATTTGTGCATTATTTAAGATTTGCGTTTGAATGCAAAAGCACAATTGATTAGGATCATGGGTCACTCTTCCATGTCACATACATCTTGGTGGAGCGCACAAAATGATAAGAATGAATAACATGCACCCAATCACCAAGACATGAGTAAATGATCATACAAGATATGAATGGAATATGATAAACATTAAGCACACATTAAGCATAGTATGATCAAGCACTCATCAAGATAGAGCAAACGAGTATCAAACACACGAAATGTCTCAAAGAACTCAAAAGTATCTCAAGGAAAACCGCAAACGAAAGAGCAAAAACGAGCACTCTCTCTCAAAGTCCTATGATCTATACAATTTCTCCCCTTTGGCAACAAGTTACCAAAAGTTCGAAGGTATAGAGCTAATCGTCACTAGGGACTCTGTGGCGGCTCTGTCTGCGTCGATGGAGTGGAGATAGCTGCATCTGCAAAAGCTTGCTGAAGTCTGTGGAGCTGGAGGAGTGGAAGCTGGAGCTGGTGCTTTGAACCGATGGAGCTGTGGGAGGTCTGATGTAGTAGCCACAGGGTGCATCACGGGAATAGCGGTGATCTGGGCTTTGTGGGCACTGCAGCAGCTGCTCATAGTCATCTGGACCATATCACCTTCCATCTCCTTCATGAGCTCGCCTTCTCCTCTTCGCTTCCTCAATGTCGCCTCAAGCTTGTTTGACGGTGACTGCACTTCATCGACAACATCTAGAGCATGGAACTTATCTTCAACGATCCTCTCTAGGCTCTCCCGAGGCGCACTATGCTGGCCAGGCGCGAGTTCAATTCTCTGAGTGGCTTCAAGAAGTTGTTCTCCAACGCTCTTGGGCTTTGATGTTGCTTCCTTTTCAGCTTTAGCTTGTTTGGCAGCTTCAGACTTTGCATGTCCTTCGACGGATGTGGGAGCATCCTCGGTCATCACAACTTCATTATCTTCATGTTCAGCTGTAATGGCAAGTGGGGTCTATCCAACGGTAGGTGTCCGTGCCAAACTTGGCATTAATGAGCATCTGAATATGCGGAGCAAACCCACACGACCTCTTACAGTCTGCTCTGCTGTCCTCTTGATAGTCTCAACTATCGTGTCCATCACCTTAAAAGGTGTCTTCGATCTAGAATGTGCAGCATGTTGATAGAATACCCTCTTATCATGCGGTGGTCTCGACTTAGGCATCAAAGTATGCCTCGTAATGGTGTTAGTGGTTGGGAGACCTGCTCAAGATGATAAACTGATCCAAGCTTCCATATCTCAACATCCTTGTCGGGTACCTCATTGTACATGTTCTTCATTGACTCGTGATTTTTCTTTGAATGCCATAGACATCAACATCATCATCCCTTGATCTTCGGTGCATTCAGCAACGCTCTCCATTCCTCAACAGTTGAATGGAATCTACGTCCTTCATCATCCATACAATTCGCCATCGGATAAAAGTGTGCGGTGGCATAGAACGCATGATCATCTCATCATTCCAAGCGGTCAATTTCGACCAACGAACTCTGCAACTCCACATGCGGTGAAGCTTTCATGCACATGTGGGAAATAGTCTCTGTGCTCTTCACTTGTCGATGTAATCCCGGTCTACATATCTCGTGTCGGCAACAATTGGCTTCTTATCCATGAGCACTGTCTCATAAAAGTCTTGTTGCTCTCTAGTGTGGAATCTAGAGTCAACAGCTGTCCTTCTCCTGGTGGCATATGGATCAACTTGCCTCCATAGCCCGAGACCTTTGTCCTTCCTTTCCTTCATATTTTCAGCTCGAGGATGAGCATCATTATGAACCGGCAATTCTGTCGAGCTTTAGCAAAACATGAGCCTCATCATCGATTCTGCGGTGGCACATTGTCCTTCTTCTTCTCTGAAGCGGTATGTTTCTCACAGTCTTCTTTGGCTTGGCAGCAGGTTTGGCTTGGGCTGCCTTTGCTTGAGTGATGGCTTAGCTTTTGTGGGTGCTCCTCGATGGCATCTCCCATCAACTTCGCTTCGAGGAGGCTGGGGTGCTTCCTCATCTGAGTCATCATCATCGACTTCTTCATGAACTAGCCTCTTCCTCTTGGAAGTTTTCTTGATCTTCTTTGGAGGTTTCTTCTTCCATCTTGAGCTTCTTTGTAGCTCTGGATTTCTTCATCTTGCTGGTGCCTTTCTTTGTTGTTGCCCTTGATAGCCCTTGGCAACCACTTGCCTTTTGGCTTTGAAGTTATCTCCTCATCTGCAACAAAGTCGAATCCTCCTCATCGAATTCCTCTTCTTCCTGCCCGTGGCAGGTGGAGGCAATCCACTTGGAGTGCTCCTCTCTCCATCATCTGAAAAACTGCTTTCTTGGGACTTGTAATCGCCTCTGGAATCTCAACGGCAATTCGGACTGTTCTGACTATCACTTCCATCAGACATGACTGACAACCTGTGAAAAGAATAGGTATAGGCAGAATAGAAGAGTTATCACAAACTGCAGAAGATTTTGCAAAAAGTATGAGTTCAAACATTAGTTTTAGGTTTTCACAGAATACATTTCGGTCTGACCGAGTCTATAAATTCGATGAATCCGAAGTGTCTAAACAGACCATATACACCACTTTCGGTTGGACCAAAATGGGTTTCGGTCTGGCCGAGAGCACTAGGGTTTCACTAAATCCTCACTTCGGTCTTACCGATTTGCACAACTCGGTTTAACCGAAAAGTGCAGTGCAATGACCAGAGGCCAAATCGGTCAGTCCGAGAATGTAGAATCGGTCACACCGAGATGTGTTCGGCGGAAACCTAACCCTAAAATTTTCACTCGAATTTCGTTCTATGATCTAATCTGCTGGATAGGAAGATTTTAATCTTGGCAAGAAGTTAGGCAACACCTATCGTGCATTGAATCAGCGGTTGAAGCACGAAAGGGATGAAACTCACCCAATCTGGTGGAGCTTCACTACGGCGGCAACGGCGCGATGAGAAAGACCGTTGACGGCGATGGAGACCCGCG
Source organism: Aegilops speltoides (assembly GCA_021437245.1). NCBI lineage: Eukaryota > Viridiplantae > Streptophyta > Magnoliopsida > Poales > Poaceae > Aegilops > Aegilops speltoides. The sequence goes on from CM038143.1 coordinate 393,798,637, forward strand.
GCGAGGGCGCACAGGCGACGGCGGAGACGATCCAAAGACCACGGCGACGGCAGCGAAGGGTTTGAGGGCGAGGCGTTTTGAAGAAGTAATCAACGCGCGCTGTCCTCGGGTATATATACCCTTCGGCTGTCGGTGGGACCGAGTTGGAAAACTTCGGTGGGACCGAGATGGTTACCTGCGTGCGTTTACACACTTCGTCACGCCGAAATTTGCAACTCGGTTTCACCGAGGTGAAAACCTAGATCAATCCAAGTGATTTCGGTCTGTCCGATTTGAGTATATCGGTTTGACCGAAAGTACTTAGAAGGTTTTGGAAGTTAGGCTTTTGACGGATCGGTGTCTCCGAGTGCTCCTCACTCGGTCTGTCCGAAAAAGTCTTGTTCAAAGTTTGTGATATAAGCATGAATAGAGTTTGAGACAAGAAAGCATAGATAGCTAGGGGAGGAACTTAGGCATTCTTGTCCATCCATTTGGTCAAAAAGAGAAAACCAAAAGACCAAAGCAACAAATGGATGTCCTCGAATGGATAAAATCATGCATCCAACATGCTCACACAATAAGATAGCAAATGAAATATGTGTCAAACATGCACAAACAAAACACTAGCTTCTAGCACACAATTTGGCGATGACTAGGTCATCTATATATGAGCATATTGACTTAGGAGTCAAATGAGAACATTTGATCATAGGTCATACTCATCGTTTAAGCACAAGTGGGGTTACCACTTTTCCATAAAGCATTAATATGTTCACATCATTAAAAGATGCTTTAGCTCATTTCTTTAGAGCAAAGCTCCCCCTTGATGTGAGAACCCTTTCAAAGGGTCAAACTAACCTTGGGTTGTCGTTGAAGACTTCATGTAGATGTTGAAGATGTGGATGCTCAATGTTGATGAAGATCATCAAGAGTTGGGAGCAATCCTTTGGATTCGGGCACTTTCAATACCTACATGGGTTAGTCCCACAAGGAACAAACAAGGATATCCATGGACATAGATTGAAGTACACAATAGATGATGTCCATGAAAGCAATGATTACCTTGTCCCTTGACTTACCAACATGAGGGTTTGTGACTCCATGAACTAGTGCAAGATGTGGAAGTTGATTGCACAAGTTCTTGCCAAAATGAATGTGAGTGAAGTATGTTGGCGGAGTCACCCTCAAGAACTCTCTAGTTCTTCTTCTTCGATCCACATCATCTTGATGGGAATCCTTGGGGTAGTAGTTGAGCTTGTCAAGTAGAACTTGAAGTAGCCTTGGGAACCCACTTGACCATGGCCTTGGGTGCTTCAATGAATGCATCAATCTCCTCTTGAAGCTTGTCCTTGCCTTTTAGCTTGTGGTCTTGTGGTGGAAGGTCATCTTGAGCTTGTTCCTCATTTGAAGAAGTAGGATCATACTTCTTCTCTTGAGAAACAAACTTTGGAGTGGGATATTGACCTTCTTCCCATTCAACACCCTCGGCGTTGAACTTTCGCTCAAAACCAATTCCTTGATTCTTCCGGTGTCTTCCTTGCTTGCGAACAATTTCCTCAAAGCTCTTGCTTCCGCAAGACTCTTGTAGACACCTTTCTCTATAATCCCTTTCAATAGACTATTTTCTTGCTCAAGTGAAACTTGGCTTGAAACATTGTTAGTGGAATCAAGAGAATTACTAGAAGTAACAACATTTGATTTGGCATGATTATTGTTACTACTAGATGAAGAATTTTTCTTATGCTTGTCATGCTTAGTTTTAATAGGTGGCAAGAAATTAGACAAGAGAAGTCGTTTGGCAAGATATGAAGAACTCTTCTTTCAAGATCGTCATTGATAGCTTTTAGAAACTCATGTTCTTGCTCTAGATTGAGCTTCTCGAGCGTAGCTTCTCATGAGATCTTAGGAGCTCTCTATGATCTTCTTGAGTTGTTTCATGAGCTAACTTAAGAGTGTTTAGTTCTTTAGTTAGACGCTCAATCTCCTTCATAGCATTGTCATTCGACTCTTCTCGACTATAAAGACTATTAGCATGTTCATCATTACTAAGCTCGCTAGATTTGTCATGTAAAAGCTCATCTTCACCAAGCAAATCATCCTCATCACTATCAAAGTCAATAAACTCAGGTGTGATACCTTGCGGCCTTTTGCCATGAAGCATCTTCCAATTCCCTCATTTGGTGAATCAAATATGTCGTAGGAGTTGGAGTTGGAGGACACGAGAGCAAGACCGCAACACCTTCATCTTGATCGTATTCGGAGTTGGAGTGATAGCTTCTTTCGGAGTGATTGTCGAGTCGGAGCCGAAACCCATTCACCAACATGAGCTTGATGTTTTCTTCTTGTGTAGCTCCTTGATGACTTGTCTTTCCTTTCCGAATCCTTGCTTCTCCGAGAGGATCTTCGCTCATAACGATCATCTCTACTCCTTCTCTCTTTCGAGGCGACTCTTCTCTTGAGCTTCTTCTTCTTGGAGAATCTTCTCTTCTCTTGGGGAGTCGAACACTCATTTGAGTAGTGTCCGGTCTTCCACAATTGTAGCAGTTTCGATCACGACTAGAAGATCTCTTTTCATCATATGATCTAGACTTTGAGCTTCTCTCCTTGCTTCTACTCTTGTAGAATTTGTTGAAGTTCTTCACCATTAGGCTTATCTCTTCATTGGAAACTAGCTTGTCACTTGAGGTTGTGGGAGCTTCAACTGCAGCTTTGTAAGCACGACTTGACTTGTTGTGAAGCTCTTCCTTGTCTTTAAGTGTCATCTCATGAGCAACAATTCTTCCAATGACTTCGGTAGGCTTGAGATCTTTGTAGTTTGGCATCATTTGGATCAAAGTGCACACGGTGTCATACTTTCCATCCAAAGCTCTGAGAATCTTCTTGATGATGAATCGGTCGGTCATTTCTTCGCTTCCTAAGCCTGCCATCTCATTGGTAATGAGAGCAAGCCTAGAGTACATTTCAGCGACTCCTTCACCTTCCTTCATCTTGAACTTGTCAAGTCGACCTTGAAGAACATCTAGCTTTGATTCCTTCACGGACTCGGTACCTTCGTGCATTTCACCAAAGTATCCCAAATCTCTTTTGCATTCTCAAGACGGCTGATCTTGTTGAACTCCTCGGGACACAAAGCATTGAAGAGAATGTCACAAGCTTGAGCATTGTTTCGTAACATCCGCAACTCATCCGCGGTAGAGCTTCGCGATCCGAACTTTTCCTTCCTCGAAGAACTCACCTTGCAAGCCAACACAAATAATGCCCCATGCGGCAGGGTTATGTCCAAGAATATGCATTTTCATTTTGTGCTTCCAACTAGCAAAATTTGAACCATCAAAGTAAGGACCTCTACGGAAATTACCCTCACTAGACGCCATACTCTCCTAGGTTGTGAAACCAAGCTTATGGAGTCCAATGCAATGGAAACCAATCCAATGGAGACCAAAGCTCTGATACCACTTGTAGGATCGGAAGTATGTCTAGAGGGGGGGTGATTAGACTACTTGACAACTTAAAAGTTTAGCCTTTTGATTAGCGTAGGTTTTTAGAAAGTTCACAATGATGACTAAGTCAAGTATCACCCTACACATGCAATTCTAGAGTTATGGCAGCGGAAAGTAAATTGCACATATAGTAAATAAGAGGTGGAGAAGAGCAAACGCAATCCACGTTGAGCAACGTTGATAGGTGGTGCTATCGACAGTTTGGAGACACGGAGATTTTTCTCGTGGTTCCGATAGGTGGTGCTATCGTCAATCCATGTTGATGGAGACTTCAACCCACGGAGGGTAACGGCTGCGAGAGTCCACGAAGGGCTCCACCCACGAAGGGTCCACGAAGAAGCAACCTTGTCTATGCCATCATGGCCTACGTCCACGGAGGACTAGCCTTACTCGGGGTAGATCTTCACGAAGTAGGCGATCTCCTTGCCCTTACAAACTTCTTGGTTCAACTCCACATCTTGACGGAGGCTCCCAAGCGACACCTAACCAATCTAGGAGGCACCACCCTCCAAAAGGTAATAGATGGTGTTGGTGATGATGAACTCCTTGCTCTTGTGCTTCAAATGATAATCTCCCCAACACTCAACTCTCCTCACTGATTTGGCTGTGGTGGAAGAAAGGATTGAGTGGAAAGCAACTTGGGAAGGCTAGAAATCAAGTTTCATATGGTGGGAGTGGAGCAACTTGATCTCAACACAAGGGTAGGTAGTTTTCTTCTCGAAATGTAAGGTAGGAGTGGTAGTTCTTTCGATGGCTCTCTCCACGAATGAAGAGGAGGTGGAGGGTATTTATAGCCTCCACACAAAATCCAACTGTTACACACATTTGACCAATCTCGGTCGGACCGAAGTTGACAACTCGGTGAGACCGAAAGTTCAAATCTTGTGAACGTTGGGATTTTCGTGGGACCGAAAATACAATCTCGGTTAGTCCGATTCTTCCAAAGTCTAGGGTTTGCCAATCTCGGTGGGACCGACTTTCTCATCTCGGTGACACCGATTTGAGTACGTATGTTCTGAAGCTTGGCAACACCAATTTCGTATGACCGAGTTTGGAATCGGAAAATCCGAAATTTTAGGGTTTGGGTATATGGTGAGGTGGTTCATCTCGGTGTGGTGAGTTTGGAATCGGTGGGACCGAGATTACTTATGGGTTTATGTTGGAGTGAAAGATTGCGATAGTTTGAGAGATAAATCACTAAGCACTTAGAGCAACCAGATCATCATCATAACCTCATCCCTTTTAATAGTATTGGCTTTCCTATGGACTCAATGTGATCTTGGATCACTAAACCAAAAATAGAGTCTTGAGCTTTTGCCAATGTTTTCCTTAGCATTTTGAGGGGTCCACATCATCAGTCATTGCCATACCCATATCACTGAACTTTCTGAAATATTCTCAAGAAATGATTAGTTCAATGATATATATGTTGTTATTAATTACCAAAACCACCCGGGGATTAGTTGCACTTTCAATGTTGAGGGCTTGTTATATGATCTATCTATGTTATTATTGTTGAGAGAACTTGCACTAGCGAAAGTATGAACCCTAGGCCTTGTTTCCTATCATTTCAATACCGTTAACGCTCACTTTTATCATTAGTTACCTTGCTGTTTTTATTATTTCAGATTACAAATACCTTTATCTACTATCTATTTTGCACTTGTATCACCATCTCTTCGCCAAACTAGTGCACCTATACAATTTACCATTGTATTGGGTGTGTTGGGGACACAAGAGACTCTTTGTTATTTGGTTGCAGGGTTGCTTGAGAGAGACCATCTTCATCCTACGCCTCCCACGGATTGATAAACCTTAGGTCATCCACTTGAGGGAAATTTGCTACTGTCCTACAAACCTGTGCACTTGCAGGCCCAACAATGTCTACAAGAAGGTTGTGTAGTAGACATCAGTATACCGTTATGTCATTTGGTCTGACGAACGCACCTGCCTATTTCATGAACATGATGAACAAGGTGTTTATGGAGTTTCTGGATAAGTTCGTCATGGTGTTCATTGATGATATTTCGGTCTACTCGAAGAATGAAGAGGAGCATAAGGAGCATTTGCGTTTGGTACTTGGGAAGCTCAGAGAACATCTGCTATATGCCAAGTTCAGCAAGTGTGAGTTTTGGTTGAAGGAAGTTGGATTCCTCGGACATGTTATATCCGGAGAAGGAATAGCAATAGACCCCACCAAAGTTGTCACTGTGACAAATTGGGAAGCACCCACGTCAGTTGGAGAGATCCGGAGTTTTCTTGGACTCGCAGGATACTACCGGAGGTTCATTGAGAATTTCTCGAAGATTGCAAAACCCATAATGGAGTTGTTGAAGAAGGACACCAAGTTCAAATGGACTGAGGAATGTGAGGACAGTTTTCAGGAGTTGAAGAAATGTTTGGTTACATCACCAGTGTTGATTCTGCCAGATCAACGCAAGGATTATGAAGTACATTGCGACGCTTCTCGTCAAGGACTTGGAGCAGTGCTTATGCAGGAGGGAAGAGTTGTTTTGTATGCCTCACGACAACTTAAGCCCCATGAGTTGAATTATGCCACACATGATTTGGAGTTAGCAGCCGTAGTGCATGCGTTGAAGACATGGAGACATTTTCTCATCAAAAACCATTGTGAGGTGTACATGGATCACAAGAGTTTGAAGTACATCTTCACACAGAAGGAGTTGAATCTCAGGCAAAGGAGATGGTTGGAGCTCATTAAGGATTATGATATGAGATTGCATTATCACCCCGGAAAGGCTAACATAGTAGCCGATGCATTGAGCCCCAAGAGCCATGTCAACACACTCATGACCAGAGAGTTACCAAAGGAGCTAGACGAGGATCTTCATGAGCTATGCTTGGAGATAGTTCCGAGAGGCTATGCAGCAGCATTGGAGATCCAGTCTACTTTGATGGATAAGATCAGAGAAGCTCGGAAGACTGACAAGGAGATTGCCGAGATAAAGGAGAAGATGAGCAAAGGAAAATCTAAGGGATTTCGTGAGGATGAGCACGATACCTTATGGTTTGAGGACCGCGTTTATGTGCCTAATGACCCGGAGATCAGGAAGTTGATTTTGCAGGAGGCCCATGATTCACCGTATTCCATTCACCCAGGAAATACCAAGATGTATCTGGATTTGAAGGACACTTTCTGGTGGACCGGAATGAAGAAGGATATTGCGGAGTATGTAGCAGTTTGTGATGTATGTCAGAGAGTGAAGGCAGAACATCAGAAGCCAGCAGGATTGCTACAGCCATTGCCGATACCCGAATGGAAGTGGGATAAGCTAGGCATGGACTTTATCATGGGATTGCCCAGGACATGTTCGGGCTATGACTCAATATGGGTTGTAGTCGATCGTTTGACGAAGGTAGCTCATTTCATCCCAGTGAAGACCTCTTATACAAGTGCTAAGTTGGCAAATATATACATGACCAGGATCGTATGTCTGCATGGAGTTCCGAGAACCATTGTATCAGATAGAGGAACCCAGTTTACCTCAAAGTTCTGGAATCAGTTGCATGAAACTTTGGGTACCAGGATAGAGTTCATTACAACCTTTCATCCACAGACAGATGGACAGACCGAGAGAGTCAATCAGATTCTGGAGGACATGTTGAGAGCTTGTGCGCTAGATTATGGATCTAGTTGGGACGACAATTTGCCTTATGCAGAGTTCTCTTACAACAACAGTTATCAATCCAGTTTGAAGATGGCCCCATTCGAAGCTTAGTACGGAAGGAGGTGTAGGACACCATTGTTGTGGGATGAAGTTGGATACCGTCAGTTGTTTGGACCAGATTTGATAAAGAGTCTGAAAGGAAGGTTAAGCTGATTCGTGATAGGCTCAAGGTAGCCCAGTCCAGGCAGAAGAGTTATGCAGATTCTAAACACAAGGAGACAGTTTATGAAGTCAGAGACAGAGTTTATCTTCGTGTGTCCCCACTTCGAGGAGTTAAGCGTTTTGGAGTTAAGGGAAAGTTAGCACCGTGTTTTGTGAGGCCATACAAAGTTTTGGAACGTATGGGAGAAGTTGCTTACAAGTTGGAATTGCCTGAAGGATTGTCAGGAGTTCATGATGTGTTCCATGTTTCCCAGTTAAAGAAGTGCCACGCAGAGATGGCCGATATACCTCTGAGAGATACAGTGCCACTAGAAGCGATTCAGTTGGATAGCGATTTGACCTACGAGGAGAAACCAGTTAGGATTCTCGAGTTTGCCAGCCGAGTCACACGTAGCAAGGTTATCAAGTTTTGCAAAGTTCAGTGGATCCACCATTCCGAGGATGAAGCCACCTGGGAGCGAGAGGAAGACCTACTGAAGGACCATCCTCACCTATTTTCTAGCCAACCCGAATCTCGAGGGCGAGATTCATCTTAAGGGGAGTAGGTTTGTAACATCCCAAATTTCACATTAGATCATCATTGCATATCATATTTTATTGCATTTTGGCTTGATCCTAGAAATTCTACGCAACTCAAGGACCCACGGAGAGAGTTGGGGATTTCGTTATTTTCATATTTGAGTTTTTCTCAAATTTAGAAAAAAAATGATCATTTGATTTTAATTATTTTATCTTCGACTATTTCAATTATAAAAATACGAGAGAGGGAATAAAATGACTTTCCCAAAATAAAGAAATATTGGAGATTTAATAATAAAATCAAATAAGATTTTATTTCGGAGTTTTATCACGATTTTATTTGAATTACGAAAATACGCATTTTTCAAAATTGCATTTTAGGCCTAAATAAATGTTCATCTTGTCCGGTTTATTTTTAGAGGATGGGAAAATTTTATTTCGGGATTTTTGGAGTCCGTTTAGTATTTCTTTTCTTTATTTTTCTGCGAGAAATATTTTAAAAAAAAGTCAACTGACTTGGGCCGCCGTGGGCAATCCCGACTCTGTCTCGCCCAGCCTTTATAAGCCGCCCAAGCCGCCCAGCCCACCCCAACCCGCGCCGCCGCTGAAACCCTAACCCTAGCCGTGCCTCGTCTCGATGCCCATGCCGCCATCATTCTTTGCAGGTTTGGCCGCCGCCGCCCTCGCCCGCCGCCGCCCCCGCCGCCAGAGCCGCCGCCCGAGCCGCCGCCACCCCTCCCCGCCAGAGCCCGCCGCCCCGTCTCGCCGGAGGTAGCCACCCGCTGCCGCCGGTTTTCTCTAGAAAACCGCCCGGTTTTAAAAAAAACCGCGGTTTTTTTAATAGATTAGTTCTTTTTCTGGTTTAGTTATTTAGCGGACATTCGTCCGTACGTTCGTTTTAACGAACAGTTTTCATCGTTTAGCTGCAGACAGCGAACGTTCGTTCGTTAGCCTATTCGTCCGTTTTTCTTTTTGTCGGATTTTCCGCGATTATTTTCGATCGCGATTTCTGATTCGATTTTCGTTTTAGTATAACTTTTCGCTCGTTTATCGGAATCAGGCGATTCAAGTGCCTAGAGTTTCGTCTCGAAACCCTCTTTCTATTTAACCAATTCAAACAAGTTTTTGCTACTATAAACTTGACTTAGGTCCAGATTAGTAATCGAAGCTTGTTTCGCCATTTGAGTTTCGTTGCTTCGTTTGATTTGATTCTTTTTGCAAACCAGAGTTCTTAAGTTGAACTTTTTGGTTGGATCTCTTATTTGAGTTTTACCCGTGCATTAGATGAGTACTTACTGTATGCTTCTTTGTTTGTGATAGAGTACCCGGAGTGCGCAGCTTGCTACTACGAGTCTCTAGGTTTCACGGATCATCAGAAAGGCAAGTAACACTTTGATCATACCTCTTTACTACCAAGTTTTATTGCATTAGACCAACGCTCAGACAATTGCATGGTTAGGATCTGATTAATATGTGGGTTTTGGGAAGTAGATGAGGTAGAACCTATTACCTATTTTATTATCAAAACCTTTGGGATTTACTTCTACGTTTGCTTATATTGCTATGCTATGCTAGTAGACATGGATTGGGTGAGTGTATCCATGACAGATGTGAGATTGTTAATTAATGGTTTACATAAGGTGGCAACTTTAATACACATTTGGGTGGATTGAGGCACCTGGGGAACCCAATGTTGCCTGTATTTTTGGAAATCTCGGGGTACCGTGTGATTCTCCTATGGACCGCCACCCAGGATCAAAGGGGTCATGAGATTATTCATGCTCGAAACTTTTGTGTGCAGCCGCAAGCTACTATGGGCTCTAGCATAGTTGATTAAGTTGTGTGAACTCTTACAGTGGTAGACTAGCAGATGTAGGGGAAAGTAGGTGTAACTTTCTACCCATCGTAAGGTGCAAAAGCTTCTAAAAGACTATGTCTCGGTCATCCGTTTCTCAAACACCATGTAGTGCGAGAAATCCAACGAAGGAGATTGAGTCTTGTGGGGAAAAGTGCACAAACCTCTGTAGAGTGTACAAACTAATCATGGTTAGCTGTGTCCCCGGTTATGGACCTTTTGAGTATCTAGTACCTGGATTATCATGTGAATCTCATCATGTTACTTAAGTAATTCTGTTTGGGTTTAATGATGATGCTTAATTGGGATTGAGTTGGGTGAACCTTCTCAATGTTTAACAACCACCATGATAGTTAAATAAAATTTATTCATTTGTTGTAGGGAAAAATTGGCTTTATGCAAAACTGTAACCATAGAGCTTTCCACCAGTCATATATGCATATAGTGATAGCATTATTTCTGTTCATTACTCTCTATGTGTTACATTGCCAGCATATTCCATGTGTTGACCCGTTTTCGGGCTGCAACGTTCATGTTGCAGACTTTTCAGACGACGAGTAAGGTGCCTTAGGTCGTGATCTTATACTCAGTGATGATGTTGGAGTTGATGGACTCGCTTTATCTTCCAAGCCTTCCACTGTTATCGTATTTAGATGGCCTTAAACCATATTTATTGTAATAAGTTCTCTTGTGAGACATTCAATGTAATAAGTGTGTGATTGCTACTCTGTTATAAATCCTTCAAGTACTGTGCGTGTCAGCATTACGGGTCCAGGGATAACACTGATGCACAGAGATCAGACTGTTTGAGGTCTGGTCGCTACAATAAGTACTGTAGCAAACCTATTCTTATTTTGTTTTTATATTATATCTATTGTATTGCAACTTTTCTATGGCAAAAACTCATCAAAGAAAACCATAGAATCATCAAAACAAGCACACAACACAAAGAAAACAGAATCTGTCAAAAACAGAACAGTCTGTAGCAATCTGAAAATTTCGAATACTTCTGTAACTCCAAAAATTATGAAATAAATTGTTGGAAGTGAGGAATTTCTCTATTAATCCTCTGCAAAAAGAATCAACTTAAAAGCACTCTTCTGTAAATAAAATGACAACAAATCTCGTGAGCGCAAAAGTTTCTGTTTTTCAGCAAGATCAAATAAACTTTCACCCAAGTCTTCCCAAAGGTCTTACTTGGCACAAACACTAATTAAAACACAAAAACACAATCATAACAGTAGCATAATTGTGCTAACACTCAAGAAAGCAAAAATCAAAAATAAATTTTATTCATTGGGTTGCCTCCCAACAAGCGCTATCGTTTTACGCCCCTAGCTAGGCATAACGCATAGGATCTAAGTGTTGCCGCTCTTATCCTTGTTTCCCTTGGAGGTATTTGTGTTGGGAGGTTTTGTAAATAAGACATAAAACACATTATCCATGGAAATCTTAGCACTATCAAGTTGCTTTTTATCATAACCCCTTTGATTTCCGGCAGTGATCCAAGAATAGTGTTGATTCACATCATTAAAAACTTGTTGGATCATATCTAAAACAGGGACTTGCTTTTTAAGATTCTCATCAAAAATTTGGTTATCTCCAAGCAAATGTCTCAAAGCATAATCACTATTATAAAGAATTTCATCAATCACGGGTTTTTCACGATTCATGCCATAAAAATCGAAGATTTCCCTAGCTTCTCGTATTATGTAGTCAAATTCATTCATCAAAACAAGAGTGGCTAACTTTTTAGCTTTAGGATCCTTTATAACGGGCAAATCATAAAACAATCTTTGCAAGGTAGGATGAGTATGAATAAATCTAGTTTCAACTTTCGAAACAAGTGCCGAAATAGCTTCCGCATAAGATTTAGTCCTTTTAAGTATATGAATATCATCAAGACTTAATTTTCCGACACAATTGAAAAATTCTTGTATGTGCTCTTTTCCCATAAAATTCCCTTGCCCCAAAACAAAAGTTTTGGCATCCAGATAACCCGTATGCTCCACTTTAGGAGTTAGGCCATCATCTGTTTCTGCCATACCAAAGTCACTCATGGTGACAAATTCAAGCAAATAAAAGATCTGACGAGGAAACGACAAACGAAAAGGAGGACGAATAAAACAACAATTTTTTTGAAGTGGGGGAGAGGAAAACGAGAGGCAAATGGCAAATAATGTAATTGCGAGGAGATGAGATTTGTGATTAGGAACCTGGTTGATGTTGAAGATCCTCCCTGGCAATGGCGCCAGAAACTCCTTTTGATGTCTACGAGAACTACATCGGTATTTCCCCAAAGAGGAAGGGATGATGCAGTATAGCGACGGTAGGTATTTCCCTTAGCGATGAGATCAAGGTTATTGAACCAGTAGGAGAACCTATTCACACCACGTAAACAACACCTGCACACAAATAAAAAATGCTCGCTACCTGACGTGTTAAAGGGGTTGTCAATCCCTTTCGGGTACGGCGCCTCAAGTAGGCAAATAACGTGAGGTAAAAAGTGGTAGATAGGATAAATAGATTGCGGAACAAATAAATTGCATCAAGGTATTTTTGTATTTTTGGTTTAATAGATCTGAAAATAAATGCAATAGAAAATAGATCGCAATGGCAAATATGATGAAAAGAGACCCCGGGGCCGTAGGTTTCACTAGTGGCTTCTCTCGAGAAAAAAATAGCAAACGGTGGGAAAACTATTACTGTTGGGCAACTAATAGAACTTCAAATAATCATGACAATATCCAGGCAATGATCATTATATAGGCATAACGTCCAAGATTAGTAGACCGACTCCTGCCTGCATCTACTACTATTACTCCACACATCGACCGCTATCCAGCATGCATCTAGTGTATTAAGTTCATGAGAAAATGGAGTAATGCAATAAGAACGATGAAATGATGTAGATGAGATCCATTTATCTATTGCGGTAGATATAGATCTCATCTTGTTGTCCTTAGTAGCAACGATACATACGTGTCGGTTCCCCTTCTGTCACTGGGATCAAGCACCGTAAGATCGAACCCACTACAAAGCACCTATTCCCATTGCAAGATAAATAGATCAAGTTGGCCAAACAAAACCCAAATATCAGAGAAGAAATACAAGGCTATAAGCAATCATGCATATAAGAGATCAAAGAAGACTCAAATAACTTTCATGGATAAAAACATAGATCTAATCATAAACTCAAAGTTCATCGGATCCCAACAAACACACCACCAAAAGACTTACATCATATGGATCTCCAAGAGACCATTGTATTGATAATCAAGAGAGAGAGAGAGAGAGAGGAAGCCATGTAGCTACTAACTACGGACCCGTAGGTATACAAAGAACTACTCACGCATCATAGGAGAGGCACCAATGGAAGTGGTGAACCCCTTCATGATGGTGTCTAGATTGGATCTGGTGGTTCTGGACTCTGCGGCGGCTGGATCAATATTTTGTCGACTCTCCTAGCGTTTCTGGAATATTGTGGCATTTATAGAGCAAAGAGGCAGTTTAGGGGGCACCCGAGGTGGGCACAACCCACCAGGGAACGCGTGGCCCTCCGGCGCGCCCTGGTGGGTGCTGCTCCCCTCGAGCAGCCCCTCAGGTGCTTCCTTGGCCCATTGGCTTTCTTCTGGCCCAAAAAATTCCTCCAGGGGTTGCGTTGCGTTTGGACTCCGTTTGATATTGATTTCCTGTGATGTAAAAAACATGCAGAAAACAGCAACTGGCACTGGGCACTATGTCAATAGGTTAGTACCAAAAATGATATGAAATGACTATAAAATGATTAAACATCCAAGAATGATAATATAACAACATGGAACAATAAAAATTTATAGATACGTTGGAGACGTATCACCTGCCACCGTCACTCGGCCGCAAACATTGAGATACCTGAGTTTTAAATTCTAGTAAATCCAAAAATCGTCTGAAATTTATGAAACTTGGTATGCTATCATGGAGCGGCATCAACATGCCCTGGTAATTTTTTGTCCCATTTGGGGCAGGTTTGGGTATAAGCTTCTCACAATAAGCGTGATGGTTTTGGTAGGGAATGTTTCACCTTTCTGGACGAAACGATATCCGTTGCCTGTTCTTGATTTCAATTTTTTTCTCTACTGTCAACATAGAACAACATGAGTGTTGTGTTAAATTCTGGAATTTTTCGGGTTTCATTTGGACATTTTGATACATTAATTGAGTTTTCAATGCATTTATGTGCATAATTTAAATTTGAACTACATGCATATGCTCTAAAGCATATAAATTGGTTGAAAAATCAAATATGTGTCCTTGGGTGCATGCTTGGGCCCCATGCAAGAAATGAAAATGAATTTCAAACACCAGGGCACTGTTGATTGCTGGCAAAACATTGAGATGCTTTGTTTTTTAATTCTAGTAAATCCAAAACTTGTGTGAACTCATAAAACTTGGCATGCTATCATGGAATGACACCCAACATGTTGTGGTATTTTTGGTGTCCATTTAGAGAGAAGGCGCACTCGAATAACAACCTACAAAGGCATTTTGAAACAAATAGCTGCCACTCAAACAACGCGAACGTTTTAGATAGAACACCCGTATGTAAACAGAAACTTCCCCAGTAAGCCAAGGGAAAATGTTCCAAGCAGGATTTGTGCAGCTCTTCATCGCAAACGTTTTAGATAGACCACATGTATGCAAAGTGAGAGCTATGGTCTTCCGCAGTAAACCAAGGGAAAATTCGCCGCGCAGGACTTGTGCATCTCTTCAATGCAAACGGTTCAGATTGAATAAGGTATGCAAAGTGAGACTTCAGTGCTGAGCCAAGAGAAAATTTGGCAAGCAGGATTTGTAACTCCCTTTAACGCAAACAGTTTTCTCGGATGACCCATGTGCAACCAAGTATAGACAATTTGGTAAGATTTGCATCTGTCATATTTGGTATATTGCCATTTGTCAAACTGGAAAGGTTGACATTTGTTGATCTAGTAACATTGTCATTTGTCAATCCTTGCAACACTGTGATTTGTCAAAATATGCAACTAAAAATCACTAGCACAATCTAATTTTTGCAACTAAAATCAGTAGTTAAACATAGATTTCATTCATTGATTAAGTAGTCATTCTTAATTTATACAAACAGTTCAACTCGACAGCTGAACTGACCAAACTTTTCCCCAATTGTTGCCAACCACGTAATAAAATAGCTAGTTCAACTATATATACTAGCTAATTTTAAGTACGTTGTACAATTCCACCACATCTATAGTCAAATGAACTAAACAAACAAACCCCTAAATACTACTACTACTATGGAGGGGTGATACGTCTCCAACGTATCTACTTTTCCTTACGCTTTTCCTCGTGTTTTGGACTCTAATTTGCATGATTTGGATGAAACTAACCCCGGACTGACGTTGTTTTCAACAGAACTACCATGGTGTTGTTTTTGGGCAGAAATAAAAGTTCTCGGAATGGAATGAAACTTTGCGAGGATTTTTTATATCAATAAAGAGAATTTCTGGAGCCAAGATCCACCTGGGTGGGCACAACCCACCAGGGTGCGCCTGCCCCCCAGGCGTGCCCCAGTGGGTTGTCCCCACCTGGTGGCCCCGCTGACCCTGAAACCGATGCTATAAAATCACATTATTCTAGAAAAAATCAGGGAGAAAGAATTATCGCGTTTCACGAGATGGAGCCGCCGCCGTCTCCTGTTCTTCATCGGGAGGCCAGATCTGGAGTCTGTTTGGGGCTCCGGAGAGGGGGATCTTCGATCTTCATCATCACCAACACATCTCCATCGCCAATTCCGTGATGCTCCCCACCGGGAGTGAGTAATTCCTTCGTAGGCTCACTGGTCGGTGAGGAGTTGGATGAGATTCATCGTGTAATCGAGTTAGTTTATCATACGTCTCCAACATATCTATAATTTTTTATTGTTCCACGCTATTATATTATCTATTTTGGATGTTTAATGGTGTCGGTGTACTAAAGTAGGGGTACCTTAGTACCCCGAACTTGTGCACGGGCAGTCGCAGCGCCCCGCGGCAAGGCTTGTCGGGCGTCCGCCAAGATCCTCCGTGGTTCCAATTGATGCCATTCAAGAACAAAGTGTTTAACTATGAAGACAAGACTCCGGCAAGAGGAGCTTGCCGGGAAGGACAAGGCCCCGGCAAGAGGAGCTTGCCGGGAAGGCCAACCAAGGCACTGCAAAGAACTTGCCGCGACGCGTCGCGCGTCCTGGCAAGACCCGACGAGCGACAAGCTTTCGGGTGCGACAAGACAACGACCGCGGCAAGGCGCTTGCCGCGGTGAAGCCATCACTCTGCGCCCATGCTCCAAATAAGATCCGCCGACGATGTCGCCGCAGATCATTCCAGCGCGCGTGGCGGAAGTCAGGCAGCCAAGCGTGCGAGGTGGCAAGAGGAGATGACGAGAAGGCCATCATGGCGGCGGTGGCGCCCTAACGATCGCTTTTCGCCTTTGTTTAGGCGATGCGGACGGGCATTAAATGCGCTTGTCCCCGCCGTCGAGTTAGGTAGGGTGCATCAGAGATAGCAGTTGTACCAACCACCCTTTTTACATTTGTACCCTCTACTGCGTTGCCACCTGTCGGTGACCCCTTTTGCCCATAAAAGGAGGCCCATGCGCAACGTAGAGGGGGTTCGACTCATTTGAAACTACAGAACGCTCACGCTCTCGAGCAAGAACACAATATAACCACAAAGCAGCAGTAGGAGTATTATCTCTCCGGAGAGCTCCGAAGCTGGGTAAAAACCACTCGCGTGCTCCGCCTCGATCCGCTCTTCGTGCGCTTTCCGCTCCCTTGCCGGACCAAAAGGGACCCTGCCCCATAGGTGCTCGTTCCCCACGACATCTTTGGCGCGCCAGGTAGGGGAGCATCGAGGTTGCGTGAACCTGATCCGGCGTTCACGCGAGCCAGATCTTCGTTTTCTTCATCGTCATCTTCAGCATGCCACCGAAGAAAAAGGCTTCGGAGGTGGCTGGACCGTCCGCGTCGATCCCACAGCCACCAGAGCAAACGGCGGTGGGGTAGACGCCGGCGGAGGAACGGGCACCGACGAAGGAGCTCATGCCGCCACCAGGTCCAAGGACAAGGCTGCGCAGACCTCGGCGTCCGTGCACGCGCCGCGCCTGTCTCAGGAGGCGCGGGACCGACAACGTCATGGTACCCGCGGTACCATACGTTCGTTGGGTCAAGGCTGCTGGTGGATCTCGGGACGCCAAGATCAGCATGCACGCCAACATCTTTGAACGAAGCGCGCACGGTCGCTCGACGAGATGCTGCTCCTTCTAACATTGTTAGAAGTGCGAGCATATCTCGCTCCTCGTGCCGTTCGCCACCACCGCCCAAGACTCCAGAAGAAGCACTGGCCCGAGCCCAATCGCTTTAGATTACCCTCGGCGCTGCATAAGATTGACGATTGAGGCCACCATTCGAACCTCATCGCTTCGCTTAACGGCGACACTCCCGACAACCGAGTATGCGTCGTTGCGGCAAGACGCCCAGGCGCAAGCCGATGGAGACAAGACTGGTGGGGGTGCGACAACCATGCACTCCCCGCCCCGAAGGCCAAGATCGCCGACTCACCGGGTCAACCTCGACACCGACTCCACGGCGTCGTCAGACCCACGAGCTCGTCGCGATCAACGCCAAATTCTTCAAGAACGACAGCACGAAGATGCTCGTACACGCATCGAGCGTCTAAGAGAAGCACGACGTCAGTCCGAACAGCACGCTGGGCCCGCTATTGACATGCATGCACCAGGGGAACCAGGCGACTTATCGTACGCGGTAGGTTGCCCTGCGTTTACTCGTGAGCTGCGGCAAGTCCAGTGGCCCAGTACCAAGAACTTCAAGCCAGATGTACCCGAGAAGTATGATGGCAGGTTGTACCCGTCGGAGTTCCTCAGCATCTACACCATCGCGGTGCAGGCTGCCAGGGGGCGCGACGAGAAGATCCTCGCCAACTACTTCCCACTGGTGCTCAAGCCCAATGTTAGATCCTGGCTCATGCACTTGCCGGACGACTCCATCTCCTCATGGGCGGACCTGTGTCATCAGTTTGTCGGCGCCTTCACAGGCTGCCACAAGCCCCATGGCGGAGAGTGATCTTCATCCGCCGCCTGAAGGAAGGAGAGTCCTGCGTAAAGTACATTCAGAGATTCAGCCAAGTGCAGCGCAACATCCCAGACGTCCACCCTGCCGCGGTTATCAGCGCGTTCCATCAGAACGTGCGTAATCGCAGGATGAGGGAGGAGATGGCGATGTGCAAAATCAGAGATGTCAGCGAGCTATATGCTCGCCGCAGACAGATCGACGCGTCTTTGAGGAGGAGGAAACTCCCTAGAGAGAATGCAGGAGCAGAAGGGTCTGACAGTGAGGATGCCACCCCGGCAAGGAAAAACCGGAGGCGGAACAACAGGAAGAGGAAAGCTAAGGATGTGCTAGTTGTCGAGCAGTCCGGCAACGGAGGTGGCGCCGAGAAGGCCAAAGCAGGCAACTCCGGTGAGGCTGTGGTAGCCGCCGACAAGCAGGACGGCTCCGGCAAGAAGTACTGCAAGATCCATCGCACCAAGGGCCATGATCTCCAAACCTGCAAGAAAGTCGAACAGCTTGTTGAACTGCAGAAAGCAGAATACGAGCGACGCGACAAGGAGAAGGCCCAAGAAGGTGGTGGAGGATCCGGCAAGAAACGTCCCGGCCGGGGAGGGCGCCGCGGCAAGGCCAAATAGCGGCAAGGAGACAGGCCTCCCCGCGGCCGCGACAAGGACGAAGATGAAGATGAAGACGAAGACATGGAGGATGATGAAGCCGACGAGCAGGAATTTCAGAAAGCAACAGAGGTTCTGTGCGTTGACGGTGGTGCCTCTCTGCATACTTCGCACCGCCAGCTCAAACAGTGGGTGCGGGAAGTGAATGCGGCAGAACCGCCAGTTGAGTCGCGCAAGCCTCTAAAGTGGTCCAGCACGCCCATCATCTTTGACGTTGAGGATCACCCTGATCGCATAACTGCGGTCGGGTGCTTGCCGATGTTGGTTTCACCAACTATCCGCAACCTCAAGGTCACAAAGATGCTGGTTGACGGTGGGGCCGGCTTGAATCTGATTTCCTCCGCGGTACTCAAGAAGCTCCAGATCCCCAACAGCGAGCTTGAAGAGACTGGTACCTTCCAAGGAATCAATCCGGGAAGGAGCAAGCCGAAGGGGAAGATCACGTTGCCAGTGACATTTGCCAGCGAGCTGAATTTCAGGACAGAGAGAGTCACCTTTGACGTTGCTGATTTCCCATTGCCCTATAATGGGATACTCGGCCGTCCAGCGCTCGCCAAGTTCATGGCAGCCTCTCACTATGCCTACAATGTGCTCAAGATGCCAGGTCCGATAAGTGTCATCTCTGTCCCTGGCGACAAGAAAGATGCCCTTATCTGCACCGACAAGATCTACCGGGAAGCAGCAGCCGCAGCAGATCGCAAATCACTTGCCGCTGAAGCTCCCGGGGGGAAGAAGAAGACCAAGTCCGGCAAGAGCTCTGATGCCCACTCCGGCAAGCGCACTCTCTTGAGTGCTGCGCTACCGCCGAGGACGCACCATCGAGCTCCACCAGCAAGTGTAAGAAGGCGAAGGCAGCTCCGCCAAAGACCAAGAAAGTGGTCATAAGGAGGACGGCACCGGTGGTACCTTCACCATCGGTGCCACGATTGACCCTAAATAGGAAAGCGGCTCGTTGCTTTCTGCTGGCGAATGTCGATGTGTTTGCATGGCAACCATCCGACATCCCCGTGTTCCTGTGAAAGTAATTGAGCACCACCTTGCCGTCTGTCCCCACGCCGCCCATCAAGCGAAAGTTAGGAAGCAAGCGGGAGCGCCAAGAATTCATTATCAAGAGATCAAGAAGTTGGAAGCAAGAGTTCTGGTCGAGGAGTGCTCCATCCAATGTGGCTGGCCAATCCTGTAGTCGTGCGCAAAGCGAACGGGAAATGGAGGCTTTGTATTGACTTCACTGATGTTAATAAAGCTTGTCCCAAAGACCCATTTCCCTTGTCGCGCATTGACCAGATTGTCGACTCCACGGCGGGATGTGATCCGCTTTCATTTCTTGATGCATATTCAGGATATCATCAGATCTTCATGGCAGAAGAAGATGAGAATAAACTGCATTCATTACTCCATGTGGCACGTACTGCTTTGTACGGATGCCTTTCGGACTAAAGACTGCTGGTTCAACATTTGCAAGGGTAGTCCACGAAGCTTTTGAGCCACAGTTGCACAGAAATGTAGAAGTCTGCATGGATGACATACTGGTCAAGAGCAAGGACAGAGCAACTCTGATTCAAGATTTAGACGAGACCTTTGCAAATCTGCGCAAGATCAATCTCAAACTCAACCCCGAGAAGTGCGTGTTTGGAGTCCCTTTCGGCAAGCTTCTCGGGTTCTTTGTGTCTCAGCGGGGGATCGAAGCCAACCGCGACAAGATCAAGGCCATCGAGCAGATCGAAGCACCGAAGCGCGTCAAGGATGTACGAAGGCTTGCCGGCTGCGTAGCTGCTCTCAGCAGGTTCATCTCTAAGTCTGCTGAGCGCGCCCTGCCATTTTTCAAAATTTTGAAAAAGGCAGGTTGTCACGACCGGTTTTCCGGGGAATAAATTTCCAGAAAAGACCGTCGTGCTCATCAGCCCCAGGATTACTGTTAGCTGATGAGGCTCCAACTTGATACAGAAATTCCAAGCAAAATACAAAATATGTGGTACAAGACCATTCTGGCCTGTGAGTACAACAAAGGGTTTCTAGAGGTTGATGGCGGAAGAGGGTTGTGAAACATCAGTGTCTATGGGACTCCATTTCCCACAGGAACAGTTGACCAGGTTAACTCCTATCTTCACGAGGCTGCTATCATCGTTGCTTAGGTTCCGGGGCTGTCATCGCGTCGCTTCTCTCCGTGCAAGAAAATCTGGCCAAGACAATAGTCAGGGACAAGCCAGTGAGTATTTGAATGTACTCGCAAACATTTTGAACATAGGTATAATATAACAATGATGTGATGACAATATTTTATGCTCATGACGTCAGTCACAACGATAAATATAACTCTGATATATGAATATGCAATGCCATAGAAGTATTAGAAATTATGAAATAAATAACAAGCATGCCACAGTCGGGCGTCTGAGCGACACCACATAAAGGGCTTTAAAAGAAATGCCATAGTCGGGCGTCTGAGCGACACCACATAAAGGGCTTTAAAAGAAATGCCACGATCGGGCGCCCGAGCGACACCACATAAGGGCTTTAAAAGAAATGCCACGATCGGGGCCCGAGCGACACCACATGAAGGGCTTTAAAAGAAATGCCACGGTCAAGGCGTCGAGCGACACCACATAAAGGGCTTTAAAAAATAAATGCTACGATCTAAGGCGTCGGCGACACCACATAAAGGGCTTTTAAATAAACAATCATAGTGAATATCCCGGAGGTAGAACCATCCCAGAGATACTCGATAATAACAATAATATCACGGGTTAGTCAACAATAATAATAATCATATTTACCACAAGTCACAAGTAGTAATTCCCGTTCTGGTTTAACAGTTTCACCTCCGAAGACCGACACTAAGACCGACACTTGACCCGTCCCAGACTGTAATCCTTAACCATGGACACGGCTATTCGAATAGTTTTAATCTCTGCAGAGGGTGTACTCTTTACCCACGAGTAACGGATTCCCTTAGTCCATCGGGACTAATTCCGCTTACGGTCTTTTAAATGAAAACACACCTGACTTGCACACACCAGCTTATCTTACACGTGTCTGGAATCACCCACGACACCTGTCAAGTAAACTCTAAGTGGGGAGGCTACAACCTCGCGTAGCATGGGATCAAATTTATATCGCGCTCTCTAAGGGGTGGCCTCCCCTCTCGGTCCCAACCGGAAACACCCATGCCCCCAGACCGGATGACTGGCTTTAATCCATGGTCATGGTACCCTCATCCCTGACTTTAATCCATGGTCATGGTACCCTCATCCCGGCCCCTCTGTACGGTGTGTGCTAGAAAGGGGTTGAAAAATTACTGAACCGTACCCTACCTGTGGCAGGGACAAGTGGTAGCATGAAACAAGTGTGGGGGTTACTGGAACAAGACTCGATCTATGGTCGACTCAGGAGGTTTATAGTTCCCTGCATGTCATGTATAACAAATATAACCAATACAATCCACACTCATTATATCTACCATGCCATACCGGACATACCCGTCCCGACGGAGACCGGCGTCAAGCTCACGCCTACCCAAGGCAGAGGCTTTCCCGGATTCCTTTCCGGCATGCATGCACGATACATGAGGATGATTACCATCACAAGTATACTTATTTCCAATAGCATGGAAATCACTAATATGCATCCATGCAAATGATCATATCACATGAAATAACAAGTCCTTCGAAATGAGGTGGTGTTATAAACGTGTCAACGAACACACCAAAAATATTATGCCGGGGTTCAGAATGCTTGCCTTCAGGTCATGGGAAAACAGGGTGCAATCCAAAACACCTTGAAATCTTCAAAAATCCTATTAAAAGAATATATTTGATTTAACACACAAAATAAATACAGCATGAAAAATTGTTTTGAAATTTTTTCAAATAAATCTTAAAATAAACTAGACATTATTTGAGAGTGGTAGGAAAAAGAATTAATTCATTTGGAGTTATATTTAAAAAGATATAGTCAGTCAAAGTTCTGGTCAAATCTGGTTTTAAATAAAATAGAAAAAGAAAAACGTTTCAGAGGGGAATACGCTTTCGAAGCGGGGGAAACGTACTTGGGGTTTTACGCTTTCACTTAAACACGTGGACCGGCGCAGGGTGTCACTGACAGTGGGCCCGCTTGGCCCACTGGTCAGGTTTGACCAGTCGCCCGCGTCGTCTCCCTCCTCTGCCCGAAGGAGGGGCTCCGCGATCGTCGCCGGCGAACGGCTGCTCCTCGCGGGCCCCCGAGGGTGGGGATGGATCCGCACGACTGGGGCGGTTCCTCCGGTGGTCGAGGAAGTGATGGGGATGGAGTGAGCTGCCGGTGGCGAGCTCTGCGGCGGAGGGGGCTTCGGGGAGCAAAGTGATTTTTGGGCTGCGGTGGTCTCCTGCCAAGATTGATCGAGGGGTTGCACTCGCGAGAGGAAGGGGGAGTCCTTGGCGAAGAGAACGGAGAGGGACAGTGGTGGCGGCAGGAGTTGCCGGAGATGAAGAAGACGACCTCCTCAGGTCGATTGGCTGCCATGGGGAAACTAGGAAGGTGGACTGAGGTTGCGTGCGTGCTCAGAGGGGCTCGGGGTCCCTTTTTCTAGCGCGACGAGGTCGGTTCCGCGGCGGTGGATGAGGACGCCGGCGGACCGACGTTCTGTAGCTGCAGGCTTAACGTGGGCGATTTAGAGCTTGCGGACAAGGCTGCGGATGGGCTTGAGCTGTTGAAGGGGCCAGGTGGCGAGCCGGGGTGGGTTGGGCGGCGCCGACCGCGGCAGAGGTGCGCTGCGGCCGCCGGTGTGCCGCCAAAACTCTGTCGGCGATGCTGTAGGCATGCCAGGGTGGCTTGCGCGTTCTTTGGAGCGGATGAGGTCGGGGGCGGCTCAGAGGGCGAGCAAGGGCGGGCGTGACGTGGCGACCAGCGTCGTCGCGTGTTAAACGCACGCCTGGCACGCCAGAGCACGCCCACCAGGTGCTCGGCGAAATGCCATGGCACTCCAGAGAGCTTGGTTGGAGCTGGGAGTTAGCAGGGTGGGGTTAAAATCTAAGGCAAAACTATTTGACATGCTGGTTGGGCCAGGGGATCAAGTCCACAGTGCAAACAAGGACTCATGTCAAAACTGATCATGCCCGAAAGGTGTTTGACAAAATGCCAAGGGCACTTAGGCATTTCTTGGAGTGGCCAAAATATCCAGATCAGTGTCTCTGTGGATTAAAGAGAGGGTGGTGAAGTTATTTGGACAAAGGGGAAACTTGCTAGTGCAAGTTTTGCAAAACTACATTCCTGGACAAGATGTGAATGGCATTATTTCATGAACCAAAATTATGCCAATGGTTGCATGCTCCTGGACTTAAAAGTTTAGTAGGGAGGGCTACAGGTATGAAAAGGAATCATGGGCAAAGGAGCAGCTAAAAATGTGGTTGCTATACAAATCCTCAAATTGGACCAGAATGGAAAAGAGGTTGATTCACTCAAAATTTTCAAGGAACATCACTGGATTTTTGCATATAATTGAATGTTGTGCTCCTACTGACATCCCATAATTTTGGTGGAGGCTAGAAAGAAATATTTAAAAGGGTTGTAGTGCAAAATTGCTCTCTGGACCAGAGAAGAAAAACATGTGTAGCACTCAAAATATTTCAAGAATAAAAGATATTTTTGTATAAAAGTGATTTATAGACATCACATGACATCTCAAAATTTTGGTTGGATTTTTAGATAAATCTATCAAATGGTTGCAGTTCAAAAAGAGCTCCAAAACTTAAAGAAAGTCATTTTAAGGAATAAAGCTCAGAGTGAAATAATTTAATAAACAAATCTACTGATTGAGGGATGTTTTTAAATGAGAGGGAAAATAAGTCCAATATGTTTTGGAAGGATTCCACTTGGGAAAAATTTCTTAATATTAAAAGAAAAGTTTTGAAATCAACAGGGATATTCTTGCAGGCAAAAATTTTAAACTCTTGGCAAAATTTTAATAACTAAAACCTGGTTAAATTTTTGGGGTGTTACAATACTACCCCCCTTAAAAAAATCTCGTCCTCGAGATTTGCTAAAAGCCGTTGTGAAAAACAAATACTCCATATGTGTATGAGCGGTTGTGAGTCTGCTGCGGGGGTGCTGCGTGAATAAAAATAATCCATGTAGTGTGGAATAAATGGTGCAGCAATTCAGTAAAAAGAAAACTCATACTAGGATTTTTCGCAGTTACACAAGTTAATCACGAAGAAAATTACTCATACCAGTAGAAACTAAATACGCGACTCATCGCACAAATCTGAGGTACCATGCATAAGATACACGCAAATATAAATGCTGCAAAAACAAATATAGTAGTGACGTTTAAAATGAAAACGGTAACTGGGTGTGGTCCTGATAAAATATCTCTGGTAAAGGGATACACTCATCTTCTATCGGAGGCAGTGGATTGACCAGTCGATGTATGCGTCTCTCCGGGTTGGGTCTTAGTGATCTGCCGATGGCAATCTGAGGATTTAAATCGGCGAGACTCTGGAGATAATCCATCACTCGCTGGTTCAAATGCTCTTGAGCGATGATGTACTGGATAAGGTTGGCCAGAGTTGGGTCTTTCTCAATACGCCCACCGGGAAAAGACGTCACTCCTTCGGGTGTTGCACGACCTGGAAAATAATAATATCCTCGTTCACGGGCATAGGGTACTGCGGATCGAAGGCGAGCAATCGCTTCCTTCGCAGCAGCTTCTATGGCCAGGTGTGGGGTTGGCATAGATTTCCCCACGAAGGAAACCTCTGTTGGATCTTGGTTGGGGTCTATGGGAGGGATGTGTACTGCTGCCCAATATTCCGAGGTGGATGTGGTGATCCTCGATTTGAACAGCTCGTACTGGGGTGGCTGGGTAGAACCCATGGTACTGCGGGTAAATTCCCGCAATATTTTGACAAAGCTACCTGGGGTTTGCATCTGGGGTTCTCAGATGAATACTGGGGCTCGACATGACAAGAAATGGTTGTGAGAGTGGTGCACGAGGTGAGGGTTGCTGGGTAAGGTCACAAGGTGGCCTTCTTATATAGCATCTGGGCTGGTTTATTTACCGTGGTGAAAGGTAATAAGTCCGCCAGATTACCTCAAGAGTCGGGGTCCGTGCCAGAGATACACATATCTCATAAAGAGACGGTATTCTCGTGGTTGTCGTCAAGGTTGGTCTTGGTAGTCTGTGCCGGAAATTATGCAATTGCGTCTCGACAAAATACGCAAGGCCATTCTATTAAAACAGGGGCACATCAACAGGCTGCGTTAATATACATGGTCGCACGATTACAAAGTGAGGATACAATGAGACTCGGTACTACTCGTACGGCTTAGTCTACCTCGTTTATGTCTAAACGGGCGTGCCTGGTGGATGTCGAGGCTTCTCCACGTGTCTCACTGCCGGGATTAGTCGGAGATGGCGGAGGAACGACAGGTCGGGTAGCGATGATGACCATCGGGATTGTTGGCCACAACCCGTTGAGTGTGCTCCCAAAAGGTGACGGCACTTCAGGGTCATCAAAGCATCTCGGTTGGTGGCTGGAGCTGAACTCCGGTTTCGATCGGTGTCCGAACAGCACGACCGGGTTGTCGGCGCCGGGCTCGTCTTCTCTTCTTGCCGGGCTCGACGAACCAACTCTCTCGAGCTGCGATCGATCAATGGTGATCTGGTCGAACAGTGCCTCTAGTGCACTTACATAGCGCACTAGGTGCAACAATGCGGGATCCGTCTCGTGATCTCCGTTGGCAACTTGGGGTGGTCTACCACACCCTTCGCATCTGGGGTAGTAGTGGAACGAGCGACAGTTAACTCTGGGCGACAAGTGCCTGAGATGAACTATAGCCTCTCGAGCAACTAGTTGTATGGCTTGTGGCTCAAAGGAAGTTGTTCTTCCGGTGAACTGTAAAGGCGTTGAGGCGCTAGACCCCTACCGTAGATGTGCACTGATGGCCTGAATTGACGGTCTTCACCGCTCATGGGTCCTTGGTACACAACATATTCCGGTGGCTCCTCTAATGCATAGGCACGACGGGTGAGGTTTGCGAGGATGGTCACAAAACCTCCAAGGTTGGTTGCTGTGGTCTCGTTGTGCACTATGGGGCCAGGCCTTGTGGCTAGGTTGGGGAAGAGACTGTGTTGTGCTGGGTTGAGGCTAGCGTACCCTTTTTATAGAAAAGGGAATGGAGTCTTCCTTCGCACGCTTGCGAATGAGACATTTTTGCCATCGGTCACAGGTGTGCGATCGACAGGCTAGGGTGATAGGTTGGGCACTGACTGCCAAAAGTGTCGGGATCACTGTGTGGCTATCTTGCACGAGAAGCTTGGCTAGGGTTTGGTTATGGCCTGGTGGGTTGGTTTGCCTAAGTTTATTGACCTGGCTAAGATAGGATTAGCCAATGGTCAGCCTGGCTCTGATACCAACTCTGTCACGACCGGTTTTTCGGGGAATAAATTTCCAGAAAAGACTGTCATGCTCATCAGCCCCAGGATTACTGTTAGCTGATGAGGCTCCAACTTGATACAGAAATTCCAAGCAAAATACAAAATATGTGGTACAAGACCATTTTGGCCTGTGAGTACAACAAATGGTTTCTAGAGGTTGATGGCGGAAGAGGGTTGTGAAACATCAGTGTCTATGGGACTCCATTTCCCACAGGAACAGCTGACCAGGTTAACTCCTATCTTCACGAGGCTGCTATCATCGTTGCTTAGGTTCCGGGGCTGCCATCGCGTCGCTCCTCTCCGTGCAAGAAAATCTGGCCAAGACAATAGCCAGGGACAAGCCAGTGAGTACTTTGAATGTACTCGCAAACATTTTGAACACAGGTATAATATAACAATGATGTGCTGACAATATTTTATGCTCATGACGTCAGTCACAACGATAAATATAACTCTGATATATGAATATGCAATGCCATAGAAGTATTAGAAATTATGAAATAAATAACAAGCATGTTATAGTCAAGGCGTCGAGCGACACCACATAAAGGGCTTTAAAAGAAATGCATACGATGGAAGGCGTCGAGCGACACCACATAAAGGACTTTAAAAGAAATGCCATAATCGGGCGTCTCGAGCGACACCACATAAGGGGCTTTAAAAGAAATGCCACAATCGGGCGTCGAGCGACACCACATGAAGGGCTTTAAAAGAAATGCCACGATCGAGGCGTCGAGCGACACCACATAAAGGGCTTTAAAAAATAAATGCCACGGATCAAGGCGTCGAGCGACACCACATAAAGGGCTTTTAAATAAACAATCATAGTGAATATCCCGGAGGTAGAACCATCCCAGAGATACTCGATAATAACAATAATATCACGGGTTAGTCAACAATAATAATAATCATATTTACCACAAGTCACAAGTAGTAATTCCCGTTCTGGTTTAACAGTTTCACCTCCGAAGACCGACACTAAGACCGACACTTGACCCGTCCCTGCATCTGACTGTAATCCTTAACCATGGACACGGCTATTCGAATAGTTTTAATCTCTGCAGAGGGTGTACTCTTTACCCACGAGTAACGGATTCCTTTAGTCCATCGGGACTAATTCCGCTTACGGTCTTTTAAATGAAAACACGCCTGACTTGCACACACCAGCTTATCTTACACGTGTCTGGAATCACCCACGGCACCTGTCAAGTAAACTCTAAGTGGGGAGGCTACAACCTCGCGTAGCATGGGATCAAATTTATATCGCGCTCTCTAAGGGGTGGCCTCCCCTCTCGGTCCCAACCGAAACACCCATGCCCCTGACGGATGGTGGCTTTAATCCATGGTCATGGTACCTCATCCACAGCTTTAATCCATGGTCATGGTACCCTCATCCCGGCCCCTCTGTACGGTGTGTGCTAGAAAGGGGTTGACAAATTACTGAACCGTACCCTACCTGTGGCAGGGACAAGTGGTAGCACGAAACAAGTGTGGGGGTTACTGGAACAAGACTCGATCTATGGTCGACTCAGGAGGTTTATAGTTCCCTGCATGTCATGTATAACAAATATAACCAATACAATCCACACTCATTATATCTACCATGCCATACCGGACATACCCGTCCCGACGGAGACCGGCGTCAAGCTCACGCCTACCCAAGGCAGAGGCTTTCCCGGATTCCTTTCCGGCATGCATGCAAGATACATGAGGATGATTACCATCACAAGTATACTTATTTCCAACAAAGATGGAAATCACTAATTTGCATCCATGCAAATGATCATATCACATGAAATAACAAGTCCTTCGAAATGAGGTGGTGTTATAAACGTGTCAACGAACACACCAAAAATATTATGCCGGGGTTCAGAATGCTTGCCTTCAGGTCATGGGAAAACAGGGTGCAATCCAAAACACCTTGAAATCTTCAAAAATCCTATTAAAAGAATATATTTGATTTAACACACAAAATAAAAACAGCACGAAAAATTGTTTTGAAAATTTTTGAAATAAATCTTAAAATAAACTAGACATTATTTGAGAGTGGTAGGAAAAAGAATTAATTCATTTGGAGTTATATTTAAAAAGATATAGTCAGTCAAAGTTCTGGTCAAATCTGGTTTTAAATAAAATAGAAAAAGAAAAACGTTTCAGAGGGGAATACGCTTTCGAAGCGGGGGAAACGTACTTGGGGGCCCGCGTCGTCTCCCTCCTCTGCCCGAGCGGAGCGGGGGCTCCCGCGATCGTCGCCGGCGAACGGCTGCTCCTCGCGGGGCCCCGAGGGTGGGGATGGATCCGCACGACTGGGGCGGTTACTCCGGTGGTCGAGGAAGTGATGGGGATGGAGTGAGCTGCCGGTGGCGAGCTCTGCGGCGGAGGGGGCTTCGGGGAGCAAAGTGATTTTTGGGCTGCGGTGGTCTCCTGCCAAGATTGATCGAGGGGTTGCACTCGCGAGAGGAAGGGGGAGTCCTTGGCGAAGAGAACGGAGAGGGGGAAGCCCTAGTGGCGCCGGAATGGGCGGGACAGTGGCGGCGGCAGGAGTTGCCGGAGATGAAGAAGACGACCTCCTCAGGTCGATTGGCTGCCATGGGGAAACTAGGGAGGTGGACTGAGGTTGCGTGCGTGCTCAGAGGGGCTCGGGGTCCCTTTTTATAGCGCGACGAGGTCGGTTCCGCGGCGGTGGATGAGGACGCCGGCGAACCGACGTTCTTTAGCTGCAGGGGGAACGTGGCAGCGACGAGAGCTTGCGGACAAGGCTGCGGATGGGCTTGAGCTGTTGAAGGGGCCAGGTGGCGAGCCGGGGTGGTTTGGGCGGCGCCGACCGCGGCAGAGGCGCGCTGCGGCCGCCGGTGTGCCGCAAAACTCTGGCGACGCCAGTAGGCATGCCGAGGTGGCTTAGCGCGTTCTTTGGAGCGGATGAGGTCGGGGGGCGCGGCTCTGTAGGCGAGCAAGGGCCGGGGCGTGACGCGGCGACCCGAGCGTAAGTGCGTGCCAAACGCACGCTCTGGGCACGCCCAGAGCATGCCCACCAGGTGCTCGGTGAAATGCCATGGCACTCCAGAGCGCTTGGTTTGAGCTGGGAGTTAGCAGGGTGGGGTTAAAATCTAAGGCAAAACTATTTGACATGCTGGTTGGGCCAGGGGATCAAGTCCACAGTGCAAACAAGGACTCATGTCAAAACTGATCATGCCCGAAAGGTGTTTGACAAAATGCCAAGGGCACTTAGGCATTTCTTGGAGTGGCCAAAATATCCAGATCAGTGTCTCTGTGGATTAAAGAGAGGGTGGTGAAGTTATTTGGACAAAGGGGAAACTTGCTAGTGCAAGTTTTGCAAAACTACATTCCTGGACAGGATGTGAATGGCATTATTTCATGAACCAAAATTATGCCAATGGTTGCATGCTCCTGGACTTAGGAGTTTAGTAGGGAGGGCTACAGGTATGAAAAGGAATCATGGGCAAAGGATCAGCTAAAAATGTGGTTGCTGTACAAATCCTCAAATTGGACCAGAATGGAAAAGAGGTTGATTCACTCAAAATTTTCAAGGAACATCACTGGATTTTTGCATATAATTGAATGTTGTGCTCCTACTGACATCCCATAATTTTGGTGGAGGCTAGAAAGAAATATTTAAAAGGGTTGTAGTGCAAAATTGCTCTCTGGACCAGAGAAGAAAAACATGTGTAGCACTCAAAATATTTCAAGAATAAAAGATATTTTTGTATAAAAGTGATTTATAGACATCACATGACATCTCAAAATTTTGGTTGGATTTTTAGATAAATCTATCAAATGGTTGCAGTTCAAAAAGAGCTCCAAAACTTAAAGAAAGTCATTTTAAGGAATAAAGCTCAGAGTGAAATAATTTAATAAACAAATCTACTGATTGAGAGATGTTTTTAAATGAGAGGGAAAATAAGTCCAATATGTTTTGGAAGGATTCCACTTGGGAAAATTTTCTTAATATTAAAAGAAAAGTTTTGAAATCAACAGGGATATTCTTGCAGGCAAAAATTTTAAACTCTTGGCAAAATTTTAATAACTAAAACCTGGTTAAATTTTTGGGGTGTTACACAGGTCCAATGAAATGGACTCCGGAAGCGGAGGCTGCGCTGCAGGACTTGAAGAGATATCTGTCCTCCACTCCAATACTTGTCACACCTAAACCACAAGAGAGGTTGTTGCTATATCTAGCGGCAACCAATCAAGTGGTTAGTGCTGCGTTAGTAGCGGGGAGGGAGGCAAATGATGAGCCAGCGGCCGCGGCAAGTGCATCCAGCGACAAGCAGGGGGCTTCCCCGACAAGGATGAATCTGTGCAGCCACAAGTAGAGAAGCAGAAGAAAATGGTGCAGCGCCCAGTTTACTTTGTCAGTTCCCTTTTGCATGGGGCTAGATCAAGGTACTCTGGAGTGCAGAAATTGCTTTTCGGCCTTCTCATGGCCTAGAGAAAGCTGCGCCATTACTTTCAAGCACATGAGATTACAGTTGTCACTCGCTTTCCGTTGAAAAGGATATTGCAGAATCCAGAAGCAATAGGCAGGATTGTTGAGTGGGCATTGGAATTGTCAAGCTTTGGCCTTAAGTTTGAGAGTACTTCAACTATCCAGAGCCGAGCGTTGGCAGAATTCATAGCAGAATGGACGCCAACACCTGATGAAGAAACTCCAGAGACGAGCATCCCCGTCAAAGAAGCGAGCAAGGAATGGATCATGTACTTTGATGGTGCCTTCTCGCTGCAAGGCGCCGGTCTTGGGCGTATTTACTTGTCGCACCCACCGACAAAGACCTCAAGTATGTGGTCCGGATGCACTTTCCCAAGGAGCAAGCGACAAACAATCTCGCAGAGTATGAAGGCTTGCTTGCGGACTCAGATCATGGCAGACCTTGGGATCAAGAAGCTTATTGTCGGGGTGACTCGCAGCTTGTCGTCCGCCAAGTTAACAAAGATTATCGAGCCCGCTGATGGAAGCCTACATTGATGAAGTGAGAAAGTTGGAAGAGCACTTTGACGGCCTACGATGGAACATGTTCGAGAGCTCGAACGGCATTGCAGATGGCTTTGTCAAAGTGCGCCAGACTCAAGTTACCAATGGAACCAGGAATTTTTGTGCTCAAGCTGACTCAACCATCTGTAACACCATCAACTGGACAGAGCAAGAAGAGGAAGTTGGTTTTTGGTGACTACTTTCCGGCAGAGCTCCCCGAGGCCGCCGCCAAGAAGGTCCCCAAGATCAACACAAAAAGTGCTGAGGGGCAGTCTGCTCCGACAAGCCCAAGGGTTTGTTCCGTTGAAGCGAAAGCCCCCGACAAGTTTTGCTCCGGCAAACTTGCCGGGGAACATCGAGCTCCGGCCGAACCACAGGTTCTTGCCGTAGAAGCTGATGTTCTCGCAGCAGCATTTGTGCCTTTAGTCCTTGTTGTTGAGCCACAGGCTCCGGCATGGGCGCAGCAGATTGTCCGTTTCCTTCAAACAGGAGAACTTCCCGAAGAGCAAGAAGAAGCGGAAAGAGTAGCTCGGCAATCAAGTATGTACCAGTTTGTCGATGACATACTGTACAGAAGGAGATTCAACGGAGTGAAATTGAAGTGCATTCCCCGGGAAGATGGACAGAAGCTGTTGGCGGAGATACATGGAGGCATATGTGGCCATCACATTGGCAAGAAGAGCACTTGCCGCAAAGCTTTCCGCAAGGTTTCTTTTGGCCAACAGCCCTCCAGATGCAATCGCACAAGTAACCAAGTGTGAAGCATGCAGTTCCACTCCAAGCAGATACACCAACCAGCTCAAGCTCTCCAGACGATCCCTTTATCCCGCCATTTTTGATGCGGGGCTCGACATCCTCGGCCCTTTTCCCGAAGTTGTCGGGGCTTTGAGTACTTATGCGCTGTAATCGACAAGTTCACAAAGTGGCCGGAAGTGGAAGCGATGAGGAAGGTGACAGACGGTCGGCATTCAAGTTCTTCAGTCAATTGTTTGCCGTTTGAGTCCCTAACAGGATCATCACCGACAATGGCACACAATTCACGAGTCGCACCTTCATGCAGTATGTCCAAGATCTTGGCGCCAAGGTCTGCTTCGCTTCTGTTGCTCACCCGAGAAGCAACGGTCAAGCGAAGAGAGCAAACGTTGAAGTGCTGCGCGGGTTCAAGACCAAAACTTTCGACAAGCTGCACAAGTGCGGAAGGAATTGGATCAAGGAGCTGCCAGTGGTTCTTTGGTCAATCAGAACGACACCAAATCGAGCCACTGGCTAGACACCTTTTGCTCTAGTCTATGGAGCAGAGGCAGTTCTCCCCACGGAACTCGTATACGGATCGCCTCGAGTGCTCGCTTATGATGAGCTTGAGCAAGAGCAGTTGCGGCAAGATGACGCGCTGCTCCTTGAGGAAGATCGTCTTCAGTTGTCAGACGAGCTGCTCGATATCGCAAGCTTTTGCGCCGCTACCATAGCCGCAAAGTCAATGCCAGAAGTCTCGAGGAAGGCGACCTTGTTCTTCGGCGTGTTCAGTCCGCCAAGAATTCCAACAAGTTGACGCCAAAGTGGGAAGGCCCTTATCGGGTGAAACGAGTCACTAGGCCTGGCGCTGTCATGCCTTTGAGACCGAAGATGGCTTCGGTGAGCAACTCTCGAACATTGAGCATCTTCGTAAGTTTTACCCATAAGGCGCTGTTCTTGGAACCTGTTACAGCAACCACCTTTTATACAAGCTTTGCCGCAGTTGCATGTAACCCTTTGTACAAAGCCGGGCGCAGATCCCGTGCATAAATAAAGCTCATGTGCTTTGCGCATCTTGTCAAAATTTCATGCCTTTTTCTTTTTTGCATGTATTATTTGACACTCTGTGCAGCACTAACCCCCGGTAAGCAATAACGAGCCTTAAGGCTCCATATTGTTATTTTCTCTTCTTTCTTTTTCTCAAAGAGAAGGTTCCTTCGCCCACAAGTTCACCGGGGGGGAGGAGGAGATAAGAAGATAATGGTGTGGACTAGGCGTCGTTCAAAGAAGTATAGCCTTGCCGGGACGCAAACGACAAGAAAAAGCTAAGTCGCCAAAGTTTGAGCATGATCAGTTTTTAAAATTTTTAAGTTATCTTCCTT
The DNA here is from genome assembly GCA_021437245.1 of Aegilops speltoides. Taxonomy (NCBI): domain Eukaryota; kingdom Viridiplantae; phylum Streptophyta; class Magnoliopsida; order Poales; family Poaceae; genus Aegilops; species Aegilops speltoides. The sequence goes on from CM038143.1 coordinate 393,832,636, forward strand.
GAACGACCTTGTTTTGTATGGAAAACCTGTGCGCGGAGGAACCAACTCGTAGCTAGTTGCGCCCTTACTTTGTTTCGAGTCCGCTCAACAACTTAAGTGTGCTGCAACTAGTTGCGACAAGGTTTCTTGCCGAAAGCAGCACCGCCGGCAGGCTGCTGATGTTCCGCACTCAGCGCTCGCGGAAAGGGTGCCTGCGCCGGCAAGTTCCCTAAAAGCATAGGGTAAAAACATACAAAGGAAGGAATCAAGTAAAGGGGATAACATAGCAAGCATTGCCCAGAATAAAGTTATATTACAAAGGTAACTTGTCGTGGCACTGACTAAATTATTCTCATGACATAAATAACAGCGGCAAGGAAGGGAGAAAAAGGGCGGCCTAATCCACGCGCTCGCCGTCGATCCTCCTGACTTCATTCACCTTGTCCACAATGGGTGCGACAAGGGCCTTCAGCTCTTCAAGATCAGCACCCGTCGGCAGCTTCTTGAGGACGTTGGTGAGGTTGAGGCCCGGATTGCGGAAGAGTACCTTCACCAACACCTTCTCCAAGACCCTGGCACAGATTGCGCGCGACTCGTCAGCCAGCTGCCTTGGGATCCTTTCCCGAGTTCTTTGGAGAGCCGCCGCCACGCCCTTGAAGAACGAGAAGCTTGGCGCTGGGCTGGAGGTTCTCGTCGGAGGAGTACCCAAGCCCGCCAAGTCGATTCATGACTCCTCGTCGATGACTGCAGCAATGTTGACGAGGCCCTCCGTCCAGAGCTCCACCGTAGCCGGTGTTTTGAGTCTCGGCGGCCCTCGTTAGCAGCTCCTCGTTGGCCTTGATCTCTTCCTTCAAATCATCTTCTTGCTTCTTGGCGCCGTCCAGCGTCCCAGTCAGCGTGACTAGCTTCAGCTCCAGATCAGCATTTGAGTCTTTGATAGCATTCAGTTCCTTTGCCTTATTGGCAAGTTGAACTTGCAGATCACCATGAGCGAGGGCATCCTTCTCGCGTTCACGCTGGAGCGCGGCAAGCTCCTCATCCTTCCCTTTCAGATCAGCCTCCAGCTGCGTCATCTTCACCTCCAATTCCTTCTTGGCGGCCTCGGCAGATGCGGCAGCGTCCTTCGCTTCCTTGAGCGCCCCGCCAAGTGATTGCTCTCGTGCGGCGAGCTCCTCCTCGTAGCTGTCCAGATTGACTTTCCGCTGCATCAGTTCACCTTCCCGGGTGGACAGCTCCTCGGCGGCAAGCCTCTGCTGCTCCTCGGCTTCAGCCTTCTCAAGGATGAACGCCTTCCGCGCCTCGACAAGCTGAGCCCTCTCCTCTGCAATGGACCGGAGGGCCTCTTGGTTGCGGCTCTGGAGCTCCTCCGCATGCTTCTCTATGTCAACTCCCGCCTGCGCGACAAGCGCTTCCCGGGACTCCAGCTTCGCTTGTCGGGCACGGTAGAGCGACGCCAACTTCCGGAGCAGCTGCTCCTCTTCAGACTCGCCGCTGCTACTGCTTGGCGCGTCAACCACCGTCAGCCCAGCGGAGGCGAGTACTTCTCCGTCGAAAGCCTCTCCCTCAATCAGTGCCCTGGAGCTTGACGCCCAGGGGAGCCTGATGAAGATACCTTCGCCGGCCTTCAAGTAGGCGCCGGGCTGGGGCTCTTCGGGGCCTGGCACTGCGTCAGCGGCGGAGGGGTCAGCGGTCGGCGTGGCGCCTTGCGCTCTGCGGCCCCAGGTCGTCGGTCTGTCGCCGGACCCTCGCCAGCTCAGCGCCAAAGAGCCTTGGTAGCCTCTTCGGCCAGGGTCATCAGCGTCGGCCTCCTCTTCAGTAGCAGCGGCATCGTCAGTATCGCCGTGCATGTTCTCCTCGCCGGTGGCCTCGGTTTCCATTGGCTCCGCGGAGGGAGGATCTGAAGGCAGGAAAAGGGGAGAAAAAGTCAAGCAAATATCCAAAAAAGAATGTCAGAAGAAGAAGAATCCAAGGGAAGTTTCAAGCAAGGAAAATTACCAGTGCTGGGATCCACGGTCATGGGCTCCACCACCGAAGGGTCGCTGGCGCTGCCCCTTGCCGGGGACTCCTCCCTTGCGAGGGACCTCTCCCTTGCCGGAGAGCGCCCCCTTGCCGGAGAGGCGTCCCTTGGCGGCGTAGTTGAAGCAGATAGCACCTCAGGAGCAGCTTCTGGATGGGCCTGTTCTGCTCCTACAAAATCAAATCAACAATCAAGATATCAGCAAGGAAAGATCACCCATGCGCGCCGCACAACAGGAAGTGAACAAATACTTACGCTGGGGGCTGCGTTGGGCTGCTTCGGGGAGAGGTTGCCGGGTCCGTCAAGGTGGTCTCGGATGCATCCTCTGTTGCCACAATAGGATCTTCCTCGATGACAACCACGGGGACCTTGGCCCTCTTTGCCGCTCTCGGCGAGTCACGAGAAGGAGCGAGGTTGAGAGGGAAGCGATCGAGATACAAGACAAGAAACAGCAAGAATCAAAAGAAATATAAGTACAACAAGAAGAAAGTCTTACTCCTCCTCTTCTTCCTCCTCGCCGGAGCTCAGCGCGGAGAGGTCAAGTCCGGCACTCTTTCAGTAGCGACGAGGCGGAGGTAGGCTCCCTGGGCGCTTGGCGGGAGCTGCTGGCGGGATCGGGAGTAGCGGCTCGAGAAGATCCCGCTCCGATTGCCGCGCGGCATGAGATGCTCCAGCGCAACAGTACTTGTCGCATGGTAGAGCGTGTCCCATGGCGCTGCTGGCTGTTGGCCTACTGCTGCCTGATGTGTCTCGATCCTCTGAGGCGCCTTCTTGGTTGAGCTGGGGGCTGCGCTGGGGGCTCCGCCTACGGCAAGCTGCTCGAAGACGGCTGGCCACTTGCGCCCTTGGCGGGCTCGCTCGCTTCGGCTTCGGGCTCTCCTTCGCCAACGACCTCCCTGGCAAGGTCCTCTCGGTCGGCAAGGCTCGCCGCCTCGGCCGCCTCTGCCTCCTCCAACGTGAAACCAAACTCGCCCGCGGCGGCAGCTGCCGCCGCCTCTTCTGCCCTGGTGGCGATGTACCGCATCTCGTCATCAGTGGTGTCGCGGGTGAGGAGCTTCTGCTCGTCGGCACGGACTGCTATCTCCACCAAGCCGTCGAAGAATTGCCACACGACGTCGTCGGAGGGCTCCTGCCAAGTTGGGATGATCCCGGGCGAGTCGCACTCCGGCATCATTGCGCGGATGCGATCGATCTGGGAGTTGTTGCACAGTGGGACGACGCCCTGCGGCAGCTTGAACCATTCCGGATGGTTGGAGTCGTGCTTGAATAGCTCCTTGAGCATTCCGTCCAACTCCAAAACGGTGAAGTTGAAATTGAGGCTGGCGCAGCCTCGCGATATCCGCGGGCCCCGTGACAGCCGGCGGGCCTCCCCCTCTCCTGCGGAGAGCGTCGGCGGTGAAGGAAGTCGCGCCAGCAGCCCCCTAAAGATGAGCCCGGCAAGCCTGAGCCGCAGAATCCGGGTGGTGGCGATCTTCAGTCTAGCATCGTCCGCCTCCAGGGCACTCCAGTCGCCGCCGCGCACTACTCGGGCTTGGCGCAAATTGGTGAATGACTGCGGATCTGCGTCAACAATCCAACACCACTCCGCTCTCCATTCATCCCATTTGCTGCCAAGCTCCCCCTCCAGATATACCTCCTTCTTGCCGGCCCTCGAGATCCAGGCGATCCCGCCAGACAAGGGCTCTCCTTTCTCGACCCGGGGCATGAAATAGTGGCGGAAAAGGGCTACATTTGGGTGGATCCCGACGAAGTTCTCGCAGAGGTGTGCGAAAAGCGCCATGGTCAGTATGGCGTTGGGGGTGAAATCAAGAAGGTGGAGTCCATATGTGTTCATGATGTCGCAAAAGAAATCGGAAAAGGGCGGGCAGAGCCCGCAATAGAAGAACAGGGGGAAGAAATAGTATCCTTTTGGACACTTTTTCGAAGTAGAAGCTTCGGCGGAGAGTACCTGCGTGCGCGGATGCGCCCGCGTCTCCGTCGACCAGAAAAGATAGAACCACTCCCGCAACGCCTTCGGGGTGAGCTCGGGGGAGAAAAGTGCTCGCTCCTTGCGCAGCGCCTCCAGCCGCAGCGCCTCGGCCGACTTCATGCTCTTCCCGGTCTTCGGAGCCATGGCTAAGGCGGTGGGGGAGAGCGAGGGCGTTGGCGGCGACGGCGGCGACGGGAACGGAGCGCTGCTCTCTTTCGGCTTGGGAAGCGGAAGGGAGCGGCGGAGCTTTCTGAGGAAGGAACCGCAAGTGGCGAAGGTGGAGGAATGGCCCCTGTTTCCCCTGCTTATAAAGAGGAGAGGCGAACGTTACGCCTTTTTCGATTAAAGAATCACCCACGATCTCTCCCACGATGCCGCGTTTGACGCGTGCCATTACGGGAGGGCGCGGTGGATACGGAGTTAGATTTGGTATGGACCCAGGCCGCGTGTGCCTGTGCCCTGTTTTGGGCCTGGCCCAACAGCGTTCGGCACGTGTATGGCCCGGCCCGGGGCTCTGTCGGTGTACTAAAGTAGGGGTACCTTAGTACCCCGAACTTGTGCACGGGCAGTCGCAGCGCCCCGCGGCAAGGCTTGCCGGGCGTCCGCCAAGATCCTCCGTGGTTCCTATTGATGCCATTCAAGAACAAAGTGTTTAACTAAGAAGACAAGACTCCGGCAAGAGGAGCTTGCCGGGAAGGACAAGGCCCCGGCAAGAGGAGCTTGCCGAGAAGGCCAACCAAGGCACTGCAAAGAACTTGTCGCGACGCGTCGCGCGTCCTGGCAAGACCCGACGAGCGACAAGCTTTCGGGTGCGACAAGACAACGACCGCGGCAAGGCGCTTGCCGCGGCGAAGCCACCGCTCTGCGCCCATGCTCCAGCACATCCATCGACGTGTCGCCGCAGGATCATTCCAGGCGCACGTGGCGGGAAGCTGTGCAGCCAAGCGGTGCGAGGTGGCAAGAGGAGATGACGAGAAGGCCACCGTGGCAGGCGGTGGCGCCCTAACAGTCGCTTTTCTGCACTATTTAGGTGACGCGGACGGGCATTAAATGCGCTTTTCCCCTGCCGTCAGAGTTAGGTAGGGTGCACTGTAGATAGCAGTTGTACCAACCACCCTTTTTACATTTGTACCCTCGACTGCGTTGCCACCTGTCGGTGACCCCTTTTGCCCATAAAAGGAGGCCCATGCGCAACGTAGAGGGGGTTCTACTCATTCGAAACTATTAAACGCTCATGCTCTCGAGCAAGAACACAATATAACCACAAAGCAGCAGTAGGAGTATTATCTCTCCGGAGAGCTCTGAAGCTCGGTAAAAACCCCTCGCGTGCTCCGCCTCGATCCGCTCTTCGTGCGCTCTCCGCTCCCTTGCCGGACCAAAAGGGGCCCTGCCCCATAGGTGCTCGTTCCCCATGACAAATGGGCTTTAATATTCTCTTTTATATTATTTTTGGGACTAACCTATTAACCGAAGGCCAGTGCGAGTTTTTGTTTTTTTTGCCTATTTTAGAGTTTTGCAGAAAAGGAATACCAAACGGAGACCAAACGGAATGAAACCTTTGCGATGATCTTTCTTGGACGGAAAGCAAACCAGAAGACTTAGAGATGAAGTCGGAGACGTAACGAGGAGGCCACGAGGCAGGAGGGCGCGCCCCGCACCCTCGTGGGCCCCTCGTAGCTCCACCGACCTAGTTCTTTCGCCTATATATACTCTTATACCCTAAAAACATCAGGGGTAGCCATGAAACCACTTTTCCACCACTGCAACCTGTACCTGTGAGATCCCATCTTGGGGCCTTTTCCGGCGATCTGCCGGAGGGGGATTCGATCACGGAGGGTTTCTACATCAACATCATTACCTCTCCAATGAAGCGTGAGTAGTATACCACAGACCTCCGAGTCCATAGTTATTAGCTAGATGGCTTCTTCTCTCTCTTTGATTCTCAACAAAAAGTTCTCATCAATGTTCTTGGAGATCTATTCGATGTAATACTCTTTTGCGGTGTGTTTGCCAAGATCTGATGAATTGTGGATTTATGATCAAGATTATCTATGAATATTATTTGGTTCTTTTCTGAATTCTTATATGCATGATTTGATACCTTTGCAAGTCTCTTTGAATTATCGGTTTAGTTTGGCCTACTAGATTGATATTCTTGCCATGAGAGAAGTGCTTAGCTTTGGGTTCAATCTTGCGGTGTCCTTTCCCAGTGACAGTAGGGGCAGCAAGACACGTATTGTATTATTGCCATCAAGGATAAAAAGATGGGTTTTTCACCATATTGCTTCTGCCACGGGAGGGTAGGACAAAAGATGTCATGCAAGTTCTTTCCATAAGCATGTATGACTATTTACGGAATACATGCCTACATTATATTTATGAACTGGAGCTAGTGCCGTGTCGCCCTAGGTTATGACTGTCTCATGATGAATATCATCCAACGAGTCATCGATCCAAATCCTACGAATTTATCTTATATTGTTCTTGCTAAGTTACTACTACTATCGTTACTGCTACAAAATCACTACTATCACTGTCACCGTTACCGTTGCTACTGCTGCTATCATCAAAACAATCATATTACTGTGCTACTAATCACTTTGCTGCAGATAATTAATCTCCAGATGTGGTTGAATTGACAACTCAGCTGCTAATACCTTCAAATATTCTTTGGCTCGCCTTGTGTCAAATCTATAAATTTGGGTTGAATACTCTACCCTCGAAAATTGTTGCGATCCCCTATACTTGTGGGTTATCAAGACCTTTTTCTGGTGCTGTTAATGGGGATCATAGCTATATTAGTTGAGTCACTTGGGATTATTATCATATTATCACTATGAAGAATCTGAAGGATGCAAAGACTAAGATTTTTCCCTCAAAGACGAGGGGAGGTAAGGAAGTGCCATCCAGCTCCGCTTTAGATTCACCTTCTGTTATAAGTAAACTTGCAACACCACAACATGCTATTAGTTCTGATATGTCGCAAGTTATTGATGATGCTACTTCTGTTATGAATGCTACTCATGATGATGCTAGTACCTTGCTTGCTGACGATGTGCCACTAGGTGAATTTCTTGATGAACAAATTGCTAGAGTAAGACAACATGATATTGTTGAATATGATGATGAACTTGAAACTGGAAATCTTGAAACACCTACTAGAACTAGTCCTCCTAAATATGAATTGCCAAAGGTACCAGAAGGTTATACTATGAGTGAGGAGGCAACTAGAGATATACTTGCTTGTAAGGATAGAGATGATCTAGAGAAATTATTATGCAAGTATAAAGAAAGATCTCTGAATGCTAAGATGAAATGTGATCCTGAGTTTGCTACTTCACCTAACTTTATTGCTGATAAGGATTACGAATTCTCTGTCGACCCAGAGTTTATTACTTTGGTTGAATCTGATCCTTTCCATGGTTATGAAACTGAAACTGTTGTGGCACATCTTACTAAGTTGAATGATATAGCCACCCTGTTTGCTCATGATGAGAAGATTCACTATTATTATATTCTCAAGTTATTTCCGTTCTCATTAAAGGGTGATGCTAAGGCTTGGTACAATACTCTTGCTCTTGGTTGTGTGCGTAGTCCCCAGGATATGATTTATTACTTCTCTGAAAAATATTTCCCTGCTCATAAGAAACAAGCTGCCTTGTAGGAAAAATTTAACTTTGCGCAAATTGAAGAAGAGAGTCTCCCACAAGCTTGGGGGAGGCTTCCCCAATTGCTTAATGCTTTGCCTGATCATCCTCTTAAGAAAAATGAAATACTTGATATCTTCTATAATGGACTAACCGATGCTTCTAGGGATTTCCTAGATAGTTGTGCTGGTTGTGTTTTCAGGGAACGAACTATTAGGCAATCTGAAGAATTATTGAATAACATATTGAAAAATTATGATGATTGGACTCCTCCTGAAACACCTATTAAACCCACTCCGAAGAAGAGGGGTATCTTATATCTCAGTCCTGAAGATATGCAAGAGGCAAAGAAATCTATGAAGAAAAAAGGTATTAAAGCTGAGGATGTTAAAATTTTACCACCTATTGAAGAAATACATGGACTTGAAGCACCACCACCACCTAAGGTGGTAGAGGTAAAACTTTAATGAAATTCAATGATAGTGATGATCCTCGTAATAAACATCCTAATCAATGCCTTTATGAGTTTGATAATTACATTAGAAAGCAAGATCACTTCAATGCAAATGTTATGAAACAATTGAAATACAACTCTGGTATGATTGCTCCCTTAAGTGACTTGTTATTTAGAATCTCAGACGGTGTAAGAGGTGTAGGAAAGCATGACTCTATGGTTCAAACTCAATTAGAACAAGTTGCTAAATCTCAAAGGGAGTTACTTGATGAAATGAACAATAATATAAGTGACTTTCCTGTTAGAGTAGCAACTAGAGGAGGTAAAATGACTCAGGAACCACTTTATCCTGAGGGTCACCCAAAGAGAATTGAACAAGACTCTCAAAGAAATAACACTAATGCACCTAGTCCTTCTAAAAAGAAAAAGAAGAAGAAAAATAATAGGTCTTTGCCTGCCTCTAGTGAACCCGAAGTAGAGAAACCTCCTGATAATGGTAATGAAATTTCTATCTCTGATGCTGAAACTCAATCTGGTAATGCACACTCACCTTCTGATAATGAAAAAGTTAATGATGAGTTTCATGAAGACACTCAACCAAATGATAAAGAACCAGACAATGATGTTGAGGTAGAACCAGCTGTTGATCCTGATAACCCGCAACCTAAGAGTAAAATATATGACAAAAGAGACTTTGTTGCTAGAAAACATGGAAAGGAAAGAGAACCATGGGTTCAAAAGCCTACGCCATTTCCACCTAAGTCAACTAAAAAGAAAGATGCTGAAGAATTTGAACGCTTTGCTAAAATGTTGAGGCCAGTCTTTCTGCGAACTCGCTTAACTGATATCTTAAAAATGCCTCCTTATGCAAAGTATATGAAAGACATCATCACCAATAAGAGAGAAATACCGGAAGCTGAAACCTCCACTATGCTTGCTAATTACACTTTTAAAGATGGAGTACCTAAAAAACTTGGAGATCCGGGAATACCAACTATACCTTGCTCCATTAAAAGAAATTATGTGAAAATTGTTTTATGTGATTTGGGAGCTGGTGTTAGTGTTATGCCTTTCTCTTTATATAAAAGACTTGATTTGAATAAACTCACACCTACTGAAATATCTTTGCAAATGGCTGACAAGTCAACTGCCATACCTATTGGTATTTGTGAGGATGTGCCTGTTGTTGTTGCTAATGTTACTATTTTGACTGATTTTTTATACTTGAGATGCCCAAGGACGACAACATGTCAATTATCCTCGAGAGACCCTTCTTGAATACTGCAGGGGCTGTTATTGATTGCAATAATAGCAAGGTCCCTTTTCATATCAATGGTAATGAGCATACGGTGCACTTTTCGAAGAAACAATTCCAAGTGAATGGTATTAATGTTATTGAAAAAACTTCGACAATCACTATTGGAAGTTTTCAACTACCTCTACCTACTGTTAAAAAGAAATATAAAATGCTTATTGTTGGGGGCATTCATATCCCCATTGAGGTAACTTAGTGATTTACGAAAGTTCTTCGATTTCATATTAATCAAAAGTGGTTGTTAATAAGACTTGATCAACCTTATTAATGGATCATTTTTGAGAGGTATGAAGTTGATGAATTTAGTAAGCACTACCTTCTGTCCCTGCCTTTTGTTTTCTGTTTTTCTTAGTTAAATAAAATAAAATACCATGCTTTATCTATTTTCTGAGTTTTCCGTGCAATAAAAAAATGACCCAAAAATAAAAGTTCTCAGAATGCCCTGAAATTTTAACACGATTTTTTCCTGAATATTGCTGAATTTCTGGTGCAAATAATATCAGAGGGAGGTGCACGAGGTGGGCATAACCCACCTGGGCACGCTAGGACCCCCATGCACGCCCTGGTGGGTTGTGGTCCCCACGTGGGCCCCCTCACTTACTTCTTCTTCCCACATCACTCCATTCACCCAGAAAAAAGTCACTATCACTCTCTCTCTTGTGTTCTTGCTCCCGAAACCGCGGATTCCGATCTCTTTGCTCGAAGCTCCATTTCCGAAACTATTTTGAAAATTTGTTGCTTGGTATGTAACTCCTCCATGTGTCCAATTAGTTTTTGTTCTAGTGGTTTATATTTGGAATAATTACCTACTCTTGGTGCTGCTGTAGATGAGCTTGCATGTTGAATTCTTAGAGTTCTAAGTAGTCTGAATGCTTGCTATGGCCTCTATACTTCCCTATGAGTAGTTGCTACTATTTTTGAGAAGTTTTGCTGAGAAAAATTTTGTGGACTATTTTTTTAGAATTTTGTTCATAGGAAGAAGATGAGTTTCCTTAGGAAGTTTGCTTATAGGAAGAACTCCAAGGGGTTTATTGGGGAGTCATCTGACAATGATCTCCATGCCTCGAGGTTGGCGGAGCTACGACCGTGCAAGTGGCCGCATAATCTATTCATGGAAGGGGCTAGAATCCTTCAAGAGTTCACACAATATGCTGCTAATGCTGGCCTCACCGACTTCATCGCAGCTGAATGTGAACAGTATCATCTCCTCAAAAATTCCTTTGTGCAAAACTTTCATTTTCATTCTAGGAATAATCCCCTGAGGTGCCTTTAATTTATATGCTGAAAATCGCCAGATCCCACTTGCTGAATTTTATGACATATGTGTGCTTCCTTCTGATGGGGATTTGGTAGAACCTAAGCCCTCAGAGTTTGAAGGTTTTTACCGTGCTCTGATAGTAGGAGATGAGAGAGGAGTATCGAGCACCACCGCTGTTAGCTTGCAATTTCCTACCGTGCATTATTTTGCTATATTTATTGCAAAGTGCTTGCTAGCGAGAGAGAAGGTGGGTGCACTTAGCGCCCCAGACTTTGCTGTTTTGTGTCGTGCACTTTATGGCGACAACACTTATAGCTTGGGAGCTATTGTGGCACGTCGCCTTGACCTTCACATATCCAAGGGTAAAATACATGGGGGCATGTACGCTACTCGCTTGGTGTCGGTGTCAAAACCGGCGGATCTCGGGTAGGGGGTCCCGATCTGTGCGTCAAGGCTGATGGTAACAAGAAGTAAGGGACACAGATGTTTACCCAGGTTCGGGCCCTCTCGATGGAGGTAAAACCCTACTTCCTGCTTGATTAATATTGAAGATATGGGTAGTACAAGAGTAGATCTACCACGAGATCGTAGAGGCTAAGCCCTAGGAGCTAGCCTATGATGGTATGAATGTAATTGTGAGCGGCCTTCTAAGGACCAACCTCTCCGGTTTATATAGACACCGGAGAGGGCTAGGGTTTACATGGAGTCGGTTACAAGGAAGGAAATATAATATTCGGATCGCCAAGCTTGCCTTCCACGCCAAGAAAAGTCCCATCCGGACACGGGCCGAAGTCTTGAGTCTTGTATCTTCACGCTTCAATAGTTCGGACGTTGTACACAGTCCGGTTGTCCGGATACCCCATAATCCAGGACTCCCTCAATAGCCCCTGAACCAGGCTTCAATGACGATGAGTCCGGCGTGCAGTATTGTCTTCGGCATTGCAAGGCGGGTTCTTCCTCCGAATACTCCAAAGTACCGGTTATGATGAATAGTGTCCAGTCTCCAATCAATGTTGTGCTCCTCGGCTTCAGCGCCTCAGTAATGACCATCTCCACGTGTCGAGCGAATGCGAGGAGTCAAGGTATTTTTGCATTTTCCACCCTCGATCCTCCAAGCCAACCATCTATTTGAAGGGACATGGGTTCTCAGATCCAAACCTCACTCTCCTCCCTCGAGCTTCATGAAAAGTCATTCCAGCATGGCCGGCCATCGCAGCTCGTCTGCTTGCCCTCCTCGCTCTAAGTCGGGGGATTGGGGAGAGTGCTTAGTCCCTCACAGCCATTTGGTGAAGCTACAAACTCAAGGGTTTCTTCCACCGGCATTCATGGTCTCCATCCGAGCTGGAATAGCTACTTACGACGGAGGGGAACAAGCTGAGGGATCTCCCAACCCGTCTCCAGAGGAGCAAATATGCCTCGTCTCGCATCTGCTGAGGGGCGTAGGGTTTCCTATCCACCCATTTCTCCGCAGGCTCCTAGACTTCTATGGCCTCCAGTTACACAATGTTACCCCAGCCTCCATTCTGCACATAGCGGGGTATGTCGCCCTTTGCGAGCTGATTTTAGGCTGCGAACCACACTTCGGATTGTGGAGGAAGCTGTTCTGCCTTGTCCCCCGCACCCAGGGGAGTCCCTGTATCAAGTGGGCGGGGCCGAAGTGTGGCGCATTGCCGAGACCGGATACCTGTCCGGTACTCCTGAGAATGCACTAGAGAATTGGCCTTCAGAGTGGTTCTATATAAATGATGTTCCCCTTCCGGATCCAGTCCGGAGGGGTCTCCCCAAGTTCAGCAACGCCCCAATGAGGGCACGCCTAAGCTGGCATCCTCGGGGCCCTCAAGAAGAGGACACAAGGGAGATATTCCTCCTGATGAACAGGATAAAGTTGTTGGCCAAGTCCGGACTGACGATCATTGAGGTCATGGCAATATGCATAAAGCGAGGAGTGCAGCCGCTCCAATATCGGGGGAAGCCCATGTGGCATTACAACAGGGAAGATGACGCCACCCACTGTGGTTGTAAGGGTCTGGACTCCGCTGCCGCTTTGGCAAAGGTATTGTCCAATTTGTACAAAGGGGAAGAGGAGGAGTTCCTTCGCATAAAAACGCGGGACGGATTCTCCATGTACAACCCCCCAGAGTGGGTAAGTTGCCATTCTTTTCCTAGGTTCATTTACTCTATCGTACTTCTTCTAAGATTACTTGCATCAATGCTTCTGAGCAGGAACTGAGGAGGGTCGTGGAAGGAATCTTCAGCCCCTCCCCGCAACCAGAGGACCCTGGAAGGGACCTAGATCCGGGACTCAAAGTAGATCCGGATATTACCGTGGAGCTTGTCAACGGAGTATTTTATCAGGCGAGCTGGGACGGCGCCCTAGTGGCCATTACGGCCGACTCCCCTGGACTGCTTCCCATGTCGCGTGTAAGCTGAGCTAAAAAAAAACCTTATCCTCCGAAAAGGACTTTCCCCAGGTATTGTAATTTACCTTTGAGGCATCGCTCTATTTACAGAAGCGACGGCCGGAGCAAGGGGCCGAGCCCCTAGGGACTCGTCAACCACGGGCATCTGGATCGGGTAGGCTCAAGAGGAAGGCGGTGAGGGCTGACACACCGCTGTAGAGGTAAAGTCATAGCCTATCCTGCTGTCATAGAATTCGAAATATGACAGCGCCCTTTGTGTCTGGCAGGAAGAGGAATAACCGGGCTATATCCGGACACCCCACCAACCACACCTCCACCAGCCGGGTTCCAGAACCAACTTCGGGGGTGGAGGCGGACACGGGGCCAGCACTGCATAGCTCCTCGACGGAGGGTGCGAATATGTGTTCGTCCACGAACTCCGAAGTGGAGAGCACCATGAACCACCGGCGCTGGAGGGCCGTGCTCCGGCACAACATCTTTTCCGAAGAGGCTTTTAATGCCTTCAATTCAGCGGACACATACGTCCGAGCCGCTCGAGGCGGGCTTGCCCAGGCGACAAGCTAGTATACCAAGGACATACGGGTAAGAGATTTTGATAAGTATGCCTAGCAGTAGCCCCTGAGACTTAGAATAGTTGGGACAACTGTTTGAAGGATCAATATATGCGTAGGTCCTTGTGGACAAGAATGAACAATTGGCGCGGGAGCTGGAGGCCAGCAAGGCCCAATTATCTGATGCAGTAGCCAAATTAGAGGGATCCCGAAAGGACCCTGCTGGTAATAGTTGTCTTTATTATACACAGATAGACTAATTAATAGATGGCTGGTGCGGTTAGTCTAATAGTGAATTCTGCAGACAATCCCGGGGCGAATCCGGAGGGCGCAGTGGGTGACGACTCGCATCTCCAACAGCAACTAAAGGTCGGCGAGCGCATCCTTACGTAGGTGATGCAAGAGAAGAACAAGCTTCATGATGCCAATATTCGTCTAGACGTAGAATTGAAGGACGTCCGCGCACAACTGGCAGACTCCGTGAAGGAGAACAAAAAACTTCGACGCAGTATTTATGGTAAGAACTCAAGCGAACTGTTTGATAGTTCGGCGAGGAAGTTTATTAAAAAGATTTTTCCCTTGCAGGAATGTTAACGGGCCGCCTGGAAGAGGAGATGTCCTCATCTGCAGGTGATTTGCTGCAAGAACTGTCGCAGATGCACGAACGTGCTCGGCAGGTGATGCACGGCGTTGCTCAGGCCTTGTGGCCATCAAGCCTTCTGCCGAATGGCATGGGGGAGCTTGCGGACCTGCTTCAAGGATCCCGGCGGTGCTTCCATCTGTGGATGATATCAGCCTGCCGGCAAGGAGCAAGAGAAGCCTGGGCGATGGTTTAGACACGCTACACCAAGCTGGACCCTAACCATATGGCCGAAGTGGGACCGGCGGGGCCCGATGGGCAAGAAATTCCCGTTAGACGGGTGTATGACCAGGTAGCATTAGCCGCTAAGTATTCTCAGCGGGATTGTAGGCTAGATAGCCTGTTAGATGGTATAGAGGAGGAATATAGTCATTCTCAGTGACTGTGTAAATTGATTGGCATAAGTAGCCTCTAGCCAGATTGAAATCATTTGTCATGGCGGACCTTTTCGCTTCAGCCCCCGGATCCTATAGTCCGGGGTGTCTCTGAATACCCGCTCGGTTATACGAAAACCGGGGCATGCATAGAGACCAGGCGTAGGGGTCATAGGTGATTGAACAGACAAGTACCCAACTAGTTATGTTATATTGCATGGGTAGCAAGAAACATCTTCCAGGGAGAATAGTTCCATTAGGGGTTCCTTTCCCTAGGTATCCATGTGTCGATGCACATGTCCGGACTACGCGCGATGGCGCAGGATACAAAGCTTCTGGGGTTCTTTGTTGTAACCAACGAATACATCCTTTGTTCACCGATCGAATATTCTCTTAAGGAAACTAGCTTTCAGCTTCACCCAATCTGAGGTACACATCCGGCTCAACCGGCAGTAACAATCGCAGAGGTGCTCCCCTTATGCCCTAGCCGAATTAACGGGAACGTAGGGCATAAACACAAGAGCCAGGCAACCCAGCTTGGCCACATCTTAAGTCATATCGATGCATACAATGGTGAAGAAAAGGCACATATGGAGAAAGAATGCATATGTGATGGGCAAAAAGCCATTAAAGTAATTATGTCTAGCTTCCGAATAGGAAGCCCCCAGATACAGCTTGCACACATGGTACGGCCGGGATAATCCGGGAATCCGCACTGTATTACACAATTTGTGTGAACGGAAAGAGTGTCGAGAAAGGAGAGAAACAGTGGTGGAGCATAATTTAAAAAGGAGGGATGAGGAGACGAACACTGCGTTAGGCGTTAGGTGTAGAATCTCCGGAGTCTAGCCGCGTTCCATGGGTTCGGCTCGAGTCTGTCGTCAGAGGCATTACGTAGGCGGTACGCTCCTCCAGTGAGAACTTTGTTGATGACGAAGGGACCTTCCCATCTGGGTTTGAGTTTGTCCTTCTTCTTCTCCGGTAGGCCTAGAACGAGCTCACCAATATTGTAAGTCTTGGCCCGCACTTCTCTGCTTTGATATCACCGAGCCTGCTGCTGATAGAATGCGGAACGGGCTTTTGTGACATCGCGCTCCTCCTCCCGGGCGTCCAAGTTATCCTGCCGATCTAACTCGGCTTCCTTCTCTTCGTACATACGTACGCGTGGCGAATCATGTATTATGTCGCAGGGTAGTACTGCTTCCGCATCGTGCACCATAAAGAATGGTGTGTATCCGGTGGTTCGATTCGGTGTGGTCCGTAGCCCCCAGAGTACGGAGTTGAGCTCCTCTACCCAGTGCATATCCGATTCTGTTAAAGATCACTAATCTGGGTTTTATCCCGCTCATGATAAGACCATTTGCCCGTTCGACCTGGCCGTTTGTTTGCGGGTGGTAGACAGAAGCGTAGTCGAGCTTAATGCCCATTTTGCTGCACTAAGTTTTTACTTCATCGGCTGTGAAATTTGAGCCATTATCAGTGATGATGCTATGGGGGATACCGTACCGGTGTACAACCCCCGATATGAAGTCTATTATTGGTCCGGGTTCGGCCGTTTTAACTGGTTTGGCTTCGATCCATTTGGTGAATTTGTCCACCATGACCAATAAGTATTTTTTTCTTATGGCTTCCCCCTTTAAGGGGTCCGACCATATCCAGCCCCAGACCGCGAAGGGCCAAGTTATGGGGATTGTTTGGAGAGCGGTAGGGGCATATGACTCGATTGGCGAAGAGCCGGCAGCCGATGCAATGTTGGACAAGGTCTTGTCGTCTGCTTTCGGGCCGTCGGCCAATAGAAGCCTATACGGAAGGCTTTGCTGACTAGCGCTCGAGCTGCGGCATGGTGTCCGCCCAGTCCGGCGTGAATTTCAGCCAGGAGTTGCCGCCCTTCCTCTTCAGAGATGCACCTTTGGAGCACTCCGGTCACGCTTTTCTTGTAGAGTTCCCCCTCGTGGACCTTGTAAGCCTTAGAACACCGGACTATGCAGTGTGCTTCATTTTGGTCTTCGGGGAGCTCCTGCCTATTTAGGTAGGCCAAGAACGGCTCGGTCCACAGGGCGATTATGGCCATGATTTCGTGGGCCGAAGGTGTTATTTTGGTGGTGGAGCCTCCGATTGTGTCGGATGGTTCAAAGTCTGGGGTGTATTCGGATCCATGCTGGTATTGCTGGACTCCCCTTCCCATACTACAGATGGCTTGACCAGCCTTTCCAGGAATATATTAGGGGGGACAGGGTCGTGTTTGGCGCTGATGCGGGCGAGGACGTGTGCCGCCTGATTGTTTTCTCGAGCCACATGGTGGAATTCGAGCCCCTCGAACCGAGCTGACATTTTGAGGATGGCATTACGATAGGCCGCCATTTTCAGATCCTTGGCATCAAAGTCTCCATTTATTTGTGATATTGCGAGGTTCGAATCCCCGCGCACTTCCAGGCGTTGGATGCCCATGGAGACTGCCATCCGAAGACCATGTAACAGGGCCTCATAGTCGGCCGCATTGTTGGAGTCTGTGTATAATATTTGTAGGACGTACTGGACCGTGTCCCCGGTGGGAGACGTCAGGACTACCACTGCTCCCAGTCCGGCCAGCATTTTGGAGCCGTCAAAGTGCATGATCCAGTTGGAGTACACGCCGTACTCTTTAGGGAGTTCGGCCTCTGCCCATTCGGCGACAAAGTCAGCCAATACTTGCGACTTAATGGCTCGCTGTGGTTTGTATGTTATGTCGAACGGCAGGAGCTCGATAGCCCATTTAGCAATCCGGCCCGTAGCATCGCGGTTATTAATTATGTCGTTGAGCGGTACTTCGGAGGCGACGGTAATTGAACACTCTTGAAAGTAGTGTCTTAGCTTCCAAGATGCCATGAAGACTGCGTATGCTATTTTTTGATAGTGTGGGTATCGGGATTTACATGGGGTGAGGACCGTTGATACGTAGTAAACTGGCTTTTGAAGCAGGAATTTGTATCCGTCCTCCTCTCGTTCGTCGACGAGCACTGCGCTTACCACTTGATGTGTTGCAGCTATGTATAGTAGCATAGGTTCACCGATGTTTGGCGCTGTTAGGACCGGATTACTAGCCAATAAGGTCTTTATCTCATCGAGTCCGACCGCGGCTGCGTCCGTCCATACGAAGTGTTCGGTGCGCCGAAGGAGGCGGTAAAGAGGCAACGCCTTTTCTCCTAGCCTGGATATAAAGCGGCTCAAAGCGGACATGCATCCCACTAGCTTCTGGATGTGCTTGAGGTCTGTTGGTATGGACAACTGCGACAGGGCTCGGATTTTTGCTGGATTCGCTTCTATTCCTCTATTGGAAACAATGAAGCCTAGGAGCTTCCCCGAAGGGACACCGAAAACACATTTTTCCGGATTCAACTTAATGTCATATGTCCGGAGGTTATCGAATGTGAGCCTCAAGTCATCTATTAGGGTTTTGGCGTGTCTGGTTTTTATGACAACGTCGTCCACATATGCTTCCACTGTTTTGCCGATTTGTTTCTCCAGGCATGTTTGAATCATGCATTGATAGGTTGTGCCGGCATTCTTGAGCCCGAAGGGCATAGTGTTGAAGCAAAAAGGGCCATATGGCGTTATAAAAGTTGTTGTAGCTTGGTCAGACTCTGCCATCTTTATTTGATGGTATCTAGAGTATGCGTCGAGAAAACACAGTGAGTCGTGTCCAGCTGTGGCATCGATGATTTGATCGATGCGAGGGAGGGGAAAGGGATCCTTGGGGCAAGCCTTGTTGAGGTCTTTAAAGTCGACGCATAGGCGCCAGGATTTGTCCTTTTTTGGCACCGTTACCAAATTGGCCAGCCAATCCGGATGTTTAATATCTTTGATGATTCCGGCCTAAAGCAGCTTGGCTAGCTCTTCCCCCATGGCTTGCCGTTTGGGTTCTGAAAACCGCCTTAGGATCTGTTTGAGCGGTTTGTATCCCTTTAGTATATTGAGGCTGTGTTCGGCCAGCCGGCGTAGGATGCCTGGCATGTCCGAAGGGTGCCAGGAAAAAATGTCCCAATTTTCGCGTAAGAATTCTCGCACTGCGGCGTCCATCACAAGGCTCAATTGTGTTCCGATGGATGCTGTCTTCGTGGGATCCGTTGGGTGGACCTGGAATTTGACTATCTCGTCTGAAGGTTTGAAAGAGATGGACTTGGGTCGTTTGTCGAGTATCACATCGTCCCTGTCCAGGGTGGCCCGCAGTGTTGTTAACTCTTTGGCTGCTAGGGCTTCAGATAATGCTTCCAGGGCTAGTGCTGCGGTTTTGTTTTCGGCACAGAGTGCGACGTCCGGATCACTGGCTGGAGTGATGATTTCGTTGGGCCTGGGCATTTTAAGCTTCATGTACCCGTAATGGGGTATAGCTTGGAAGCTTGTAAACGCGTCCCGCCCTAGAAGGGCATGGTATCCACTGCTGAAAGGAGCCACTTGGAATGTGATTTCTTCAGACCTATAATTCTCCGGGGTGTCGAATACCACATCAAGTGTGATTTTTCCCGCGCACCGTGCTTCCCGAGTAGGGATGATTCCCCTGAAGGTGGTGCCGCTTTGTTCAATGCGGCCTTTGTCAATCTCCATTTTGTTGAGCGTTTCTTCATAGATCAAGTTTAACCCGCTTCCTCCGTCCATGAGTACTTTGGTTAGCCGGAAGCCATCCATGATTGGGCTAAGGACTGTGAGCGGCGGTGCGGACGATCTGGAATCGAGGTTAAATCCTGGCGTTGAAAGTTATAGCCGTGTCGTTCAGGGGTTTATCTTTGCCACATGGCAAATTTCATGAAACCGGTGAGCCGCTTGCGCTTTGTTGTTTGAGGCGAAAGTCTCGAAGACTGTTAGTACCGTATTGTGTCCGCGGGTAGGAAATTGTTCCGCTTTACGGCTTGCAAGAAGATCCTCACCACTTTTTGCCACCTGCCGGAGTATCCAGCATGCCCTAAGGCTATGAGTTGGCATTGTATTCGGTGTACTATGGAGCTTACATGGCCCGTCGAGCCATTCTTCCAATACGGATCCCCGTCCTGGGGTGGGCTTCAGTTTCTTGGGGATTGGATCGGGCGTCTTACGAGAGTTCGTCCGTTTGGTTCGGACAAAGGTCTTGGTGAGAGCGGTACTATCCCAAAATTCTGTATGGGTCTTCCAAGCGCTCTCCATCGCACAGTACTTACGTACTATGGTTGCCAAGTCCACGAAACGTATTATCTCACGGCGGCTTATAGCATTGAGGAGCCCTTCATCCGTGCAGTTTTTGCAGAAGAGTGAGATCATGTTCTCCTCGCAGCAGTCCTTAACCTTGTTGAGCGCAAGGAGGAATCTGGCCCAGTAATGATGTACCATCTCCTTGGGCTCTTGCCTGATGCGGGAGAGACAGTTTAAGTCCGAATAAGTGTTGTTAGCAGAATCTGGAGTATGATCCGATCTAACGCCCAAGGGCGCGGGCGGTTCTGAGCCCAACAGCTCGGAATCCAGAGTGCTACCCGATTCCTTCGGCCCAATGCCCGATCCTAAGTCCGTTACCTAGGGCAGGCTGTCCTCTGAGCAGATTTTCGGCTCAAGGAGTTCGGCGATCCGAACATAATTCATCCTCAAAGCTGGGGGACGATCCGCGCGTGGTTCTTCCACAATCGCTATCTCATGGGTGGCCGGCGGGGATCTAATGTCCCTTCTGTCGGGTTTAAGCCCAATCCGGTCATAGTTCGTAGCGACTCCCAGAGCGGCGATGCGATCCAAGAGTTCATTAAAGGAGGAGAGCTCCACTGGATTCATCTGTTCGGCAAATTCCGAACTGACCCGAAGGTTATGATTGATGACCCGAGAGGCCATTGTCAGCTCTGTCGCCGATGGGGCAGCAATGATAAAGCCGCCGAGCCGGAGCGTCTGGCCTACAGCCAAAGCTCCCTCCGAAGTAATGTCATCCTTGAAGACGAGTCGAGCCATGAAGCCTCGTGGCGACGTCACGGAGGACTCTCAATGAAAGCACCAATGTCGGTGTCAAAACCGGCGGATCTCGGGTAGGGGGTCCCGATCTGTGCGTCAAGGCTGATGGTAACAAGAACTAAGGGACATAGATGTTTACCCAGGTTCGGGCCCTCTCGATGGAGGTAAAACCCTACTTCCTGCTTGATTAATATTGAAGATATGGGTAGTACAAGAGTAGATCTACCACGAGATCGTAGAGGCTAAACCCTAGGAGCTAGCCTATGATGGTATGAATGTAATTGTGATCGGCCTTCTAAGGACCAACCTCTCCAATTTATATAGACACCGGAGAGGGCTAGGGTTTACATGGAGTCGGTTACAAGGAAGGAAATATAATATCCGGATCGCCAAGCTTGCCTTCCACGCCAAGGAAAGTCCCATCCAGACACGGGCCGTAGTCTTGAGTCTTGTATCTTCACGCTTCAATAGTCCGGACGTTGTACACAGTCCGGCTGTCTGGATACCCCATAATCCAGGACTCCCTCACTTGGCGACTCACTTCAATGTGCAGATACGCCAACATGATCATCCTTTTCCCAAAGCTTATTTAGATAGAGTAGCTATGGAGGACCACCATTTTATTGCTACTAATTACCCTGATATTGATATGCCTTACAACTTAGTTTTAGTGTGGATACTCGTGATATTATCCCCTTGCCTGCACCTGCTTTGTTTGATCATGTTGCGAGGGGCGGATACATGATTATGCCTGAGGACATTGTCGCTTACCGGAACAAACAGGCTGCGGCACAAGAGGAGCCTCAGGAGTGGGACCCTATGGTGCCTGCTCCCCAGCACATCAACATTGGACCTCATGGCTTATTCGAGTGGACCTAGACCAAGTTAGGCCAAAATCCTAAGCTTGGGGGAGTACGTATTCTCACCGACATTACATTCATGTTCACACATTCCATTCTAGTTGTCGGTGTCCACACTATTTCATTTTATCATCCATGTTAAATTTATTTTCTTGCTTTCTTCTTGTGTGTTTGAAAAACTTTGAGAAGATCCAAAAATATGTCCTTGCTTCTTTTTGATTTTTCTTCCTAATTTAAATTGTTGTAGCACTAAAAATAAAACCCAAAAAGATTTCCTCTACTTGTTGGGAGCTTTCCTGTGTAAATAGTTTTTCTCGTTTTTGCTTTTCTCTTTTCATTTGCTTGTTTACGAAAAACCAAAAACTCCAAAAATATTTCAGTGTGTTTCTCTAAATTTCTTTTCTTTTTTTGAGTCATACCGAGGAGAAGACCACGATGAAAATGTTGAGTGGCTCTCATCTGCATTACTGATCTAATAAAGAGTCCATATTACCTTGTCTTCTCCTCTTGAATAAAATGTTTGCAGATTCCAACTTAGTCCGCGGCACTCTTGCACTATTATTATTTTCAAATTGTTCGGTCGTGCAAGTGAAAGGCAATAATAACTATATTAGATGAACTGGTCGTGGCAGAGAGAAACGGGTATGAACTCGACTTGTTCTGTTTTTGTAAATATGTTTAACCTAGTATCCATGATTCAGCCTATTATGATCATGATGGGGATCGTTGCAGAAATTAAAAAAATTCTACGCATCACCAAGATCAATCTATGAAGAGACTAGCAACGAGAGAGAGAGGGGAGTGCATCTTCATACCCTTGAAGATCGCGAAACGGAAGCGTTGCAAGAACGCGGTTGGAGGAGTCGTACACGTAGCGATTCAGATCGCAGTCGATTCCGATCTTAGCGCCGAACAACGCCACCTCCGCATTCAACACACGTGCAACCCAGTGACGTCTCCCATGCCTTGATCCAGCAAGGAGGAGGGAGGGGTTGGGGAAGACAACTCCAGCAGCAGCACGACGGCGTGGTGGTGGTGGAGCAGCGGTTCTCCGGCAGGGCTTCGCCAAGCTCAAACGGAGAAGGAGAGGTGTTGGAGAGGGGGAGGGTTGCGCCTTGGATGTGGTGCGGCTGCCTTCCCTCCTCCCCTCTATTTGTAGGGTGAAGAGGAAAGGGGGTCAGCCCCTCTAGATGAGATCTAGAGGGGAGGCGGCGGCCAAGGGGAGGGGACTTGCCCCCCAAGCCAAGGGGGCGCCCCCTTTAGGGTTCCCCCCCAACCCTAAGCGCATGCGCCCTAGGGGGTGGCGCCCAGCCCACCTAAGGGCTGGTTCTCTTCCACATACATCCCACAGGGCCCTCCAGGGTAGGTGGTCCCTCCCGGTGGACCCCCGGAACCCCTTCGGTGGCCCCGGTACAATACCGGCAAACCCCCGAATACTTTCAGTGACCATATGATGACTTCCCATATATAAATCTTCACCTCCGGACCATTCCGGAACTCCTAGTGACGTCCGGGATCTCATACGGGACTCCTAACAACATTCGGTAACCACGTACAAACCTTCCCTATAACCCTAGCGTCATCGAACCTTAAGTGTGTAGACCCTACGGGTTCGGGAATCATGCAGACATGACCGAGACAGCTCTCCGGCCAATAACCAACAACGGGATCTGGATACCCATGTTGGCTCCCACATGTTCCACGATGATCTCATCGGATGAACCATGATGTCGAGGATTCAAGCAATCCCGTATACAATTCCCTTTGTCAATCGGTACGTTACTTGCCCGAGATTTGATCGTCAGTATCCCAATACCTCATTCAATCTCGTTACCGACAAGTCACTTTACTCGTTCCGTAATGCATGATCCCGTGACCAACTACTTTGTCACATTGAGCTCATTATGATGATGCATTACCGAGTGGGCCCAGAGATACCTCTCCGTCATACGGAGTGACAAATCCCAGTCTCGATTCGTGCCAACCCAACAGACACTTTCGGAGATACCTGTAGTGCACATTTATAGCCACCCAGTTAAGTTGTGACGTTTGGTACACCCAAAGCACTCCTGCGGTATCTGGGAGTTACACGATCTCATGGTCTAAGGAAATGATACTTGACATTAGAAAAGCCTTAGCAAACGAACTACACGATCTTGTGCTATGCTTAGGATTGGGTCTTGTCCATCACATCATTCTCCTAATGATGTGATCCTGTTATCAAAGACATCCAATGTCCATAGTCAGGAAACCATGATCGTCTGTTGATCAACGAGCTAGTCAACTAGAGGGTCACTAGGGACTTGTTGTGGTCTATGTATTCACACATGTATTACGGTTTCCGGTCAATACAATTACAGCATGAATAATAGACAATTATCATGAACAAGGAAATATAATAATAACCATCTTAATATTGCCTCTAGGGCATATTTCCAACAGTCTCCCACTTGCACGAGAGTCAATAATCTAGTTACATTGTGATGAATCGAACACCCATAGAGTTCTGGTGTTGGTCATGTTTTGCTCGTGGAAGAGGTTTAGTCAACGGATCTACAACATTCAAATCCGTATGCACTTTACAAATATCTATGTCTCCATCTTGAACATTTTCGCGAATGGAGTTGAAGGGACGCTTGATGTGCCTGGTCTTCTTGTGAAACCTGGGCTCCTTGGCAAGGGCAATAGCTCCAGTGTTGTCACAGAAGAGAGTCATCAGGCCCGACGCATTAGGAATAACTCCTAGGCCGGTAATGAACTCCTTCATCCAGATTGCTTCATGTGTTGCCTCCGAGGCTGCCATGTACTCCGCTTCACATGTAGATCCCGCCACAACACTTTTCTTGCAACTGCACCATCTTACTGCCCCACCATTCAAAATATACACGTATCCGGTTTGTGACTTGGAGTCATCCAGATATGTGTCGAAGCTAGCATCGACGTAACCCTTTACGACGAGCTCTTCGTCACCTCCATAAACGAGAAACATATCCTTAGTCCTTTTCAAGTACTTGAGGATATTCTTGACTGATGTCCAGTGTTCCATGCCGGGATTACTTTGGTACCTCCCTACCAAACTTATGACAAGGTTTACATCAGGTCTGGTACACAGCATGGCATACATAATAGACCCTATTGCTGAGGCATAGGGGATGACACTCATCTTTTCTCTATCTTCTACCGTGGTCGGGCTTTGAGCTGAGCTCAATTTCACACCTTGCAATACGGGCAAGAACCCCTTCTTGGACTGATCCATATTGAACTTCTTCAATATCTTATCAAGGTATGTGCTTTGTGAAAGACCTATGAGGCGTCTCGATCTATCTCTATAGATCTTGATGCCTAATATGTAAGCAGCTTCTCCAAGGTCCTTCATTGAAAAACACTTATTCAAGTAGGCCTTTATGCTTTCCAAAAGTTCTATATCATTTCCCATCAATAGTGTGTCATCCACATATAATATGAGAAATGCTATAGAGCTCCCACTCACTTTCTTGTAAACGCAGGCTTCTCCATAAGTCTGCATAAACCCAAACAATTTGATCATTTCATCAAAGCGAATGTTCCAACTCCGAGATGCTTGCACCAGCCCATAGATGGAGCGCTGCAGCTTGCATACCTTGTTAGCATTCTTGGGATCAACAAAACCTTCCGGCTGCATCATATACAATTCTTCCTTAAGGAAGCCGTTAAGGAATGTCGTTTTGACGTCCATTTGCCATATCTCATAATCATAGAATGCGGCAATTGCTAACATGATTCGGACGGACTTCAGCTTTGCCACGGGTGAGAAGGTCTCATCGTAGTCAACCCCTTGAACTTGTCGATAACCCTTAGCGACAAGCCGAGCTTTATAGATGGTAACATTACCATCCACGTCCGTCTTCTTCTTAAAGATCCATTTAGTTTCTATCGCTCGCCGATCATCGGGCAAGTCTGTCAAAGTCCATACTTTGTTTTCATACATGGATCCTATCTCGGATTGCATGGCTTCAAGCCATCTGTTGGAATCTGGGCCCGCCATCGCTTCTTCATAGTTTGAAGGTTCACCGTTGTCTAACAACATGATTTCCAGGACAGGGTTGCCATACCATTCTGGTGTGGAACGTGTCCTTGTGGACCTATGAAGTTCAGTAGCAACTTGATCCGAAGTACCTTGATCATCATCATTAACTTCCTCTCTAGCCGGTGCATGCACCACAGAAACATCTTCCTGAGCTGCGCTACTTTCCGGTTCAAGAGGCAGTACTTCATCAAGTTCTACTTTCCTCCCACTTACTTCTTTCGAGAGAAACTCTTTCTCCAGAAAGGACCTGTTCTTGGCAACAAAGATCTTGCCTTCGGATCTGAGGTAGAAGGTATACCCAATGGTTTCCTTAGGATATCCTATGAAGACACATTTTTCCGACTTGGGTTCGAGCTTTTCAGGTTGAAGTTTCTTGACATAAGCATCGCATCCCCAAACTTTTAGAAACGACAGCTTAGGTTTCTTCCGAAACCATAATTCATACGGTGTCGTCTCAATGGATTTAGACAGTGCCCTATTTAAAGTGAATGTAGCTATCTCTAAAGCATATCCCCAAAATGATAGTGGTAAATCAGTAAGAGACATCATAGATCGCACCATATCCAATAGACTGCGATTATGACGTTCAGACACACCGTTACGCTGAGGTGTTCCAGGCGGCGTGAGTTGTGAAACAATTCCACATTTCCTTAAGTGTGTACCAAATTCGTGACTCAAATATTCTCCCCCACGATCTTATCGTAAGAACTTTATTTTTTCTGTCACGTTGATTCTCTACCTCACTCTAAAATTCCTTGAACTTTTCAAAGGTCTCAGACTTGTGTTTCATCAAGTAGACATACCCATATCTACTTAAGTCATCAGTGAGGGTGAGAACTTAACGATAGCCACCGCGAGCCTCAATGCTCATTGGACCGCACACATCAGTATGTATGATTTCCAATAAGTTGGTTGCTCGCTCCATTGTTCCGAAGAACGGAGTCTTTGTCATTTTGCCCATGAGGCATGGTTCGCATGTGTTAAATGATTCATAATCAAGAGACTCCAAACATCCATCTTCATGGAGCTTCTTCATGTGTTTGACACCAATGTGACCAAGGTGGCAGTGCCACAAGTATGTGCGACTATCATTATCAACCTTACCTCTTTTCTTATTCACACTATGAATATGTGTAACATCACATTCGAGGTTCATTAAGACAAACCATTGACCAGCGGGGCATGACCATAAAACATATCTCTCATATAAATAGAACAACCATTATTCTCGGATTTAAATGAGTAGCCATCTCGTATTAAACGAGATCCAGATACAATGTTCATGCTCAAAGCTGGCACTAAATAACAATTATCGAGGTTTAAAACTAATCTCGTAGGTAAATGTAGAGGTAGCGTGCCGACGGCGATCACATCGACCTTGGAACCATTCCCGACGCGCATCGTCACCTCATCCTTCGCCAGTCTCCACTTATTCCGCAGCTCCTGTTTTGAGTTACAAATATGAGCAACCGCACCAGTATCAAATACCCAGGAGCTACTACGAATACTGGTAAGGTACACATCAATAACATGTATATCACATATACCTTTGGTGTTGCCGGCCTTGCAATAAAACACTCAGTCTCAGGTTTGGGTCCATGCTTTGGCTTCTTCCCAGCAACTGGCTTACCGGGCGCGACAACTCCCTTGCCGTCCTTCTTGAAGTTCTTCTTACCCTTGCCTTTCTTGAAACTAGTGGTTTTATTGACCATGAACACTTGATGTTCCTTTTTGATCTCCACCTCCGCTGATTTCAGCATTGAAAATACCTCAGGAATGGTTTTCACCATCCCCTGCATATTGAAATTCATCACAAAGCTCTTGTAGCTAGGTGGAAGAGACTGAAGGATTCTGTCAATGACCGTGTCATCCGGGAGATTAACTCCCAGCTGAGACAAGCGGTTTTGCAACCCAGACATTTTGAGTATGTGCTCGCTGACAGAACTATTCTCCTCCATCTTACAATTGTAGAACTTGTCAGAGACTTCATATCTCTCGACTCGGGCATGAGCTTGGAAAACCATTTTTATCTCTTGGAACATCTCATATGCTCTGTGCCGCTCAGACCGCTTTTGGAGCCCCGATTCTAAGCTGTAAAGCATGCCGCACTGAACCAGGGAGTAATCATTACTACGCGACTGCCAGGCATTCATAACGTCTTGAGTTGCTGGGAAAACAGGTGCTTCACCTAGCGGTGCATCTAGGACATATGCTTTCTTGGCAGCTATGAGGATGATCCTCAAGTTACGGACCCAGTCCGTGTAGTTGCTACCATCGTCTTTCAGCTTGGTTTTCTCTAGGAACGCGTTGAAGTTGAGGGCAACATTAGCGTGAGCCATTTGATCTACAAGACATATTGCAAAGATTTTAGACTAAGTTCATGATAATTAAGTTCATCTAATCAAATTATTTAATGACCTCCCACTCAGATAGACATCCCTCTAGTCATCTAAGTGGTACATGATCCGAGTCAACTAGGCCATGTCCGATCATCACGTGAGATGGACTAGTCATCATCGGTGAACATCTTCATGTTGATCGTATCTGCTATACGACTCATGCTCGACCTTTCGGTCTCTTGTGTTCCGAGGCCATGTCTGTACATGCTAGGCTCGTCAAGTCAACCTAAGTATTTGCATGTGTAAATCTGGCTTACACCCGTTGTATGCGAACCTTAGAATCTATCACACCCGATCATCACGTGGTGCTTCGAAACAATGAACTTACGCAACGGTGCATAGTTAGGGGGAACACTTTCTCAAAATTTTATGAGGGATCATCTTATTTATGATATCATCGTTCTAAGCAAATAAGATGTAAAATCATGATAAACATCACATGCAATCAAACAGTAACATGATATGGCCAATATCATTTTGCTCCTTTTGATCTCCATCTTTGGGGCGCCGTGATCAGCATTATCACCGGCATGACACCATGATCTTCATCATCGTGTCTTCATGAAGTTGTCTCACCAACCATTACTTCTACTACTATGGCTAACGATTTAGCAATAAAGTGAAGTAATTACATGGCGTTATTCAATGACACGCAGGTCATACAATAAATTAAGAAAACTCCTATGGCTCCTGCCGGTTGTCATACTCATCGACATGCAAGTCGTGATTCCTATTACAAGAACATGATCAATCTCATACATCACATATATATCATTCATCACATCCTTTTGGCCATATCACATCACACGGCATATGCTGCAAAAACAAGTTAGACGTCCTCTAATTGTTGTTTCAAGTTTTTTACGTGGCTGCTATAGGTTTCTAGCAAGAACGTTTCTTACCTACGCCAAAACCACAATGTGATATGCCAATTGCTATTTACCCTTCATAAGGACCTTTTCATCGAATCCGATCCGACTAAAGTGGGAGAGACAGACACCCGCTAGCCACCTTATGCAACTAGTGCATGTCAGTCGGTGGAACTTGTCTCACGTAAGTGTACGTGTAAGGTCGGTCCGGGCCGCTTCATCCCACGATGCTGCCGAATCAATATAAGACTAGTAATGGCAAGTAAATTGACAAGATTGACACCCACAACAACTTGTGTTCTACTCGTGCATAGAAACTACGCCTAGACCTAGCTCATGATGCCACTAATGGGGATCATTACAGAAGTTAAAACTTTTCTACGCATCACCAAGATCAATCTATGGAGAGACTAGCAACAGGAGAGAGGGGAGTGCATCTTCATACCCTTGAAGATCGCGAAACGGAAGCATTGCAAGAACACAATTGGAGGAGTCGTACATTTATCTATTCAGATCGCAGTCGATTCTAATCTTAGCACTGAACAACAGCACCTCCACGTTCAACACACGTGCAGTCCGGTGACGTGTCCTGTGCCTTGATCCAGCAAGGAGGAGGGAGAGGTTGGGGAAGACAACTCCAGTAGTAGCACGACGACGTGGTGGTGGTGGAGCAGCGGTTCTGTCGGTGTTCTGGGAACGGGGGTCCCCAGACTTGCCTGCCTGCGGCCTGCGGCGTGGTTCAAGTGGGGGCCCAACACAGCCCAGCTTCATCAGCTCCAGCTCAAGACCCTCGCGAGGGGCCAAGCCTCGTAGGGCGGATGACGGGAAGCTTCCTCAGGAGCAGCCTCCCTAGGCAGGCTCGCGAGGAGGCGGAGAGATCAAGGCGGGGTACCTCCCAAGGAGCCCGTGATGCAAGCCATGATGATCGAAGACCAGGCGGGCGCCAAAGGCGCGCCAGTGGCGCCGACTTTGTCGATGTCCTTGTTTCCCTTCGGTTGCAAAGGGACAAGCCTGAGACCAAGGCATCAGGCAAAGGTTACCATTTCGGTGCAACAAGACCAAGACCAGCAGAATGGCAGGATGGAGGTCATCGTGGAGCCTAGGACGACGTCATCGTCAGAGCCTTTGGCAGCCGAAGACCAACTTTAGTCAGGATAAGTGTACTAGATGTTCCCCTTCAAAATGGCCAATTGTTGGCGCCCTTCCCGCTCATTATTTGGGAAGAGGCGCAGGGCATCCCTCTATAAATAAGACTAGCCACCACAGAGTAGGGGGAGGGGATGGAGAGAACAGATCGATCAGAGAGAGAGAGGCGACTGAACTCACCCTAGCAACTCATCGCACCAGCTCAAGAACAGCCCCTCGCGAGGCTATTCTTCCTTTGTATTGTTCATCATCAGCCCTTGAGGCAATCCACCACACCACACACTGGAGTAGGGTATTACACCACAATGGTGGCCTGAACCAGTATAAATCTCGTGTCCCTTGTGTGTTCATCTTTCTTGCTTAGATCCTTGCGAGACTTCGACGCGTGAGCTGGTAGGGGAAAGACCTTCGTGCGCACCGCAGTGTTGAACCTCAAGGGTGCGGAACCGAAATCCGACATTTGGCGCACCAGGTAGGAGTGCGCCGGAATCCTTCTTCCGCCGCCTCGTGTTGCGTCGCCTTGCCACCATGATGTCAAGCGACCCAGCTGCCAACGCCGACCGCTGGGCGGCGTGGCCCGTCCACGCTATGCCGCCGGCCCAGGGCGACCTCAACCTTGCGCCTCGGGCAGCTCGTGCTCCATGAAGCGCTGCAGAAGCGGCGAGCGCGCCGCGCCGCCTGCCCTCACTGCTGCGGCGGTGCGGTCGGCAGCAAAACTTGAACCATGCCGCGACCACGATGTCGCACACCGATGGAAGCGGCGAACTCGGTCGCGCTCACGGTGGCGAAACTCTGCGGTGTCGGCTCTTTGGAGGCGGCCATGGCGTGTTCTTTGGAGCGAGTAGCCGAACTCTTGGACGCCGCTGCCTCGAGAGCACCTCCTTTCTGCGTCCAGCTGCCACCCCAGGTCCAGGGCGGGTCATATGTCGGCCCCATACGTGCACACGCAACTTCGAGCGGACTCCAGGCCCTACTCAACGCCAACCCGGCCGTCGGCACCGGGCGCCAAGTCGCGCCGGCCCCATCTCTGGCCGGCAAAGGAGCGCACGCCGCGGCCTACGGCCTCGGCGGGCCACCCCGCCATCACCCTCAAGACAACGCTCCAGGCCGGACTGCGTGGCATGTGGGGCACTACGGTGAGAACCGCAGGGCGGTGGTCCCTGAAGCTTATGTGCCCCACATGGTGGATCGAGAGTGCGCATTGGAAGAAGACCATGGCTCGTTCCTCGGGCCAGGCTGGGGCGAGGAGCCACCAGAAGTTGAGCTCTTTCAGGAGCCCCAAGGGGCGTCGATGGCCGCGCCGATGACATCAACTATCTGGTACCACTAATTCCTCAGGAGCAGGCTTATGCTAACCATGGGTCGCAGGAGGTACAGGTCGCCATGGCAGATGGCTGCCCCAATGCTGCAACCTCTTACCCCTTGGGAGGAGGGCACCGGGGGCTGCAGGAGAGGGGCCGAGATCTGGGTTCGTCCCCATGGCGCTCGGCGCAAGGCGTTCTCCGGAGGTAGGCCCTCTGCCGGGGAGGTGCCATAGGGCCTGCCCCCGGCAGAGGACCCGTGGTCGTCGGGGGAACCACTGGCAACCGCTCTACCCCATTGGCATCGTCCTTGGTTTCCGGTCGCCGTCAATGGCGGTAGAGTGTGGCGCAACGTGGGTCCCTCGTCTGGCGATATGAAGCAAGGCTGGTACCTGTGAAGAAGGCCCAGTGCCTGTGAAGCTCGTCGCCCCGTGACACTCTCACATAATAATGAGTGGGGCGTACGCCGGAGTCTCGGAGAGCCGCCCTCGGGCCTCGGGGCTCCGCCCACGCTTGATGGCAGCACTTAGCTCCGCGCTGGTGAGAAGACGTCGAAGACTAGACTAGGTGTCGGACGCGGCTTTTTGCTTTTTGCCTTTTCCTCTGTTGACAACTTTCTTCGATTTGAATTTAAGTTGGATTTGAGCTTGATACTTGCGTGTGTTTGGGGAAGGGGTGTCTAGTCTCGTCCGAGCGATCTCTCATGTTCTGGTTTCGGCTTTGCATCCAAGTTAGCGGCAGCTGCCTCCCCTCGCGAGCCCCTCACGAGCCGGGCCAGGCCAAGCACGTCTACAATCCGGACCGCTGTCGCCGCACCCTCTCCGAAGGTTCTCATCGCAGGATCAATGGGATCACCCAGAAGACACTCGAGGCGTTGCGGCCCCCACAGGCCCGCTCGGGATTCGTCGGGGTCAAAAGGTAAACAGGTCAGCTAACCCATCACCAGGCCAGTAGCTAAGCTCACACGCAGCGTTACGCTTACAAGGATATCGATCGCAAACCTTTACATGAGGGATTTTCCCTCCCAAAATGCTCTTCGATCTTGAGGCCAAGCTGAACCTTCTTCACAGGGTAGCGGTGGTGACATATGATCAGTCGGACATATCACTCGCCGCGTCATCTGGGGCGCCTCCAGAGGCGTCGCTGGCGTCGCTGGCATCATCACCATCACCACCAACATCTCCACCAGTGCTAGGCGCGTCCACCACACTGCCTTCATCGGCGGCCACGATCACGCCATCATCATCGGATGCGAAGGCCCTGACGAGAGCGTCCATGTTGTCCTCCACCCATTGCGCCAGGTCGCCCCAGATGGCTATGGGCACAGGTGCAATGGCGGCATCAAAATCGAAGTGGGGATCCACATCCTGCGAGATAGGCGAAGACACGGAGAAGGCACGCCCGAGCAAGGCTCGGCTCCTCTCCTCGACGAGCCAATGGGACCTCTCGGAGCGGTTCTCCAGAAGCATCACCACGTCGGTAAAATATTGGAGGTTGCGGCATAGTTGGTCTCATGCGGCACCTCGGCGGCAACCTCGCAAATGTTGCCCGAGGGCGTGTGCTTTGTTCACTGGCGTCGGAGCATGGGGCGTGCTCATGCTCGAACCCGCCTCTGACGGATCTCATCCTCGTTCTGCCGTGCGATAGCCTCGGCGCCATCAATCCTCTATCGGAGAAGAAGCAGCTCGGCGCGGGAAGAGGCTAGCTCGCCTATCTTTGCGCCAAAGCGCTTGCGGAGAAGCTGCGCCCGCATCACCCGGCGGTTTGGCCACGAGGGGCGCAGATCCTACCCCGGCCCGTACTGATCAGCTCCATACTACGCCGTATTGGCGCTCGAGATCCGAGCGAGCTTCCGCCACGCGGCGGTCGACCACTTCTTGGGCTCGGGCTTCACGCGCGGCGACGTGATAATCCCCAAGTGCAGGGAATCATCGTAGCAATTCCCAAAGATGGAAGTGATAAGTATGGAGTGTCGAACCCACAAGGAGCTAAAGGTAAGATCAATATTCTCTCAAGCCCTATCGCCATCGATCGACTCTCGTGCAACGAGCGTTTGCTTCCAACTAAAGCGAAATAAAACTATGTTGTGGGTATGAAGAGGATAACTTTGCATGATATCGGAGAGCTAAAATATAAGAGTAGGTGCTGTTATCATAAAGTTAGAATATACTACTAGATAATATAAATAGCGAGTGTGGAATAATGGTGGATCGGTGTGCGGAATTGTCCTAAGCAATTGTTAACAAGATCGATAGTTGTCATTGCAATTTCATATGAGGGAGAGGCATAAACTAACATACTTTTCCTACTTGGACCATATGCACTTATGATTGGAACTCTAGCAAGCATCCGCAAATACTAAAGATTCATTAAGGTAAAACCCAACCATAGCATTAAAGCATCAAGTCCCCTTTTATCCCATACGCAACAACCCCCTTACTCGGGTTTGTATTTCAGTCACTCACGCAACCCACTATAAGTGAATCATGCACGTATTGCAACACCCTACAGCGGGAATCCCTCACGCTTGCGCGACACGGAGGGAACCATAGGACAGCACCAAAATAAAACATACAACTCGTACCAATCTAGATCATCAATCAACTCAAGGACAAAAGATATCTACTCAAAACATCATAAGATGGCAACACATCATTGGATCATAATATGTGGCATAAAGCACCATGTTCAAGTAGGGATTACAACGGGGTGCGGGAGAATGGATCGCGTAAAAGAGGTGAGGATGGTGATGATGATGGTGATGTTGATGAAGACGATCACCGCGGCGATGATTCCCCTCCCGATGGCACTCCGGTGCCACCAAGAGAGAGGAGGAGAGGTTCTCCCCCTTGTGCTTCCTCCTCCATGGCTTTCCCCCTCTGGTCCTTGGCCTTCATGGCGATGAGGTCCCCTCCGAGATCCTCCTCCATGGCCTCCGGTGATGATGGCCCCCTCGGCAGGTGCGGAGAGGGCCTAGATTGATTTCTCGTGGCTCTGAGAGGCTTGCGGCGGTGGAACTTCGATCTAGGTTAATTCGAAGGTTTCTCTATTTATAGGAATTTTTGGCGTTGGTTTCACGTCAGGGAGGTCTCCGGGCTGTCCACGAGATAGGGGGCCACGCCCTAGGGGGGAGAGCGCGGCCCCCACTCTCGTGGGCAGCCCGGGACTCTTCTGGCCCAACTCCAATGCTCCGTGGTCTTCTTTTGGTCCATAAAAAATCCTCAAAAATGGGCATGTCAATTGGACTCCGTTTGGTATCCCTTTTCTGTAAAACACAAAAACAAGGAGAAAACAGAAGCTGGCACTGGGCTCTAGGTTAATAGGTTAGTCCCAAAAATCATATAAAATGACATATAAATGCATATAAAACATCATAGAATCATAATATAATAGCATGGATACTTCATAAATTATAGATACGTTGGAGACGTATCACGACGTCATCCTCCGCTTGAGCCACCAGGCGCTCCCTCGTCTCCAACTGCTCAAGGTCAAGGTTGCGCTCGGCGGCCTCCAGCGTCAGTGCTTCCTCGCGCTTCTGGAGCTCCACCTGGTCGACGGAAGCCTCCTTCAGTGACCAAGGGCCGCCTGGCGCAGTTCCACTTGCTGCTCCAGAGAGTTGCTCCAAGCTTGGAGCTCCCACACGCGCTCCTCTGCATCCTTGCGCCATCGGTCTGCTTCCCGGGCCTCCTCGACGGCTTGAGAGCAGGCCTCTCGCGAGGCCGCCATCGACACTTCAGCCTTCACGTTGTCAAGGTCACGCTGGTGACGAGCAAGGGCGACGGCTACCTTCAGCTTGCGCCTCTCCTCAGCGAGGCGCAAGCCTTCGGCCTCGAGGTGCGCATCCTCGCCAGCAAGCTCCGCCCCGATCCGACTCACTGCATCCACCGCGCCCTGGAGGAATTCTTGGCGAAGGGTGCGGCGCTCGCGAGCACGCCTGAGTACGTCTTCCGCGTCACCCTCCGCCCTTTGGCGAATCACGGAGGGCACTGGATGGCATGCCCCCTCGGCCTTGAGGCTGCGGGCTGGTGCCCGGCAATCGCCGGACGGGCTCGCCGAGAGCCCGGCTGGCACCGATCCGTCCCGAAGAGGAGCTCAAGACTGACTTCAGCCAATCGCCGTTCATGATCAAGGAAGGAGCATGGGGCAAGCTGGCCGTGCCCAGAGAACTTCGTGAAGGGAGGGCGGTAGCCTTGAGCTCGAGATGCCAATGGGGCGTGCCACTTCTCGGTGGCCGGCGCAGGGCGCCGCTCGAGCTCGGCGCGCCAAGGGTCAGCAGGGAGGACAAAGCTTGGAGGGACGGCTCCTTGGCCGTCTCCGTGAATTCAGCAGGAAGGGCCCTGAAAGGCCGCGATCAGCTACAAGAATAGAGAAATAAGGGAGCAAAGAAAGAAGAGGACTTACTCGTCCATGGCAAAGTACTTCCTGCGCTTCAACAGGCGGCAAGGGCGATCGTCACCACCCGAGGCCTCCTTCCTCTTGCGGAGGGCCTCGAAATCTACACGAAACCGGCCTAAGTGCTCGGCGCAGGGGTCAGTCTGTGGCATGGAGTAGGTGTCAAGGC
This sequence comes from Aegilops speltoides, assembly GCA_021437245.1. NCBI lineage: Eukaryota > Viridiplantae > Streptophyta > Magnoliopsida > Poales > Poaceae > Aegilops > Aegilops speltoides. Next base: position 393,868,402 of record CM038143.1, read on the forward strand.
GATCAGCGCTAAGGGGACCGGCCTGAGGAGCGCCATCGGGCACCGCCTCATGAGGAACGACCGGGGCCTCGGGAGCCCCAACCTCGGGAGCCGTAGGCCGCAACTCCTCTCCTGCCACTGCTCCAGGACGGGCATTAGGAGATGCCGCCTCCGGAGCTCCACGCGGCATCAGCACCTCAACATCATCCCCTTCAGCTCCCGGCGGTTCTCGTTTCCCCGCTCCATCGCCTAAGACAGGGCCGCTTTGGGAAACCAGAAGAGTAACCATGGCGACAGGATTCTCGCGGGGCCCCCTGAGGCCAGCCGGGCGCAGCCCCCACTAGTCGAAGCTGGGCATCTGCTTCACGAAATCGGCCCTACCCGAACAAAGGTACAGGAGGGCACCATCATGTCGAAGGCTGCCTGGGGAAGGATCGCCAGTCAGGACCTTGAGCACCGTCCTCAGCGCTTCAGGCGCCAGGTGTCACGCCCAATATGCGACCCTATCCAAGAGGAACTCGAAGGTCCCACCAAGGATAGACCCGCATATTGAAACGCTTTTGCAAGGTGGATATCATTACATCAACATTACATAATAGATGGGGATACATACAAAAGGCATACAATGCCACACGAATACAACATCATCTTACATAGGAGCACCATCCGACTACGGAGGAAACACAAGCGAAACTCAAGCGACATCCACCTTGCTAGCCTGCATTGCCGACACGGAACCTATCCCCGATCAAAGAAAAAGGAAGAAGAACTCCAAAACAAGCAAGCCTCGCTCTCGCGCCAAGATCATCGCATAACTTTGTACGCAACTATTGTTTAGTAATGTCAAAGCCACGAGGACTCAGCAATCCCATTACCATGGGTATCAAGACTAGCAAAGCTTAATGGGAAAGGAAGGGGTAAAGTGGTGAGGTTGCGGCAGCGACTAAGCATGATATGGTGGCTAACATACGCAAATAAGGCGAGAAGAGAACAAGCGAAAGCGGTCGTGAAGCTAGCAATGATCAAGAGGTGATCACGAACTCCTACTTCGTCAAACATAACACGAAGCTGTGTTCACTTCCCGGACTCCGCCGAGAAGAGACCATCACGGCTACACACGCGGTTGATGCGTTTTAATTCGGATCGATGTCAATTTATCTACAACCGTACATTAACAAATTCCCATCGCCACATAACGCGGGCACGGCTTTGAAAGATAATACCTGCAGGGTGTCCCAACAGCCCATGATAAGCTCTCGCGATCAACGAAGGATATTCCTTCTCCGGGAAGACCGATTAGTCTCGGAATCGGTTTACAAGACATTTCGACAATGGTAAAACAAGACCAGCAAAGCCGCCCGATCGCCGACAAATCCCGATAGGAGCTGCACATATCTCGTTCTCGGGGCACACCGGATAGGTCGACCTCTGAGTAAAACCAGACCTCGAGTTGCCCGAGGTGGCCCCTGATCTGCCCGTTTGGACCAACACTCGAAGGAGCACCGGCGGGGGCTAAAATAAAGATGACCCTCGGGCTCCGAAACCCAAGGGAAAAAGGGTAGGTGAGGCAAATGGTAAAACCAAGGTTGGGCCTTCTTTGGAAGAGTTTTATTCAAAGCGAACTGTCAAGGGGTCCCATAAATCACCCGACCAGCGTAAGGAATGCAAAATCCGGGAACATAACACGGTATGATGAGAAACTAGAGGCGGCAAGAGTGGAACAAAACACCGGGCATAAGGCCGAGCCTTCCACCCTTTACCAAGTATATAGATGCATTAATTAAATAAGAGATATTGTGATATCCCAACATAACCACATCACCATGGAGCAATCTTCAACTTCACCGCAACTAACAACGCTATAAGAGGGGCTGAGCAAAGCGGTAACATAGCCAAGCAATGGTTTGCTAGGAAGGGTGACAAGGTTAGAGGCGACATGGCAAATTGGGAGGCTTGAAGAACAAGTGATAGGTAGCGCGACAAAGCGATAAACGAAGCAACTAGCATAGCAATGATAGTAGTGAGATCCAGGGTAGCGGTCATCTTGCCTGAAATCCCGCTAGGAAGAAGAACGAGTCCATGAAGAAGACGAATAGGAGTAGTCGAACGAATCCTCACAATCGCAACATTACCGGAACTAAGAAGCAACACCGGAAAGAAACAAACAACATGGTAAATGCACAAGCATAATCATGGCATGATGCACAATCAATTATGGTGCATGTCCGGTTTAAAGAGCATGGCATGGCAAAGTGCAACAAACAACACTACAAATTAAGTGGAGCTCAACATGCAACGAGTTGCATATTGACGAAACACCACAACAATTATTTAGTTCATCTCGTTTAAGCTACTCAACAATATTAAATGTTGTTAAACATGGCAAGAGGTGAAGCATATGAAAAACCTATCTAGGCAAGCTTAAATGAGGCCGGAAACTCAAACAACAATTCCGGAAAATCCTCATGTGCATATTTTAGATTCGGTACTGTTCTGACCTAAAACATATTTTATTGTTGTTAAACAGTAAAACAAAGTGCACCATGTTAAACTAGGCATTTTTCCACCCCATTTACATATAAAGTTTATTTAAAACCGAGCTACGGTTATTTAGTTATGAAATAAATCATTTTAGCATGGCATTTGAGCAAATTTAAACAAACAACATTTTAAACATTTTAAACATGGATGAAAGTGGCATATTATGAAAGTGCATGAAAAACTGAGCAAGTTAACTATATGACATGTTTAAATCCGATGCACGGTTATTTAATTGTGAGCAATTTAAAATCATGGCATTTTCTGTAATTATTAACGCATTGGTTTAAATCGCAAAATCGTTCAGGAAAAAAAACATGAGATGGGCCAAAACTGGAGGGGCTAGGGGAGCTGCTCACATCGGGCCAATAGACCGGCTGGCTTGGGGCTGGGCCTTGGAGCGGACGAAGGGAGCTGGGCTGCTCCTGGACGCAGAAGTGAGGGGCAGGATCGGTCAGCCTGGGGCAGCGCCTCTCCTCGCTCGTTCTGACGAGAGAAGCGGCGGCAGTGATGCGATCTGAGGAGGCGGCGCGGTGGCTGCTGCTTTATTCTGAAGAGAGATCGAGTGAGGGGAGGCAGGAGAAAGGAAATAAAGGAGAAGGGAGGAGCGAGGGAGCGGCTGGACTGGAGCGGTCAGCAAGCGATCTTGGCGGCGAGGCTCGTCCTTGTCCTCGTGAAGCGTGAACGACAATGGCGGACTTCGATTTCATGGCGTTAGTGCGGAGTCTGTGAAACAAGCGAGGAGAGGCGGGAGATCGTGAGAGAGAGGCAACGCGAGGAGAAGGCGATAGGAAAAAGGAAGGCGAGGGAGAAGAAAGTGAAGGAGAGGCGACGCGGTCTGGTGGTCGCCGCCGCGGTTACCTGAGGCAGGAGGCTCGGCCTCGGGTGCTGATTTTGGCGCAAGGCGTCGGTGAGGAGCACGGCGTTGAGCTCCTCTCGTTGGGCTCGTCTTGTGGGACGAAGCGAGGAGGCGTCTGGGAAGGGCTCAGAAGAAGCTCCCTTCCTGGATCGGGAGGAGACAGGGGGCCGGGAGGGCAAGGAGGATCTCCTCTCCTTGGATCGGCAGGTGAAGAGCTGCTGCGCCGGTTGGGCGCGCGCTGGATCGAGGGAGGTAGGTGGTGCTGCGGGTTGGCTCGGTTGGAGTGGATCGGGAAGGTGGAGGCTGGTTGGATGGCTGAGGAAAACGAGGAGGATTTGGAATGAGCGGCGGCGGCGAGTGAGGGGATTGATGGGACAGCCGTCTGAGATTTTAGGTTAGATCAGTTTATATGGTAGTGGGATTAGGTTAGGGGCTATCTCGTCCCTCCGATCGTAATCGGGCTGTCGAGAATAAAATGCTTCGGGAGTCTAAATAAGAAAACGGAGATGTTTTGTAGATGTTTGGGGATGATCCGGATCCAACGGTGACGACTGCTCGGGTCGGGTTCGGGGCAGGTTTCGGACACGCGCAAGAGGGGGGGTGGTTGTGCAGAGAGGTTAGGCGGTCAGACAAGAGGGACTCGAAAAAAAACCCGGTTGGCCTCGGAACGGTCAAAGGAGGCAAGGGGAACGCGGCAACTACGAACGGGTGGGAGTTTTAAGAAAACAATGCCGATGCAATGCGAATGATGACATGAGATGAAATGCATGACATGAACAAAATGCAAAACAAAAGACAAAAACCCAACCACGAAGGAAATAACATATCGCATCTCCGGAAAAGGCAAGAGTTGGAGTTACGAATGCGGAAAGTTGTATCCGGGGCGTTACACCAGGTCCTCCTCCTGGAGCCGCATGCGGTCTTTGTGCCCCGCAAAGTCCCACATCCGGCGAGAGTGGCGCTGGAGAGGAGCAATGCGACACTGGAGGAACTCCTTCACCACCTTGGGCGCTGTCATGTTGAGCGCCCTCAAGGTCTCGAAGCGGCGCCAGATGAAGACGAGCCGGGGGCTCACGAGCGCCTCATGACCCCAGCCTGAGTTGGGAACAACAGGTGAGGTTGGGTGCGAGAGCAGGGAGCTGGGCACCCCAACATCCACATACAACCACCGCTCTCTGAACTTGGCCTCAGAGGGAGGAAGAACGAAGTCGATCCCTGAAGCAGCCGTCTCTGGCACGGCAAGGAAGCTCACACACCCCGAGCATTGAGTGGGGTCGCTCAGGTGCAAAGAGAAGAAGTGGCGCAGCAGAGCAACGGAAGGAGGAATGCCCACCATTGCCTCGCAAACAAAAGCAAAGACAACCAGGAGGGTAATGGACTCAGGCCCAAGGTGCATCATGTGGATCTAATAATGGGAGAGCACCGCATTGAAGAAAGTAGAGAAAGGGAGAACCAGACCCGCCCACAAGGCGTCGGCGAAGAACCGGACCTCCGTGACGACCCTATTAAAGGAAGCAAGGGACACAGGCCAGGCCGTGGTCCGGCCGCACTCATTGAAGATGGTGGCAAGAGCAGAACGGACCTTGCGCAAGGCCTCGGGGTTGAGTATGATGGATCGGGCAATGGCGGGGGCCACCGCCAGAGGCGAGCGAGACGAAGACGCGGGCTCCTTCCCCTTTTCCTTCTTCAGCGCCATGACAGTGGGAAGGGGGGAGAGAGTTCGAGTTGGATTGGAGGCGGAGGTTGAATCTCGAGGAAGGAGGAAGGGAAAGAAGCGTGCGGGCGGTGAAAGGGGAATAGTTGTGTGCAACCACGGGTCCGCCTAGTCGGGCGCATAATGAGGCATCATGGGGAAGCGGAGGCGCCCACATCCAATCAACCGCCACGCGGCGCCCAAGGCCGCAGGCTGTTGGGGCCTGCGGCGCTTCACACTTGCCCCTTCACTTCTCTGCTAAGCCAAGTCCGAGCGCGCCTTGGGCCCGAGGACTACTGTCGGTGTTCTGGGAACGGGGGTCCCCAGACTTGCCTGCCTATGGCCTGCGGCGTGGCTCAAGTGGGGGCCCAACGCGGCCTAGCTTCATCAGCTCAAGCTCAAAACCCTCGCGAGGGGCCAAGCCTCGCGGGGCGGACGTCGGGAAGCTTCCTCATGAGCAGCCTCCCCAGGCAGGCTTGCGAGGAGGCAGAGAGATCAAGGCGTGGTACCTCCCGAGGAGCCCGTGACGCAAGCCATGACGATCAAAGACCAGGAGGGCGCCAGGCGGGCGGCGGCCTATGCAGTGTCCTTGTTTCCCTTTCGGTGCAAAGGGGCAAGCACAGACCAAGGCATCAGGCAAAGGTTACCATTTGAACAACAAGACCAAGACCAGCAGAACGGCAGGATGGAGGTCATCGTGGAGCCCAGGACGGCGTCATCGTCAGAGCCTTTGGCAGCCGAAGACCAACTTTAGTCAGGATAAGTGTACTAGATGTTCCCCTTCAAAATGGCCAATTGTTGGCGCCCTTCCCGCTCATTATTTGGGAAGAGGCCCAGGGCCTCCCTCTATAAATAGGACTAGCCACCACAGAGTAGGGGGAGGGGATGGAGAGAACAGATCGATCAGAGAGAGAGAGAGGCGACTGAACTCACCCTAGCAGTTCATCACACCAGCTCAAGAACAGCCCCTCGCGAGGTTGTTCTTCCTTTGTATTGTTCATCATCAGCCCCTGAGGCAATCCACCACACCACACACTAGAGTAGGGTATTACACCATAATGGTGGCCTGAACCAGTATAAATCTTGTGTCCCTTGTGTGTTCATCTTTCTTGCTTAGATCCTTGCGAGACTTCGACGTGTGAGATGGTAGGGGAAAGATCTTCGTGCACACCTCAGTGTTCGAACCTCAAGGGTCTGTCGAAACCCGAAATCCGATAGGTTCTCCGGCAGGGCTTCGCCAAGCTCAAATGGAGAAGGAGAGGTGTTGGAGAGGGGGAGGGCTGCGCCTTGGATGTCGTGCGGCTTCCCTCCCTCCTCCCCTCTATTTATAGGGTGAAGGGGAAAGGGGGTCGGCCCCTCTAGATGAGATCTAGAGGGGGGCGGCCAAGGGGAGGGGGCTTGCCCCCCAAGCCAAGGGGGCACCCCCTTTAGGGTTGCCCCCAACCCTAGGCGCATGGGCCCTAGGGGTGGCGCCCAGCCAACCTAGGGGCTGGTTCCCTTCCACATACAACCCATAGGGCCCTCCGAGGAAGGTGGACCCCCGAAACCCCTTTGGTGGCCCGGGTACAATACCGGCAAACCCTCGAAAACTTCCGGTGGCCATATGATGACTTCCCATATATAAATCTTCACCTCCAGACCATTCCGAAACTCCTCGTGACGTCCAGGATCTCATCCGGGACTCCGAACAACATTCGGTAACCACATACAAACCTTCCCTATAACCCTAGCGTCATCGAACCTTAAGTGTGTAGACCCTACGGGTTCGGGAATCATGCAGACATGACCGAGTCAGCTCTCCGGCCAATAACCAACAGCGGGATCTGGATACCCATGTTGGCTCCCAAATGTTCCACGATGATCTCGTCGGATGGACCATGATGTCGAGGATTCAAGCAACCCCGTATACAATTCCCTTTGTCAATCGGTACGTTACTTGCCCGAGATTCGATCGTCGGTATCCCAATACCTCGTTCAATCTCGTTACCGGCAAGTCACTTTACTCGTTCCGTAATGCATGATCCCATGACCAACTACTTAGTCACATTGAGCTCATTATGATGATGCATTACCGAGTGGGCCCAGAGATACCTCTCCGTCATACGGAGTGACAAATCCTAGTCTCGATTGATGCCAACCCAGCAGAAACTTTCGGAGATACCTGTAGTGCACCTTTATAGCCACCCAGTTACGTTGTGACGTTTGGTACACCCAAGGCACTCCTACGGTATCCGGGAGTTACACAATCTCATGGTATAAGGAAATGATACTTGACATTAGAAAAGCCTTAGCAAACGAACTACACGATCTTGTGCTATGCTTAAGATTGGGTCTTGTCCATCACATCATTCTCCTAATGATGTGATCCCATTATCAATGACATCCAATGTCCATAGTCAGGAAACCATGACCATTTGTTGATCAACGAGCTAGTCAACTAGAGGCTCACTAGGGACTTGTTGTGGTCTATGTATTCACACATGTATTACGGTTTCCGGTCAATACAATTACAACATGAGCAATAGACAATTATCATGAACAAGGAAATATAATAATAACCATTTTATTATTGCCTCTAGGGCATATTTCCAACAGATCAAACATGTTTGCAATGACAATTAGAGATTATAGTTTATCATGCCATGCATAAGTAGCTAGGAGTGATTAATGACTTATCTTCGATATCAATATTGTGTTAAAATGATTGTGATATAGTATGATGATATGGTATCCTCTGAATGTTCAAGTGGCTTGACTTGGCACATGTTCATGCATGTACTTGAATCAAAACCAACATAGCCTCTATGATATTTATGTTCATGGTGTTCATATCCTACTCATGCTAGTATCCAATGTTACTTGTTCATAATACATATTCATGACCGTTGTTGCTCTCTAGCTGGCCGCTTCTCAACCTATTTGCTAGCCTTCGCCTGTACTAAGTGGGAACTCTGCTTGTACATCAAAAACCTGAAACCCAAGTTATTCCAGATTAGTCCACCATACCTACCCATATGCGGTATTACCCTGCCGTCCTAAGTAAATTTGCATGTGCCATCTCTAAAAACTTCAAATAAATATCCTTTTTGTGTGCCTGGATTGTTCATGGAACGATAAGAGGTAGTCGGTATCTTCCATGCTAAGCGGGTTATTCTCAGGTCGGGTGTTTATTCACTCGCCATCGCACGAGAAAAGGGCGATAATAGGGATGCCCAGTCCCAAACTGCAAAAAGGAAAGAGCTTACAAATAATCAAATAAAAACTCCCAATGGAGTCATAACCTTTACATTTCCGCTTGGGAACCGCCACCAGCGTGTTTAGCATGGAAGCTATTGAAAATTGATAATCGTGAAGTAAATGAGAAGGGTGCATGTCTCAAAATATCATTTACCTCTGTTTTAAAAACTTGAGCTCTGGCACCTCTGCAAATCACTGCTTCCCTCTGTGAAGGGACTATCTATTTACTTTGATGTTGTGTCATCACCTTCTCAAAGAAGCGCCAGAACCTGAGAGCACTGTTGTCATGCTGATGCATTGTGTGTAGCTAACGTTGGGTGCATCATGACTGGATATTTTCTACCATGAATTATAATGTTTAGTTGCTGCTTGAACTTTGGGGCTGCTCTGCATTTATGTTTTGCGGTCTCAGAAAGGACTAGCGAGATACCACTATTGTCATATTATATCATGGTTGTTTTGACAACGTGTTGCTGTTTGAGATATCTTATTATTGCTCTCTAGTTGATTATGTCATTGATATGAGTTAATATAATTTTTAAGAGTTATTTTCAACATGGTTAGTTATAATCTTTGCTGAAACAAGAGCAAAAGAGTTCGTAAAAGTTTTTCTTTTTCACTTTCAGTTTATCAACTGAATTGCTTGAGGACAAGCAAAGTTTTAAGCTTGGGGGAGTTGATACGTCTCCAACGTATCTACTTTTCCTAATGCTTTTCCTCTTGTTTTAGACTCCAATTTGCATGATCTGAATGAAACTAACCCTGGACTGACGCTGTTTTCAGCAGAACTACCATGGTGTTGTTTTTGTGCAGAAATAAAAGTTCTTGGAATGGAACGAAACTTTGCGAGGATTTTTTATATCAATAAAGAGAATTTCTGGAGCCAAGAGCCACCTGAGGGGGGCACCTGGGGTGGGCACAACCTACCAGGGCGTGCCTGCCCCCACCCCAGGCGCGCCCGGTGGGTTGTCCCCACCTAGTGGCCCCGCTGACCCTGAATGACACTATAAAATCACATCATTCCAAGAAAAAATCAGGAAGAAAGAATTATCGCGTTTCACGAGATGGAGCCGCCGCCGTCTCCTGTTCTTCATCGGGAGGCCAGATCTGGAGTCTGTTTAGGGCTATGGAGAGGGGGATCTTTGATCTTCGTCATCACCAACACACCTCCATCGCCAATTCCATGATGCTCCCCACCGGGAGTTGGTAATTCCTTCGTAGGCTCGCTGGTCAGTGAGGAGTTGGATGAGATTCATCGTGTAATCGAGTTAGTTTTGTTAGGGCCTGATCCCTAGTATCCACTATGCTCTGAGATTGATGTTGCTATGACTTTGCCATGCTTAATGCTTGTCACTTTGGGCCTGGGTGCCATGATTTCAGATCTGGTCAGTTTATGTTATCACCATTATATCCATGTTCTAGATCCGATCTTGCAAGTTATAGTCACCTACTACATGTTATGATCCGGCAACCCCTGAGTGACAACAGTCGGGACCACTCCCGATGATGACCGTAGCATGAGGAGTTCATGTATTCACCGTGTGCTAATGCTTTGTTCCGGTTCTCTATTAAAAGGAGGCCTTAATATCCCTTAGTTTCCAATAGGACCCCGCTGCCACGGGAGGGTAGGACAAAAGATGTCATGCAAGTTCTTTCCATAAGCATGTATGACTATTTACGGAATACATGCCTACATTATATTTATGAACTGGAGCCAGTGCCGTATCGCCCTAGGTTATGACTATCTCATGATGAATATCATCCAACGAGTCACGATCCAGTGCCTACGAATTTATCTTATATTGTTCTTGCTAAGTTACTACTGTTGCTACTGCTATTGTTACTGCTACAAAATAACTACTATCATTGTTACCGTTACCGTTGCTACTGCTGCTATCATCAAAGCTATCATATTACCGTGCTACTAATTAAGGGGCTTTGTACTACTTCCGGCAGCCTCTCCTCCGCCAAGTGCGCTCAGTAATAGGAAGAGGAGGAGGAGCCTACCGACGAGCTGGACAACCGCAATACGGTGCCTGCCGCTGCTACACCTTTAGCGACGCTCACCTCAAACGCCCTCTGCCGCTCCAGACGACCCCTCTCGTAGCGACCGCACTGCTCGTAGATCTCTTGATTCCTCGCCTCTACGTCGGTGTGTGCTGCAGCCACGGCTGCGGTAAGGCTCTTTGCATGCTCGACGAGGCGCTCCTCCTTCTCTCGCAGGAACCCGATGTATCACGCAAGGTCGCTGACGCACTTGCGGGCCTCCACCTCCGCCTCCCTCCCTTGGGCGGCGGTGGCGGAGTGGGTGATGATCCCGGCGGCCATGGCGGCCAACGATGGGGTGGCGGCCATGACCACCACCTCCGCCTTCGGGCCGTGGTGGCGGAGAGGGTGATGGCCATGGTGGTCGGCAGTGGGGTGGTGGCCACGATGGCCACCTCCTGCCTTCGGGCTGCGGCGGCGGAGCGGGCGATGGCCCTGGCTTTCGATGGTGGTGTGGCGGCAACAGCTACCGACAGGCAGCGGCGGCGAAGCGTGCGGTGGGTGTTCCGCGTACACCCAACAGGGATGCCACGCACACTACACTATGCCGGGGACTGCGCCGCTGTTGCGGTGTAGCCTCCCAGCTGGAGCTATCCTCTGATGACGGCGGAGTGGCTGAGCGACGATGACAGATCGGTGCCATTGGCGATTGTGGGAGAAGCAGACGAGATAAGCTGGCCAAAAGAACGCCCCCGCGCGCTGCTCAAGCTTGCGCTCGAAGCCTTCTGCGACAACATGGTGACAAGACGTGCAAGCGGAGGACGAAAGGACACGTACACATACGGTTAATAAAAAATGTTTGTGATTTAATTACCTACTATACCCTTGTCCTGGTTTATAAGTAGGATTTAACTAATAAAATACGAATGCATGTCGCCAAAGATTATATCATTGGATTCATATTTGAATATAGTTTCCAGTTATATAATTTTTGTAACATGCATTGACATTTTATTGGTTAAATTTAAGGTTATATACCAGCAATCGTTTGCCCACAACACACATGGCTTATTCCATCACAAATAGCTCGGATGGATCAACTGTATGCCAGTATCACACACGCAACTCTAATCTGATTTGTGCTTGATGTCTCCGACATCGCTCGCATAGTTCGTCTTATTTGCCACATATCACTGTGTTGGCCTCTTCTTGCGTCCCTCGGCAAGCTCGCTTTCATTGTTAGGCGCCCTTGTGCGGTGTGCTCACCGTTAAGCGCGCCAGCAGCGCTCGCTCGCGTCGTCGTAGCTTTCGACTTGTGGATAGCTTTTCCTTGCATGTTCAACTGCTATATGTATATATATGGTTGCTTGTCGTTGAGGCGACCACGGAGCGCTCTGCTCACGCACCTCCGCGCATGCTCTGCCAACAGTTGGGCCTGCGCACGATCACGTTGGGGGCCCCATATGCATGCAGTTGCACCGCGTGCGTTGATACGCCTCCAACGTATCTACTTCTCTAAACACTTTTGCCCTTGTTTTGGACTCTAACTTGCATGATTTGAATGAAAATAACCCGGACTGACGCTGTTTTCAGCAGAACTGCCATGATGTTGTTTATTGTGCAGAAAACAAAAGTTCTCGGAATGACCTGAAAATCCACGGAGATAAGTTTTGGAAAATATAAACAATACTGGCGAAAGAATCAAGGCCAGGGAGCCCACACCCTGTCCACGAGGGTGGGGGCGTGTCCCCTGTCTCGTGGGCCCCCTGATGCTCCACCGACCTCAACTCCAACTCCATATATTCTGTTTCACGGAGAAAAAAAATCAGAGAGAAAGTTTCATCGCGTTTTACGATACGGAGCCGCCGCCAAGCCCTAATCTCTCTCGGGAAGGCTGATCTGGAGTCCGTTCGGGGCTCCGGAGAGGGGGATTCGTCGCCATCGTCATCATCAACCATCCTCCATCACCAATTTCATGATGCTCACCGCCGTGCGTGAGTAATTCCATCGTAGGCTTGCTGGACGGTGATGGGTTGGATGAGATTTACCATGCAATCAAGTTAGTTTTGTTAGGGTTTGATCCCTAGTATCCACTATGTTCGAGATTGATGTTGCTATGACTTTGCTATGCTTAATGCTTGTCACTAGGGCCCGAGTGCCATGATTTCAGATCTGAACCTATTATGTTTTCATGGATATATGTGAGTTCTTGATCCTATCTTGCAAGTCTATAGTCACCTATTATGTGTTATGATCCGACAACCCCGAAGTGACAATAATCGGGATACTTCTCGGTGATGACCATAGTTTGAGGAGTTCATGTATTCACTATGTGCTAATGCTTTGTTTCGGTTCTCTATTAAAAGGAGGCCTTAATATCCCTTAGTTTCCACTAGGACCCCGCTGCCACGGTAGGGTAGGACAAAAGATGTCATGCAAGTTCTTTTCCATAAGCACGTATGACTATATTCGGAATACATGCCTACATTACATTGATGAACTGGAGCTAGTTCAGTGTCACCCTATGGTATAGCTATTACATGAGGAATCGCATCCGACATAATTACCATCACTAATCCAATGCCTACGAGCTTTTCACATCTTGTGTTTCGCTTACTTACATTCCGTTGCTACTGTTACAATTACTACAAAACTATTATCTTTACTTTTGCCACTGTTACCATTACTATCATACTACTTTGCTACTAAATACTTTGTTGCACATACTAAGTTATCCAGGTGCGGTTGAATTGACAACTCAACTGCTAATACTTAAGAATATTCTTTGGCTCCCCTTGTGTCGAAACAATAAACTTGGGTTGAATACTCTACCCTCGAAAGTTGTTGCGATCCCCTACACTTGTGGGTTATCAAGACTAATTTCTAGCGCTGTTGCCGGGGAGCATAGCTCTATTCTTTGAGTCACTTGGGATCTATATCTGTTGATCACTATGATGAACTTGAAAGACGAAAGAACCAAGATTTTGCCCTCAACTACGAGGGGAGGTAAGGAACTGCCATCTAGCTCTGCACTAGATTCTCCTTCCGTTGTTAGTAAGCTTGCGACACCTAAACCTGCTACTGCTATGAATTCTGATATGTCACATGTTATTGATGATGCCACTTCTGCTATGCATGATACCTATGATGAAACTACTTCTGTGCGTGATACTACTTTGCCATTAGGTGAATTTCTTGATGAACAACTTGCTAGGGTTAGAGAGAATGAAATTATTGAAGATGCTATTATTGATGATAGTGATGATGAAAGTTCTCCCCCTCATTATGAATTACCTGTTGTTCCTGAGGGTTATGTTATGAATGAGGAAGCTGCTAGAGCTATCTTTGCTTGCAAAGATAAATATGATCTTAAAAAGTTATTAGCTAGATGGAAGCAGCAATCTCTTAATGCTAGAATGAAACCTGACCCTGCTTTTGCTACTTCACCTATCTGTGTTACTGATAAGGATTATGAATTCTCTGTTGATCCTGAGATAGTTACTTTTGTAGAATCTGATCCTTTTTATGGCCTTGAATATGAAACTGTTGTGGCACATCTTACCAAGTTAAATGATATAGCCACCCTGTTTACTAATGATGAGAAGTATCGCTATTATTATATCCTTAAGATATTTCCATTCTCATTAAAGGGTGATGCTAAGACTTGGTTTAATTCTCTTGATCCTGGTTGTGTGCATAGTCCCCATGATATGATTTATTACTTCTCTGCTAAATATCCTCTTGCTCATAAGAAACAAGCTGCCTTATGGAAATATATAATTTTGTGCAAATCAAAGAAGAGAGTCTCCCACAAGCTTGGGGGAGGCTTCTCCGATTACTTAATGCTTTGCCTGATCATCCTCTTAAGAAAAATGAAATACTTGATATATTTTATAATGGACTAACCGATGCTTCCAAGGACTACTTGGGTAGTTGTGTTGGTTGTGTTTTCAGGGAAAGAACAGTTGACCAAGCTTAATTACTATTGAATAATATGTTGACTAATAAAAATAATTGGACTCTTCATGAGCCAATTCCTGAGGCAATTCCTGAACCAATTGAGCCAACTCCTGAGCCTATTCCTAAACCCACTCCTAAGGAGAGGTGTTCTATTTCTCAGTCCTGAAGATATGCAAGAGGCAAAGAAATCAATGAAAGAAAAAGGTATTAAAGCTAAAGATATTAAGAATTTACCACCTATTGAAGAAATACATGGTCTTAACATACCGCCTGTCGAAGAAACACATTGTCTTGATAACCCGACACATGTAGTAAAGGTAAATTCTCTCTATAGATATGATAAAGTTGAAATTCCCTCTATTAAATTTCATAGCCCTTGCTTAGATGAATTTGATGACTTTATGGCTAGGCAAGAAAGTTTTAATGCCTATGTTGGTAGAGAATTAAAGAATAAAGCTTTCGAGATAGGACGCTTGAGTGATTATATGGCTAGAGTTAAAGGTGAACTTAAACTCATTAGCAAATATGCTTCTATGGTTACCACTCAAGCGGAGCAAGTACTTAAAGCTCAAAGTGATTTGCTCGATGAATTAAATAATAAACAAGATTTTGCTATTAGAGTGGCTACTAGAACTGGTAGAATGACTCAGGAACCTTTGTATCCTGAAGGCCACCCTAAGAGAATCGAGCAAGATTCTCAGAGAAATAATTTAGAGGCACCTAGCTCTTCAAAAAAGAAGAAAAATAAAAACGATAGGACTTTGCATGCTTCTAGTGAACCTGTTGTAGACACACCTGAGAATCCCAATGATATTTCTATTTTTGATCTTTGAAACACAATCGGTGATGAACATGAACCTAGCGATAATGTTAATGATAATGTTCATGTTGATGCTCAACCTAGCAATAATAATGAAGTAGAGATTGAACTTGTTGTTGATCTTGATAACCCACAATCAAAGAATCAACATTATGATAAGAGAGATTTTGTTGCTAGGAAGCATGGTAGAGAAAGAGAACCATGGGTTCATAAACCCATGCCCTTTCCTTCTAAACCATCCAAGACAAAGGATGATGAGGATTTTGAGCGCTTTGCTGAAATGATTAGACCTATCTTCTTACGTATGCGCTTGACTGATATGCTTAAAGTAAATCCATATGCTAAGTATATGAAGGATATCATTACAAATAAAAGAAAGAAACCGGAAGCTGAAATTTCCACCATGCTTGCTTATTATACTTTCAAGGGTGGAATACCAAAGAAACTTGGAGACCCCGGGGTACCAACTATACCATGCTCCATTAAAAGAAACTATGTTAAAACTGCTTTATGTGATCTTGGAGCCGGTGTTAGTGTTATGCCTCTCTCGTTATATCGTAGACTTGAATTGAATAAGTTGAGACCTACTAAAATATCTTTGCAAATGGCTGATAAATCAACTGCTATACATGTCGGTATTTGTGAGGATGTGCCTGTTGTGGTTGCAAATGTCACTATCTTAACGGACATTGTTATTCTTGATATTCCCGAGGATGATAGTATGTCGATTATCCTTGGTAGACCCTTTTGAATCTGTAGGGCTGTTATTGATTGCAACAAAGGCAATGTCACTTTTCATGTTAATGGTAATGAGCATCGATACACTTTCCGAGAAACAACCTCAAGTTCATAGCATCAATTCTATTGGAAAAGTCCAACTATCATTGTTGGAGGTTTTGAATTTCCTCTTCCTCTGTCAAGAAAAAGTATGATATTCTTATTGTTGGGGATGTTCATATCCCGTTGAGGTAACTTAGTGTTATTCAAAATTTCTTGGTTACGTGTTACTCGAATGAGTTGTTAACAAGACTTGGTCAACCTTGTTAGTGGATTCATTTTGATGATCATGAGATGGATGAAACTAGAAGGCACAACCTTCATGCCCTCTTTTCACTTTCTATTATTTAGAATAAATAAAGCAAAAATAGTATTATCATGCGCTTCTGATTTATCCGTGCAATAAATAATATCCCAAAAATAAAAGTGCTCCAAATGCCCTGCAAATTTAGCATGCTTTTTTATTGAATATTTGAGGATTTTAGGCACTAAAAACACTATAGGAGGGGCAAGCACCAGGCCACGAGGGTGGAGGGCACGCCCACACCCCCTGGGCGCCCCCCTGTCTCATGGGCCCACGGTGGCCCCCCTCCACTTATTCCTGCACCCACACACTCCATCTTCTTTCCAAAAAAATCCCCATCCAGCTCAAGCACGAGTTCTAGCTCATTTTGTTGCGATTTTTGATCTCCTTGCTCAAAGCTCCATTCACAAAACTGCTTTGGGAGATTGTTGCTTGGTATGTGACTCCTCCATTGGTCCAATTAGTTTTTGTTCTAGTGTTTCATTCATTGCAAATTTTGCTGCATAGGTAACCCTGTTCTTGAGCTTGCATGTCAATTTATGAGGTCACAAGTAATTCTAATGCATGATATAGGCTCTAGGCACTTGTAGGAGTAGTTGCTACCAATCTTGTTTAGTTTTATTCACTTTTATTTTGAAGTTACTGAAATTTCAGAATTTTTCAGAAAAAGAAATATGTCTAGGAGAATGTACCAAGGTGGTTCCTCAATAAAGAAAGGACCCAGGCGTGCTATGCGTGAGCAAGACGATGAACCACCGAGGGACGCAGAAGAGCGAGCTTGTGAGTGGCCATCAGACGATTTTATGGTCAATGCAGGCATTAAGGATGAATTTGACGCATATGTGCATAATACCGACCTTGAGGACTTCTTACAAGATAAGTGTCCTCAGTACTATCAACTGACTGATTCATTTGTGAGAAGGTTTAAATATAATTGTTCACGTAATTCTCAGAGTGTCTTGTTTGATATTTATGATAAATCTTATACCATGGACTTAGAAGATTTTACAACTGCTTGCAAACTCCCGCAGTGGGGCAATGTTAATGACCCCCAAAAATCTGAATATAAAGACTTTCTTGCTAGTATTACTATGGGAGAATCTAGGGATATAGCACAAGCTACCATAGGGAGCATTCATTTTCCTGCTATACATTATTTTTCTCTCTTCATTGGTAGATGCATTAACGGTAAAGATGAATCATGTCACATGTGTGTCCCTGATCTTTATGTCCTCAAGAGTGTTGTGTTAGGTAATAAAGATTACAACTTGGGGGCAATAGTTGCACGTAGGTTGCATAATAGTGGTATGCCTGAAGACTTATTTGGAGGGATTTATGCGACCCGTGTAGCTAATTATCTTGGTATAGCCCCACGAGAGGGGGATATGGTGTTGCCTCCTGCTTATTTAGATTATGACACGACGGTTAAACATCATTTTCTTTTGAGGAACGAACAATTCCTCCAGTATAGACTAATCTTTGACAGACATAGCTCTGTCCATGTTACTCTCCCTGCTCCTTTCCTGTTTGATTATCAGGCAAAACGAAGATATGTTGTTACTAGGGAGGAGGCAGCTGAACACGAGGGGAGAGCGGAGGTGGCTCGCCAGCATGCCGCAGCTCATGAGGCATTTGCTGCTTCATCTCAGTACGACCCCAGTTACAACTACGAATATCAGCCAGGCTACCCTTGGCACTAGATCAACTTAGGCCAAAAGCCTAAGCTTGAGGGAGTACATATTTCTCACCGACTTTACATTCATGTTCACACACTATTCTAGTTGTCAGTGCTCATACTATTTCATTGTATTATCCATGCTAGTTTAATTTTCTTTTTCTAGTTTTCTTCTTGTGTGTTTGATAAACCTTAAGAAAAACCAAAAAAATTAGTTAGTTTAATTTCCATGCTTGTAGTAGAAATTAAAATGAAGACCGAAAAAGATTTCTCGTTCTTCTTCTTGCTTGTTGGGAGCTTTCCCGTGTAAATAGTTTTATTTCTTTTCTTTCCTTTTGGGGGTCGAGAGTAGAAGACCATATTAAAAATGTTTAGTGGCTCTCATATGCATGATTGTTTATTTAACTTAGAGCCCATATTACTTTGTCTTCTCTCTTGAGTTGAATGCTTGCAGATTCCAGCTTAGTCCAATGCACGTGCACTATTATTATTATACACATCGTTCGGTCGTGCAAGTGAAAGGCAATAATGACGATATATGATGGACTGATTGAGATGGGAGAAGCTGGTATGAACTCGACCTCTCTTGTTTTTGTAAATATGATGAGTTCATCGTTCCTAATTTAGCTTATTATGAAGAAACATATTTGCAATGACATTTAGAGATTATAATTGCTTGTGTCATGCTTAATTAGTTATGAGTTATAATGGTTTACCTTGCGTGCCAACATGCTATTAAAATGATTATGATGTGGTATGATGGGATGGTATCCTCCTTTTGAATGAATTGAGTGACTCGACTTGGCACATGTTCACGCATGTAGTTGAAACAAATCAACATAGCCTTCATGATATTTATGTTCATGGTAGATTATATCCTACTCGTGCTTGTACTCGGTGTGAATTAATTTTAATGCATGTTCATGACTGTTGTCGCTCTCTCGGTTGGTCGCTTCCGGTCTTTTGCTAGCCTTCACCTGTACTAAGCGGGAATACTGCTTGTGCATCCAAACTCCTTAAACCCCAAAGTTGTTCCATATGAGTCCATCATACCTTCCTATATGCGGTATCTACCTGCCATTCCAAGTAAATTTGTATGAGCCAAACTCCAAACCTTCAAATGAAATTCTGTTTTGTATGCTCGAGAGCTCATGTTTTAGCTAGGGTTGCATGTATCTTCAATGCTAGGTGGGTTATTCTCGAGAGGAGTGGACTCTGCTCCTCACTCACGAGAAAGGGCCGGTAACCGAGATGCCCAGTCCCATGATCCAAAAAGATCAAAGCAAATCAATATAATTAAACAAAACTCCCCCATGGCTGTTGTCAGTTGGAGGCACTCGTTGTTTCAAGCAAGCCATGGATTGATGCTTGTTGGTGGCGGGGGAGTATAAACTTTTACCATTCTGTTTGGGAACCGCCTATAATGCATGTAGTATGGAAGATATCGCCATCTGATAGTTGTTGCGTTGACAGTGAAAGTATGCCGCTCAAAATGTTATTCATCTCTATTTTAAAATCGAGCTCTGGCACCTCTACAAATCCCTGCTTCCCTCTGCGAAGGGCCTATCTATTTACTTTTATGTTGAGTTATCACCTTCTAATTAAAAAGCACCCGCTGGAGAGCACACTGTCATTTGCATTCATTACTATTGGTGTATATTGGGTATGACTTGACTGGATCTCTTTTACCATAAATTACAATGTTTAGTCAGTCCTTGACCTTTAAAGGTGCTCTGCATTTATGTTTTGCGGTCTCAGAAAGGGCTAGCGAGATACCATCGTGTTATATCATATTATGATTGTTTTGAGAAAGTGTTGTCATCCGAGTTTTATTATTATTGCTCGCTAGCTGATTATGCCATTGATATGAGTAATTGTGAGACCTAAGTGTTATTGTGAGAATAGTTAGTTCATAATACTTGCTGAAAACTTGAATGTTGGCTTTACATATTTACAACAACAAGAGCAAACAGAGTTTGTAAAAGTTTTTCTTTATCACTTTCAGTTTATCAACTGAATTGCTTGAGGACAAGTAAAGGTTTAAGCTTGGGGGAGTTGATACGTCTCCAACGTATCTACTTTTCCAAACACTTTTGTCCTTGTTTTGGACTCTAACTTGCATGATTTGAATGAAATTAACCTTGATCGACGCTGTTTTCAGCAGAAGCGCCATGATGTTGTTTATTGTGCAGAAAACAAAAGTTCTCGGAATGACCTGAAAATCCACGGAGATAAGTTTTGGAAAATATAAAAAATACTGGCGAAAGAATCAAGGCCAGGGGGCCCACACCCTGTCCACGAGGGTGGGGGCGCGCCCCCCTGTCTCGTGGGCCCCCTGATGCTCCACCGACCTCAACTCCAACTCCATATATTCCGTTTCACGAAGAAAAAAAATCAGAGAGAAAGTTTCATCGCGTTTTACGATACGGAGCCGCCGCCAAGCCCTAATCTCTCTTGGGAAGGCTGATCTGGAGTCCGTTCGGGGCTCCGGAGAGGGGGATTCGTCGCCATCGTCATCATCAACCATCCTCCATCACTAATTTCATGATGCTCACCGCCGTGCGTAAGTAATTCCATCGTAGGCTTGTTGGACAGTGATGGGTTGGATGAGATTTACCATGTAATCAAGTTAGTTCTGAGATTGATGTTGCTATGACTTTGCTATGCTTAATGCTTGTCACTAGGGCCCGAGTGCCATGATTTTAGATCTGAACCTATTATGTTTTCATGAATATATGTGAGTTCTTGATCCTATCTTGCAAGTCTATAGTCACCTATTATGTGTTATGATCCGACAACCCCGAAGTGACAATAATCGGGATACTTCTCGGTGATGACCATAGTTTGAGGAGTTCATGTATTCACTATGTGCTAATACTTTGTTCCGGTTCTCTATTAAAAGGAGGCCTTAATATCCCTTAGTTTCCACTAGGACCCCGCTGCCATGGGAGGGTAGGACAAAAGATGTCATGCAAGTTCTTTTCCATAAGCATTTATGACTATATTCGGAATACACGCCTACATTACATTGATGAACTGGAGCTAGTTCTGTGTCACCCTATGTTATAGCTATTACATGAGGAATCGCATCCGACATAATTATCCATCACTGATCCAATGCCTACGAGCTTTTCACATCTTGTGTTTCGCTTATTTGCTTTTCCGTTGCTACTGCTACAATTACTACAAAACTATTATCTTTACTTTCGCCACTGTTACCATTGCTATCGTACTACTTTGCTACTAAATACTTTGCTGCAGATACTAAGTTATCCATGTGTGGTTGAATTGACAACTCAACTGCTAATACTTAAGAATATTCTTTGGCTCCCCTTGTGTCGAAACAATAAATTTGGGTTGAATACTCTACCCTCGAAAGATGTTGCGACCCCCTACACTTGTGGATTATCACGAGTTGCCACATGATGCAGTTACGTGCGACACGACGAAGTTACGTGTTGCAAATTAGAACTGCCATCAGGGCGTGCCGATATTCCAGGCCGTCCGGCTTCCCCTTTAATCCCTGCGGCCATCATAACCTTAGTCTCTTCAACCTTTTGATCGCGCCCCACAACACAACAAGCACACCCACGACGACACATAGAGAGGGGATGTCTAGCGGCGCGAATGGAGTTCGACGAGAATAAAGTGGAGACCCACGCGAGGAAGACGGATCTCTCGGTGGTGTACACCATCGAACCGACCGTGGTGGACGACTACATCAACACCGTTGAGCAGTTGCTTGCTCGAGACAAGTACAAGGTGGTCGACATCGACCTCCAGTACACCGCCGGTCGTCCCAACATAGATCAAAAGGTTGTCGGTGGCCAGTTTGTGCGTGCACCATCGTGTCCTCATCTACCACTACTGCATGTCCACAGAGCCTTCCGACCGTTTCTCCAGATTTGTCAACAGCACCGACTACAAGTTCGCTACGGTGGAAACCACCGACGATGTAAAAATGCTTAGGGTTACGGGCTTGGCATGCAAGAACCTTGTCGAAATCCGTGAGCACTACAAGGTCTGGGGCAGCACGAAGAAGGACTCCCTGGTTGAACTCGCCTGGGCCATCATCGACCCATACTACGAAAAGATGAAGCAACATGCCAACAGAACACGTCTCGTATCCTGGCACGGGGCCTGGATGCGGCAACTGGATGAACCTCACCTGAGGTTCGCGGCCAAGAGCGTGTACACATGCTACAAGATGCACATGCGGATCGTTGACACGAGGAAGTGCCTCATTACCCAAATCGACGAGGCCGGATCAAGCCACAAGCAGAGCAAGCGTAACAAGAAGTAGATGATGAACAGATGATCGTTTATCCTTATTAATCATGCATGTAATATATAGTTTTACTTTGGTGTGTAGAAATGTCATGTGTGTAGTAGCCAGCTATATAATTATGCATGTAAGAGTTTTGCTTTGGTGTGTGGAAATGCCATGGTTGTAGTAGCCACCTATGTAAGTGGATGTTTAATTTGATTATGCAATCATGTCCTTATAAGTGCGTGTATATATATGGTGTTGTTCTGTATGCAATCCCATCGCACAACATACACGCCTTTATTAGCGACAATAAATCGTGTTATTATCGGTCTTCGCACATTTACGATTACAAAGCTGTTGTCACGTATCACACACAACTTGTTATATTGAACCGTTTACGTTCTCTTGTCTCAGCATAAGCAGTTTATCCGAGTGAAGCGCATGCCGTATATCGCTTTACACCTTGATTTGGTGACCGTTTTTTGTGTTGCCCAATCACAAGCAGTTCATCCGAAAGTGAACCGTATCTTGTATATCGCTTTACACCTTCATCTGGCTGCCTGTTTCTTTTGTTCCTCCTCATCGCAAACAGTTAATTGAACTGGACCGTATGCCCTGCATCGCACACACGGAATTAAACTCTGAACCGTGTTTGATGCATCCGTCATCGCAAACGTTTTGCACCTTTTTTGACGGTTTTTACACCACCGTTTGCGATTATTGCATCGTACACAGTTTCGCCGAAGGGTCCTCATCGTAGTGTCGTGTTAGCAGCATCCTGCAGTAGTGAACATCTATGTTGCAAAAGTTTCTACGCAAAGATGAAGACAAAAAAAATGCAAGAGGACTTCTATTGCAAAAGCTTTTGTGCAACAAGACCTGTTTATAAAGATTTCCGCAAAGAAGTTTGTTGCAAAGATAAACTCAGTTGCAAGAATCAAAGACACTGCTGGCCGCACGATAGCAGCACATCCGATGACTCGCAAAGTAGCGGTTGACACGTAGCACGCCCCAAAGTTATTCGGAGTCGAAAATCTTTACCTAATAATAAAGCACCGTGGGTTTCTGGTCGTACGTCGTCGCCGGTGATTTGCAAAAAAGTCCCTCGGTTTATAAGAATTCAACCCGCAGTCCTCATAATAAGTTACGAACACAGACCGGTACTCCGTACATGCGAGAGAAAAGAAAAAAAGAAACAACCACGGCCCGTCCTCCTCAGCCATGTCTGCCTCCCGATCCCACCTCTAGCCCGCCGCCCGTCCCGCCCCACCGTGCGCCGCAGGCCGCCGCCGTGCGTTGCCACCGCCTACCCCACCGGCGGGCCCACCCCTATCTATGGATCAAGGTGGGTCAACGAGCGTGTGGGACGACGGCAGGCGGCTCTCCCGCTTGATCCGATCGAGTGAGGTCTGCACAGGGCAGTGGCAGATGAGCTGGATGCTCGGAACGACGGCGGCGTCCGGATCCAGGCGAGCGGCAGATGGACCTTGCAAGGCGTTGGGGTTCTCCTGTGTGGCGCCATGGTTGCGCCGCCGTGCTCCTGAAAGAAAACGAGGAAGCATGAGGGAGGAGAGAGAGGGGGGAAACCAAGAAAAGGGAGAGAAACGAGGGGTGGCACGGCATGGCGAGCATGGCGGCGAGAATCCAAGCGTCTCCCTCCAGCGCGCCCCTCCATGGATCCCGCACTTCGCTGTGAGGATTAGAACTCAAAAATAGTCCCACCTCGCTCCTGTGCATCCAATCCAATCAATTTATATACACGAGCGACTTTGCCGCATCAGAAATCAACCAGTGAAGGAGGAACAGAACGAAGGAACTTATAATCCTTTAAAGAGGGAAAAGAGGGGAGAATACACGCAATCCATAGGATCGAAGGAAGAACTCTGAATCAGATAAGCGCGCAATCGGCAGCTCATAAATCGGATCAGGCAGGTCTGTCTGTTAAATCAACAACATCTGTAAAAAAGCAGATGGGGGAGGATCAAAACAAGCCGCATCAAAATGGGAACGGAGCGAATCCGGGCATGGTCACCACCGCGAGCTAGGCCCCAAGCCCATGTGCTTCGCTCGACGGTCCCGCCCAGCTCCGGCGTCCTCTCCTGGCACCGAGGATCATCAGGGCGGGACGGAGGAGGAGTGTGGGGGGGGGGCTATCGCTGGAGCGGAGCACCACAAGGGTGTGTGTGGCTGCAGCACATCGCGCGTGGGAGAGGGGGGTTAGGGGCGGAGAAGACGAGCCAGTGCTCCTCTGGTGATGAGAACTCCACGCAGGATAACTCTCTCGGTGGGGATTCTTTTGGTGCTGCTTTTTTTAATGGCTCCACTGACCAGAAGCTGCTGGATATTGCCAGGTGTGTGTGCTACCGATTGCAAAAAATAAAATCCTGAATGAGCACCTTTTTTTTGCGAGGGCTGAATGAGCACCTATTACAATTGTACTTGCTGTTGTCCGTTATCACTCTCATTGTTTAATGCTCATGCCTATCACATGTTATGAACACAGTATCAGATACAATAACTAAAAGTGAGTGAACTATTAGACAAGGCGGCGTGACCTTCACATGAAATTTACCAGAAAATTTTGCCTTTTTTATGGCGATGATGAGAGTGCGTGAGGTTCGTTCTTTGTGCTAAGTTTAAATAGTGCAAAAGAAAAACAACAGAACATAATCTTGCAAACCAAGCAACCAATATTTTCTAAAAAAATCAACATAGTAATTGAATATTAACAAAAAAAATTCTATATTAACAATCTTACTTGAATGCACCACTACTCTTCCACCAAAAATAAATTCATGCCTTCCACATCTTATGAACACATTATCAGATACAATAATTAAAAGTGAGTGAAATTTTAGACAAGGCGTACACGGCGTGGCCTCCACATAAAATTGACTAGAATTTTTTTCCTTTCTATGTTGATGATGGGGAGTGTGTGAGGTTCGATCCTTGGGCCAAGTTCAAATAGTGCAAAAGAAAAAGAACGGAACATAATCTTGCAAACCCAACAACCAACATTTTCTATACAAAAATCAGCATAGTAAAAACCTATTTGCTTTCGAATATCAACAAAAAAATGTATATAAACAATCCCATTTGAATGCACCACCACTCTTCCATCCAAAATAAATTCATTTGTATTTAAATCTTTTAAAAATTCTAAGAAAAGACTTTTGGATCAGTTATCAAACTCTCGATAGCATACAACAATTTCACCGTCTGTATATCCCACTAAAAACACTTACATCATTCCTCTTCCACCCTGATGATAATGCCAAGATGAAGGAGAAGCCATCAAAGGACATCCCGACGATTTTCTCAACTTTATAGTATGTCTGGACACTAACAATCCTTTTTTTAAGTGCGGACACAGAGCATACGTGTAGTTTTAAGATAAAGAGTGAATTTTTCTTGCTTTCCAAACCTTCATGCTTTTAAATATGTTTGCGCTTTTTTTAAAATGCACAAAACTCCCAAAAAATGCCCCAACCTTTTTTTTAACAAAATCATTTAAAAATGATCACAAAATTTTAAAATTCATATATAAAAAATATGTGTTCAAAAAATGTTCGTCATCAAAAGAAGTTTCAATTCTAATAAAAAGATAAAAATCAAAAAAAATTATAATTATTTTAAAATAAGGATATTCATTTGTTTTCCAAACAGTAAAAAATAGAACCGATTACTAGACTATTCCATGCACTACTACTCTTCCATTGGATGAAAGATGTTAAGGTGGCTTATTTACATCCACACATCATACCCCGAAAAGCGATAACATTATGAACTTATTACCGATGTTTATCAAAACTGGATATAAGATATGGCGCGTAATGTCACATGGAGTAGGTTTTACGATATTTTTAGCCCGTTGCAATGCACGGGCATTTTTAATAATAAAGCAAATAGTGTTTCTGTCGTCCGTCATCTAAATTACCCCCGAAATTGTGAATATTTACCCACCATGCCACCAGTAAGTAGAAAAAACGTTTCGTTTGTTATATTTATTTTGCCGCGGTCAGCTTAGGTCAATAGGTCGGAATCCCATCCAGTAGAAAAGTCATGCATGTAGCGCAGTGGTTGTGACCTTTGGCTACCACGCTGGAGATCGTGGGTTCGAACCCCCTTTAAACCTTTTTCTTTTTTTTTTAAAAGATCAAATACTTATAAAAATATTCATACCTTTTAAATCCTAACTCCAAATCTAACATGTCATATATGAAAATCCATCAGAAAAATGTGTAGATTCCAAATATGCTATTATCATGCATGTTAATAATTTTTAAAATTAGTGCCAAGCCCAACAAAACATTGGTTCCGTTGATCTTTATTTTAGATAGCAGTGGCATGTGGTTTAATGATTCACCTCAATCTCGGAAGAGCTCTGAGCCTTCCTTCATGCAGGGAATGAAAGGAGTGAAATGGATGGGGTAGTTGTCTTATGGTCTGGAGTGAACCTTCTAGCTTGTAACTAATATTGTTTGCCTTTTCTCTTCTGTTTCGGTCACTTTACAATGGCCTATATACTCTATAACCTGTCCGTTTCCCTCTTAACTAATGAAAAGCGGTGCCTGTTGCATTTCATCAAAAATAAACAAGCAACCACTTGAGAATTATTTATAACGGCACTGTTTCAACAGTAATTTGCTTGTCCAAAATTTGGTAATTTGTCTTCTTTGGATTATTTATAGGAACGGTTTGTGACGGATGGCTACCTTGCATAGGTTCTGGATCAAGTAAATAATTAATTTACTCTAATTATGTCAATAAACTAGACTTTTTGCCCAAAAATTCTGTCTACTTTGAATTATTTATAGGGAAGAGAGGTCTGCAACGGTTGGCTACCTTGCATAGGTTCTAGAACAAATAAAATAATTAATTACTTTAATTATGTCAATAAACTAGACTGTTTGTGGCTCACGGTTTAACAGAATGTTCCTTTCACAAGGTGTGACGCTATGGCATATTAACTTGGAGGTAGCATCTAAATGGACCTGGCTTTGTTCCTTGAGGTGAGCATATATTGTTCATCTGCTCATGTCAATTGTAGAAGTTTCTTGATTCACCGTAGACGTAGTGAGGTACATTTGTTATATTTGCAAGTGTATACCATGACCACTGGTCGGCGAGACAAGGAGGATAAGCAACAATAGCATGCTATTAGCGAGACATTACTCAGAATGCTATAACGTTCTATTAGCAATGTCATAACACGTTTTTCTTTTTTGAAGTGAACGGTACATATGGGTACCTATGTTCAAATATTAGGGCATGCACATATTATTGGGTTATGTTTATTGCACTATGTCCTATGATATTGTTTTTCTCCCGTTGCAACGCACGGGCATTTTTGCTAGTAATAGTAATAGTATTTTTTTATCTTGCGGGCGTGAAATATTCGGATTGGTTTGATTTTTCAGGGTTCGTGAAACCTCGGGGATTATGTAGACTTATTTTTTTGAGCGAGGGGGTTATGTAGACTTCTTTCCCACTTTCCAACGTGTGCGGTGTGCTTCAGAGAAGTGTTTGGGAGAGTGCGCATGACAGGCCGCCAGGCCGGAGAACCGCCGACTTCTTCCCGATATCGCTCGATCATGGCGTCGTCGGCGGAGCCGCCGCCGAAGAAGCGGAAGCTCGTCGAGGCCCAGACCCCGAGCCCCTCAGGCACTCCGCGGCCGCCCCGCCTCTGCCCCCAGGCCTCCCCCTTACCCCATCGCTCCCCGAAACCCTAGCAGCAGCGGCGCCCTCCGCCCCACCACCTCCCCCTCAGTCGCCGCCGCCGACACCGGAGGAGCTCCACCGCAAGCGCAGCAACCGGGAGGAGCTGCGCAAACTCTTCGAGTGCTACCGCCGCATCCGCCTCTGCGTGGAGCGCAAGGACGCGCGTCTCATGCCCGAGCTCGAGCAGGTCTACCTCGCCCTCATCACCGCGTCCCGAGGTACCTAAGATCCTCCCCCAACCCTACAGGCCCCTTTGTCTTAGATGCTGTTTTTAGAAATTACCTTTGTAAGTAGCCGATTTAGTGAATCGTGAGGTGGGCATGCTTGAAACCACTTCATATTCGAAGCTAGATTTTGTATTGGATCAGTCCCAGTGGATGGCAGTATCGTGAGCCCTTCATTCCATGGGAAAATGTTTTTGCTAAACATCACTTGGTTAACCTGTCCTTATGTAGCTCAAAACTCTAGTACGCTTTGGTAGATCAACAAGAGTTTTATTGTTAGGCTGTGTTTGGTTTGAGCCCATGCCTACCCTACCAAATACTTGCATAGCGAAATGTCATGGTTTTCCTTTCCCATGATTTGACAAATGCTGATAATTTTTTTTAACTAGATTGGTAAGGTGCCATGGACACGTCAAAGCTTTGGCAATCATCCAAACAAGGACCAAAACTTTGGCCATGACCAACATTAAATTGGTAGGATTCGTTCTGGACACGAACAAAACATACCCAAGGCTGAGAATGTGAGATCGGCACTGCATAGATAAAAAAAAAGTAAAGAAAAAGAAATCGGCACTGCATCATCTGATACAGGGTTCGCCGCTGGATACGCGCTTTAGATGCGCTGCTGACACCTGACACTATTAACATCAGTGTCTTGGTTCTCGGATGCATGGTTGTTCGATATGCCTCCGTGAAGTTGTGAACCATAATTTATTTATGAAAATCTAGCAAATACACAACTTAAATTTCTGCGTCATTCTTAACTAATGTTGGAAGCAAGAGTGGATCCATCTTTGATGGAAAGTTGGAGTAATCCCATTGAAGTTTCTATTTTAATTATTCTGTGTGTCATGGTGTTGCCAAGTCACCCCTGAGGCAGGGTACAGAGTTTTGCCCTCGACTTGCCAGGGTTAGGCACGCCAATCCTAAGATCAAAAGGAGCAATATTTAGGAGGAAATGCTGTATTATCTTTTTTAGCTGATCAGGAAGGCATATAGCCTCCCCCTCCTTATTTAGGAGGAAATGCTGTATTACCTTTTTTTAGCTGATCAGGAAGGCAAATAGCCCCCAGCGGTTCCATTAACGAGAATGAAGCCAGCAGGACCTGTAATATCTTTGGGACTGGAGAGCACAGTAGTAATATTTCCTAGCCTAATTGTAGATGCCCAAATTTTCTTTTGGTAGCATCATGTTTAAGTACTCTTTTGTAACCAGTTTTATCTATGGCACCCTGACAGCTTGGACGGGCAGATATGCATTGTATTAACCTTGTTTCCAAGTTGCTCTATTTTTTTATTTAGGCCAAACCTTTGTCAAGCTCTCTCTCTGTATTCTCACATTATTAAAATTTATTTTAGAGTGCATATGTACTTGGTTACAAGACTGAAATCTTTATAGTGAAAGCGCTTATCTCCTACCATGTTCAGAAACCATTTTCATTCTTTTCCTCGTCTATCCATACAGGTTGCACAAGTGTACAACGTATCTTAGCTAAGCTGATTCCTCAATATGCCTCGTATTGTCCTACTGCACTTGAGGCAGCAGCTAAAGTCTCCATCAAGATGTACAATTGGAACTTGGCCATTGTAACAAGAGGGGAGGATGCAGATGGCGTGGCATATCAGACTGCTAGGGCTTGTATTGTTGGCTTAGTTGACATATGCTCCACAGCATCTCTTGAAGCTCCCAAGTCATCTGTTATCACAGGAATCTGTTCCGCAGTCTATATGACTGTCCTCACTTTCTTCATTTCAACATTTGATGGGAAGGATATCCATCATATAGGCTCCAGAAGACTTTCAAAGCTTCAAGACCCCATGGAGTTATTAGACATTTTAAAGCAGGAGTCAGGGGATGACAGCCAACTGGCACATGATTGTTTGTTTGAACTGAGGGCACAATCCTTGCTATGCATATTTCTTTTATCCCCAGAGAATCTACTAGAAGCGTGTTTTGCGTTGATTGCTTCTGCAGAAACTGACCATATAAGAGGACTGTACTTTTTAAATCAGCTGACCTGCAATGTGAGCAATGATATCTCAGATCTTGCTCTGGACAATAAGGCTGATGTGGCCTCACAGTGTACTGAGATGGAAATAGATCTGTCTGGCACCAAAGAGATTGTTGATTCAAAGCCTTCTTCTGATGCGTCTGGCGTTTCAGGAAGGTCTATGGTAGAATCAAATGAGTGTTACATCACAATGGTATGTACATTTTTGGCTGATGAAGCATTTTCACCTTTTTGGTACATTTGGGTTTTGCACAATAGAAACATTAATGGGTTGTAGCGTACAATGGTAACTCCAGAGAACATTTTGAAACTGATTAATTTGGTTACCCATCTACTTCGGCTCATACATTGGTTTGGTTATGGATAGTTGAATCAAGCACTATTTTTTCATTTCCTGTTTATCATGATGGTCTGCAGACATTTAAGGTTAAGTCAGAAATTTATTAGCCAGATTTGCTATGGGAAAAGGATATATTGTGCATGCCTTTTAGAGATTGATTATTTATGTTGACTTAAGCTAGCGTAACTATAAAATTATGACTCAGCAACTCACAATTTCCTAATGGCCGTGTGAGTACCTATGTTACTTCCTGCCCTTTTTTTTATGGTTGGGTGTTGACGTAGACCCTTGGTTCATGTTTCTGTGTGGATAGGGATGAACTGATTTTGCCCTTCCAACAGTCACTATTCTCTTGTGAACAAGTATTAATGGAATGATTTCTTTTTTGTAATAAAAAATAAGAAAATATGAGGGGAGGAAAAAGTGCACGGGCACTTAGGAGTAGATAATGAGTTGGTGATCTCTTGGGTCTTCGTTGCAATCCTCCACTTAATTATGTGGTAAAATCCTGTCCTCTAGCTTTGCTTCACGTTGCAGTGACCTTTTTATTTATTTATTTTTATTCACGCAGGCAATATCTAGACATCCATCTTTGAGAGGTTGGATACTGCGGAGGTACAAAAAATTATGCGATTCCTGTGGATCTACTGTGCTTTCAGAGGTATCATCTTGTTTAAAAGTTTTGGGCTCTTTATCAGAACCCGATGAGGATAAAAGTTCCATGGACTGTGAACCATCAGTGCTGGAGAAGCCCGACAAAAGTGCAGGAGAAAAAACTGTCAATATTGATACCCATGTATTAAAGTCTGTGCAGACAGATGATGTGAAAACTGAGAAGCTAGCAGATGCGAAAACTGGTGGCCGCAAGAGTGCAAGACCTGATCTTTATGTTGCTTCTGTCTCGAGCGATGTAATTTCGGTCTCAAAGGAACTTTGGGTTGGTTCACTGGGAAATAGTGCTGCAGAGGCACTAGTTCGATCTAAGTTCGAGGAGTTTGGCCCATTAACGAACTTTTTATTTTATCCTTCCAAAGAATTTGCCTTGATTGAATATGGAAACATAGTGCACGCTGTTCGGGCATGTGGATATATGCGGGGCTCCTCTATTTGGGGTGGTGATCTTCAAATAAGGTATTTAGATAGACTTATAGGTAGCAAGGGATTTGTTGGTGGTATAGCTGTTGGTGAAAGCTGCCATATTTATGTTGGTAAAGTCAAGAATCAGAAAGAAAAAGATGAGGTGTTCGATGAATTGAAGTCAGCAGGTCTGAAGAGGCCATGTGGCTGTATCGATATCTCCGGCGAAAATGCTTTCATTCTTGAATTTGAGACATCAGTTGATGCAGCTGTTGCAAAAGCCCATATTAGGCGCCAAGCTCATTCAGATGTTTGT
The DNA here is from genome assembly GCA_021437245.1 of Aegilops speltoides. Classification (NCBI taxonomy): domain Eukaryota; kingdom Viridiplantae; phylum Streptophyta; class Magnoliopsida; order Poales; family Poaceae; genus Aegilops; species Aegilops speltoides. The sequence continues at coordinate 393,900,190 of CM038143.1, forward strand.
TCCCAGGATAAGAATACATCTGTTCATCAACTTTTGGTACATAACATGGACAAGTCAATCCCTGAGACGGAATTTATCAATGCTTTCTCACGATTTGGTGAGGTCAGTAGGTGGCAGTTTAATCGGATTGATGGGAGCTGCTTGATAGATTATGAATCACACAGTGCTGCTGCCTGTGCAAAGTCGCAGATGCATGGTGCAAGGTTTGGCTTGAAGTTGATTAATGTTGAATCTAGGACATGCAGCGTAGGAGCTGTTCACGATAAAACATTTTCACCTGTTATTCGAATGCCAGCCCAGAACCTTCCGGACAGCAGCAGTCACCATGAGATCAGGTTAGCCTTTTTTTCTAGTTCTTACATGGATAGTTTCTTGGTTGGACCTGTTGTTATTTGGTGTTCACATAGATTTTCTAAATAGATAAACTAGCATACTATTAGACCATAACAGAAACATAATAGGTAAGATAATGTCCCACACATTAACGGTTATCGACAAGCTAAACCAAAGCATAGAAGTCACTGGTGGTTAATTTGATTAGAACATAGATCCCAAAACATGCTTTTTGACCATGTCTCTTCTTTGGACGACTTCTCAGTCAGATTAACGTGATTGTGGGACCATCCCATGATATTTATAAACATGTCAATTTTAGATATGCAACTGGGCATGTTTTGTCTGCCTATTTTTAGCATGTTATTTCTGGTCATCTAACTAGAATTTTATGAAGATGCAACATTCGAATTTAAATATACCATGGAAGATACTTCTTGATTTTACCTCTTTTTTTGTCAATGTGATTGTAGCATGGGAAATTGGTGTGTTTTGTGGCACTACGGTTGTGAGCCTACGCATATGTTTTTGTTAGCACTACACATATATTGTTGCTGCCTTATGTTTTTTCATATGCACTATTTATTTATTTGTCAGTCCTTAAGTACAGAGTACATCAGATTCACTCTGCTCCCGATCCAGTACAAAATTGAGCTTTTGATAAGTATCCTATGAGGAGAGTAGCGGGGTACTCTGCAGTGTTACCACCACTAGTACATGCTCATGCCTCTTGGGGTATTGTATTATTGGATCTGGTTACATGTTCAAAATATGCTACATACATATAGGTTATAGCTGATATTGGCATACTGCAGTCACGCAGTGCATATGGAAACAACATAGAAACAAACATGAGTAGCGGAAATTATAATTCACAACTCATGATTCTTAATACCAGCTTGCAATTGCAATCACGGAAGTTGCATCTAGGATTTACTTAAACACATACTTGAACACTCATTACCATGCCTTCCTCTTATGTTAAATAAATCAGAAATATATGGTGCCTTGAAAGCATCAGAACACGGTGCCCTCTTATTTAATTTATATAACATGCAGACATAATTTTCTAGTTTACCAATACCAATTTATGTATATTATTTATGATGTTTACATACCACAAGGGAAAATTTGCCATGTTGCATGACAATTATACTTATTTCAGTGATGGGAACATATGCAGGAATCCAAGGGTTTCAGCTTATCATACTGGTTACACAGTACAAGGGGATCGGCCAATATATGGTCAGTATTGTTTAATGAAACAGAAACTTTGCAAGCTTGTGCATAATATAGTTCCAATGTAACAATCCGTTGCTTGGTGTGCAGGTCCACCACCTCCCAATACACAACAATTATGGCAGTACAAGGATCTAGAGTCAAACAGGGCTCCACAAGGAATGCCTCCCTGCCCACCTGTTTCCGCACATCGTTCTTCTGTAATGCCACCACCACCACCTCCTATCCAAACTTCTTTTGTTCGTCCTGTATATCCTGGTCCAGGCAGTCCATGGGAAAACACTACACCAAATCCACCCTTCGTCCGTGTTTCTCCTCGCATTGTTTCTCCTCGCATGATGCCCGGAAGTAGCTTCCGTATTCCGTCTGCTCCTCCTCCTTTCATACCGTCTTGTGTCACCCCTCTTACACAGCTTCCTGGAAGCTCAGCACAGCATTCAGAGAAAATGCCACCACCTATACCAAATGTAGCTCCCTCACCATTTACACCTCTAGATATGCCACCTCCACCACTATCTCCACCACCATTACCTGTTTCCGAGCCACCTTCTGTTCCACCGCCCCCAAGTTCTCCTCCGGCACAACCTTCAACTGATCCTTGTAATTCACAGAAGCCATGCCCTCATCCTCAATGGCAGGGTTCTCTTACAAAAAGTGGCATACACTACTGCACAATCTATGCAAGTAGAATAGAGTTGGATGCTTGTAGATACGAAAGTACTGTTTCTGAACCAGCAGAGTAAGGCTCACATAAATTTACTCTTATTTGCGCATTGCTAATTTGTTACATTATATGTTAACCTTGTTTGCACATTTCAGATGGCCCTCAAGATTAGATGTTCTAAAGCGCACAGCTTTCCAGCACGCAAAGACAATCATCTCCAATGCTCCACCTAATAAAGTAAGATTCTGAGGTCATGTACTCAGAAATATATCTAACCTACTTGTACTTTAATTTTTTTAAGATTCTTAAGTTGTCGCAGTGATAAAGGGTGTCATTTTCTTGTACATAACACGTAATTTTTTCTGACTAATTGCCATGTTTTCACTAAATATGATTTTAATCTGCAAACTTACATATAAACTGTGACACTGCGCCATAGAACATTCTTTGTTTGGGTCTGTTACCTGGAAGATACGAAAGCACTATTTGATGGGTGATGTTCCCAACAAATGACTTGTTCTTTATACCGTGAAGGCCCGCCTTTTCTCATTTCTTCTACTCCTTGGTCAGTTTCTCCCTTTTGTTTCCCAACCTCCTCTTTTCTTCCTTGTTCTTCAGTTTTCTACTATTTTGTAAATTCAAGAGCTTGCGGACTGCCGGAGTTTGCCTCCTTTGGCGGCGGTGCTATGTCCTTCAACGTCTGCCGATACTCTAGGTTTAGCGAGGATCTTGCGTTGCCGTCGGGCACCTCCTCAGCGCTGCTGGCTTCCACCTCCTCTGGCCCCACACTCCGCTGCTGTAGGTGCCTCACTTGTCTTCATTGCTGTCTGACTTTCTTTTCTTGCTTCCGGCGCCGTAAAAGGTGTGGGAATGTCTGTTTCTTAGTATTTTTGTATGCCAGTTTTGTTTTATTCAAGGCAAAGTTCTATAATGTTAAAGCTCCAGTTGTTTGGGCTGAAAGTTGATTTTATAGATTTTGAAAGCCTGAATTGTTTTGATTACAAAGTTGGCATGTAATGAACTGAAAGTTGGCTCATCTGAATGAAAGTTGGTTCTCATCTAATTGAGAGCACGTGTTCATCCGTTTGATTCAATGTTGAAAGTTCTGAATCCAGACCTCTGGAAGTTGATGAATTGTGAAAAATATCTTGTATAACATTTAGGAAGTTGAGTTCGACAGTTCTTTAAATTTCTTGCTATCCTTGTCCTCGACAACAGCATCACTTCTGGATACAAAGGTAGGAGGCGGGAGGTGGCAGGCGTTTATAGCCCCAACAGATGTAGGCCCCGTGCATGTCGGTCTCTGAAAGAAACTGATCATTCCACCGATTGTCTGAAAAACATGGGTCCACTGTATCAAGGCAGGGGCAGCAGCATGGGAGGAGAGTCCATGTGAGAGAAGAATGAAAGTCCATTGGGAAAGCGTAGCATTATGAAAGCGTCCAATTGCATTAGGAGCGAGCTAATAAGTCCAATCATACTAGGAGAGGTCAGAGACCCGAGCATCCATTATATAAGGATAAGGATGGAGTGTATCTGCTTTGCAATCAAGCAAGATCAATCAATCTGATCTTCCCGTTATTCTCTAGTCTCAACCTATGTCTACCCAATCCCTTGCAGCCATGTCGCCTGGTTATATTCAGCACAGTAGTTATCCTGTTGTGGATCTAGGTTCACAACATTTGGTATCAGAGCCGACCAGACCACCATGACTTTTGCTGCCAAGACGATATCGTGAAGGATCCTTCATGTCTCTACCCTACCGCTGACAGTGCTTCATCAGGTCTTTGATCCTTATGGAGTAGTGGAGGCGATCAGAAATTTTCTAGCAAGGGCATGGATCGTGGTCTTCGTTGAATATATGGTTTAGACCATGATGCAGCACGAGCTTTCACGAATTTACAGGATTGCAATATCCTGGTACCGAGTCACTCCCTATATCATCCGGCACTAGACATTGCCAAGTCAATGGTGGTGAGAAAACATGACGCAGCGGTGGCAGTGGCACGGTCGCAAGAAGCAGCAGAGGTGCAACAGATGCAGCCAAAAAAGGAGGACCAACAAGATGCAAAGCCAGTGCAGCCACACAGCGGAGGGGCCCGTTTCAGTAGTGAAGGCGAAGCATCAAGCTGTGGTAGCAGCTGAAGCACGTGATTGCAAGCAATGGGGATGTGCAGGCGTTGTGTGGTGCAGGTCAGGAAGGAAGCTAGCAAGGAGGGCGAGCTGCTGAGGAAGGAAAGAAAGCAACGTTGACAAGAAGAAATGGAGCAAGATTCATGTGTGGCAGGCTGCAAGAATCAATCACACCCAGGTGCACATAGATTCTTAATCGATCCAGGAGATGTCGAGGACTTGGGCAACTTTTAAGGAAGAAAACCAAAACCATTAAAGGAAGTATGGGTTTTATTCGGTGCGTTTGACAGCTAAGACAGAATAGGAAAGAGCACGAGGTCAAATTGGAAAGATAATTTCATGCACCAAAACCATAGTTTCAAAATCCAGATGGTTAGTGAACCGGTCGAGCGACTGGTTCACTGGTTCGTCCGGTTCAATGGCGGCAAAAAACAGTCATATTTAATTAATATTTAAGCTTACATGAGAAAATAGGACCTCAGATCCCATGGATACACTCATACACATAATAAAGGGCTTAGCCCACCACTATATCACAAAACGAAGCCACCGTGGTGTTCGATCCTCACATGAAACAACTCATTTTAATATTTTTTTGTATTTTCTTCTAAAACATTCTTTTAGTCCTATGAAACCGGACAGGTCGCTGGTTCCCATTATTTCCGGCCAGACAACCGGACTGGTCTGATTTTTTGAACAAAACAAGGGAACTTGGATTGAGCTTTGATTATGTTCCCTTGGAAGAGAGGCCTACAAATGGACAGAGTCCAAACCTTGAGAGATGCCCCATTCTGCGGGAGAGATTTAGGACTCACACAATTGCAAATTTTTTGTCTGAGTTAAGGAAAGGAGTCCAGCAAGTTATGCATATCAATCATGCTTGCATATCCTGTTGAATTAGGCCATGAAAAGTTTGGCATGTTTACTTTCAGGTTTGTATCCAACTATCCATCCAGGAGACAAAATTGGAAAGGTTAAGTTGCTTGCATACAAGGAACAGGCCAAGCAGAAAAGGAATGAGAATATCCAGGAGCTAAAAGGAAAGGTTATGTGTTTATACTGTAAAACCATGAGGACCACAGAGCCGGTGCACCTCGATCTCTTCTGTGCCATGAGTCTTACATGTGCGCTAGAGTGTCGGTTGTGGTGCAACAGGAGGCACTGCCGACAATGCAACTCCTACAAACTCTAGCGTGCATATATGTCTTTACTTGATGCACTGAAAGGGACCACCGGATCATCTACAATGGGCGTTGGGCTACAAGACTTTATGCTTGAATACAAGGATTTTTTTCTTCCGAAATGGAGGCAAAAGAATTGCCTCATCTATTAAATAAGGAGGGAATAGAGTTTAGAGTTTTACAAATCACCCACATACACGGCATGGCAATTACTCACGCAAAATTATAAGCCTTAGTCTTTTAGCTCCCCCGGTAACCCAAAGCTTTGCCTCCTCCAAGATGATGTTAAGAAGGATAGGCGGTGGCGCGCACTTGTGACGGAACACCCTAGCATTTCTCTCATTCCAAATGGTCCAAGTAGCAAGCATGGCGAGGGAGGTCATAGTGCTCCGGTTGGTGACATGGTTGCCGGTTCTCTTGTCCCCCATTTGTGGAGGGAATTGGCAAGGTGCCAATCAGCGGTATCCATGTGTGCAAGGCCAAGCTTGGTGATGATTGACCTCCAAAGCCTAAGCATGTAGCGGCACTTAAAGAAGAGGTGTGCACCCGTTTGTTGCTCCCTTCTGCAGAGAGGGCAAAGGCCACAATTTGCCCAACCCCGTCTCTCCAGGCGATCGGCGGTCCAAATCCTATCTTGAAGAGCCAACCATGCAAAGAATTTGACCTTCGGGGGAGCCCAAACTTTCCAAACCATGCGGTCCATGGGGGAAGAGTTAATCCAAGGAATTGGACCTTATACGTGGTGGCCGCCATGTAGATCCCGTCATTCGAGTGCTTCCAAACAATATCATCCTCGAGGTGCTCATCAAGACGGAAACCATTTACAAGCATCCAAAGAGTGAAAAATGCCCCGAATGTGTTCACCGGAGACGACAGTGTTGTAGTTGATTTTGAAGATCCATGCATTCCCCTTGAGAGCCTCCCTAACCTTCTAGTTCTTTCTCCTCAAGGCCTCAAAAATTAGTGGTCCCTTGAGAGCCTCCCTAACCTTCCAGTTCTTTCCTCAAAAATTAGTGGTGCAATATCCTTGGGCTTGCGTCCAAGAAGCCAAGGGGAGTCCCAAAAGGGCTTTTTGGCGCCGTCCCCCACGGTGATGGTAGCCGAGGCATAGAAGAAATTGAGATCATCCTCCATGCAAGGGTTGCCAAATGCTACCCATAATTTGCGGGGTTCCTTCCACTCATACCAAAGCCATCTTAGCCGTAAAGCACGTGCAAACTTGTCGGTATTAAGCACCCTAGGACACCATACTCCTTCGCTCTACAAACCGTTTCCCAACTGACCTTGCATTTGGCGCCCGTTGTCTTGTCCGTACCGGACCAAAGAAAAGCTCTTTCAATCTTGTTTTGGCGCCGTCCCCCACGGTGATGGTAGCCGAGGCATAGAAGAAATTGAGATCATCCTCCGTGCAAGGGTTGCCAAATCCTACCCATAATTTGTGGGGTTCCTTCCACTCATACCAAAGCCATCTTAGCCGAAAAGCACGTGCAAACTTGTCGGTATTAAGCACCCCTAGGCCACCATACTCCTTCGGTCTACAAACCGTTTTCCAATTGACCTTGCATTTGGCGCCCGTCGTCTTGTCCGTACCGGACCAAAGAAAAGCTCTTTCAATCTTGTTTAGGTTATCAAGTGTGCTTGGTGGTGCGATGAGAGGTGTGATGGAGTACACCGCTTGGGAGGAGATAACCGACTTGACGAGGGCCGTGCGACCAATAGTTGTGATGTTTGCAAGGATTTTGATATCTTTGGATCAATGCAATGTTATAGTTGTCAGCACGTTCCATATCTTGCAAGTTTAGTACATAGCTGATTCAGTCAATGATGCGTGATCGCTATTCATCGGTGACACTTGAAGCCACAAATAGCATATTTTGATGTCTCACTCAGTTCGCAGTGGTGATTAAAGTGGGGAATCATGATAAATGGATATGCTATTGCTACTAAAAACAAGGTGATTAGGCTTTGAGCAGAATGTTGACAGCTGATCGTAGGCAATAGTGCTAGTCAAGTTGTAGAGAGTGTGGTGGTTATGTTTTGATGTTTAAGGTGATGTGGCTGGCGACATATTTTTTACGCCACATCTTAATTGCTTAAGTGCTGTGGCTGCAGTCAACATGTATTTTGTAAACAATACTTTGTGGCTGTGTCGCCTTCAACCCATACTGGCATTTAACTCTTGTATGGTTTCTCTTACTAAATAGAGATGTTTTAAGGATGCTAAGGAGCTCAAATAGTGTGTTGCAGAGAGAAAAGATGATCACCTTTTATACTCTTCAATTTGCATAAAAGAATATTAACTTTTATTTTTCATTTTGCAGAAAGAAGTCTGTCGGTTGTTGCCTTGTTCGAATGGTGATCAGAAAGGGGTATGACCAAAATCAACTGCTATGTGATTCAATCCCTTTACTTTTCAAACCATTTTACTTATCGTATATATGCGTCTACATCAATCATGTACTGAATATAATAACCTATTAAAAAATATAATTACCTAAACAGACAGCAGATGGAATTATTGTCACTTTCTGTAATTGATTTATTATGAAAACTAAATACTTGTGAATTCCCCCAAGTATAAAAGAGATAGGAATACCTAGAATTTTTAGTGTGGTCTCGCAGGGTGAGATGAACTAACATGATAGTTACTTGAGGCGGAAATTGAATTTAGACTAGAGAGATTGGTTTGATGAAATGTATCCCGTCTACTTTTGCTGCTGTATTTATTCTCGCAAATGACCTGGAAGTATTCATGCACCACCTGGAATTTACTCTCTTGTTCGAGACAGTTTTGGATAACACAGCTGTTTAAAAAGTATATGTATTAACACGACAGGCTCAAGACTTATTTGATTGCATTAAATGGGGGTAGCTAGCAGTCTGTTATGCTGGATTTTGCATATAGCTTTAGTGACTATGATCCATACTGGCACTTTTATCTAGGGGGAACTTTGGTGGAAATGTGTATATGACTTGATCGACACCTGTCATTTTAGGAGCTGTGGTTGAGTAGCCAGAGAGTTATCATCTTGACAGAAGCCAAAATTGTGTCATTTAGGTGTAGATATCATCAGACAGGAACGATAATTCCATACTGTTCAGGCACCAGTCAGGCAATAGGTGTAGTTTCTTTCCTGACACACATTTTGGGGTTTGACATTTACGACTACATGACTTCTAATCTTGAGTCATAGATGTTATGATCTTGTGCAAGTTTTACTGTTTATAAGCACCAAAGAGAACTTTAAGCAACTCTGGTCTGCCTCTGTTTTGCCCTAAGACGTGTAGACTTAGGTTTTACCTTTTCTCTGAAGTTGAGTTAATTTCAAATAATGAACGTTGAAGAGATATAGTCCTGCTGGCCTGCATAAGCTGCAGTATGCAGAATAACAGCAGCATATCTGTCGTATTAATTGCAGCTCATCACCTAAGAATTCTGAGATGTCATCTAAGTGCTTGAGTGGATTTACAAGTTCAAAACTTGTGAATTCAACTTTCAGAATGTAATAGTCAGAGATTGCTTTGTTGCAACTTGACGAAAAACTAAGCATAATTACCTTTTGCATCTCGCAGTTCCGGGATTTCATCTCCTATCTGAAGCTGAACAAGTACGCCGGGGTCATAAAGATTGCTCCTGTGAAGCCCATGGGGTCGAGGCTGCTATTTATCCTTCCTCCCACATCTGAGGTGTTTGGACTGCTAGGCCTTCCGCCTCAACCGACCGAATGTCTAATCGCTGTGGTTCTGCCAAAGGAAACAACCACTGAAGTGTCTTGATATAGTTTGTCGTGTATGTAAATCGGTAAACCTTGAATGTAGAACGTGTATGTAATAAACCTTGTCGCGCTGGCTTTGCGCACAGTAAACAGTTCGTGCGTCTATTTGTATGGCGCTGTGATTCCTTTTGTTTTATCTAGATTAGAATGTTAGCCCTTTGAAACTAAGCATTCTTCCCATGCGTTGTAGCACTCCAGTTCTACTACATGCTGATGTGAACATCTAGGCAATAAGTCTACCTTACGATCTATGTTTAGCAACTGAATTGCTAAATCTGGACTGCACGATGACAGGATCCAATGTAGATTCTAGAGTTCTCTTCATGACTCAAGGATCTCCTGGTATTCGAATTTTATGTTCAGTAGTAACTTGATGCTGAGATATCTCGTCTGCGATGTACGCATGAAACCATTTACAAACTGTAGCTCAATGTTTACTGTTTATATGCGTCTGATGCCGTTGTTTTTGACATGCGTGCTAAAAAATTCAGGTCTGTGTACCATTTTCGATTGCTGGCAAGTGTGAAACTTTCTGTTGCACATGGGTCTTATGCCTCCTTCATTTCTGGTCTCTCTTTTGAAGTGTATATCTTGGATCCACATACCAAGGATAGTACTCCCTCCGATCATATCGAAGTACTAGACACATCTTTGAAAAGGCAAGTAATGTATCAAAATATCTGAAACAATCAACAGGCAGAAAAGTTCGCTAAAAGAAGAAAAAGAACACTACACATCACACAAAATACACGTTGTTTTGTGTCTGCACATCCAGATTCATCATGGAACCAACGGGTTGATCACTTGGCCGGCGAAAACCACGACGCCGCTGAGCTCCTCCTTGATCAAGAACATGAACGGGTGGTCGGCCACGAAGTCCACGACCTGAACCGGCGTCCTCACCGCCGCGGCGCCAAAGGACGCAACAACGGCGGTCGCCGCGGCCGCCTCCGTCCCTTCCTCGTTCACCTCGACGAAGGACTGGTGGAAGACCGCCGACACGACGAGCGGCGCCGCCGAATCCAGCATCTCCGAGAAGTCGGCGGCGAGGGGCGCGAACGGCAGGCGCAGGCCGAGGTCCTGCAGCAGCTCGGTCGCGTTCGTGTTGCACGATATGGTGAACTTGGGCACCTTGAAGGCGCCGACGGGGACCTGGGCCGTCAGCGTCGTGGAGCTCTCCAGCAGCGCCGGGTCGGACCCCAGCCTGTGCAGCAGGCTCTGCAGGCCGTCGCGCTCGTCGGGGAGGTAGATGTACATGGAGAAGTGCCGGCGCTCGCGGCCGCGCGCGTACGGCAGCTTCAGCACCTTGTAGCCGAAGCGGCAGGCGATGTGCTGCTGGCGGTCTCTGCTCGACATGAAGAGCGCGCGGACGCTGCCGCCGGCGGGGAGGTAGAAGGCGTCGTCGAGGGTGAGCCGGGGGTCGAACTTGCGGCACCAGGCGCCCTTGAAGTAGAGCGCGTTCCCGAGGACGGCCAGCGTGGCGCCGTTGACGGAGCCCTGGGGCAGGAGGTCCTTGATCCGGCCCGCCGTCACGCTCTCGAACCACCGGTTGATCTGGGTTCTCGCCTCCTCTGGCTGCAGCAATCATACACGGACGCAAATCGTGAGTCGATCGTCGCGATTCCGGGGCGAATTTCGTGGAAAAATGTTGCAGAGGGAGGGCAGGCAGCTCACCATGTCCTTGAAGGACGCCGGGAGCGCCTGGGCGCGGTAGTGCTGGGAGACGACGGCGGCGTAGTCGACCTTGAGGCGCATGGCGGCGTCGACCCACACGCCGTTGGCGAACCGCACGCTGGGCCCGCCGTCGTCGCCGGGGCTGTCGGAGAGGAGGCGCAGCGCGACGTGGGACGCGAGCGCGGCGTGCGCGGGCCCCCCGGCGGGGCCGAGGAAGGCGACGATCTGGTCGAGCGTGGCGCCGCGGGCGCCCGCGCCGAGCAGCGCCAGCGCGGCGTGAATGGAGAGAGGGGAGACGGCGAGGTTGGGGCCCGCCTTGCCGCCGCCGCCGCCGCCGCCGCAGGCGAGGTGGCGGAGCACGCGCATGGAGAAGGCGGCCTCGTCCCTGGCGGCCTCCGCGAGCTCCATAGCGGGCCTCGGCTCTGGTCGGCGGGTGGGGGTGGGTTTTGGTTGCGACGGCGAGGGGTTTGGTTTTGGGCTCTGTAGTTCAAGTTCCGTACAGCAAATGGTGCGTGCGTTGGACGCGAGGTGCTGTGCCGCGTCGCGTTGGTGGGGACGTTTCGGATTTCCCTTCTGCCAAATGAGCCTTCCACAGGTTCCACGTTGATGGGTTGCTTATAATTTAGGCTGATAAACTACCCAATCTTTTCTCAGAAATTTGACCTCCTTCTATGTAAACCTTCCTCTAATGTGACACATTTGTGACCTATTTACATCAAGGTTACCCAGTCTTAATTTTCCCCGGGATCCTTTTTAAGAAATGAACTGAAGAATGAAGATAAGCTGTTTGGGTTCATAAGATCCACATTTTCCCTTCCTGATCAACAAAGTATATTACTAGTCGTTTTTATGTGAGTTGAGTGATATATTTTTTCTGGTGTATATACGACTAGTAATATACTTTTGAGTTGAGTAATACAATTTTTGGGCACGAAACTCATTTTGTTTTATCAAATCAGTGATCAAACTTCTTGCTAAAATACTTGAGTTAAAGTTGGGTTTTGAAGCTTCCTACCACCGACTACGTACCACTGCGCACAAAAGTATCAACGGCGAGGGGACGATGTGACCGCCAACCGCCCACCTCATGAATGGCGCGGCCAATCCTCGGATACTCGAGTTGGCCCTTCAGATAACTGCCATACGACATCATCTACCATCGAGCCCCTCGCTATCCCTGGCTATAAAAGCCCGGTGGCGAGGCATCCCCATGACCTAAACCTAGCTGCCTCCTCCTCCCTTAGCAGCCGCCGCTGAAAGGATCGAGAAGAGGTGTCTAGGAGGGAGGGTGATTAGACCCTCAACAAATAAAGGTGGCAGTTTTTAAGTTTTTCAAGTTGAGGTGGTAGATTAACACAATTTCAAGCATACACAATACAATTCAAGCAAGCATGCAAAGAGTATATGAGCAGCGGAAAGTAAAGCATGCAACTTGCAAGAAAGTAAAAGGATGGGATTGGAGTGTGCAACGCAATTGGAGACACGGAGATTTTTGGCGTGGTTCTGCTAGCTGGTGCTATCGTACATCCACGTTGGTGGAGACTTCAACCGACGAAGGGTAACGGTTGCGCGAGTCCACGGAGGGCTCCACCCACAAGGGGTCCACGAAGAAGCAACCTTGTCTATCCCACCATGACCATTGCCCACGAAGGACTTGCCTCACTAGGGTAGATCTTCACAAAGTAGGCGATCTCCTTGCCCTTACAAACTCCTTGGTTCAACTCCACAATCTTGACGGAGGCTCCCAAGTGACACCTAACCAATCTAGGAGACACCACTCTCCAAAAGGTAATAGATGGTGTCTTGATGATGAACTCCTTGCTCTTGTGCTTACCATGTCCTTGAAGGACGCCGGGAGCGCCTGGGCGCGGTAGTGCTGGGAGACGACGGCGGCGTAGTCGACCTTGAGGCGCATGGCGGCGTCGACCCTACGCCGTTAGCGAACCGCCTGTTGGCCCGCCGTTGTCGCCGGGAAATTTGTCGAGAGAGGCGCTTGTGTGACGTGGGGACGCGAGCCTTGGCGTCTGCGGGTCGCCGGCGGGCTGAGGAAGGCGACGATCTGGTCGGCGTGGCGCCCATGGCGCCAGCGCCGAAAGCAGCGCCAGCGCGGCGTGGATGGAGAGAGGGGAGACGGCGAGGTTGGCGCCCGACGCCGACGCCTTGCCGACGCCGCATGCGAGGTGGCGGAGCACGCGCATGGAGAAGGCGGCCTCGTCCCTGGCGGCCTCCGCGAGCTCCATAGCGGGCCTCGGCTCTGGTCGGCGGGTGGGGGTGGGTTTTGGTTGCGACGGCGAGGGGCTTGGTTTTGGGCTCTGTAGTTCAAGTTCCGCGCAGCAAGGCAAATGGTGCGAGGTGTTGTGCCGCGTCGCGTTGGTGGGGACGCTTCGGATTTCCCTTCTGCCAGACGAGCCTTCGGTTCCACATTGATGGGTTGCTTATAATTTAGGCTGATAAACTATCCAATCTTTTCTCAGAAATTTGACTTACGGAGTACTTTGGTAGAAATGGACATCCTTCTGTTTAAACCTTCCTCTAATGTGCCACATTCGTGCTGTTAGATAATAACGAGAATAAACGAGACAAAAAGACTGTGACGCCCGGATAATCAAGCTACAGTAACCTCTGTTAATGATGCCACGTCTCCACTCTTACTGTTGCTAACCTCGCAATGATTCGAAACCTTTTCAAATTCAAATTCAAATTAATGTCAAACGACAAAGTTTTCAAAATATTAAACTAAAATGTTCGGAGTGTGCAGTTAAATGCCTAGGTGATTATAGTGCAACGAACACCCTTTTTGAAAATGTCTAAATATATTAAAATGAAATAAAACAGAAAAGTGAAATAAATAAATAAATAAATAAATAAAAGGAAAAGACAAATCTAACTAAAAATAAAAAGAGGCGCCCCCACTGGGCCATCTGTGGCCCAGCTGGCCAGCCCAACTAGGCAAAGGCCCAGCCGACTGGCCCAGCCGGCCGACCCACTCCCTCCATATCCCCACCAGGGAGAAAACCCTAAACCACGACCCACCTCACTCCCCACCCCCACGATCCCACTCCCCCTTTGCCCCCCGAATCTGGATCGGGAATGGGGCACCCGACGCCGATGCCCCGGCTCGTCCCCGCCGTCTCGCCGTTCACCGGCGCCACCCACCGGACCCCCCGTCCTCCTATCCTCTCCATCTTCCACTCATCACCGAAGCCGCCCTTCGTTGTCGTCGGTGCCACCACCGTCGCTGGAGCCCGCGTCGCCTCGGATCCGTCGCCGTCCATCACCGCCTCGCCCCGCCACTCGGCCTTTTCGCCGGGCTGCCCGCCCGCCTGCCTCCTCTCCGCCGACATCGTCCCGTCACACCCTCGACCCCGCCGCCAATTGCCCTACTCCTCGATGTGAGCATCGCCTCCTCTCTCTCCTCGTCGCGACCACGCGAGCCCAGCTGTGGCCAGCGCGCCGACCCGGCCGTTGCTCTGCCCATGATCGCTTCGTGCTCACCACCGCCACTCCCGCCGAGCACCGCCGCTCCCACGCCCTACTACTTTGCCGCGTAGCGTGCCGCCGTGGCGCGTCCGGCCTTGCCGCCGCCGACCGCCTCTGTAGTCCGTCGCCGCCGCGGCCGGGACCTTCTTTCGATAATGGCCTCGCCATGGCCATCGACCTCCCTGCGCCGGTGCCTGCCGGGTCGCCCGTCTTGGCGTCGCCTTGCTTCGGCGCGTCAAGCGCCCCGCCGCTTATCGGCGCCCGATTGGCCCCTTGGGGCCACAGGCATGTGGGGCCCCGCCCCAGAACGTTTTTTTTAATAAAATAAAATAAAGATAAGTAAAAATGAATTAATAAAAATTATAATTAATTAGTGAATTAATTAAGTTAATTAATCCTATTTATTTAATCTAATTAATCTGTTAGTTTAATTAGACAGTAATTAGTTTAACCTAAACCCTAATCAACCTAGCAGTGTATGACAGGTGGGTCCCACTGGGCCCACACATCAGTTTGACCAGTCAACACCTCTGTTGACTGGCGGCGTCATCTTGGACGTCATGATGACGTCAGCAAGCACTATTCTGGATAATGTTAGAATTAAATAGTTAAATAAAACCTAAAAATGATTTAAATCTTTTAAAATTAATATAAAATAAACCGTAGCTCAGATGAAAATACTTTCTACATGAAAGTTGCTCAGAACGATGAGAAGAATCCGGATACGCAGCCCGTTCGTCCGCCACACATCCCTAGCATAGCAAACACGCAACTTTCACCCTCCGGTTCATCTCTCCGAAAACACGAAACACCGGGAATACTCTCCCGGGTGTTTCACCCTTTCGCCGGTACCACCTACTACCGCGTTAGGTCACCCCTAGCACCGCGTATTTGCCATGTTATGCTTTGTGTTACCTTGATTGCTCTATTATTTATTGTGTTCCCCCTGTTACTTCTTTCCGGAGACCCGAGAGGCTATGGCGACCCCCGATTCGACTACGGCGTTGGCGACCCTCTCTCTTGCGTGAGCAACCAGGCAAGCCCCCTTGATCACCGGATATCGCCTATTCTCCTCTATCTGCTTGCATTAGAGTAGTGTAGCATATTCTTGCTTTCGTGATCCTATTTCGATGCATAGCGACATTGTTGCTACATCTGTTGATACCTTACCGCAATCCTAAATGCTTAGTATAGGATGCTAGTTTATCATTATTGGCCCTACATTCTTGTCGATCGCCTTGCTATACTATTGGGCCGTGATCACTCGGGAGGTGATCACGGGTATATACTATACATACATACATCTTTGCAGATGGTGACTAAAGTCGGGTCACTCGTTGAGTACCCATAAGTGATTCGATGTGGAAATTTGAAAGGACGGTGGCTCCATCTTGGTAGAGGTGGGCTGGGTTCCCGACGGACCCCATTGTTACTTTGTGGCGGAGCGGCAGGCAGGTTGAGACCACCTAGGAGGCAGTGGGCTGGCCTGTTCGGCGTTCGCGGATACTTAACACGCTTAACGAGATCTTGGTATTTGATCTGAGTCTGGCCATTTGGTCTATACGCACTAACCATCTACGCGGGAGTAGTTATGGGTATCCCGGCGTCGTGGTATCAGCCGAAGCCTTCTTGACGTCAGGGACGGAGAGGCGCGCCGGATTGGACTGGAACGCCTACTCTTGTATAAGGGAGGCTAGGTGCGCTTCGGCCGCCCTCATAGCGTCTTGGTGTGCAATGGGCGATGGGCCGGACCCTCTGGCGCATAGGATTTAGACCGGCGTGTTGACCTCTCTGTTGTGCCTAGGTGGGGCTGCGACGTGTTGATCTTCCGAGGCCGGGCATGACCCAGGAAAGTGTGTCCGGCCAAATAGGATCGAGCGTGTTGGGTTATGTGGTGCACCCCTGCAGGGAAGTTTATCTATTTGAATAGCCGTGTCCCTCGGTAAAAGGACGACCCGGAGTTGTACCTTGACCTTATGAAAACTAGAACCGGATACTTAATAAAACACACCCTTCCAAGTTCCATAGATAACCCGGTGATCGCTTTTCCACAGGGCGACGAGGGGAGGATCGCCGGGTAGGATTATGCTATGCGATGCTACTGGAGATGCTACTTGAAGATGCTACTTGGAGATGCTACTTGGAGGACTTCAATCTACTCTCTTCTACATCTTTGCAAGGCGGAGGCTGCGAGCGTAGTCTTCGATAGGACTAGCTATCCCCCTCTTATTTTAGCATTCTGCAGTTCGGTCCTTGATATGGCCTCCTTACACATATACCCATGCATATGTAGTGTAGTTCCTTGCTTGCGAGTACTTTGGATGAGTACTCACGGTTGCTTTCTCCCCTTTTTCCCTCTCCTTTCTTCCGGTTGTCGCAACCAAATTTGGAGTCCAGGGCGGACGCCACCGTCGGCGGCGACCCCTACTACTAATGGAGGTGCCTACTACTACGTGCAGCAGCCGGCGGCGATTTACGGGAGTAGTTAGGAGGATCGAGGCGGGAGGCTGCGCCTCTTCGATCTGTATCCTGTTTGTGCTAGGCTTCTTAAGGCAAACTTGTTTAACTTATGTGCGTACTCAGATATTGTTGCTTCCGCTGACTTCGTCTATGATCGAGCACTTGTATTCGAGCCCTCGAGGCCCCGGCTTGTATTATGATGCTTGTATGACTTATTTATGTTTTAGAGTTGTGTTGTGATATCTTCCGTGAGTCCACGATCTTGATCGTACACGTTTGCGTGCATGATTAGTGTCTACGATTGAATCGGGGTGTCTGAAGTTAGTATCGAGCCATTGCTGTAGGAATCCCCCTTCCACACTCCTTGGCCGAAGTTGAGTCTAGTCGATGAAAACTGTTTTACTAACATGGCTGTGCGGCCCATGGGCCCACGTCGCCAATTGGGTGATATTAGGATCTTTTATTCCTCATCTATACTCTGGGACTCTAGTCTCTCTTCTCTTCGGGTTAAATGATTTTGCTAAAAACAAAACTAACTTTAGGTTCTCGAAAATACTTTCTCCCGGAGAGCCCCTCACTCCCGATGATCGTTTGCTACACCAGAAGATTCGAAGATACTCACTGAAGTTCTCTCGAGACTTTGTGCCCACTTCTTTTGCAATTCCCTACCACCGATAAATCCTTATGGATAACTTATTACCCTTGCCATTCTTACATTCATCCCTAGCTGCTCTTGTTATTACAAGATGCATCGAATTGTTCTTCGACTTTTATGAATCTTTTGAGCCATTGCATTGTAGATCTTTGCCACATGAATACCCCCTATGGATAATTCCTCACACTTACCGAGTATCCGTTCTTTCACCGTTGTTCATGTGTTCCACAATGGTCCTCGAAATACTATTCGATCCTCCAAAAATCCTTAGTAGCTTATTGCTCTGCAATACTTGTCTGCTTGCATTGTGGATGCTTTCCATATGTCTGGCAATATTCATTAGTATCCTTAGGCACCGTCATTTTGATCCTATTGATTCAACATGAGTGCGAATGCACGCAATCATCAGTTGATCCTTTTAAATTATCTTTCCGACTCAGACGTCACTTTAAACATGAGCTTGATCTCGACCAATCAAATTGTTATCGATTTTACCCCTAAGCTTACTCAACTTATCCATCCTTAATCAGAGCGTTTGCTTCTGATCCTTTGATTTGGTAATCATAATTCCTTTACATGTGAGCTTTGAATTAGTCAGTTGCTTCTATAATCCAATGCCTTCGCATTGTTTCTTCCTCTGGTTGTGTGCCGATACTCACATCAGTTTCACTAAGGACCATCGGATCCTTTGTTGAAATATCATCCGACAGTGTCCTTCGTATACAAAAACCTTGAGAAGTTCTTTCCCTGATACATAATGCCTTAGGTAAATTGTATCCTCTGTTTTTGTCAACCATGCTCTACTATCGAGCTTGTGTTATTTACTATTGAAGCTTGTGGTATATGTTTCCACGATACCCTGACGGGTTGAATCTATGCCTTCCTTAATATGTGTGAACTCGAAAGTTTTCACGAGTCATACTCATCTGGTATTACACCAGGTAAAACTTTCAACACTAATGCCTTTATCAAAGCGAGAAGTGAATGGGAGGATATACATTGAAGAAGTGGGAGTTGACCTTGAACCTTGCGTTCGTGCCCATGGACACGATGTATAACTTATCATGGAAGCTGCTCGTAAAAATAGTTACCCCCTTGTTATAAGTTCATCCTGTATCCGTGGTTCGATCATTTATGATCGAGGTTTTCGACCATGTTCTCCTTTTTAATACCATTTCTCGGACAAGTTGAAGTACTTGTCTTACGCAGATCATTGCACCTGCCTAACCTTTACTTTGATCTACCTTGAGTATTACCCCTGGTATCTCGAGGATATCAACCCATTGCACTTCATCTTATGAATTTCTAATGAAGTAGTACCTTTCCCCCGTCATAATCACTCCACGGGTTCTGGGTTGTCGTCAACCGAGAACACCGGTTAGTGAATCGAATCACCCATGTGATTTAGTACTCCTAGTACTTTGTGGTTGAGAAGTTTAATACTCCATCACACCATTCCTAGCTTGATCGGCTATATCATAGTGTGCTAAATTTTAACTGTTCTACCTGGTCCGTCTTTCCGTAGCAAAATTTGCGATGATAGTTAAGCTTACGTCGATTTTCCTCGTCATACCCTTTCACCTTAAACAACAAGCTTGAGTTCGAGTTTGTGTCGTAACTATGGTTACAATAACCTCTTGCTTCGTCATTCCTTTGACTTGATATCATCGCCGATTGATTACATCTTCATGAAATCTCTCGACAAATGTGTCGTGATCATCATCAACCTTATGAGCTCTTCCAAGATATCAACCGGATTCATGAAGAGAAATACCATCCTTGCCCTCGATGAGTTGTGTTATCATTGGCCACTTTATTGACTTCCGTTCAACACAAACTTGTTCATGTTTTGTGTTAAACCTTGAGATCCTTGCTATCCAACAATTGTTCTTCTTTACCTTGGATTATTATCATCTTTTATATCAAGGACGTTGTGAGGATTGCTCCACCTCTTAAGAATTCTTGATATAGTAGTACGTCTCGCCATCTCCGTTCATTCCTTGGTCCCCGTGTTATTTCTAACCGAAAAACCGACAATCGAACTATGATGTGCGACTCCCAAACTTCTAGCAACCCTTTTGCTCTGAAGTTAATGGTCGATATTTCATTCTTAGACCATTGGTTATCGAACCACCATTCTAACATTGATCATGCTACTTAAGCCCATATTTCGGGTGCACCTTTCAACCAATGTTTAACTATGTATGTTTTCCTCGAACATACATCATTATATCATTTGATTCGACAATTGTTATCTCCTTGTTCACATAATTGTGAAAATCCATCTTGTTGGAATCTTGATGAATTGTCGCTGAGTCCATCATCCACCTCCTCATCCCCTCCTTGTTTTAGTGATGAACTATTGTTTTAGGAACCCTCTCCCCTAGTTCATTTCCTGAGAATCTTGCAATATCATTTCATCAATTTGTGTTGCACCTTTTCTTCTCGGACATCCTGAGTCTGAGGTATCATGACACCAATCGGATCTGAATCTCAGTCAGATATGATGGTTGGAACATATTTCCAAGAGTTATAATATTGGTCTTTATATGACCTGGTAAGGTGATGTCATGCCTAGCACACCTGGCAGGAGGACCTGCTGTTATAGTTTCCTTTTTAGCAAGGTTAACCATTCTTCCATGATGAAATTGTAAGACTTATTCTACTAGTTGTTCCTGATGGATCCTTTGTGTATCCAAAGTCTGATCTTTGCTTGAAGACCATGTCAGTGCTATCTCGAAGCATGTCTATGGTACTCCGATTCTCAATAAGAACATTTGAAGCACCATGCTAAATGTTTCTTGTTGAGATTACCCAAACACCGTTGTATGGGTAATGTCATGAAATTTCTCTCCTCTTATCTAAAGGGTCTTTTACCTTATATCCTGTCTTGGATATCATCCTCTGCTTGACTTTGGGAAGGATATACCCCTGATATATGTGTTTAAACACATTTTCCTTTCCGTTGTTTTGTTCAAACTTCCTTATAATCTACTTAACTGAGCAGTGGTAATTCCCTACTTAGGTAAGCAGCTCGTAGTACAACTCTGCCAGTAAGACCCTATTACTATAATTGATGACATTTCGGTAGCCACCGATGGACGAGAACTTTGCCTAATGGTCCGCCTCGTTCAACGAGCAGGAAAACGGTTCTCTTCGTCCCTCGCCCTTGGTATCGACATTGTTGCCAACATAACTGATAGGCTACCCTCTGACATGTCTTGCTATCATGACCGTGCAAGATATCAACGCTTTTCCTACTTCTAACCACATGGTGGGCCCATAACCCACCGTTCCACAGGATCAAAACCTGACTCTCCTGTACACCCCCTGTTTCCAAAGTTATTCCTCACGCTTGGCTTCATATGTAATTCATGAGCCACCTTCCTAGTGCTCTATTCTGGTATTAGACGCAATACTTACTCTCGCTGCCCTGAACCACTTTCTCACTCTGGTTCAGACTTCGAGCAACTATCTATCCGCTTGGAACCTCTTATTGTACCTTTGTACCTTACTCTTGATGTATTCTATATGTTCAACTCGAGAGATAATCTTATGCTCCTTCATGGGTTAACCCCCAGATTGTTTCCCTCATAAGCATTCTGTCGTAGCCGAGCTGCCCCTTACCTATTCGTGAAATGCGTTCGAGTTCGAGAAAAGGCGACATCACCATGATAACCTGAAGCAGAGAAATGAAGACGTCAATGTAACGGATCGATCTCTTCGAGAAGAGCAACCAAAGACGAGAAGACCCGTTAGAATTTCGTAACCAAAATTTTCCCCTTACTCCCCAACTTAAATCTCGGGACGAGATTTCTTGTAGTGGAGGAGAATTGTGACGCCCGGATAATCAAGCTACAATAACCTCTGTTAATGATGCCACGTCTCCACTCTTACTGTTGCTAACCTCGCAATGATTCGAAACCTTTTCAAATTCAAATTCAAATTAATGTCAAACGACAAAGTTTTCAAAATATTAAACTAAAATGTTCGGAGTGTGCAGTTAAATGCCTAGGTGATTATAGTGCAACGAACACCCTTTTTGAAAATGTCTAAATATATTAAAATGAAATAAAATAGAAAAGTGAAATAAATAAATAAATAAAAGGAAAAGACAAATCTAACTAAAAATAAAAAGAGGCGCCCCCCACTGGGCCATCTGTGGCCCAGCTGGCTAGCCCAACTGGCCAAAGGCCCAGCCGACTGGCCCAGCCGGTCGACCACTCCCTCCATATCCCCACCAGGGAGAAAACCCTAAACCACGACCCACCTCACTCCCCACCCGCATGATCCCACTCCCCCTTGCCCCCCCGAATCTGGATCGGGAATGGGGCACCCGACGCCGATGCCCCGGCTTGTCCCCGCCGTCTCGCCGTTCACCGGCGCCACCCACCGGACCCCCCGTCCTCCTATCCTCTCCATCTTCCACTCATCACCGAGCCGCACCCGCTCGTTGTCGTCGTGTGCCACCACCGCCGCCTGGAGCCCCGCGTCGCCTCGGATCCGTCGCCGTCCATCACCGCCTCGCCCCCGCCATTCGACGCACTCGCCGGAGCTGCCCCGCCGGCCTGCCTCCTCTCCGCCGACGTCGTCCCCGTCACCCCCCTCGACCCCCGCTGCCAATTGCCCTACTCCTCGATGTGAGCATGCGCCCCTCCTCTCTCTCCCTCGCCCGCGACCACGCGAGCCCGCCGTGGCAGCTTGTACGACCCGACCGTTGCTCCTGCCGCGGTCGCTCGTGCTCACCACCGCCACTCCCGCCGAGCACCGCCGCTCCCCACGGCCCTACTCGCCACCCCAGGTTCGCGTGCCGCCGTGGCGCGTCCGACCTTGCACTTCACCCCGCCTCTGTAGTCCGTCATTGCTTTCGCCGGCGGACCTTGCTTGATAATGGCCTCGCCATGGCCATCGACCTCCCTGGCGGTGCCTGCCGGGTCGCCCGTCTTGGCGTCGCCGCTTCGGTAGCGTCAAGCGCCCCCCGCTTATCGGCGCCCGATTGGCCCCTTGGGGCCACAGGCATGTGGGGCCCCGCCCCAGAACATTTTTTTAATAAAATAAAATAAAGATAAGTAAAAATGAATTAATAAAAATTATAATTAATTAATTAAATAGTGAATTAATTAAGTTAATTAATCCTATGTATTTAATCTAATTAATCTGTTAGTTTAATTAGACACTAATTAGTTTAACCTAAACCCTAATCAACCTAGCAGTGTATGACAGGTGGGTCCCACTGGGCCCACACGTCAGTTTGACCAGTCAACACCTCTGTTGACTGCTGACGTCATGATGACGTCAGCAAGCACTATTCTGGATAATGTTATAATTAAATAGTTAAATAAATCCTAAAAATGATTTAAATCTTTTAAAATTAATATAAAATAAACCGTAGCTCAGATGAAAATACTTTCTACATGGAAGTTGCTCAGAACGATGAGACGAATCCGGATACGCAGCCCGTTCGTCCGCCACACATCCCTAGCATAGCAAACACACAACTTTCCCCCTACGATTCATCTCTCCGAAAACACGAAACACCGGGAATACTCTCCCGGGTGTTTCACCCTTTCGCCGGTACCACCTACTACCGCGTTAGGTCACCCCTAGCACCGCGTATTTGCCATGTTATGCTTTGTGTTACCTTGATTGCTCTATTATTTATTGTGTTCCCCCTGTTACTTCTTTCCGGTGAACCCGAGGCTGCCGCGACCCCGATTCGACTACGGCGTTGACGACCCTCTCTCTTGCGAGCAACCCGGCAAGCCCCCTTGATCACAGATATCGCCTATTCTCCTCTATCTCGCTTGCAATAGAGTAGTGTAGCATGTTACTACTTTCCGCCGATCCTATTACGATGCATAGCGACATTGTTGCTACATCTGTTGATACCTTACCTGCAATCCTAAATGCTTAGTATAGGATGCTAGTTTATCATCATTGGCCCTACATTCTTGTCGATCGCCTTGCTATACTATTGGGCCGTGATCACTCGGGAGGTGATCACGGGTATATACTATACATACATACATCTTGCAGATGGTGACTAAAGTCGGGTCACTCGTTGAGTACCCATAAGTGATTCGATGTGGGGCTGAAAGGACGGTGGCTCCATCCCGGTAGAGGTGGGCACAGGTTCCCGACGGCCCCATTGTTACTTTGTGGCGGAGCGGCAGGCAGGTTGAGACCACCTAGGAGGCAGTGGGCTGGCCTGTTCGGCGTTCGCGGATACTTAACACGCTTAACGAGATCTTGGTATTTGATCTGAGTCGGCCATTTGGTCTATCGCACTAACCATCTACGGGAGTAGTTATGGGTATCCGGCGTCGTAGTATCAGCGAAGCCTTCTTGGCGTCACGACGAGCGGGCGCGCTAGCCGGATTGGACCTGAACGCCTACTCTTGTATAAGGGAGGCTAGGTGCGCTTCGGCCGCCCTCATAGCGTCTTGGTGTGCAATGGGCGATGGGCGGACCCTCACGGCGCATAGGATTTAGGCTGGCGTGTTGACCTCTCTGTTGTGCCTAGGTGGGGCTGCGGCGTGTTGATCTTCGAGGCGGGCATGACCCGAGAAAGTGTGTCCGCCAAATGGGATCGAGCTAGTTGGGTTATGTGGTGCACCCTGCAGGAAGTTTATCTATTGAATAGCCGTGTCCCTCGGTAAAAGGGCGACCGGAGTTGTACCTTGACCTTATGACAACTAGAACCGGATACTTAATAAAACACACCCTTCCAAGTTCCACAGACAACCCGGTGATCGCTTTTCCACAGGCGGCGAGGGAGGATCGCGGGTAGGATTATGCTATGCGATGCTCTTGGAGATGCTACTTGAAGATGCTACTTGGAGATGCTACTTGGAGGACTTCAATCTACTCTCTTCTACATCTTTGCAAGATGGAGGCTGCGAGCGTAGTCTTCGATAGGACTAGCTATCCCCTCTTATTACGGCATTCTGCATTCGGTCCACCGATATGGCCTCCTTACACATATACCCATGCATATGTAGTGTAGTTCCTTGCTTGCAGTACTTTGGATGAGTACTCACGGTTGCTTTCTCCCCTTTTTCCCTCTCCTTTCTTCTGGTTGTCGCAACCAAATCTTTGGAGTCCAGGGCAGACGCCACCATCGACGGCGAACCCTACTACTGGAGGTGCCTACTACTACGTGCAGCCCCCGGCGGCGACCGAGGAGTAGTTAGGAGGATCCGGCGGGAGGCTGCGCCTCTTCGATCTGTATCCTGTTTGTGCTAGCCTTCTTAAGGCAAACTTGTTTAACTTATGTCCGTACTCAGATATTGTTGCTTCCACGACTCGTCTATGATCGAGCACTTGTATTCGAGCCCTCGAGGCCCCTGGCTTGTATTATGATGCTTGTATGACTTATTTATGTTTTAGAGTTGTGTTGTGATATCTTCCCGTGAGTCCCTGATCTTGATCGTACACGTTTGCGTGCATGACTAGTGTACGATTGAATCGGGGGCGTCACAGAGACACGGATTTTTACGTGGAAACCCTTGCGGGAGAAAACCACAGACGCACGAAGGCGCAATCACTATGATGGAGGAGTATTACAAGCACGATACGACAGGCCGTCTGAGGTG
Source organism: Aegilops speltoides (assembly GCA_021437245.1). NCBI lineage: Eukaryota > Viridiplantae > Streptophyta > Magnoliopsida > Poales > Poaceae > Aegilops > Aegilops speltoides. The sequence continues at coordinate 393,925,380 of CM038143.1, forward strand.
CGACTACATGGGGTATATATGAGGGCAATACATGAGAGTCCTTGGAGGACAAGTAAACGAGTTGTACTCGTATGCGTCGACGTCAACGCAACACCCACACCGGTTGTACTACGTCTAGTCAACCCGGTACTAGAATTTGGATCACAATTTAACAATCTCCACCTTGAGCCAAATATCCTCTAGTAGTCGAAGAAAGTGAATAACTCCATCCAAATCAGCATAAACACCTTGTGCGTCACAGTCCATAGGACTAATGAGAAATACCAACTAAGCCTGAGCAAAGCTCAAACTTATTGGTCGGAACTGGCTTTGTCATCATATCAGCAGGATTATCATGAGTACTTATCTTGCATACCTTCAAATCACCTTGACAACAACATCTCGAATATAGTGAAATCGACATCAATGTGCTTTGTTCTCTCATGATACATTGGATTCTTTGTAAGATATATTGCACTTTGAGTGTCACTAAATACGGTAGGGCAAGATGAATCTCCACAAAGCTCAGTGTATAAACCTCTCAACCAGATAGCTTCTTTGCAAGCCTCAGAAATAGCCATATACTCGGCATCAGTAGTGGAACAAGCCACAATAGACTGCAAAGTTGCTCTCCAACTCACAGCACAACCACCAATGGTGAAAACATAACCTGTGAGTGATCTTCTCTTATCCAAATCACCAGCAAAATCAGAATCAACAAAACCAACAAGTCCATCTCTAGTTTTCCCAAACTGTAAATAAGCATTAGAAGTACCACGCAGGTATCTGAAAATCCACTGAACTGCTTTCCAATGCTCTTTTCCCGATTTATCCAAGGTGGTTTTCTCCCGCAAGGGTTTCCACGTAAAAATCCGTGTCTCTTTGTCTCGTTTATTCTCGTTATTATCTAACAAGTGGTATACAGAGCCAAGTTGCAGTATACGAGATCTGAGACGAGAGCGTTAGGGTTGGTTTGTCTGCCGCCCCTGCACGCGATCTGTCAATCCGAAGGCAGATCGATTTCCGCCGCCGCCGTTGTTCGGATATGCCGAGTCCGAGACAAGGTGTACTATACTAGCGATTTATCTGCCGCGTTATTACTCCGAGATCGACAGGAGATTGATCTTCACTGCTGCGCCGCCCTATAAACAATTGCAAGCCACCGCTTGTCCTCGCGGACTCACGCGCCTGGCCGGCTGTTTCTCCCCGTGAAGGACCAAGCCCCGAGGTACAAGATTAATTTACTTTTTCTGCTGCTCCACGTCAAGCACACCGAAGCTGCTGTTGGTGTTGCTCATGGGAGATTGTGAGGCTACAGTACCTAGCACTAGTACTAGTTCATTAGTACTTCTACATCCACACAAGGATACTACCAGGTGCTATTGTTTCAGTTTTTGCTCCACATGTTAATTCTATCAAGAATTTTCTACCGGCTTGTACTACTTTGTGAACACAGATTTAATCTACTCATGGCATCCATGAAGTACGATGTTCCGCTGCAGGATCGTGACACAAAGTTTACCCTATGGCAAGTCAAGATGCGAGCGTTGTTGGCACAAGCCGATTATCAGGATGCATTTAGTATTTTTTCTTCAAGGTGGAGTTTTGGGGATTATGGTCCGTCGGGATAATAGATGCAATATTGCTGCAGTTATTTGAAGAACATAATTCAGTTATCAAGAAAAAAAGGTATGGAGGAGGTAATTATTAAGCCTGTTGGTAGCCAGCATATACACTATTCTCTCCATAGTGTTTTGCTGTTATGCATGTGAAGGTTTTGTTTTGATATTCATGTTCGTGATGAGAATCAGTTGAGGTGCAAGAAGGAGATTGTTTTGTTTCTGCTAGATACTACAACATTTAGCGCTGTTAAGTTTCAAGTGCAATTTAGTTGTCTTTGCTCTTTCAAGAGGGGTCTATTGCAAAGTTGAAACTCCGTTGCATGTTAAGATGGTTCCTTCATCCGACAGTTTTTCTACAAGAGCAGTTTATGACCATGTCATGGATTTTTCATTAACCACTACAAGTCGGCAGTTTTTTGGGTGCACACGATGCCATCCGTACCGTATGCTCTTGCATGAGTATTGTTTGCCGAGGTTTGCGCTTTCTATTTTGAAGCACGTTCAGATTCCGTGAGATGAGTTCTTCACAATGCGATGTGCACCAAGATGTTGCACTGAGCTATGCGCTCGTTCAGGCACCACGGGAGATAGGATGACTTATGTCATTTGATGATTGAGCAGTTTCAGTTTTTGAGGTCAGTGGCACAGACTCAGACTTTTATTGGGAGACCAAGTTTTGTTAGTCTGCTTTGTTGAAGTTGTGCTGTTTTCTGGATGACCTACTGATTGATTTGCTCATATGACTTCATGAGAAGTTTATTAGTCCTATGGACGTTTCCAGGCACAAGGTTTACTTGTGATGACTTTAATTGAGGAGTTGATGCTATCTATGATTACTGTAAGGGATTTCGTCTCAAGGTGGAGTGTTATTTTATTGTGTTCCGAATCCCATACACGTGTTGTACTATGGATGGAGTCCTACTGGACTACGGCATGCCAACCGTGCTAGACGTAGCATGACTACAACTCTGTTTCGTGTCCACCAAGAAAGAGAGTTGTTTGCCCCTTTATATAGACCAGCTAGACATAGAATAGATGAGAGAGATCTCCACCAGATTAGCACATAGAGGGTTTGTCCTCTCGTGTAATGTAATAATCCTCCCAATTATAGTGATACGCCTTCGTGCGTTCCGTGGTTTTCTCCCGCAAGGGTTTCCACGTAAAAATTGTGTCTTTCGTGTCTCGTTTTATCTCGTTATTATCTAACACGTGCCCTATTCACATCAAGGTTACCCAGTCTTAATTTCCCCCGGGATCCTTTTTAAGAAACAACTCATTATAATTTTGGTTGCGACAGGGAGGGGTTTGGTTTTGGGCTCTGTAGTTGAAGCTCCGTGCGGTCTTGTGCCACGTCGCGTTGGTGGGGTTGCTTCAGATTTCCCTTCTGCCAAATGAGCCTTCCACAGGTTCCACGTTGATGGGTTGCTTATAATTTAGGCTGATAAACTACCCGTGCGCTCGCTGTTCGCTGGCTACGCCTCCCGCTCCCTGCTCGTGGATTGGCGAACAAGAAGTTCCTGAAGCTAATGGCAAAATGCAGTTATGCAGGAGATACATTTTATAGTACCTAATTATTTAGAGCTTTGACTGGGTGTTTGTTCTTTTAGCAATTTTTGTGGTATAATCCCAAGTTATGGACATGCTTTGTTGGTATGAGGAAAGCAGGATCGATGTATATCAGTGAGAACTTGCTGTACCTTTTGTATCAACGAACGAACTTATGTGGTTTGGAAGCGTTATTTCAATCATTTGGTACAAACTATGACATTCAGGATTATCTATCTTCTTTAGGAGGGAGGGCCTCATATTATCTGTCTTCTTTAGTTTCTCATCGTTGATGGTGGCGGTTGTCCGTACGATGTAGCCTATTTGATTGCCGTAGCACGAGCGCGCTTTCGCGGACGCTTTTGGCTCAAAAATGCCGCCGTCCACCTCCGTGACCACCAGTCTAGTAGTCATGAGCTGGTTTGGGTGCTGTTGCCTCTTTGCTTTCGGTTCTGTACCGGCTCCGCTAGTCTCAGCGCCGGTCTCGATGTCGGTCTCAGTCTCAGCGCCGGTCTCGATGTCGGCATGAGTCTCCGATGTGAAAGGTGGGCCCAACAACATCAACCGTTGATCGTCGGCAAAGCTCAAAAATTCGTCTGCCACCAGGTACACGTTGTCGCAATCACCAGAACATTGTCCTTCATCATTGCTAGCCATGTTTCCTACGATTAAATCTAGTCAATTAATTCTAGACCTAATAAAATGAATAATGAAATTAAAAAGGCATATGTTTTGTAGGAACATTGACTCCTTTCCGGTGCGGCGAATCCCGAGCGCTCGATATATCCTAGTTTGTAGCACAAGTCACGCCGAAATTTATGGAAAACTTCGGCATGACCTTTGCTAAAAAGTGGACAAATCGAGAACCTGAAATTTGCCAGAACAGAAATGAATCAACATTCCGGCAAAACATAGCTCACTCGGCTTCATTCCTTGGAAACAACAAAAGGCCACTTGGGCATAATCGAACCACTTCAATGTTGCATATAACATGAGGAAACACTATTGAGGAATTTGCATATATAACATGACCACTTTAATCAAAAAATATAATCAACAATAATGGAATATGCAAATGAACATCAATGACATATATCATATAACAGCAATCTTGTTTTTTGTTTACATAGCAACAATTACTTTAACCAAGTTTTTGAAAAGAAAACAATTCTATTTTTTGTTTATAGCTAAATGCCATAGCTACTGTTTTTTATTTATACCTAAAATACTTTTCTTTTTAGTTAAAAGTCTAGGAACACCATTTTCTCTAACCCTTCTGACCTCACCAAAATTTTGACAGCAAGATCTTAGTACCTACACCCAATTTCTTAAAAAATATCCAGGTCCATAGTCCAAATAATTCAAATTTCATTTGAATGAAATTTGGACCAGATTCAGGTCCATAGTCCAAATAATTTTTTATAGCAACTGTTTTTTTGTTTATTGCCTCTATTAATTTAAAGCTAAATGCTACTATTATTTATATACCCTCTATTAATTTAAAACTAAATGGAATTACTGTTTAGGCATTTTCATAAAAATTTGCCCTAGCTAATTTCCTAAAAAAAATTGCTAATCATTTTTTCCTAAATGCTAAAAAATGCCTACTGCCCTAAACAAATCTAGGGTTCATATGAACACCTAGGGTTCATATGAACATCAACACAGCAGCAACATATGAATTGCCCTAGCAGAGAGAGAGGAGGGTAGGGGAGAGGAGAGGCAGAGCCTTACGGTCGGCGGCGAGGGCAGGCTCGGGCTCGGGCGGCGGATCTTGGGTGGGCTTGGGCGGTGGCGGTGAGCTCGAGGGAGGCGATGGTGAGGTCGACGACGGCCTCGAGCGGCGGCGGAGAGGTCAACGACGGCCTCGGGTGGCGGCGGTGAGCGGCCTCGGGCGGCGGCGGTGTGGTCGAAGGCAGTAGGGCGATCAACGGCGGCGATGGAGGAGTTGGGGGACAGGGGGGAGAGGGGGAAAAGGACTTAGCGAAATTTTGAGCCCGCATGGGTCAAGTCAAAATAGCTATAGCGCGTTTGGCAAAACGCGCTATAGCTAACTTAGCTATAGCGTTTTCCCGAAAAACGCGCTACCGCTATTGCTTTCTGTTTTTTTCTTTACATTTTCTTTTATTCATTTTTCATTTATCGATTTATTTCATTTCATTTACTTTTCTACTTATTTTTCTATTTATTTTCTTTTTCTTAGCAGTAGCGCGCTACACCAGAAAAGCGCTGCTACAAGGCATTTAGCAGTAGCGTGCTTTCGATGGACTCGCTACTACTATTTCTAGCCTACCGGGAACAATGTGGGAATTCTAGTAGTAGCGCGTTTTCTTGGAGGCGCGCTACTGCTAAGACCATTTCTGTAGTGTGTGTTTTTGACATGCGCTACTGCTAAATATCAGTAGCGCCCTTCCATGACCAGCGCTACTGCTATACCTCTGTGTATAAGGTTTTCCCTAGTAGTGTACTATATTAATGTGGTATCATTTGATTTCCCCCAGTTCCACCTCGCTTTCACACAATCACACAAAAGTACATGAAAAATGAGAGGTTCAGTTCATCTCTAAATAAGGATGGACGGAATGGAACTACATTATGCAACTGTAGATGCAAACTCCCATATACTAAACTTTCGAGTGAATAGCAAAAAACTACCACATTACGGGCTATCGTTCCGAAAAACTACCGCTTTTTTTAATTTTTCAAAAACCTACCACAAAAGTGGCTGGCTGTTCCAAAAAACCCAAGTGGCCGAATGGTTAAGTTTTAACTGGGGTTATGACATGTGGGGCCCGCCCGTCAGGGTTTTGTCGGCCACAGTGCTCACGGCGTGCGGGTGACGGCCGTTAGGGCGCACGGGCCGTCCAGACCAGGTCAAACGGATCCGGCCCACACTCACTCTGTCTTCCCCCTATCTGTCTTCCTCTCTCTCTCTCGCGCGCCTCCCTCTCCGATGGCGTCGGCGGCGGCGAAACCAGGCAATGGCGACCATTCAACGGGTGGAGGTGGAAGGGGGATGGAGGCGGCGAGTTCTCAGAGGTTGATAACTGGATGGGGAGCGGTAGCTTCGCAACCCAGCCGGCGGCGCCGCCGCCGCCGCAGCGGACACCACAGGTTGCAGCTCTGATGCAGGCTCCTACGCCACAGGCTACACCGCCGTCGCCTGATGATTGCCAGTTCTGGCTTGAGTACAGAGCAGCAAGGTATTTTTCTAGCGCTGTGCAGGAAGATCCGGCCAACTCCCAGCACTGGGCCTCTGCATTTGGAGGGGTGGACTAAGTTTTTTTTCTCTTATGAGCTCCTTCAACAGTTTCTGCATTTCTGCTTGTTCATTTCAAACAACATAGCATAATTTTGTTAGTTTTTTGACCAAACCCTAGGTTGATGTTGCTGTGATTCATCTTAGAACATGAACATGCACTGAATAATAGTTGAGCAAACACTCTGTGGCATGTTTTGGATGCAACAGTATCACTTAGCACTGAAGGATTAGTTAGATTTAGTAGAAATGCATGGTGGATTCAGAGAAGCATTTGTTGGATTCAGATTCCTTTCTGTACTTTATAGTTAGTGTGCACTGAATTTTTGTAGCAAAAAACACTTAGTTAGTTGGGCTTTTCAAATAACATATTATGTAATGCAGGCTGGATGATGACATTTGGGAGGTTAGGCTGCATTTCTAGGGCAGAGATAACATGGAAAGGAGGTTTTCTGTTCCAAACATCACTTTTCTGAACTTGATAGCACTTACTGAGGCTGAAGGCTATGGGTCAGATGACTACATGTACTGGGTAAACGAACAAGGGATTGGACAGGAAGGTTTATTTCTTCTGGACAGTCAAGATGAAGTTGAAGAAATGGTAGACCACTCAGATTTCACAGTGCTCAATATCATTGTTTCCAAGGCAAATGAAGATAGAGATGTTGAATGTAACAGGGCTCACAATGTTTCTGAAGAACAAATTCCAATAGGCAGTCCAGTGGGGGGTCCTGGTTTTGTGTTAAGTCTGTCATAAGATGGAGTGGTCCACCCTCTTGAAGTTAATTTGAACACACAGCAAAGCTGTAACTTGAACATTTCAGAAGCTAATGGTGGAGATGATGATGGACAGGCTGTTGGTGAAGAGGATGATGATATTGACAAATCATCCTCAGACTTTGAGATTGATAGGGGTGACTATAGAGGGATAAAGATGTCTTACAAGGCTTGGAAGAGAGGTGAAGAAAATATTGGAAATGAAGAAGAAAGAGATGCTGTAGAAGACAGACCACAGTTTGAAGGTGACAATGATGTTTCAGAGTTTTGGTAGGAGGAGAAAGAGGCTGACAGTGGAGAGGAAATAGTTGTGGAAAAATGCAGGCCTGAGAAAATCAAGCTTGTGAGAAGAGCAATAGCAAATCCAGGTCCAACTTCCAGAGCTCATAGTCAGCCAGAGATCCCAAAGTTTCAAGATTTTGTACCTGAAGATGATGAGTATTGCTTCCCTGGTGATGTGGGCATTTCCGACTCGGATGGAGAGACTCCAAGACTACCTTCTGGAAGGAAGAGAAGATTGAAGAAGAAGAAAGAGAGGAAATGGTATGACCCAAAGGTACCTGATGCACATGAGCAGCTGTGCAAGGACCTTTGCTTCACCAATGTGTATGAGTTTAGAAAGGCATTGAGAAATTTTCATGTTAGGACTTTGAGAAACTTTCAGTACCATAGGAATGAACCATCAAGGATTATTGTTTGGTGCCCAGAGAAGAAGAATGGATGTGAATTTTTCATGACTGCATCCAAAGTAGCCCATGAAGATACATTCACAATCAAGAAGTGCCACATGGATTATAGTTGTGGAGCTTGTGGAGAGAGTACAAAGGTTACTGCTGAATGGGTTGCAGAAGTTGTGGAGGACACAGTTAGATAAAATGTAAAGGCTGATGTAGAGACATTTCTCAAACATACTAAGAAGAAGTTTGGGGTGCATGTACCTAGGAGTTTGGCATATAGGGCAAGACTGATGGCTGTTGATGTTGTGCAAGGTGATCATAGAAAGCAGTATCTGAGGTTGAGGGACTACCTACAATGTGTGCTTGACGCAAACCCTGGAAGCAGGTGCATAGTGACAACTTTTGAGGATCCTTTGAACCCAGCCCCCACACCAAGGTTCAAGTACATGTTCTATTGCCTCCAGGCATCAAAAGATGGATTTCTTGCTGGTTGTAGGCCTTTCATAGGTACAAATCAGTGATGTGATCATGTTTGAAATGTAATCAAGTTATTCAATTTGGCCCTAACTATCTCTGTTTATGCAGGACTTGATGGTTGCTTCATCAAGTTATCCACAGGCCAGCAACTGGGAGAGATGTGAACAACAATGTGTTCCCAATTGCTTTTGGGGTAGTTGACAAAGAGGATGGGCCTAGTTGGACCTGGTTTCTAAACCAACTTAGAGTCTGCATTGGCACCAGCAACCAGTTTGGGAACTGCACCATCATGTCTGACAGGCAGAAGGTATTTTCTCTGACTCTGTATTATTCTTATGCACATAGCAATGCTGCTATAGTTATCTCATTACTACCTTATGTAATCAAACAATAGGGCCTTCTTAAAGCAATTAATGAAGTATTTCCTCAATCCCCACAAAGATATTGCCTAAGACACATATATGCCAACTTCGAGTCAGCTGGCTTTAGAGCAAAAGAACTTAAGAAATGGATTGTCAAAGCTAGCTATTCCTTCGCTAAACATGGTCACAAAGAAGGAATGACAGGTTTGAAAGCAGCATGTGAACCAGCCTACATGTGGTTGAATGGCATTCCTAAGGAGTGTTGGGCTAGATATGCAATGGATCATGTGTGCAAGACTGACTTGGTAGTGAACAACCTTAGTGAGGTTTTCAACAAAATGATTCTAGATGTTAGGTCAAAAGCAATTAAGACCATGTTTGAAGGGTTGAGGACCAAACTAATGGTTAAGTACCAGGGCATCAGAGAGAAAACAGAGAGCTATAGGTGGGAAATAACCCCACATTACATGGAGAAGCTTGAAGAGAGCAAGAAGTGGGCTAAATACTGTGAAGCAAACATGGCTGGTCCCAACATCTGGCAAGTAACTAGTGGAGAGAACACATATTGTGTGAAGCTTGATGAAGGGAGCTGCTCTTGCAGGAGGTGGGACATGACTGGATCACCTTGCCACCATGCAATATCTGCAATGCAGAAGATAAAAGTTTACCCAGAAGATTATGTGCATCCATTCTTTAAGAAGCCAATGTATAAGGCTGCATACCAGCACATCATCTACCCTGTCCCTGGTCCTGAATTCTGGCCCAACACCAACACAGCAGACATAGAACCACCAATTTTTAGGGAGAAGAAAGGCAAGAAGCAGTCAGCTAGGAGAAAGGGTGAATTTGAGGTGCCAGCTCCAAAGGATACATCAAGGATGGGCACAATAACATGCAGTAACTATGGTCTGCAAGGCCACAGGTGGACAATGTGTGGAGACAGACTTAAGGCCAAGTTTATGACAAGGAAAAACAACCACCAGGTAACTAAGCCAGTTCATTAAGGAAAATCTGCTACTTGTTTTTAATGCATACATCTTGTGAGCTGCAACTTGTTTTTAATTGTAGGAAAACAGGGCATCCTACCCAGCAACTTCAGCACCAACCAGGCCACCTCCAGCTAGGGTCACATCATCAGGTCCAGCTCTAGCTTCAGGTCCAGCTCCAGCTTCAGGTCCTGCTCCAACTTTAGGACCAGTTAGGGGCAGGAAACCAGCAACAGCTTCAACAGGGGCAACCACATCTGCTTCAACAAGGGAAACCACATCTACTGCAGTTTCAACAGGTGGATCAAGAAAGAGAAAGAACCCACCACCTGCTTCAGCACCAGCCAACAACACCAGGTCAAGTGCATCATCTCCAGCAAAGAACACCAGGTCAAGTGCAAGCGGTTTCAATGCTCCAAGGCCAGCATCAACATCAGGTCAAGCTGATGTTGGTTCTAAGAGGAAGAGGAAGGCCCCAAGCAAACTTGCTTTGTATTTCAAAGCCAGTGGCAACCATTGAATGTGTTGCACTCAACTATGCTTTATGCCTTGAACTCTGCTTGTTAGGCATGCTTGCTATCTGTGCTATTTGCAGTGAACTCTGTTTTCATTTGAACAATTAAGTTATGTGGTCTGTGTATGAACTGCTTGGAACAATTAAGTTATGTGGTCTGTGTTTGAACTGCTTGGAACAATTAAGTTATCTGTTGTCAAGCTCTATTTTGATTTGATATGTCCTAGGTTATGAATTGTTTCATATGAAATTATTTCTTATGCTAATCATTGTTATGTAGATCAAGTGATTTATTTTGTTGATAATTGATTGATATGATTAGGTCACTTTGGGGGGCTAGTTGTCGACCAACCCCAAAAGTGGCTAGTTGTCGACCAACCCCCAAAGGTGCCAAATGTGGCCACTTTGTGTGGCTACTTGTCGACCAACCCCAAAAGTGGCTAATTGTCGACCAACCCCAAAGTGGCCACATTTGGCCACTTTGGGGGGCAACTTGTCGACCAACCCCAAAAGTGGCTAGTTGTCGACCAACCCCCAAAGGTGCCAAATGTGGCCACTTTGGGTGGCTACTTGTCGACCAACCCCAAAAGTGGCTAATTGTCGACCAACCCCAAAGTGGCCACATTTGGCCACTTTGGGGGGCAACTTGTCGACCAACCCCAAAAGTGGCTAGTTGTCGACCAACCCCCAAAGGTGCCAAATGCGGCCACTTTGGGTGGCTACTTGTCGACCAACCCCAAAGTGGCTATCTAGGACCAAAACCTAACATATCAAAGCTAAAACATCAAGATTTGCCCATCTAGGCACCCAAAGTGGCCACTTTGCATCATAGACAACTTGATTCATCACATACATAGCTCATTCAACATTGTTCTTACACCAACTTCAGGAACTGATCTAGGAACACAGAAATATAACAGCAGCATCATGGGTACAGAATCCTAGTCCACCTCTGCCTAGTGACCTAAAAGGGATGGAAATTTGCCCTCCTCCTTGCCCAGTAGATGATATCATCATCACTAGGGTTGGAGCCAGGGGGATGCCTCCAGGAACTGCTCTATGTCCTTACGGTTGCGTGCTACAAGGATCATCTCAACAAGTTGCCTTCCCTCCTCCTTGCATCTCTGCGCCTAGCTTGCCTGGGCACCTCTTCTTCTCCATCTATGACCTCTCCAGGATGCATCTCTCCCTGGGATTCTAGGGTTTCTTTGGCGGCTGGGGTGGAGAAGGGTGGGGATGGGGGGATTGACTGCGGTTTCACCCAAGGGGTGGGCTTTATAGACTACTAGTGGTTGGTGGTAGGTAGGTGGAGTAATAAAACAACCCGGTCTAGGCCCACATTGTATAAATAATGGCTTTAGGCCAAAAATAAACTAGTACTACATTGCTAGTTTCAGGAAAACAACCTAAAGAAATAAAACAGTTCTTCACTGCATTACTTAAGATAGATAGGTTCTTAACAGTACAATAACATAAGCCAGACTTAGCAAAGGTTCTCCACCACTCTAGTTACCATAACTTAAACAGTTCATATAGGACTGCACAAAATATACTCCTACCATCATCTTGCAAGGCCTGTTATATGTGTAGGCCACCTTACTTACTTAACCACCATTGTCCAAATCTTCAAGCCTCCAGTATGGCCTTGATTTTCTCAAGCTTTTCCTTGCTCCCATGGCCAGCATTCAGCAGATCAGCAACTACTTTCTCAAGCTCTGTCTTCTCTTGTGCAAGAAGATCCCAGTCCACCTTTATCTCTTTCATTGCCTTCCTGGTGTTGTGAATTATGTCTGCCTGAGCCTGAAGGATTCACCTCTGTTCTTTTGCTAGCCTTAGCTTCTCCATCTTCATCTCCAACTCTAGCTCTTCCTTCTGCTTCTCAAATTTCTCAGCATCTATTGCTTTCTGGTAGTCAATCTTGCCAACACCATCCTGCCAGTCAAACATCTTGCTAACATCATCAACCATTTTATGATACTCAGTGCAGAGATGATCATAGTCCTTCTTCAACTTGGCAACCTCATCCTCATATGCATGCTTGTCTTGAATCCTTCTAAGGTTTTGCTCATGGAACATTTCCACAACTTGATGAGGCAGTTCTTAAGTACATCAGGTCAGGCAGGATCAACCCACTGAACTACACCACAATTCACACCTCCCTGTAGTTTGATCAGAGAACACATACTTCAGAAAATGCATAAATTAAGTTCTAACTTCAGTTCAAAAATAGGATTGGTACACAAGGAGGACATGTAACCATAAATTCAGTACTAAATTCAGTTCAAACAGAGTTAATGTACAAATTCAGTAACCACTGGGCATAACTGAATCCACTAGGCATAACTGAATCTAGACATTAACTAAATCCACTAGGCATACCTGAATCCACCCAGCATACTCAATTATTCACCTGAACAGGGCATCCATAGAACCTCCTCCCAGTGTTAGCACCTTCAAAAGCAACACACTTCCTAGGCTTCATATCGTGCAGAGTACACTTGGCAACTTCCTCCATGGGAGCACCACACCAGAGTGGCTCTGGGATGGTGTCAGGTGTGTCCTACATGCAGTAAAAGGTAGATCAGAACCAATGCATTAACTAGTTCAACTTGAGTCAAGCTTTGCCTTGCTGAAGGTCAGATCATACATCACAGTGCCATTGATGTCTACTACGCAACCTTCTTCTTGTAGATGTTGTTGGGACTCCAAGTGCAGAGGTTTGTAGGACAGTAGCAAATTTCCCTCAAGTGGATGACCTAAGGTTTATCAATCCGTGGGAGGCGTAGGATGAAGATGGTCTCCCTCAAGCAACCCTGCAACCAAATAACAAAGAGTCTCTTGTGTCCCCAACACACCCAATACAATGGTAAATTGTATAGGTGCACTAGTTCAGCGACGATGGTGATACAAGTGCAATATGGATGGTAGATATAGGTTTTTGTAATCTGAAAATATAAAAGCAGCAAGGTAACTAATGATAAAAGTGAGCGTAAACGGTATTGCAATGCTAGGAAACAAGGCCTAGGGTTCATACTTTCACTAGTGCAAGTTCTCTCAACAATAATCACATAATTGGATCACATAACTATCCCTCAACATGCAACAAAGAGTCACTCCAAAGTCATTAATAGCGGAGAACAAACGAAGAGATTATGGTAGGGTACGAAACCACCTCAAAGTTATTCTTTCCAATCAATCCGTTGGGCTATTCCTATAAGTGTCACAAACAGCCCTAGAGTTCGTACTAGAATAACACCTTAAGACACAAATCAACCAAAACCCTAATGTCACCTAGATACTCAAATGTCACCTCAAGTATCCGTGGGTATGATTATACGATATGCGTCACACAATCTCAGATTCATCTATTCAATCCAACACAAAGTACTTCAAAGAGTGCCCCAAAGTTTCTACCGGAGAATCACGACGAAAACATGTGCCAACCCCTATGCATAGGTTCATGGGCGGAACCCGCAAGTTGATCACCAAAACATACATCAAGTGAATCATGTGATATCCCATTGTCACCACAGATACGCACGGCAAGACATACATCAAGTGTTCTCAAATCATTAAAGACTCAATCCGAGAAGATAACTTCAAAGGGAAAACTCAATCCATTACAAGAGAGTAGAGGGGGAGAAGAAACATAAGATCCAACTATAATAACAAAGCTCGTGATACATCAAGATCGTGCCAAATCAAGAACACGAGAGAGAGAGGGAGAGAGAGAGAGAGATCAAACACATAGCTACTGGTACATACCCTCAGCCCCGAGGGTGAACTACTCCCTCCTCGTCATGGAGAGCACCGAGATGATGAAGATGGCCACCGGCGAGGGTTCCCCCCTCCGGCAGGGTGCTGGAATAGGGTCCTGATTGACTTTTGGTGGCTACAGAGGCTTGCGGCGGCGGAACTTCCGATCTATTCTCCGTTCTGGAAGTTTTAGGGTACGTGAGTATATATGGGTGCAGGAAGTATGTCGGTGGAGCTTCGGGGGCCCCACGAGGCAGGGGGCGCGCCCTAGGGGGTAGGCACGCCCCCCACCCTCGTGAGCACCTCCCTTCTCTCCTGACGTGGGGTCCAAGTCCATCCGGTAGCTTTCCTTCCAAAAATAACTTCTCCAGTTGATTTCGTTCCGTTTCGACTTCGTTTGATATTCCTTTTCTTCAAAACACTGAAATAGGAAAAAAACAGCAAATCTGGGCTGGGCCTCCGGTTAATAGGTTAGTCCCAAAAATAATATAAAAATGGATAATAAAGCCCAATATTGTCCAAAACAGTAGATAATATAGCATGGAGCAATAAAAAATTATAGATACGTTGGAGACGTATCAAGCATCCCCAAGCTTAATTCCTGCTCGTCCTCGAGTAGGTAAATGATAAAAAAGATAATTTTTGATGTGGAATGCTAGTTGGCATAATTTCATTGTAATTCTTCTTAATTTTGATATGAATATTCAAATCCGAAAGATTCAAGACAAAAGTTCATATTGACATAAAAATAATAATACTTCAAGCATACTAACTAAGCAATTATGTCTTCTCAAAATAACATGGCCAAAGAAAGTTCAAGCCTACAAAATCATATAGTTTAGTCATGCTCCATTTTCGTTACACAAGAATGCTCTCATCATGCACAACCCCGATGACAAGCCAAGCAATTGTTTCATACTCTAGTAATCTCAAACTTATAAACCTTCTCGCAATACATGAGCGCGAGCCATCGATATAGCACTATGGGTGGCATAGAATATGATGATTGGGGTTATGTGGATAAGACAAAAAAGGAGAAAGTCTCACATCAACGAGGCTAATCAATGGGCTATGGAGATGCCCATCGATTGATGTTGATGCAAGGAGTAGGGATTGCCATGCAACGGATGCACTAGAGCTATAAATGTATGAAAGCTCAACAAAAGAAACTAGTGGGTGTGCATCCAACTTGCTTGCTCACGAAGACCTAGGGCACTTGAGGAGGCCCATTGTTGGAATATACAAGCCAAGTTCTATAATGAAAGATTCCCACTAGTATATGAAAATGACAAAACAAGAGACTCTCTATCATGACGATTATGGTGCTACTTTGAAGCACAAGTGTGGAAAAAGGATAGTAGCATTGCCCCTTTTATTTTATTTCTTTATTTTTTTGGGCCTTTTTTCTTTGGCCTTTTTTTGGGACAATGCTCTATTGAATGATGATCATCACACTTCTATTTATTTACAACTCAATGATTACAACTCGATACTAGAACAAAGTATGACTCTATATGAATGCCTCCGGCGGTGTACCGGGATATGCAATGAACCAAGTGTGACATGTACGAAAGAATTATGAACGGTGGCTTTGCCACAAATACTATGTCAACTACATGATCATGCTAGCAATATGACAATGACGAATGTGTCATGATGAACGGAATGGTGGAAAGTTGCATGGCAATATATCTCGGAATGGCTATGGAAATGCCATAATAGGTAGGTATGGTGGCTGTTTTGAGGAAGATATAAGGAGGTTTATGTGTGAAAGAGTGTATCATTTCACGAGGTTTGGATGCACCGGCGAAGTTTGCACCAACTCTCAATGTGAGAAAGGGCAATGCACGGTACCGAAGAGGCTAGCAATGATGGAAGGATGAGAGTGCGTATAATCCATGGACTCAACATTAGTCATAAAGAACTCATATACTTATTGCAAAAAATCTACAAGCCATCAAAAACAAAAGTACTACGCGCATGCTCCTAGGGGGATATATTGGTAGGAAAAGACCATCGCTCGTCCCCGACCGCCACTCATAAGGAGGACAATCAAATAACACCTCATGTTTCAAATTTGTTACATAACGTTTGCCATACGTGCATGCTACGGGACTTGCAAACTTCAACACGAGCATTTCTCAAATTCACAACTACTCAAATAGCACAACTTTGATATTATCACCTCCATATCTCAAAACAATTATCAAGCATCAAACTTTTCTTAGTATTCAACACACTCATAAGAAATTTTTACTATTCTTAAATACCTAGCATATTAGAATTAAGCACATTACCATGCTATTTAAGACTCTCAAAATAATCTAAGTGAAGCATGAGAGTTCATCTATTTCTTCAAAATAAGACCACCATCGTGCTCTAAAAGATATAAGTGAAGCACTAGAGCAAACAACAAACTACTCTGAAAGATATAAGTGAAGATCAATGAGTAGTCGAATAATTATGCAACTATGTGAAGACTCTCTAACATTTAAGAATTTCAGATCTTGGTATTTTATTAAAACATCAAGCAAAGCTAAAGAAAATAAAATGAAGCTCCAAGCAAAACACATATCATGTGGTTAATAAAAATATAGCTCCAAGTAAAGTTACCGATGAACGAAGACGAAAGAGGGGATGCCTTCCGGGGCATCCCCAAGCTTAGGCTTTTGGTTGTCCTTGAATATTACCTTGGGGTGCCTTTGGCATACCCAAGCTTAGGCTCTTGCCACTCCTTATTCCACAGTCCATCGAATCATTACCCAAAACTTGAAAACTTCACAACACAAAACTTAACAGAAAATCTCGTGAGCTCCGTTAGCGGAAGAAAACAAAACACCACTTAAAGGTACTGTAATGAAATCATTATTTATTTATATTTGTGTTAAACCTACTGTATTCCAACTTCTCTATGGTTTATAAACCATTTTACTAGCCATAGATTCATCAAAATAAGCAAACAACACACGAAAAACAGAATCTGTCAAAAACAGAACAGTCTGTAGTAATATGTAACTAACGCAAACTTTTGGAACTCCAAAAATTCTAAAATAAATTGTTGGACCTGAGGAATTTGTCTAGTAATCATATGCAAAAGGAATCAACTAAATATCACTCTCCAGTAAAAAGTTCTAGCTAATCTCGTGAGCGCTAAAGTTTCTGTTTTTTACAGCAGGATCATAAAGACTTCACCCAAGTCTTCCCAAAGGTTCTACTTGGCACACACACTAATTAAAACACAAAACCACATCTAAACAGAATCTATATGTATTATTTATTCCTAAACAGAACCAAAAAGCAAGAAACTAAAAAATTGGGTTGCCTCCCAACAAGCGCTATCGTTTAATGCCCCTAGCTAGGCATGACGATTTCAATGATGCTCCATAAAAGGTAAGAATTGAAACATAAAGAGAGCATCATGAAGAATATGACTAGCACATTTAAGTCTAACCCACTTCCTATGCATAGGGATTTTGTGAGCAAACAACTTATGGGAACAATAATCAACTAGCATAGGAAGGCAAAACAAGCATAACTTCAAAACTTTAAGCACATAGAGAGGAAACTTGATATTATTGCAATTCTTACAAGCATATGTTCCTCCCTCATAATATTTTTCAGTAGCATCATGAATGAATTCAACAATATAACCAGCACATAAAGCATTCTTTTCATGATCTACTTGCATAGAAATTTTATTACTCTCCACATAAGCAAAATTCTTCTCATTCGGAATAGTGGGAGTATCATAAGAGACTTGAATACTATAAATTGTTTCCACGTTAAAAGAGTAATGTTCAGAAAAAGGGTAATCATAATCATGACAAGTTTTATAAATATAATCATTACTACTTTTTATAGCATAAGTTTCATCACAATAATCATCATAAGTAGCAACTTTGTTCTCATCATAATCGATTGAAACCTCTTCCGAAATAGTGGATACATCACTAAATAAAGTCATGACGTCTCCAAATCCACTTTCATAAATATTATAAGATTCAACATCCTCCAATATTGTGGGATCACTACTTCCTAAAGTTGACACTCTTCCAAACCCACTTTCATCAATATAATCATCATAGGTAGAAGGCATGCTATCATCATAATAACTTTGCATATCAAAACTTGAGAGGCTAAAAATATCATCTTCATTAAACATAGCATCCCTAAGCTTGGGATAAACATTAATTGCAGCAAATATATTCTCAAATATGTCATTCTCATCAAACATAGCTTCCCCAAGCTTGGGCCTTTTCATATCATAGGCATAATCACTCTCATCATTAATAGTATGGATAGCACCAATAGTATAGCAAACATTATTATCATATTCTTCCAAGCAAGTGCCAAAAAGATTTTCAAGATCATAAGGAGTATCATTATCTTCCCAATCATAATCATCACAACAAGCAATAGGCATAACGAGATCATCATCAAGTGCATCATCTTCCATAATTATTTTTGATTCATTTTCACGAGGCACAATAATAATAGGAGCAACATTATTTGGGATAGATACATTTTTACCTCTCTTCCTTTTTCTTTTCTTCTTCTTCACCACATCATGTGTGGGTTCAATCCTATTTTTGGAGCTCCTTATTAATGAGATTGGTTGAATAGAAGACTCCTCCTCGTTACCTGATTCATCATAAGAAATAATAGGAGGATATTTGGAAGTCTCTTCCCTTTCATTAGTATTCTCTTTATCCTCTATTTGTTTTCTTTTTTTATGTAATTGGCAATATAAGGATTTTCAATACAATTCACCGCACAATACATATAAATTTGTTCTAGATCAATATCAAGGAATTTCTTGAGGTTATATTCTGGAATATGCTTAGTTTGACGTTTCAATTCTTCATAACCCAAGAGCAAACTAAGTTCATTATGATGCGCAAGGGAAATCAAGTCATCACAATTTTTGGACACGATTCGATCATGAAACAATTTGCAATTGATATTTAAATGACCATGTTCATTGCAAAGTTCACAAGTACGGCTAAGATATCTTAAATTTTCAGCACTAACTTCTAGCCTTTCTTGCAACCATTTAGTTTCTAAATGCTTATGCCTCTTGCAATATCTATCTTCTCTATTTGGTGTGTACTTGCAAACCCAATACACCCCATAAAAATTGACATGTTTATAGGAGATATTTTCATCATAACTAGTGCAATCATCATTAGTACCATGGATATTCAAGGAGTTCATACTAACAACATTGCAATCATGCTCATCATTCAAAGATTTAGTGCCAAACATTTTAATGCATTCTTCTTCTAACACTTTGGCACAATTTTCCTTCCCATCATACTCACGAAAAATATTAAAAAGATGAAGCGTATGAGACAAACTCAATTCCATTTTTTTTGTAGTTTTCTTTCATAAACTAAACTAGTGCTAAAACAAGAAACATAAAGATTCAATTGCAAGATCTAAAGATATACCTTCCAGCACTCACCTCCCTGGCAATGGCGCCAGAAAAGAGCTTGATGTCTACTACGCAACCTTCTTCTTGTAGACGTTGTTGGGCCTCCAAGTGCAGAGGTTTGTAGGACAGTAGCAAATTTCCTTCAAGTAGATAACCTAAGGTTTATCAATCCGTGGGAGGCGTAGGATGAAGATGGTCTCTCTCAAGCAACACTGCAACCAAATAACAAAGAGTCTCTTGTGTCCCCAACACATCCAATACAATGGTTAATTGTATAGGTGCACTAGTTCGGCAAAGAGATGGTGATACAAGTGCAATATGGATGGTAGATATAGGTTTTTTAATCTGAAAATATAAAACAGCAAGGTAACCAATAATAAAAGTGAGCGTAAACGGTATTGCAATGCTAGGAAACAAGGCCTAGGGTTCATACTTTCACTAGTGCAAGTTCTCTCAACAATAATAACATAATTGGATCACATAACTATCCCTCAACATGCAACAAAGAGTCACTCCAAAGTCACTAATAGCGGAGAACAAACGAAGAGATTATGGTAGGGTACGAAACCACCTCAAAGTTATTCTTTCCAATCAATCCGTTGGGCTATTCCTATAAGTGTCACAAACAGCCCTAGAGTTCGTACTAGAATAAGACCTTAAAACACAAATCAACAAAAACCCTAATGTCACCTAGATAATCCAAAGTCACCTCAAGTATTCGTGGGTATGATTATACAATATGCGTCACACAATCTCAGATTCATCTATTCAATCCAACACAAAGTACTTCAAAGAGTGCCCCAAAGTTTCTACCGGAGAATCACGACGAAAACGTGTGCCAACCCCTATGCATAGGTTCATGGGCGGAACCCGCAAGTTGATCACCAAAACATACATCAAGTGAATCACGTGATATCCCATTGTCACCACAGATACGCATGGCAAGACATACATCAAGTGTTTTCAAATCATTAAAGACTCAATCCGATAAGATAACTTCAAAGGGAAAACTCAATCCATTACAAGAGAGTAGAGGGGGAGAAGAAACATAAGATCCAACTATAATAACAAAGCTCGCGATACATCAAGATCGTGCGAAATCAAGAACACGAGAGAGAGAGAGAGATCAAACACATAGCTACTGGTACATACCCTCAGCCCCGAGGGTGAACTACTCCCTCCTCGTCATGGAGAGCACCGAGATGATGAAGATGGCCAACGGCGAGGGTTCCCCCCTCTGGCAGGGTGCCGGAACAGGGTCCCAATTGACTTTTGGTGGCTACAGAGGCTTGCGGCGGCGAAACTCCCGATCTATTCTCCGTTCTGGAAGTTTTAGGGTACGTGAGTATATATGGGTGCAGGAAGTACGTCGGTGGAGCTTCGGGGGCCCCACGAGGCAGGGGGCGCGCCCTAGGGGGTGGGTGCGCCCCCCACCCTCGTGAGCACCTTCCTTCTCTCCTGACGTGGGGTCCAAGTCCATCCGGTAGCTTTCCTTCCAAAAATAACTTCTCCAGTTGATTTCGTTCCGTTTCGACTCCGTTTGATATTCCTTTTCTTCGAAACACTGAAATAGGCAAAAAAACAGCAAATCTGGGTTGGGCCTCCGGTTAATAGGTTAGTCCCAAAAATAATATAAAAGTGGGTAATAAAACCCAATATTTTCCAAAACAGTAGATAATATAACATGGAGCAATAAAAAATTATAGATATGTTGGAGACGTATCAGCCATCCATACCCTAGATCAAAACTAATAGATAACCAAACCAAACGAATCCATCCATACAAATATGCAGCTCATCAACCCTCATTCCCAAATCGATTCAACCCTAACCCTAACCCTAGATAATGACAGAGAGGAGGATGAGGCTTACAAAGTACTCCATGTTCATCAGGTTGCCCCCCATGCTGTCGTCGGAGCTCTCATTCCCATCATTCCAAGAAGGCATCCTGGCCGGCGACGAGGAACTGAGGTTGTCGGCGACGATGGAGAGCTCGGCCAGGGGAAACAGAGCGAGGGGGGAAAGTGAGAGTGAGTGAGCGCGAGGGAGACAAAGTGAGGGCCGGATCCGTTTTTACCTGGTCGGGACGGCCCGTGCGCCCTAACGGCCGTCACCCGCGCGCCGTGAGCACTGTGGCCGACAAAACCCTGACGGGTGGCCCCCACATGTCATAACCCCAGTTAAAACTTAACCGTTCGGCCACTTGGGTTTTTTGGAACAGCCAACCACTTTTGTGGTAGTTTTTTGAAAAAAATAAGAAAACGGTAGTTTTTCGGAACGATAGCCTGCAATGTGGTAGTTTTTTGCTATTCACTCCAGGATTTGTAAGAGATGAGAGATCGACCACTGTAGAATTTTGAACTGGAGATCAAACAAACAAAGCAAGGGAAAGGAAAACCATACTACCCTCCGAGCCGATCAGGTTCCATGCCGCCACTTCGATAGCGAACAATCCGCGACGCACGACGTGCGGTCAATCAGCAGTGCAAGACCTCCAGCCGGCGGCGATCAGCAACGCAAGATGCCGAGAAGAATCGCTCGAGCCACGTCCAGGCAACTGGTGCCATGGCGCAGTTAGCTATATTATCGACAGCCAGCGCGCCCTCTGCGGTCAAGTGCTGACTCTTTGGCAGATACATTCGTGTAGATAGCCACAGGGATAAGCTAGTCTTTTCACTAGCCTGTTAATGTGAAAAAACTATTAAAACGGGGCTAATGGCATACTAATCAAGGATACAACGACTGAAGTGGCAAATGTGCGAATCAAATCTTCAGAGTGGCAAATCTGCGAAGCCCAACGAACAAACGGGGCTAATGGCATACTAAGCCAGTCTTTGCCACTTTGCCACTTAGATATTTCAACAAGTGAATACATATGGAGCAAAACGAGTGAATCTACGCTCTAAAATATGTCTACATTCATTTTATCCGTATGTACTGATGAATTTGAAATGTCAACAGAAAAAAACCCCTCGCTGAACGGCCACATGCGCTCCTAATGCCCAAAATGGAAGGCAGCCCATGCTTGGTCCGACACTGAAATTGGGGGTGGTGGCCGCTGGTGCTCGATTTATCTCTCTCTCCCCATCGGAATTGATTCTGCATATGAGGTTTCTGCCCCTTACTCGACATGTTACAGGCAGTAGTAACTGTACATGATGTTGCATTGGCAGGTTATAAGGTTATCAATTTCTTTCTCACGGCGTGGGATCAATTTACCTGACCTTTTCTGCATTTATCTCACACTTGCTATGTATTAGGAACACACTAGTTAAGATGCCGCAGTTGTCTGTCAAAATACAAACCATTACAACAGAAATAGAAGGGCCAGCTAAACCCCTTCTTCCTAGATCACATTCTCCATGAACTGGCTGTAGTAGGGGTCGTCGACCGTTAGCGTTGGTGTTGCCATTTCGTCGAACAGGACGCGGGCGACGGCATGGTGCCCGTAAACGGTGGCCGTGCTTGCTTTCTTTGCATCTCGACGGACGGACGGCCGCCGCTGCTGGACCCCGACGTGACGTTGAGGTCGATGACGGCCGAGGGGCGCGAGGTGAACGGCGAGACCACGCCAACGTCCGGTGACCCCGAAAAACGGGTCTGGCCATCGTGCCTTGGCGGGGGGAAGCCGGGCGACAAAGGCGTCGTCCGTGATGTCGGCGAGGGCCAGTGGTGAGGCCTGGCGAGCGACGAGCCTGTGCTCGCCGGGCCGACGGCCGAACCAGAGAAACCCGCCGAACGGCACAACCCAAGCATGAGGAGGGCGTGCGCTTTGTTGACGATGTCCTCCTTCTCGTCGACCTCGGCCTTGCGTCGCGCGGTCTCCACCGCATCGCGCTCGGCGGCGAACTTGGCCGCGGCGTTCTTGCCCTTGACGGCCGCCCTCCGTTTCCTCCTCTTCGCCGCTTCTGCTCCCATCTTTGCGAGCTCCTTCGGCGTGCATTCCGACCGCAGCTTCTTTGGACCCTTGGCCGGCTTCTTCTTCACCTTTCCGGGCGGGGCGACGGCCAGGCCGCCAGAATTCGGCGGGGCGTCATAAGAAAGAAGAAAATACCAATGGATATTTCAACAAGTGAATACATATGGAGCAAAACGAGTGAATCTACACTCTAGAATATGTCTACATTCATTTCATCCGTATGTACTGATGAATTTGAAATGTCAACAGAAAAAAAAACCTCGCCTGAACGGCCACATGCCCGCCTAATGCCCAAAATGGAAGGCAGCACATGCTTGGTCCGACACTGAAATTGGGATGGTGGCCGCCGGTGCTCGATTCATCTCTCTCTCCCCATCGGAATTCGCTCCCCCTCATCTTCTCGACTCCACACTTTCCCCTCACCTCCCCTCTCAGTTCTTCGATGGCAAAGAACATGGTGTGTGCTGTGTTGATGATGGCTGTGGTTTTCTCGGTGGCAGGAGGGCGTCACCTCCCTGAGAGCCCGCAGCCGCCAAGGCCGGCGGCCTTCTACGTGTATGCGCATGGCCCATCTAAAAGTTGCAGGGCAGGGCGATTACTTGGTTGGGGGGGCACGGCCCCTCAACCTTGTACATAGCTCCGCCGTTGTAATCATGGCGGCGTTAGTCGCTGTCATGGCCTTGGCTTTCGCTGATCTAGTGCCATTGAGATCTTTGGCTTATCTCGCTAGAAAATGCGGCAAGAAAGATTTAGCTGCGCGCCGTGACCACCTAGCAGACGACGCGGCCTGTTGCTTCATGTGGGCTTTCAATCAGTTGCGCTCCATTCTGGGCTACGGCGGCAACGGCGGCGGGGTCGCCAACGGCGAACATAAATGTTCAGGTTCCCCATGAGGTGCATTTCTTATTCTGAATCTTGCTTGAACCCATGGATTTATATCGTCAGACTAATTCATGATTTCATTGTGCGTAGGTGGTGATTTTTTCAGGTGAAGCGGAAGCAGGAGACCCCGGGGGAAGGCGTGTCTGTCAGGACCCAAGATTCTGAAGAAATGAAGTAATGAATGCTACTCTTGGTTCTAGTGTTCTTTTTGTGACCCATAAGTACAGTTCCAGAGTTCAATTTTTTGGTCCCTGCAGCAAGTAAGTGAGGATTTGAACTGAGTACAATAATGTCAAATGCAGATTATACAGGTTTTCTGGGAAACCAAACACACTGCAAGCCTTAGTACACTAGTTAACCTGTTACAGCTACAGCACCAAAATCTAAGCATCGTTGGGTTACAACTAGGCGATGTCTCCCACAGCTCCCAGCACATGACGAATCAGCGTCCGACATCAGCAAAATGCACCGTGTCTGTCTTGGCTCAAGGAGAAGCCAGTTTACGGAGACGGTTTGAACGCCTCGGAGTCGGTGTAGCATCCACCTTCTCTTCTTCTGCTCTTGTAGTCTCCTGTTGAACAGAATAACAACACATCGAGTTAATAACAAGCTTGAAGCACTGTGTGGGAACTAAAAGCATGAAAATACACTTAATGTCTGGGGCATAATGGTAATGATAAGATAAATCTGAAGCACTGTGTGTGTGTGTGTGTGTGTGTGTGTGTGTGTGTGTGTGTGTGTGTGTGTGTTTAATTTATTTTCAAATGTGTAATGGATCAGACTATAAAGACTAGCAACGATGATGCCACATATCATAATAGTGGCCACTAATGTGAATGACCACCAGTCATTACACTTCCCCTGCGTGAATGCACATTAAGCTAACTACTTTTGTGTACCTGTGTAATTGGCAGAAAATAACACACCCATAGGGCCAGAAAACATGTTTGGTGTAAGTACAGATAATTCTAAAATTCACTTTTCAAGGAACTGAAATGCAATGTAATTCTAGAGAGGATAGCCTCATATGATGCACTCACTTCCCACACAAAAATGCAATGCCAAAAGTTGTCCTGGAAAGAAACCAGAATTTACCTTCTTTCTTGCTGTTTGAAGACCAGGGGTTTGCATTTTGTCAGAATCCTTTTGCGTCTTGACTACACGCTTCCTCGAAGACACGGGCTCCTGAACCGTGAAGTCTCCACCATGCTGAATTGAGTCTTTGACAGACCTCCGTCTTGAGCTATCTGCATCGACAAATGAGAACTCCCCGAGCAACTGAACCACCGGTGGCTTTGATCTGTCAGTATCTTTATGATCCACAGTAGTGCCATCTGAAGCCCTTTCAACGCCACCATCCTCTTGCTGAACTTTCTGATCACGATCCCTATGACCAATTGATGGAACATCGAGGCACACAGATTGATCTGACTCTGACAACAAGGACTGCACAGGAAGCTCCAAGCAGGCAGATGACTCTTGTTTGGGCACAATCCGTTGTACAGGTTGCTCTGAATGGAACACCGGCAGTGGCACAGTATTATGTGGAGCTAATACTGGCACACGCTTAGGTGGAACTGAAGGCATACGTTGTGACACGGGCACCTTGACCTTGCGAGACCTTTGGGAATACTTGATCATAACAGTCACAAGGCCTGCAACAGATAAGCATGCCAGCATCTTCAGCAAATGGGGTTCCACTGCAGCCCACAGTATTTTCACCATATCAACAAGTTTCTTGGCAGCTTCTGCTGTGTTCTCATACCCCAACGAGTCAAATTCTTCTTGATCTAACTTCTCGCTTTCCAAACTCTTGTCATCACTTGGCACCTTCACCTTTTCTGATTCCAGAATTTCATCCATGGTGACCGACTGTGGCACGTATTGTTCTGAATCATCTTCCCCTGTCTCTTGAGGAACTAATCCTAGCCTGTCCTGATCCAAATCATCGCTGTGGGTGGAAGCAAAGGGAACATTCAAAACCTCGCTGCTATCATCCCCGATTTGGCATGTAAATTCTCCGAAGGCAACATCAGGGCAGGCATCTGCCATTCCCATCATTGCAACTGCCATGAAATTGCTAGGTGAAGCTCCTGGGCCGTGCAAAGGGATGCCATCGTCACTGCCCCCCTCCACAAATTGGCCTATATCTGCCTCATGTTCATACTGAATTGGCCCCAGCAGAGGAACTATCTCGTGAACACCGACATCATACATGCTCCCATTCAATCCAACGAAACTGAGAAGTTCTTCTGAAGTAGTAGCAGGGAAGGGAGAACTCATACAGTAGATGTAGCAGAGGAGGCAGGCCGAGGACACGAGCAGCAGCAGCAGTCGGCGCGCCCAGCGGCCTCCCCGTCCTTGCGCAGGCACCACCTCCTCCTCCTCGTCGGCGTCTTCGCACTCGGAGCCGCTCCCTCTCGCCGCAGATGAGCCGGAAGACAGCACCTCGGAGAGCTCGGTGCCCGAGGTGGCGCTGGAGCTGTCGCCCTCCATCTCGCGCCCCAGGCGGAGGATGCTCTCGCGGCTCCGCTTGGGGTCGTAGCGCAGGAAGTCCGGCCGCGGCGTGGTGTAGTTGGTCTTCGGGTCGTACGTCCCCGCCCCCCCTCCGGTGGGAGGCGGCGGGGTGAGCGCGGCCTTGGCGGCCGACGCGCCCTCCTCCCCGCGGCCGGCGCCGTTGCGTTCCCCCAGAACCTTCTTCCTCTGCGGGGACGCGGACCCCGCCGTGGCGGGGCGCCTCGGGGTCGCGTTCTCGTCGCCCTCCATGGCTCTGGGGTTTCGTCGCGGGGGACCTGGCCGCGTGAACATATAAGAACGGACGGGTCAATTAAGGAAGCAGCAAACAAGCTTGGGGGAAATCAAGGAGAGGATCCGTATTTACCTTGGGGGGCAGCTCGCTTGGGCAAATCCATGGGGGCGGCTGCGGGCGCTGGCGGCGTGGACTGGTCGGGAAAGGGAGGGGAGGGGAATGGATTTGGGGGAGGCGGAGGAAGGAAGGAAGGAAGGGGATATTTATTTCGAAATTCGAACCGACTGCATCGGCCGAACCGACCGTTGGGGCAACGCAAGGCAAGGCAGAGCTACGCTACGCGGGTACGCGCTCTTCACACGTGCAAGGCAGCGCGGCGGGCACGTGTTTCCTTGGCTGGATCCTGCGTTTTTCTCTTCTGATGAGACGTGGATCCAGCGTACATATTTTTTAGGGAGAGGTGGATCCTGCCAAGTGTCTTACTCCCACCGTTCCGAAATAATTGTCTTTCTAGATATTTCAACAAGTGACTACATACGGAGCAAAATGAGTAAATCTACACTCTATCTACATACATCCGTATGTTGTAGTCCATTTGAGATGGCTAGAAAGACAATTATTTCGGAACGGAGGGAGTAGTATAATACCAGCTGTAAATAAACTTCGATCATAGTCTGATTGCTCGGTGACTGGCAATTCTTTTTTACGTCAGTCATTTGATATTTTACGCCCGGGTGGCCCGCTCGGTAACTTACCGATCAAGATTTTCGATCTAAACGGGCCACTTAAACGGGCCTTAAACGTCCGAGTTGATCGGCACCCCGTGGATATGGGGCGCCTGGGCACGCCCGTCACGTTGGTCTGACGGCGGGGTCCCACGCAAAAACGCCGGGAAACCTGCCGGTACGACGGACGTCGCGTCTAGCGCCGCGGTGTGAACACCACGTGGGGCCACTTCGGCTCGCCGCCCAAGGCCAAATCTGGCTATTTAAACTGGCTGGCATCCCGCAACCCTAACCCATTGACCCCCTCCTCTGCGCGCCGCCGGTCCGAGCCCATCCACCACCTTCCTCTCCCGCTCCGGCGCTCTGCCCTACGGTCCGACGCTCCGCCCATGCTCGAACACTTCGCCATGGTCCGGAGCAAGATCACCTACTACGCCATGCTGACGCCGGAGCGCCGCTACGAGATCCAGGAGGAGATGCGCGAGGCAAGCCACGCGCGCCGCCCGCATCGCTGCCGGGCTGCCTCGGGACTCGCCGGAGCCATACGAGGAGGAGGAGTAGCCGGGGGAAGAGAAGGAGGACGAGATGGCTCCGATGGAGGTGGAGGAGGCAGAGCAACAGGAGCCAGAGCTGCAGCTGCCGAGCTTCAACATAGAGCAGGCGAAGGCGGAGTTCACCGTCGCCTAGTCCGACGAGATGGCGGAGCAGCAGGCCATCCTAGAGTCCATCCAGGATCCATCCAGGATGATGCCTGTATGGAGGCCAACCGGGCGTTCCTTCGGCGGGAGCAAGCGGAGTCTGACGCGCTCTTCGCCAAACTTGACACGGAGATAGAGGCGGAGGAGATCGGAGCGGAGCAGCCAGAGCTGTAGCTACCGCCCATGCTACCGGAGCCGGGCGTGGAGATCATCAACATCTCCGACGAGGATTAGCTAGATGATCGACGTAGCACTTAGATTTTTATAGTTTGCATGCCTTTGTATGGATTTGAGAATCTAGTATGAGACGTCCGGATGCAAGAAGTGAAATTTGAGGTGTGCCCGATCACTGCGGCGCGTCCGCGGGCGTTTGAGGGGTCATATTTGACATATCCGGTTGCAGATGCTCCAAGTCCTATCTTATTGATCTTACATAGAGATTTGTGTGGATATTTTTTTTATACATGATTGAGTCACTTAGGCTGGTCGTAATGGGGGTATCATAGGTAGTATCATGCATTGCCAACTAAGCAATTTTGATGAGGTGGAATAAAATTAAATGAAGAATGAGAGGCTTGAGTATCATATCATGATACCGTATCATATTAAATGATGTACTACTTTGTGTCATGCATGTCAATAAATGTAGTCCTATATGATACCAATATATGATACTATGCATTGCGGATGTAGTATCATACACTAGTATCATATGCATGATACTAGTATATGATACTCCCCATTACAACCAGCCTTAGATGTGCAATAACTAGGGCACATCCACATCTAGATGTGCCCTAGACATGCCTAAAAAAATGATGTCAGCTTTTTCGGGAGCCAAGCGAACGCTAAATCAACAGTCTGAACTTTCATGCACGAATCATGGAAAACGCCTTTGGTGGAGTGCGAGGCCTTGTAGTTTCCATGGTTGTGCATTTTTTCCGCCGCTTGATCCGACCTCGTTTGTTGTCGCGGCGAGGTCAGACTCCTACTCGTCTTCCTTACACTTGCTGCCCCGATTTCGATTGCGGTTCCTATTTCGTTCACCCTCTGTGTTCTGGTGGTGAGTTTGCCGCCAGCCAGATTTCTTTTCTAGTTTGTGTCGCACGAGCGGGTCTTGATCGCTATTGCCGAAGGTGTGGATGGCCTAGTTGCCGGAGATCGTAGTGTGTTTCTCTTTTGGACGTCGATAACTGCCACACGTGTGGTATCTAGTGAGCTTGTGCCGCACGCCCTGTGTAGCATGGAGACGGCCCCGCCCACACGACGGCATTCGGGCGCAGCCAGCCACAATCCGCACGTCCGGTGTGTGGAATAATCGCCCACACGTCCCGGCGATTGATCAGACCGCTCAAGACGACCGACGACTGCGCTCCCTCGTCCGACCGCTTCCAACCCGGTCCATTGCCGCCGTCGTCTCCTACCTCTAGATCACCTACCTTCATCGTCTTCCTTCTTTGGTTGCCATGACAACTAGAGCAGATCCCCAGCGCCTCCCCATCCCCCACCCCCACCGCTACCCACCCCCCCAACCCCGCCCGCGACGATGAGCTAACAGGTCGATCTCCGATCTCCTTTTGTTTTTCGTCCTTCTTCTGTCCAGAAAATTGAAATTGCAGATTGCCCACGAACATGGCGACTAGATCCACACACCATAGATTTGTGTGTATTCACATTTGCCCACCAAAGTACGCCAGATCTGCCATATTCTATCCTAGAGTTGAGCTAAGCTTCTGGGTTGGCTTGGTGCGAGTAGTTGCTGCATAAGAATGCGTAGGAATCACTAAAAATAGGGGAAGAAAGGAGGAATTTGGGTGGTGCATAGAGAGGGAGGAAAATAATTGCCACCTATTTCTGATGTTAGTTGCCATCTATCTTTGCCGTTAGCTGCCACAGTATTGTGTTGTTACTTGCCATCATATTATGTTCGCTGTTGCCATCAGTTCAAAATGATAGTTGGCATCCAGATTTTAGAAAAGAGAATGAATGTGCATGTCCTACTTACCATGATGTGTTGGTTGTCTATGCTAGAAATATGATAAGATTGCCGTGTTTTCTTGTATGTGCAAACAGAAAGAATGCATTTTGCGGATATTGATGCGTTCTTGTTCATGCAGTGACTGAAAACACAGTGGGAGAAAAAAGCAGAAAAATGAATCATGAAGACAGCACTGATCCTTGGTTTTCTCAAAGGCCAGAAACGCCCCCTTGAGATGCAGCAGAGTACAATCAACTCATTTTTGCAAGGCCGTTGCTGCCACTTCTAGAGCAGTACGCGAGCATCGGTATGACGCATGATCAAAAAAGGGACAGTTGCCATATTTGTAACGTGGAAGATGGCATTCTACTTATGTCCTACAATGTCATTTTTCGCATGTTCTTATGGCCCAACCACACACACGGGGATACCATGGCAAGTTCAGGCACATGGCGCTAACGCTGACAGATGTACGGGTGACCAACTTCAAGTAGCCAATGTGGCAAATCAAGGTAATGCATACGGAAAAGAAACATACTGGTGTGGACATGAAATTAAACTTGCAAGGATGGCAAAGACTTACGAGTTATATGGAAAAACGCAGGACCTTCACGTAGGACGTGGCAACAGGTGGCAACCATGTACCTGCCATCAACATCGTACACAGGTGAGGCGTATGAAGTGAATTTGTGGACAGTGAATCAGGAGAAGGAACATAGGTGACATTGGGGTTTTCGTGGTGATTTGGCAAGATGCAGTTGCCATGCCTGGATAGTTGCAGTTGCCATGCCTGGACAGCTAAAGTTGCCATGACTGGACAACTGCATTTTCCATGCCTGGACAACTGCATTCGCCATGCCTGAACAACTGCAGTGATATGCCTGGGTTGCCATGACTGGACAGATGCAGTTGCCATGCATGGACAACTGCATTTGCCATGCCTGGACAACTGCAGTGCTATGCAGGTTGCCGTGCTCGACAGATCAGATTGCCATGCTCGACAAATGCAGATTGCCATGCTCGACAGTGCGATTGCCATGGCAAATCAATTGTAGTTTCCATGCCTAATCAAATGTGATTGCATGTGTCTAAACAACTGTGGATGACAAGTGTGAACAAAAATCTGTGTGGCATGGTTGAACCACTACATGTGCCATGTTGTACAAACTACAGTTGCCATGCATTGACCAACTGCTAAATGATCATAGGTTGTTATGGTGGAACCACACCGGCAAACATCTCATGGCAAGCTTCACAGTTGCAGGCCAACGCTATTGCAGATAGAGCACAACAAATAGGAATGACAAACCAGATGCGGTTAGCTCATGCGGCACAACAAGGTAAAAAATGTGAACCAGAAAAATAGTAGTGCATTTGCTTTTGTGGAAAAGCATGTGGGGGGGGGAGTGGATTTGTCATGGTGGTGGCGGAAAGACAACAAAAATGCTACCAAGTGGACGCGTGCAAATAGTCATCTATTGTTTTCAAGATTTGTCAATTGCTGTATGCCTGTGTGCTACATTCATGATTGATTCCATTTTCCTAGTGAGCTCGTACCTAGTATCCAAGTTTTGATACTAAAAGATGTTGGTTCCATACCTTGGCAGCAGTAACTGCCATGTTTGTTGGACTGCAGTTGCCATGAATGAAAAACTGCAGTTGCCATGCATGGCCACATGCAGATGCCATGACTTTTTGTATGAATGATGTCAAGACAAATCAGATGAAGTTGCTATATTCCGTTGCGATAAACCTGGCATTGAAGCACTGCTTACACACGCACCTATTTTTTTTGCAGGGCCTTCGACTACAATCAACAGCGGCACGGGGACATCTACTACGGGAACCTCTGAGCACACGGAAGAAGCGTTCCACCAGCCAGTCAACAGTCCTGCCACAAACAATGCAGAATCAGTGTCGGAAATGGCAATCGTTCCAGCAATGGCGACAAGCACACCTTTGCGCACTAGCATAAGCAACACTCGAGCAGATGAAACAGCCGCCTATACTGAAGTGAATGATGAAACTGATGACGAAGCACAAGGGGATGAAGAAGATGGGCAATCAGAAATCATGATACCTCAACCACCATATGTTGGGCAGAGATTTGATTCGTTTGAAGATGCCAACGAATTCTACCAGAGATATGCAATATTCCATTGGTTTGCGGTGAACACCGAATACCATAGGAAAATCAAAAAAACTAACGAGTATAGCAGAGGTGAGATAAGGTGCTACAAGGCACGGAGGAACAAGAAGGGGAAAGGTGTTGCACCTGTCGTGCCGGAATGATAGAGAGGTATCATTGTCAAGACGGAATGCCTTTTCCGGTGTAAGCTAAATGCAGATGGAGCACAGTGGGTGGTCACCGACTATTTCGACAAACACAACCACAAACTCATAAAGAAGTTTGACCTGGTAAAATTTCTGAGCGCCCACAGAGGATTCAGCCCCCTCGAGAAGAAATTTGTAAAGTTGCTACATGATTGTAACGTCGGTCCATCAAGAATGGTCCAAATACTGTCCCTGATCCACAGCGGAGATGGTAGACTGAGTAGCATGCCCCACACACCAGCAGACGTCACAAACCTAAAGGCAAAGTACCGTAGAGAGAGCAGGTTGGCTGACATAGAAGCCACGATAACCTACTTTGAAGAGAAAGCAAAAGCAGATGCTGATTTCTTCTACAGGATAAGATTGGACGATGAGGACCGTGTCAGAAACATGTATTGGATGGATGGTGCTGCAAGAAGGGCCTACAAACATTTCCATGATTGCATATCATTCGACGCGACATATCTCACTAATATGTACAAGATGCCCTGTGCTCCATTCATAAGAATAAATAACCACAATCAGTCATTGCAGTTCAGTTGTGGACTCATTCGGAACGAAGATACGGATGGTTACACTTGGCTGTTCAAAACCTTCTTGGAGTGCATGGGTGGACTTGCTCCGATGAACATAATAACAGACCATGATTTTAGCATGCGTGCAGGCACATGGAAGGTCTTTCCGTTGGCAGTGCACAGGCACTGCAGGTGGCATATTATTAAAAAGGCCGAGGCGATGCTAAGACCATTTTTTGCTGACCGTCCAGAGCTACACAAGGCATTCGAGTTGTGCGTGGACCACAACATGACGGTGGAGGAGTTTGAACGGAGTTGGACGGCTATGATTGAAACATACTAAGTCCAAGACAACGAGACACTTACTGGCCTGTGGGAGAAGCGAATGTACTGGGTACCGGCCTACTTCATGTAGTGCTTCTTCCCATTTCTACAGACTACGCAGCGCAGCGAGGGGTTTAATGCTATTTTGAAGTGGTACGTGAGCCCTGGCAACTCATTCCTGCAGTTTGCCAAGCAATACACAGCTTTGCAACAGAAAATACTGGGATCTGAGGTACAGCAAGAAGCAAACACCGCACTCAAGCAGCCTAGATTGCTAACATATTTGCCAATGGAGAGGCAGATGAGCAAGATATATACCAACAAGATTTTTAACAAGTAAGTCGATTATGTTACCGTCTTATTTGCACAAGCATGAAGATAGTAGGTGCCATATAGAATGCAATGCAGTTCCCAGCTTTTTTGACTTGCCGATCTATTGAAAATAGCCATTGAGTACAGTGTAAGCATGATCTGTAGTTGCCATGTGAAATCAACTGTAGTTTGTCATGTGGGTTGAACTGTAGTTGCCATGTGAAAATGATATGTAGTTGACATGTGGCCCAAACTGCGTTTGCCATGTTTTATAAACTGCATTTGCCATGTTAAATGAAATGCATTTTCCAATTTAAATGTTATGCATTTGCCATGTGAAAAATATCATGCAGTTGCCATGTGGAAACAAACAACACAAGAACAGATGTAGGAAAAAAATAGGATTTCCATGCCATCATTGATTTTAGATACGTTTTGCTATGTTACGGCCTACATAAACGTAAGGTGCTACAAACATCATATAAGAGTTTAACAAAGCACAATAACATGCAGATTCCAAAGCGCGCCAGCATGTACATGGCTTACCAGGTGGACGAACATACGTTCAAGGTGTGTTCACTCTTGGGCATGTCGGATTCAGAACCCGAAGACCCGGACAAGGGAATGAACTACTTTGTGAAGGCCTCGATAAACAAAGGCGAATACTACTGCCAATGCTGCAAATTCAAACGAGACACGATTGTATGCTGTCACATACTGAAAGTAATGGACATGCAAGCGGTCACGCGATTGCCCCGCCATTTCATAAGCCGGCGATGGACTTGGGACGCTGATGATGCGTTGGGGCCACAAACATCAAATGCAGTTTTGGCTGTGCATGATGAGAGACCAGAGGCAACCATGGAAGCCGTGAGGCACGTTGTGTTGACCAAGAACTATGCTGAACTAATAGATGAAGCATGCAAGAGTGATGAGACAGCAAGGGTGGCAGAAAAACACAGGAAAGCCCTGAAAAGAGAGCTTGATGAGATCAAAAAGAGGAAGGCTGAAGAAGCCTTACACGGATTCCCCCGCACCTCAAGTGTGCCTTCGTCCATGGGTCCATCGTCTAAAAACTCGAAGGTAGGGTCTAGAACAGCAAGCACACAAAACCAGGTCAGGAACCCGCCCCGTTCCATCACAAAAGGGCGTCCAAAAGAGATAAGATACAAATCGGGGTTGGAAATTCAAGCAAAACACAAGAAAACAAAGAAAAGGGCGGGTAATACGTAAAGCAACTGTGGAGGATTGTAACTTAGGTGCTGGTGACATTTTTTGTAAGGTAGATGGTCAGGATTTTAAAAATTCGAGAATGACTGTTGGTGGACAATAGAATTTGAAAGAAATGGCATGTATGCCACGTATGTGCTGCTAAATCTGCCATGCAACTTCCATCGAATCCGCCATCTGATTTCTACTGAATCTGCCATCACATAGATTTTCCGTTTTCAGACCATGCATTTTGTTTCTTTTTTTGACATGCTGATCTATTAAAAAATGGCAACTGGGTACATTATAAGCATGAAATCGTAGTTGCCATGTGAAATCACCTATAGTTGCCATGTTTAATGAAAATGCAGTTGCCATGTGGAATGATATCTAGTTGCCATGTGAGACAAAACTGCAGTTGCCATGTTTTATGAACTGCATTTGCCATGTTAAATAAACTGCATTTGCCATGTTATATGGTATGCAGTTGCCATGTCAAATATCGTGCAGTTGCCATGTCAAATATCAAGCAGTTGCCCAAAAAAACAAAAAACAAAACGATTACTTTCACTAACCGTGTCTGATCAACTATATTTGCCATGTTTTCAGGCATCATAGACGCATTCAAACACCCAACTGGTACTATCAACCACAAACACATAATAGTACTGAACATAAACGTAACTGCTGTCACACCTAAGTAGGTTCACATCCACACATATATTACAAAATATTCAATGTCACTCACACGCCACCACTATATACTAGACTACCGGGGGGGGGGGGTGCAGTCATAACATAGTACACAGACATAGTTTTGAAAGAATAAGTTGATACCTTACATTCCTCAGCCACGAAATGTAAGGTAGGCGTGTGGTATGGAGCACCATGTGATCACTTGTACTTCTTTTTGGCTTTTTTGACAGCTTCCTCTATGAACCCTCGTGCGTTGGCCCATGTGTTGAAATCTTCATTCATCAACCAGTTCCATGTGTATATTTTGCGGAGCTCAACGACCATTGCAGCTGTGACGACAGGGACCCGTCGGCCTTCCCACTTTGCAAGGTATTCCAACGTGTGAAAACCGCAGTCATGCCTATAAAAGAAAAAGAATCAAGTCAACTCAAGAGAACAGAAAAAATCATAAACTTTGATGCACAGGTGACAAAAGGTTTAGGATTGGTGTGGAGGACACATGAAAAAAGATAGTAATTGCCAGTTTCCTTGCTTCGTAGTCACGACATACTCGATTGGAAAATGACTGATCTACACCCTTGAGTTTTTGTAGTGACAGGTCCATGTCTCTTTGAGGTTGTTGATGAAGAATTCAGCATGTGTAGTAATGTCTGCATCAGCTTCTGAACGCATTGAATTAAGCACCTTAAATTGTTGGTTCTTCAAGTCAAGGCAAATCGCGTAGTGGTGACCACACTTGTCATGTGGGTCATGTGGTGCAAGCTCCTGGAACATGGGAAACAGTACCTGCAAGTAAAATAAAGGAAAAGAAAAAGCAGGGTTCACATCAAAAACAACAATGATGTAGTTGGAAAAATGATATGTAAAGATATTGCCGGATGCAGTAAGAGGTACATGAATGACAAAGCAGCAAGTGTCCAAAAATATGCCCACAGAGGATGTTTATTTTCCATGTGTAATTAAAAGAAGTTGCCATCCATGTATGAACAAAGTTGCCCAGTATTTTAATTGAAGTTGCCATATAAGTTGCATTAAAAACAGTCAAACTTATTTTACATGGCAGCTGTTGCCACATGGAACATCTGTCACAAAACAGTTTGTAGCCCACGTGTGAAGCATAGCTACTGACAAAACATAGCATGTGAGAAAATATGTGCAAACAAGAAGGAACACTCACACATTTCTTCAGTGTGAGCTTGAAATCACCATGCACGACAAAATGCTTCCTCAGGATTTTATGGTGGAAGTCACCATCCCATATTTTGCAGTTCACACTGTACTGCATGATCATTTTGTCGGGACAAATATCCATATGCCTGTTGATGAAGTCAATTCCACACGCAACTACATTCTTCGACATTTTACCAAGTGGCCTCACAGACTTGGCAAGATCACCCAGGTCGACGTACGTCGCATCACATTGTATGATTTTGGTTCTGTACAAATATGAGCTGTATGAGAATGATATAACATGAAAGAATCATGTCTACTAATTAAAATAAAAATAAAACATAAACAAAGCATGGCTGGAATAGCAAAGGAAAAAATAAGAGAAAAGCAAGTGAGGGGTTATGTGGTGTGGACGTTACGCTTTTAGCTCCTTCATGTGCTTGCTGTTGGACCTCGCGTTTCCAAAACGCTTGACAATATCATATAGATGGTTCCGATCCTTTGTGGCCTTGACTTCGGGCTCATAGTCATCCGCGGGGGGGTGCGTGAACTACCCTATGCTGCCTCACAAATCCAGGGGTGGCACTTCTAATGGTATCCTCGGATACCGACCCAGCAGACACGTTAGAAGTTGATTGCCCCTGACCCCGTGAGGACCTCCTCTTCAATGCTTCCTCCTCAATCCCGCGGTAAGCGTCATCAAGTGACGCCGAAATCTCCTCAGGGGTGGCTGCAAGGATCAAAATAGTGGGTTAGGATACTTGGAAACAAACAAGTTATTGTGAAAAAGGATGCAGAATATGAAATGTAGGTGCAAAAATAGTGAGTTGCCATGTGGAGACGACTCCAGTTGCCTCGTTATTGCACTGTGCCATGTGGCAACAACTGCAGTTGCCAAGTACATTGAACTAAAGTTTCCATCTTGCAACAACTCCAATTGCCATGAGCTTGGCTGATGGAACTGAACATGGCAACAAACTGTAGGTGGCATGTTGCAGCAACTCCAGTTGCCATGTGCATCAGATCAGATTTGCCATCACCAGTGACAAACCAAAAAAAGCTTGTGACAAACGTGAGACTAAAAAAATGTAGAAAACAAAATGATAAACACACAAAAAAATGTACCTTGCACTATCGGCTCTGTAAACTTCACAGCCTTCCCGCCATCAGCCATTGGCCTCCCATCATTGGGGCCATGCCTGCCGGGAAAGCAAAGGCAACTGGTAGAGGATCTTGCACCACTGGTTCATCTTGAATGCTATCGATGCCAAGGCTACAACTCGGTGGGGTGAAGGCCATTGGGTGCCTCTCCTCCCTACCAGCCGGATTGCGAACGAGTTGTTTGGTAGAATCCAGGGATGACAGATCAACAAACATTTCTGCCTCATCTGCTGCAGTATCATCAGGCTTATTAGTAGGGCGGGGCGTGCTGCCAGCGGTATCATTCACAACTTTTTTACCAATCTTCTTGTTTGGGTTGTACGGGACACCAATGTTGACTGGGAGCTTAGAAGTGCGCAGATTTAAGCTGGGGCTCTCCACGGTGGTGAAAGACGCAGCCTGCTCCGGACGATCACCTTCGTCAGTCATGCCCGTCTTGCTACGTGCGTCACTTGTACTCCGGACTTCCGTTTTCTCCATAACATTGCTTTTTGTAGGTGGTCGGAACAGTGTGGAAGCAGGCACATAACTAGAGTCATCTCTGCTGCTCCTAGCTACATCTGGTGCATTGGGTATGTCTGCAGGTTGCTTGTGGGGGCTACGATGCCTAGGTGGAAGACCAGCTCGCGCAACGGTCGCCGTAGTAACCTCTGGACTGCCAGAAGCTGGAGCTATTGTGCCATGAGTCTCACCTGTGGATGGCATCTCATTCTGAATTGTCGCCGTAACCCCTTCTTTTGTGGATGCATAAGTACCAACAGCCATGTGCTTGGAATCCGTATCAGATGAGTGGGAATCTTCCTTGCCTAGGTTGATCTCGGGAGCGTCCACTTCAACACTTGCTGATCGGGTGGCATGGGTCACAGCAGCATCCTCATTGCCAGCAGAGTGGGCAATATCTCAGCAGTCCTGGCAGATACTAACACATCACTCCCAGATGTACGGATGCCTATTGTTGTAGCATGCACATCTGCAAACGTCGGACATGGTCGGCCGCTTGCATCAGAGCTAGTGGGAACAGTGGACGGTGCAGCAGCAGTTTTCTCGACTGGTGCCTCATGAACATCTGAGTTGCCACTTGTCGACAACTTTGAATGAATGCATTTGAGTGGGTCTCTAGGGTTCTGCTTGGTCACGCGTGTAGTAGTCTTCTTCACCCTGCAAAAAAGCACATGAAGAGTATAAAAATTTGAACAAAATAGTTGCCATGGTAGTCATCTTAAAAAAATGAAAAAAAATGTGTGATGTGCCAGAGCTGCCATTTGAGAACAAGGTATGGATGAGCACACAAGACAAATGTAGGGCATCGAAGCCAGTGGAGAGCTGCTAGTTGCCATATGAGTGGAATAAGAATTGCCATGTGGCCTAGTTAGCAATTGCCATGCAGAAAAACAGGAGTTGCCATGCAGCAAAAAATAAATCATGAGAAAAAAAGCAGTTGCCATGTGGGACTGATGGCAGTAGCCCATATGGCAAGCTGAACAGCTGCATTGAAAAGCAGACGGGTAGTTGCCGCATAAATGTATCAACTAAAAAAAGTTGTGTATGATCTAGAATGCATCCAAGCAAAAAAATAGCACTATGACAATGAAAAAACAGGGAGAACCTACTTCTTGCTTGTCTTCCTCAAGTCGTCCAACACGACAGGATCCCTGATGTTGGACATTGACGTACGAGGAGACGACCTAGTGGAAGTGGTGTCACCAACAGTGGGAGCACCCTTGTTCAATCGAGCAGAAACACGGGTTGGCGTTGGTGCTTGTTTCTTCTTAACTGCTCGTCCACCAGCTGTCACCTCGCTGCACGTAGAAAAATTGGCAAAAAAGGGTACCAAGTGTGAGACACAAAAATCATGCCGCGCTTAGCAAACAATGAAAAGAGGGTCGGTCTGTTAAAAAGGAGAGACAAACAAAACACTAAATAGATGTCGAACCTCCTCCTAGCAGCTACGGGATCGGTCCTAGACCTCTTACCAACAGAGCACTGCCCAACATCCTCTGGAGCTCTGCCCCTCTTTGAGGGCGACACCCCCGTGTCTCTCGCAACTATTTGTTCAACTGCTTCCTCCGGTGGAGGGACATCTGGTGTAGCCTTATCCTTCTTACCACCTACACGAACTTCAACATGTTCATCATCGTCGGTTGCATGTTGCACATTCTCCATGTCATCGTCATCGTCCTTGTTGAGACCAGCGTCTCCATCTAGATCATCTTGCATGTCAAGGAGCTCCTGTGAGCTGTTGTAGTCGTACCGGCCACGGCAACTAGTTGGTCGATGTGTCCGTTCTCCAACAAATGATGTGAACTGCCTCACAAGCGTGTCACTGTCAGAGCCATTAAGTGCCGTCCAACCCTCAACCAACTTCCCGAGCAAGCTAGTCATGTCGGAAGCAAACTGCCCAACTAGATGCTCAACAGGTGCCCTCACCTGAGCACAGAAACAAAAAGTAGCAAAAACCAAAGATATTAGAGTCACGTGCGTAAGAACAAAAAAACCAAAACAACCATAAGATATATCAAAAATGCAAAGAGAAAAACAATTTCAAAAAACAAAATAAACATCCTTGATTACCTCAGCAGGACAAGATGGAGCTGAATGCACATCCATCCACTTGCCAAAGTTTTGTGGCCCACCAAATACACTATAGTCTATAGCATGCTTGGCCATCAGTTGGAAAACAACAAAAAACAACTAAGATGTAAGAGAGAAATAAGATGTAGTGACTAACAATTCATGTATTGCAAAAAAGAGGAAAAAAAGGAGTTTCGACACGGATGGCAGAGTTGCCATATGGGGTCAGACATGGGTGCGGTGTGCAGACAGCCATGGCTGCCAAGGTATTTATCTCTTGGTAGCCATAAATGATTGCCGTACGGGGATTTTTTTCATATGTTATGCAACATCGAAATTGAAGAATGCCGTGCAAGAAAGAAGGCAGAACTAACCTGCTGTTTCCCATATTTCGTATCAGTTATCTTGTCTATGGCAAGCACAACATTGATAGCAGTGTCCGTCCATGTAGAGACAACAAATTTATGTGCAGGCGGCGGGCCTCCTATCCCAGTAAAGTCAACGATGGACAAATCAAGAGCATCGACGTACATGAGCTGGTATACACAATAAAAAGAAAGCTATGTCAGAATCATGCTATGGTGAAAAAAAGAAGCTTATGTAGTTTCCTTGAGTCGTCAAGTTGAAGAGAATGAAGAAAAGGATTTGCCATCTATCTATGTTAGTTGCCATCATGCTGTGCTGGCAGTTGCCATCTTGTTATGCTGGTAGCTGCCACCAGCTCAGCATCATGGTTGCCATGCTGATTGCATAAGAGAGAATGAATGTATGAAATGAACACTTTTTTGTGTGGTTGAAAGATGCTGGTATACATAATAAAAAACAAAGCTATGTCAGTTGCAATCATGCTATGGTGAAAAAGAAGCTTATGTAGTTTCCTTGAGTCATCAAGTTGAAGAGAATGAAGAAAAAGATTTGCCATCTATCTATGTTAGTTGCCATCATGCTTTGTTGACAACTTCCATCTTGTTATGCTGGTAGCTGCCACCAGCTCAACATCATGGTTGCCATGCAGATTGTGTAAAAAAGATTGAATGTATGAAATGAATACTTTTTTGTGTTGCTGAAAAATGCTATTGCCTTGTAGGCAGCAACTAAAGATGTCATGGATCAAACAAAAGTCACTTTCACATGTAAAAGGATTCACATAAAAAATGAAACAAAGGGTTGCCATGCACGATCTTGTACGGTTGCCATGCACGATCTTGTATGGTTCACACTTATCAAAAGCTGCCAAATTTATTCAGGAAAAACATTGATCCGTGATAAGAGTATTTTCAAAAGAGTAGGGGAAAATACCATTAGGTGCAAGCGACAACCCTTCTGGTACATCTTGAACGAGAATGCATCATGTAGGAAGTCCGCGATGAATTTGCACCAATTCATGTTCTTAACGTCTTTCAGCTTTGCCTGCACAAATACAATTTCAGGACAAAAAAGTCATGCCACATCATCATTCAAATAAAAACATCAAAAAAAACTAGCAGTGACTAGCTTCCAGATAACATCAAAATCAAAAAAATTGACGGGAAAAAAGAAGTAGAGAGAGAGCATTCACCGGGATGGGGAAGCACTTGTTGCTTGGGCAAAGAGATGTGGTAGGCGCAAAGACAGCTGAGATCAAGTACATGAGTAACTTCATCTTAAATACCTCGCCATGGGTTTTCATGCCCTCCAGCGAAGTTTCCAGCATAGTTGTATTCGACATGGATGACATCCCAGGAAACAAACGGGCGAACAAGGCTTCCTCAATCTTATTATTCACCTCATACAGACTTTGATTTCTCCATGGGGCACATCCAAAGTGTAGAACATAGATTCCTCATCCAAAGGCAGTCTTCCCCGTCCTGGAATCGCAAATTCTCTGGAGGCAGGATCATAAATCTCACTGAGCTAGTCGCATACAGGGTTCACTAGGTTCTTGCACCGAACATCCCTCAGAGCCTGCATCCCCATCTCACCGA
Source organism: Aegilops speltoides (assembly GCA_021437245.1). Taxonomy (NCBI): domain Eukaryota; kingdom Viridiplantae; phylum Streptophyta; class Magnoliopsida; order Poales; family Poaceae; genus Aegilops; species Aegilops speltoides. Next base: position 393,967,975 of record CM038143.1, read on the forward strand.
CAGCTCCCTTCTGCTCATCAGTAAATCTATCGTTCAAAATGGTCAGGCATTCGCGATGACGTTTATTCTTCTGCATAACATAAAAAGGATCATTTGTTGCCATGTTCAATGTCATGAAAATTTAGTTCTGACGGAAGATTGAAAACTCAATGTGACATTAAAACATATGGGGGTGGAAAGTGACCTCATCGCCATCTTTTTCCCAACCAGTCACGCAATTCTGTTGCGGTACATCCATGAAGTCATCATCATCATCTTGATGGTCGCCGCAAGCCATTGTGCTATGATAAGAACAAAACACACGTTTGGGTGAAATGAAAACACAGCCGACGAATACAGAAAGAAAGCATAAAGTAACTTCACTCGATATCTTCGATGAACAAAAATTAAAACTCAAATGGTTGGCCCAAAGTTTAAGCATTTTGAAGATGGCAGTAATTGCCATGTGATGAACATGCACAAAAAGGCAGAAAATTAATCAAAATGGAAAAGCAATTGCAGAAACATGGCAACTGGACGTGTATGTGCTTCTGAAGGAAGCATTTGCCAGCTAGCAGAATCTTCTTGCCATATTGGCTCATTTGAAAGTGGCAAATGAGGCAGATCATAGGAACACCCACCCCCTAGGACTGTCCAACATGCAATGTGGCAACTAAACACATTTGCCTCATAAAAAATTTGCATATTGTAAGGCACTTTAAAAGTGTTCAAGTTGCCATGTTAGCACAAGGCACTCCAAAAAAGGGCAGACATCTTCCACTGCACAAAACATATAATGTGGCAACTCACACCCTGGCCTCATATAAAAATGATTTGCCATGCATTCAAAAGCAGCAAATGTACTAGGTTCAAGTTGCCATGTTAAACACAAGGCACTCCAAAAAAGGGCAGACAACTTCCACTGCACAACATGTAATGTGGCAACTCACACCCTGGCCTCACATAAAAATGAGTTGCCATGTATTCACAAGCAGCAAATGTACTAGGTTCAAAGTTGCCATGTTAAAAACAAGGCACTTGAAAAAAAGGGCAGACAACTTCCACTGCACAACATGTAATGTGGCAACTCACACCCTGGCCTCACATAAAAATGAGTTGCCATGTAATGCAGTCAAAATATGTTCAGATATCACAAGCCAGCATGGCAAACGCAAACTGAGTCTATTGTACATTGAATGTGCCATTGTCCTACATATGGCATGGCAACAACCATAGTGTGTTCACAAAATTAGTTGCCACATGGAAAGCATATTCGTGGCAAACTGACACGGTTGATCAGGAAATTAGTCGCCATCTGTGATGATAGTGGAATGGCAACAACCATAGTGTGTTCACAAAATTAGTTGCCACATGGAAAGCATATTCGTGGCAACTGACACGGTTGATCAGGAAATTAGTCACCATCAGTGATGATAGTGGCATGGCAACAGCCATAGTGTGTTCACAAAATTAGTTGCCACATGGAAAGCATATTCGTGGCAACTGACACGGTTGATTAGGAAATTAGTTGCCATTAGTGATGATAGTTGTTGAAAATGCCATGGCTGCCATTATCCTACACTTTGAAATGCACCTACCTAGATCTAGGGTTCATTCGCAACTATCATACCTTGAAATTTAACAAACAAAAAACTCCCTACACCGATGGCCATAGCATTTCGAGGCAAATCATAACTAACATCTAGAAAAATCACCCGCTCAATCGCAAGGCAAAAAACGGATTTGGCTGCGGACAGGACGAGCCACATCGGCATGACTGCCATCACGGCAGCTACAAAACTGCGCAATGCCACCCTAAATGGCAAGCATGCAACTCCACCGCCGACGGGGACATCGGAGCACCGTGAATCGGCCAAAATCTTGAGGAAACTCGAGCGGAAATTGACCACAGAGGGAGGTGGGCGCAAAATCGCAGGCAGGAATGTGAGCACGGGAGGGAGCCTTACCTTCAATCTGTGGCTCTCCGGCGACGACGCTCCGGTCCGGCGAGCCCCACCAACGGCCGCGAATGTGGTCGACTCTTCCGCTGCCGCCGTCACCTTCTCCTCTCGGTTTCTCCTCAATCAAATGCGACTGGTGTGGATGGGTGGGTTGGGGAGTAATGAATGGGGAGGGTAGTAACTGAACCGCGAGGGGAGAGAGAAGTGGCGAGACGTGGGAGACGGCAACTGAAGTTGGGTGTGGCATGCGGGTGCGACGGCAGTTCCACCGCACGCCCCGACTCGTAACCACTGACCTCGGAGGGAAAACGGCGTGCAGACAAACTCCCTTACACGCCACACACATGACTTGTCCTACGTGGCACACAAAATCAACCTTTTCATGCCAAGATTCGTGCAAAAGGCACTGGACGACGATCGATGCATGTGGGCGAGTTGGGTAACGCCCACACGTGTGGGCGTTAGTGTTTCCGTCTCTTTTTGACCCATCAGGAGATGAAGTCTCGAACCAGCTCTTTGTCATCCTGGATGCAGTTGTGGAGGTCTCGAACCAGCTTACTGAGAGAGGAGTCATATCTATGGAGGAGACCCGAGGAGGTCTCCTATGTATTCACCTCCGATGCCAACCACCATCATTCATTGCCATCAAGTCTCATCTACTCCATCACGTGTCATGACACCTTCATTGTTGTAGAAGAGTCATCTCGACCATAGAGAAGGGCAAAGACAAGGAAGAAGGAAGGAGGAGGCTCTGCCAAAGCCCGGCACCGGCCAAATGGCACTGGCCGGTGCGACTCCTCCATGCCTCTCTTCTGCCCCAACACCATGTCTGATTGTGACTTCTCTCTTCTCTCTATGTTCTCCATATCTCTATGTTCTCCATATACATGTTTGAGTGATTGCATTTGTTCTCAAGGAAATATGGCAAACTGTGGCGTCTTATTTTAATGCAAATGATATACGATCTTGAAATATGTTCATAGTAATAATATTCTCAATATTGGGTGAAGTCCACTACTAAAAATTTGCTACTTATGGATGAAAGGTTATTACTATTGGTGTGAAGGTGTGTTTGCGGAGGTACGAGGGTGACATAAGCTATCCCCATCCTTCCCTAACCATTATAATAGGGGATTTAGTTGTACAACCTAGTTCCTTATTCATACCATGTAAATTAAACTACAAGTCATCTTCTTTAGCACTACATATATGCTTGTGTTCTTGATTTGTAATCCAGTGGTGTGGTGAAACTACCAACTCCAGCAAAATGTCATATCGCACTATGTCTTAACTACTATGAACAATGCCATATTATGTTAATGTTGTTTAAATCGTGTCTCTTTATGTACCAATCCGAAATGGTATAAATTGACAATACACTCACCATTGATGCTTATACGTTCTTTAGCACTGCATGTATGTTTGTGTTCTTGATCTATAATCCAGTGGTGTGGTGAAGCTGGCCACTACTGCACAATGTCATTTCCTACCATGTCTTAATTATGAACAATGCCTATTATGTTAATGCTATTTTAAACCAGGTCGCCTTATTTGCCACTAAGAAATGGGATGAATTGACAACATTGATATTTATACATGCAAAGCTTATTATCTATCTGCTTTTTTCTCTTTTAGGGTGATATCACTAACACCAAGAAGAACTGCCACAATGATAGTGAGACGAACCCATTGCTTGTCCCTCTAAGATATATTGCAGGGAAGAAGACAAAACATCTTGGGGATAGTGATACAACCCCAAAATCATGTCTTGATGTAGTGTCAAAGGTACTCGCTAATAGCAGTGACACAAGCTCGATGAAGTCGCTGCCCGAATCTATTCGACTTCTTCAGTCTCAGATTCAAGTAGAAAGACATGCTTCAGCTCAACTCCTATTGGAACTCCAATCTCTATGGAAGATTAACCAGAGCAACAAGATGTCTATTGATGCTATGTACCTAGAGTTGGAGGATATAAGCATCAAACAAGCGCAGTCTCATCAGCTTACTCAGCCGCTTGTGCTAACCTTTCTTGAACTGTGTTGAAGTGATGTCGGTTCTGTATATTATTTTTGCCGGCGTGTTTATTTGCACTGGTGGCGACCTTTGATGCCCAGTGTATGTAATATGCTCTTTGGTTGCGCTTTATTATCGCCGACGGTGAACATTTATGCCCAGTGCATGTAATATGCCGTAATTTCTTTGTTGTATAGTCTAGGTTTATTCTTTGTCATGATGCTGTAATTTATTTTTCTGTATATGCTGTCGTCACTTGCTACTTGTGAGCTGCGTTGGGATTTCCTCGAAGAGGAGAGGATGATGTAGTACAGTAGAGATAAGTATTTCCCTCAGTTAAGAACCAAGGTTATCTATCCAGTAGGAGAACCACACAAGACCTCCTGAACAACACCTACACACAGATGAACAAATACTTGCACCCAATGCGATCAAGGGGTTGTCAATCCCCTCGGCGGTTAATTGCAAGGATCAAGTCTGATAATCGTAGATAGATAAACAAAAACACAAAATAAAAGAATGGTAAATAAATTGAAGCAAGGTATTTTTGGATTTTATATATAATAAAGATAGACCCGGGGTCATAGTTTTCACTAGAGTCTTCTGGTCGAACAAAAAGAATATTGTGGGTAAACAAATTACTGTTGGGCAATTGATAGAAAAACGCATAGTTATGACGATATTCAAGGAAATTATCATGTATATAGGCATCACATCCGAGACAAGTAGACCGACTCCTTCCGGCATCTACTACTATTACTCCACACATCGACCACTGTCTAGCATGCATCAAGAGTATTAAGTTCATAAAGAATGGAGTAACACCTTAAGCAAGACGACATGATGTAGACAAAGTAAATCCAATCAATATGAATAAACCCCATCGCTTTCCCCTTAATGGAAACAATACAAATACATGTCTTGTCCCTTTCTGTCACTAGGATATAGAGCACCGCAAGATTGAACCCATCACAAAGCACCTCTCCCGTTGCAAGATAAATCAATCTAGTTGGCCAAACCAAACGGATAGATTAGAGAGAAATACACAGCTATAATAATCATCCATATAAGAGTTCTGAAAAGACTAAAATAATATTCATGGATAATCTGATCATAAACCCACAATTCATTGAATCCCAACAAACACACCGCAAAAGAAGATTACATCGAATAGATCTCCAAGAACATCGAGGAGAACATTGTATTGAAAATCAAAGAGAGAAGAAGACATCTAGTGTAGCGACCAGACCTCAAACAGTCTGATCTCTGTGCATCAGTGTCATCCCTGGATCAGTAATGCTGACACACACTGTACTCAAAGGATTTATAACAGAGTAGCAATCACACACTTATTACATCGAATGTCTCCAAAGATAACTTAATACAATGAATATGGCTTGAGGCCATCTAACAACGATAACAGCGGAAGGCTTGGAAGATAAGTGAGTCCATCAACTCCAACGGCATCATTGAGTATAGAACCACGATCCTAAGGCATCTTACTCATCGTCTGAAAAGTCTGCAACATGAAAGTTGCAGCCCGAAAACGGGTCAGCACATGGAATATGCTGGCAATGTAACACATAGAGAGTAATGAAAGAAAAGCTACACTACATGCATAAATGGCTTGGTGGAAAGCTCTATGGTTACAGCTTTGCATAAAGCCAATTTTTCCCTACTACAAAGGAATAAATTTATTTAACTATCATGGTGGTTGTTAAACATTGAGAATGGTTGACAGCATTCTGAATCCCAATTAAGTAACATCATCATTAAACAAACCCAACAATATTAATTAAACTAACATGATGAGATTCACATGATAATCCAAGTACTAGATACTCAAGATGTCCATAACCGGGGACACGGCTAACCATGATTAGTTTATACACTCTGCAGAGGTTTGCGCACTTTTCCCCACAAGACTCGATCTCCTCCGTTGGGATTCTCGCACTACATGATGTTTGAGAAACGGATGACCGAGACATAGTCTTTTAGAAGCGCTAGCACCTTACGATCGGGTAGACAGTACCAACCTACATTCCCTACATCTGCTAGTCTACCACTGTAAGAGTTCGCACAACTTAATCAACTATGCTAGAGCCCATAGTAGCTTGTGGCTGCACACGGAAGTTTCTAGCATGAATAATCTCATGGTCCCTTTGGGCCTGGGTGGCGGTCCAAAAACAAACAGGCAATCTTGGAATACCCAGGTACCTCAATCCACCCAGATGTGTATTAAAGTTGCCACCTTAAATAAACCATTAAATTAACAATCTCACATCTGTCATGGATACACTCACCCAATTAACGTCTACTAGCATAGCATGGCATAATAAGCAAACGTAGAGTAACTCCCAAAGGTTTGATAATAAAACAGGTAATAGGTACTACCTCATCTACTTCCCAAAACCCACATATTAAATCAGATCCTAATCATGCAATTGTTTGAGGATTGATCTAATGCATAAAAACTGGGTAATAAAGAAGTATGATCAAAGTGTTACTTGCCTTGCTGATGATCCGCGAAACCTAGGGATTCGAAGTAGCAAGCGGCGCAATCCGGGTACTCTATCGCAAGCAAACAAACAAACAAGCATACAATAAGTACTCATCTAATGCACAGGTAAAACTCAAATAAGAGACCTAACCAGAAAGCTCAACTTAAGAACTCCGGTTTGCAAAAAGAATCAAATCGAACGAAGAAACAAAACTCAAACGGCGAAAGAAACAAGCTTCATTTACTAATCTGGACCTAAGTCAAATTTTGTAGAAGCAAAAACTTGTTTGAGTAGATTATTAGAAAAGAGGGTTTCAAGACGAAACTCTAGGCGCTTGAATCGCCTGATTATGATAAACGAGCGAAAAGTTATACTAAAACAAAAATCGGATCAGAAATCGCGATCAGAAAAACCGCGGAATAAATCCGAGAAAAGAAAAACGATGAACAGATTAACGAACGAATGTTCGCTAACTGGATCTAAACGATGAACGCGTTCGTTAAAACGAACGAATGAGCGAACGCTCGCTAATTAACCTAAACCGAAAAACCGATCTAATAAAAAAACGAATCTAAAAAAACCGACGAAAAACCAAACGGTTTTTCTAAAAAAAACGTCGGCGCTTGCGGCTACCTCGGGCGTCAGGCGGCGGGGTCGGCAGCAACTCCGGGCGGCGAGGGGAGGCAGCGGCGGGCGGTCGGCGGCGGGATCCCGGCGGGGACAATGAACAGCATGGCATGGCGGGCGAACTCAGAGCAATGACGCGGCTTGGTGATGGAGGCGGCAAGGCGCTAGGGTTTGGGGCGGGCGGTCAATGGGTGGGCGCTGGCCTCGGTCTTTAAAGGCCGGCCGGGTCGGAGTCCCGGACGGACACACCCGGTAGGTCGGTTCGTTTTAAAAAAACATTACGCGCAGAAAAACAATTAAAAGAAACACTAAATGTATTCCAAAAATCCCAAAATAAATTTTCCCCGGCTTCTAAAATCAAGCCGGTTTAGATGAACATTTATTTGGGGCCTAAATGCAATTTTGAAAAACACGCATTTTTCCTAAATTCAAATAAAATAGCCAGAAAATCCAAATAAAATCTTATTTGATTTTTATATTAAATCCTCAATATTTCTTTATTTTGGGAAAGTCATTTTATTCCCTCTCTCATATTTATATAATTGAAATAATTGAAGATAAAATAAATAAAATCAAATGATCCTATTTCCAAAATTTGAGAAAACTCAAATATGAAAATATCAAAATCCCCAACTCTCTCCGTGGGTCCTTGAGTTGCGTAGAATTTCTAGGATCGAGGCAAAATGCAATAAATATGATATGCAATAATGATCTATTTGTATAACATTCCAAATTTAAAATTTGGGATGTTATATCTAGCTACTAGCTATGGACCCGTAGGTCTGTGGTACACTACTCACAAATCATCGGAAGGGCAGCAAGGTTGATTTAGAAGCCCTCCAGGATCATTTCACTACAAAAAAAGACACATCCGTGACATTTTGGGCCGAACGAATTTTTTTCCTGTCATGCTTTTGACACTTCTATGATGATAATTGTGACAAAACCTGGTATCATCATAGATGTGGTGGGCTCCTACTTCTATGACAAAAAATCGTGACAAAAAATGGGCTTTTCGTCCTAGGCGGGCTGGAGACGGAGCTGCATGACATTATTTGGGCCGTCCATGATGGAAAAAATCGTGCTAGAATCGAGGGCGAGGAAAATATTGGGGGAGTTCTTGGATACGGTGGGTGGTCGTTGCTGAGTGATGCACAGAGGGATTGCGCGTTCCTTTCATACACGTACGCACGTGGGTGCGAGGAATTGGGCTCTAACTAAACCCGAGTGAGGGAGTCCTGGACTAGGGGGTGTCCGGACAGCCGGACTATCAATATCCGCCGGACTCCCAGACTACGAAGATACAAGATTGAAGACTCCGGCTCGTGTCCGGATGGTACTTTCCTTGGCGTGGAAGGCAAGCTTGGCAATACGGATATGTAGATCTCTGTGACGCCCCCGATTCAATCGTACACTAATCATGCACGCAAATGTGTACGACCAAGATCAGGGACTCACGGGAAGATATCACAACACAACTCTAAAACATAAATAAGTCATACAAGCATCATAATACAAGCCAGGGGCCTCGAGGGCTCGAATACAAGTGCTCGATCATAGACGAAGTCGGAAGCAACAATATCTGAGTACGGACATAAGTTAAACAAGTTTGCCTTAAGAAGGCTAGCACAAACCGGGATACAGATCGAAGAGGCGCAGCCTCCGCAGGATCCTCCTAAACTACTCACGGTCGCCGCCGTGACACCGCACGTAGTAGTAGGCACTTCCGGTGTAGTAGTCGCCATCGACGGTGGCCTCGCCCTGGGCTCCAAAGATCTGGTTGCGACAACCGTAAAGAAAGGAAAGGGGAAAAGGGGGAGAAAGCAACCGTGAGTACTCATCCAAAGTACTCGCAAGCAAGGAGCTACACTACATATGCATGGGTATATGTGTAAAGGGCCATATCGGTGGGGTGAGCTGCGAGAATGCCGTAATGAGAGGGGATAGCTAATCACCGTCAAGACTACGCTCGGCAGCCTCCGTCTTTGCAAAGATGTAGAAGAGAGTAGATCAAGTCCTCTAAGTAGCATTGCCAAGTAGCATCTCCAAGAAGCATCTCCAAGTAGCATCTCCAAGAGCATCTCATAGCATAATCCTACCCGTGAACCTCTCCTCGTTGCCTGTTAGAGAGCGATCACCGGGTTGTCTCGTGGAACTTGGAAGGGTGTGTTTTATTAAGTATCCGGTTCTAGTTGTCATAAGGTCAAGGTACAACTCCAAGCCGTCCTGTTATCAAGATCACGGCTATTCAATAGATTAAACTTCCTGCAGGGTGCACCACATAACCCAACACGCTTGATCCCATTTGGCGGACACACTTTCTCGGTCATGCCCGCCTCGGAAGATCAACACGCCGCAGCCCCACCTAGGCACAACCGAGAGGTCAAACACGCCGGTCTAAACCTAAGCGCGCAGGGTGCAGGCCCATCGCCTCGAGCACACCGCACGCTAGTAGGGCGGCCGAGCAGCACCTAGCAACCTCCATTACAAAGGAAGTTGCGTTAACGCAGTCCAATCCGGTAGCGCCGCCGTCCGCCGACGCCAAGAAGGCTTGGTACCGATACCACGACGTCGGGATACCCATAACTACTCCCACGTAGATGGTTAGTGCGTATAGACCAAATGGCCGACTCGGATCAAATACCAAGATCTCGTTAAGCGTGTTAAGTATCTGCGAGAACGCCGAACAGGCCAGCCCACTGCCTCCTAGGTGGTCTCAACCTGCCATCGCTCCGCTACAAAGTAACAATCGGGGCCGTCGGGAACCCGGGCCCACCTCTACCGGGATGGAGCCACCTGTCCTTTCGGCCCCCTCATCGTAATCACTTGCGGGTACTCCTCGAGTGACCCGACTTTAGTCACCATCTCAGATAGTATGTATGTATGTATAGTATATACCCGTGATCACCTCCCGAGTGATCACGCCCAATAGTATAGCAAGGCGATCGACCAGAATGTAGGGCCAATGATGATAAACTAGCATCCTATACTAAGCATTTAGGATGCGGGTAAGGTATCAATGATTGTAGCAACAATGACAAAGGCTATGCAATGTAATAGGAGTAATCAAACAAGAATATGCTACACTACTCTAATGCAAGCGGTATAGAGAAGAATAGGCGATAATCGGTGATCAAGGGGGCTTGCCACGGTTGCTCGAGACAAGGAGGGTCGTCGGTGACGAGCCGACCACAGGGCATCAAAGATCGCCACGGGTCTATCGGAAAGAAGTAACGAGGGGGAACACAATAAATAACAGAGCAATCAAATGTAACAAAAAGCAAGAAGCGGTAATCGTTGTGCTAGAGGTGACCTAACGTAGGGATAGGTGATACGGTGAAGGGGGAAACATCCGGAAAGTATCCCGGTGTTTCGCTTTGACGGGAACCGGAGGGGAAAGTTGCGTGTTCGCTATGCTAGGATGCGTATGACGAACGGGTTGCATATCCGTATTCGCCTTGTCGCTCGAGCAACTTTCATGTAGAAAGTATTTCCATCGAGCTACGGTTTATTTTATATGATTTTCTAAAGTTTTAAATCATTTTAGAATTTATTTAATTATTTAATTCTAACATTATCCGAGAATAGTGTCTACCGACGTCAAGATGACGATATGTGATGTCAGAATCAACTCGATTATTGACTAGTCAAACCGACCACCGGGTCCCATTTGTCATTAATGACTTAACTAATCGGTGTTACTTAACTTAGCTAAGTGATTAGGTTAGTTAATCGGAGTTAATCAAGTTAATTAATTAACTAATTTAATTTTTTTCTTTTTTTTTTACTTTTTTCCAGAGCGTGGGCCCCATAGTCGATGGCTATTGGGGAGGCTAACGGGCTGCTTGGCGACAGGCCACTGGCGCGATTCGAAAGCGCCCGACTTGGCGCAATGGGCAAGGCAAAACCACTGGCCTTGCGGCAGAGGCCACGGGTGTCTGTGCCAGCAGCACCAGGTGGGGGCGGTTGAAGCAGGAGTAGGGGCACGATTTAGCTGCCGGCGGCAAGAATGGCAGCAGCAGCAGAGAGCGGGGGACGGCTGAGGCGGGCCGGGCAAGCGTCTGGGCGCGGTGAGCGAGGCCATGGCCGAAGTGGCCGGAGCAGGGGAGGAGGAGTTGGCGGGGCCTCACCACGGGGCCGTAGGGACTAGGAAGTGGTGCGCGGGGAGGAGATGAGGACGACGGGGACGGAGAGGAAGCAGTCCGGCGGAGAGGTCCGTCGAGGCGGCTCCGGCGATGTCCAGGCGGGGCGGCGATGAGGCTTGTCGGGAGGAGTTTGGGAAGCGCCGGGAGGCCGGCGAGTCGGAGAGGCGACCGAAGGCGAGTAGACCAGCGACGACGACGTGCGGCGGGAGGTCGGGCGGCTATGGATGGAGCGCGTGGAGCTCGGGAAGATGACGATCAGGCAGGAGGGAGAGGAAGGAGGCCGGGAGGGGCGACGCCATGAGGTGGCGTCGCGGAGGAGGTTGGAGGCGCGGTGGGGCGGCGACGGGCCGCGTCATGGGGCATTTCCCCCGATCTGGATCGGCGGAACAGAGGGAGGAGATGGGATCGTGGGGGAGCGAGTGGGGAAGTGGGGGGGTCGGTCTAGGGTTACAGGGTGCGGGGAGTTAAGTGGTGGGATGAGGGGGCGGCCTGGGCCGGTTTGGGCCGGCCTGGCTAGCAGCTGGGCTGACTGGCCCAGTGGAGGGGGGTCCTTTTTGTTTTGCTTCGTTTTATTTTTTTTGTAAAATATATACTTGGCATCTAATTTAGTAATTCAACTTAGGCCATTGTCACAAAAAGTCTAGTCCTCAAATAATTTAGTTTGACATTTTATTAATTACAAAAGGTATTTAGATAACTATTTATACTGCTGTTTTATTCATCGGATAGTATTTTCACATTTTATAAAAGTGGGGGGTTTCTTCACCACAATCACCTTTGCATTATTTAGCACGACTCTAACATTTTATTTTTAATGTTTGAAAACTTTCATATTTGCCTATATTTTAAATTTTAATTTGAATCATTTTTTAAACTAACTCGAGTTTATCAACAAGAATCGAGGTGACGTGGCACCGCTACGGAGGTTTATTGAGCTTGATTACCCCAAGGCCACAATTCTCCTCCACTACAAGAAATCTCGCCCCGAGATTTAAGAGGGGACTAGGGGAAAGGTCCGTTACGAAATCCTAACGAATCTTCTCGGCCTTGGCTTGCCCTTTTCAAGAGGTTGATCCCTTTGTTGATGTCTTCATTTCTCGTTTCAAGTCACCATGATTAAGTCGTCATCCTTTCTTGGGATCTCCATCGCCCCATTTAACGACCTAGGGAAAAACTCCTAAGAACGATATCCACAAAGCTGGGCATCTGGCGGTGAACTCAATGGGAAATACACAAGGTACCCCACGAGTTGTATTTGATGAATTAGATTCAAAGGTAATATACGATGGTACCAAAGTTTCAAATGAGTAGGCAATCATTTGACGACTAGACAGAAGCTGGAATGGGGGTTTGAACAACGAGGATAACATTGTGTTTGATTCCTGGATGAATAATGGTATAGCATTTAGCTCGTGAATCACATACGAAGCCAGGTGCAAAGGATACATTAGAATCTGGGTTGTAAAGGAGAGTCAGGTTTCGATCCAGTGGACCTGTGGGTTATGGGCCCACCATGTAGGTTGAAAGTAGGAAGGGTGGTGACATCTTGCACGACCGAGACAGGGAGGCATGTCAGTGAATAGCTTGTCAGCTATGCCGGCAACAATGTCGGTACCAAGGGCGAGGGACGAAGAGAACCATTTTCCCACTCGTTGAACGAGGCGGACCAATAGGCAAAGTTCTCATCCATCGGTGGTTACCAGAATGTCATCGACAAATGCAACAGGGTCTTACTGACACGGTTGTACACCAAGGTGTTTACATAAGCAGAAGAACATTACTGCTTAGATCATATAGACCATAGAAAGGGTTTAAACAAACCAATGGAAGGGGAAAAGTGTCTATCAGATTTAATCAGAACAATGGAAAGAATAGTGTGTTTAAACACATAATTCAGGGGTATATCCTTCCCAATGACAAGTAGAGCATGATATCCATAACAGGATATAACGTAGAAAACCATTTAGGTTAGGGGAGAGGAACTTTATGACATCACTGAAACAATGGTGTTTGAAAAATTGATAAAGGAAATTTAGCATGGTGCTTCAAATGTTCTTATCGATGATCAGAGTACCACAGACATGCTTCGAGATAGCATTGCCATGGTCTTTAAGCAAAGGTCAGACTTGGATAGACAAAGGATTCATCAAGAACAACTTGCAGAATAAATCTTACAGTTTCCTCCAGGAAGAATGGTTATCCTTGCAAAAGAAATTATAATGATAGGTCCTCCAAATGGGGGTGCTAGGCATGACATCATATTACCGGGTCATCAAAGGACCAACATCATATCTCATGGAAAGTTGTACCAACCATCATACCTGACCGAGATTCAGATCCGATTGGTGTCATGATACCTCAGACTTAGTATGCCTGAGAAGAAAAGGTGCAACACAATTGACGAGATGACAATGTAAGATTCTCGGGAAATGAACTATGAAGTGATTTCCATTAGCAAGAGTTCATCATTAACCCAAGGAGAGGACAAGGAGGTGTCTGGTGAACTCAACGGCAATTCATCGAGATTCCCAAAGGATGGATTTCCACAATTAATGAACAAGGAGATAACATTTGTCAGATCAAATGATATAAGGAAGTATGCTCGAGGAAAACATACACAATTAAACGTTGGTTGAAAGGTGCGCCCAAAATATGGGTTGGGTTGCACGACCAATGTCAGAATGGTGATTCAATAAGCCATAGTCGAGAATGAAATCAGAGACCAATAACTTCAAAGCAAGAGGGTTGCTCAAGTTTAGAATTTACACATCACGCACCATCCGCCAAGATTCGGTTAGAAATATCACGGGGACCAAGAAAAGAATGGTGATGTTAATAAGTATCACCGGTATCAAGAATTCTTAAGGGTGGTGAATTTCCCATGACATTCTTGACATAGAAGATAGCAATACTACAAGGTAGAACATAACATAAGTTGGGTAGCAAGGATCTCAAGGTACAACACAAAACACGAACAAGTTTGTGTTGGAGGGAGAACATTAAAGTGGTCGATGACAACACAAATCATCGAGGGCAAGGATGGTATTTCTCATCATGAATTCAATTGATATCCGTGAAGGAGTCAAGATGTTGATGATGATCACGACAAATTTTGTCGAGAGGCTCCACGAAGATGTAATCCATCGGCGATGACATCAAGTTAAAGGAATTATGAAGCAAAAGGTTATTGGAACCATGGGTACGACACAAACTTGAAATCAAGCTTGTTGTTCAAGGTGAAATGATATGACGAGGAAAATCAACGTAAGCTTAGCTCATCGTCAAAAATTGTGCTCCGTGAAGAAAGGACCAGTAGCAAAGTTAAAATTTTGTACAAAATGATATAGCCGATCGGGCTAGGAATGACGGATGGAGTATTAAACTTCTCATCCACAATGTACTAGGAGTATCAATCACGTGGGCGATTCGATTCGCTAATCGGTGTTCTCGGTTGACGACAACCCGTAACCCGTGGAGTGACTACGACGGGAGAGGCACTACTTCATCGTAAATGCATAAGATGTAGTGCAATCGGTTGATATCCTCGAGATACTAGGGGGTTAGTACTCAAAGGTAGATCAAAATAGAGGTTGGATGGGTGTATTGATCATAGAGGACAAGTGATTTAACTTGTCCGAAAAATGGAATCAAGTAGAAAATATGGTCGGATCCATGATTGCAAAGGATCAATTCACGATTCCAAATGATATTATAACAAGGAAATAGTTATTATTACAAGAAGCTTCCATGATAGGATCTACATCGTGTCCATGGGCATGAACACAAAGTTCAAGGTCGACTCCACTTCTTCAATGTATAACCTTCCATTCACTTCTTGCTTTGATAAAGGCATTAGTGTTGAAAGTTTTACGGTGAAATACGGATGAGTATGACTCGTGAAAACTTCCGAGTTCACACATAGTAAGGAAGGCATAGGTTCAACCCATCAGGGCATCTTAGGAACACATACCACAAGCTTCAAGAGTAAATATCACCAGCTCGAAAGCAGAGCATGGTTGGCAAAAGGAGAGGATACAATTTTCCAAAGGCATTATGTATCGAGGAAGAACTCACAAGGTGATTAATTATGAAGGACACTATCGGATAATAATCCAACAGTGGATATGGCGATCCAAAATGGAGTTGATGTGAGTACCGATACCCAATCAAAGGAAGAAAGAATGCAAATGCATCGATTTATAGAACATCTGAATAATTCAACATTTAAATAACAAAGGAATTATGATTTTCAAATAAAGGATCAGGAGCAAGCACTCTGATCAAGGATGGATAAGTTGAATAGACTTAGGGGTACAATCGATGGCAATCTGATTGGCCGAGAACCAGCTCATGTTCGAAAGACGTCTAAGCCGGAAAGATACTTTATAAGGATCAACTGATGATTGCGTGCATTCGCAACATATTGGATCAACGGACTCAAAATGACAATGACAAGGGATGCCATTAAGATTACGAGACTTATGGGATTAACCATAATGCAAGTAAGCAAGAATTTCAAGAGCAACAGGCTGCTCAGGATTTTCGGAAGATCGGGTAGTATTTGAATGTAATTTTGTGAAACACATGAACAACTTTGGATTAAACGGATACTCGGCAAGCGCGAGTAATTATCCGTAGGGGTATTCATGCAGCAAGGAACCGCAGGCGATAAGCATAAAGAATTCTCGGAATATCGAAAAGTATTTGAGGACATCTTGTAATAACAAGAGCAACCGGGATGAAAATATGAACGATAGGTGTAAGTAGTTATCCAGAGGGATTTATCGATGGAAGTGAATTGCAAAAGCGATGGCACATAGTCTCGAGAGCACATCGTAGAGTATCTTCGGAATCTTCTGGTGCAGCAGGCGGTCATCGGTAACAAGGGGCTCTCCGGGAGGAAGTACTTGCGAGAACCTAAAGTTAGTTTTGTTTTTAGCAAAATCATTTAATCCGAATAGAAGAGAGCTCAGAGTCCCAGAGTAAAGACGAGGAATAAAAGATCCTACTACCACCCAATGGCGACGTGGGCCCATGGGCCGCACAGCCATGTTAGTAAAAGTTTTGTAAAGTCTAGCTCGACTTCGGCCAAGGAGTTGGGAAGGGGATTCTACAGCAATCGGCTCGATACCAACTTCAGACGCCCCGATTCAATCGTACACTAATCATGCACGCAAATGTATACGACCAAGATCGTGGACTCACGGAAGATATCACAACACAACTCTAAAACATAAATAAGTCATACAAGCATCATAATACAAGCCGGGGGCCTCGAGGGCTCGAATACAAGTGCTCGATCATAGACGAGTCGCGAAGCAACAATATCCGAGTACGACATAAGTTAAACAAGTTTGCCTTAAGAAGGCTAGCACAAACCGGGATACAGATCGAAGAGGCGCAGCCTCCCGCTCGATCCTCCTAAACTACTCACGGTCGCCGCCGCAGCACGCACGTAGTAGTAGGCACTTCCGGTGTAGTAGTCGCCATCGACGGTGGCGTCGCCTCTGGGCTCCAAGATCTGGTTGCGACAACCGTAAAGAAAGGAAAGGGGGAAAAGGGGAGAAAGCAACCGTGAGTACTCATCCAAAGTACTGCAAGCAAGGAGCTACACTACATATGCATGGGTATATGTAAAGGGGCCATATCGGTGGACCGAGCTGCAGAATGCCGTAATGAGAGGGGATAGCTAATCACGTCAAGACTACGCTCGCAGCCTCCGCCTTGCAAAGATGTAGAAGAGAGTAGATCAAGTCCTCTAAGTAGCATTGCCAAGTAGCATCTCCAAGAAGCATCTCCAAGTAGCATCTCCAAGAGCATCGCATAGCATAATCCTACCCGTGAACCTCTCCTCGCCGCCTGTTAGAGAGCGATCACGGGTTGTTCGTGGAACTTGGAAGGGTGTGTTTTATTAAGTATCCGGTTCTAGTTGTCATAAGGTCAAGGTACAACTCCAAGCCGCCCATTACCGAAGATCACGGCTATTCAATAGATTAAACTTCCTGCAGGGTGCACCACATAACCCAACACGCTTGATCCCATTTGGCCGGACACACTTTCTGGGTCATGCCCGCCTCGGAAGATCAACACGCCGCAGCCCCACCTAGGCACAACCGAGAGGTCAAACACGCCGGTCTAAACCTAAGCGCAGGGTCAGGCCCATCGCCTGAGCACACACAAGACGCTATGAGGGCGGCCGAAAGACCTAGCAACCTCCATTACAAAGGAAGTTGCGTTAACGCAGATCCAATCCGCGTAGCGCCGCTCCGTCGCCGACGCCAAGAAGGCTTTGCCGATACCACGACGCGGGATACCCATAACTACTCCCACGTAGATGGTTAGTGCGATAGACCAAATGGCCGACTCGGATCAAATACCAAGATCTCGTTAAGCGTGTTAAGTATCCGCTGAACGCCGAGCAGGCCAGCCCACCTGTCTCCTAGGTGGTCTCAACCTGCCTGTCGCTCCGCTACAAAGTAACAATCGGGGCCGTCGGGAACCCAGGCCCACCTCTACCGGATGGAGCCACCGTCCTTTCGGCCCCTCATCGTAATCACTTGCGGGTACTCCTCGAGGTGACCCGACTTTAGTCACCATCTGTATAGTATGTATGTATGTATAGTATATACCGTGATCACCTCCCGAGTGATCACGCCCAATAGTATAGCAAAGCGCATCGACCAGAATGTAGGGCCAATGATGATAAACTAGCATCCTATACTAAGCATTTAGGATGCGGGTAAGGTATCAATGATTGTAGCAACAATGACAAAGCTATGCAATGAATAGGAGTAATCAAACAAGAATATGCTACACTACTCTAATGCAAGCAAGATAGAGAAGAATAGGCGATAATCGGTGATCAAGGGGGGCTTGCCGGTTGCTCGAGACAAGGAGGGTCGTCGGTGACGAGCCGACCACAGGGCATCAAAGATCGCCACGGGTCTATCGGAAAGAAGTAACGGGGGAACACAATAAATAACAGAGCAATCAAATGTAACAAAAAGCAAGAAGCGGTATCGTTGTGCTAGAGGTGACCTAACGAGGGATAGGTGATACCGGTGAAGGGGAAACATCAGGAAAGTATCCCGGTGTTTCGCGTTTTGACGGGAACCAGGGGGAAAGTTGCATGTTCGCTATGCTAGGGATGCGTGGCGGACGAACGGGTTATGATCCGTATTCGCCTCGTCGCTCGAGCAACTTTCATGTAGAAAGTATTTCCATCGAGCTACGGTTTATTTTATATGATTTTCTAAAGTTTTAAATCATTTTAGAATTTATTTAATTATTTAATTCTAACATTATCCGAATAGTGTCTGTTGCGACGGCAAGATGACGTATATGTGATGTCAGCAGTCAACTCTGATGTTGACTAGTCAAACTGACCACTGGGTCCCATTTGTCATTAACAGACTTAACTAATCAGTGTTACTTAACTTAGCTAAGTGATTAGGTTAGTTAATCGGAGTTAATCAAGTTAATTAATTAACTAATTTAATTTAATTAATTATTTAATTTTTTTACTTCTTTTTTTTTTTACTTCTTTTCCAGGGGCGTGGGCCCCCATAGTCAGTGGCTATTGGGGAGGCTAACGGGCCTGGGCGACGGGCCACGAAGCGCGATTCGAGCGCCGACTTGGCGTGAGGCAAAACCACCGGCATGGCAGAGGCCACGAGGTGTCTGTGGTGGCGGCACCAGTGCAGGGCGGTTGAAGCGAGGTAGGCGCGGCAGGGCGAGCCGCTGGCAGCAAGCAGCCTGCAGCCTGCAGCGAAGGCGTGGGGCGGGGCGGCGAGGCGGCGGGCAGCGTCTGGCGCCGGTGAGCGAGGCCATGGCCAAGTGGCGGAGCAGGAGGAGGAGTTGGCGGGCCTCACCACGGGCCGTAGGGACTAGGAAGTGGTCTGTGAGGAGATGAGGACGACGGGACGGAGAGGAAGCGATCCATGGAGAGGTCCACGAGGCGGCTCCGGCGATGTCAAGCGGGGCGGCGGTGAGGCTTGTCGGGAGGAGTTTGGGAAGCGCTCGGGAGGCAGCGAAGTCGGAGAGGCGATCAAGGCGAGTAGACCAGCACGCAACGACGTCGGCAAGGGAGGTCAGGCGGCCATGGATGGAGCGTCGTGGAGCTCTGGGAAGATGGCCTTGAGGCAGGAGGGAGAGGAAGGAGGTTGGAGGGCGACGCCGGGCGAGGTGGCGCCGCGGAGGAGGTTGAGGCGCGGTGGGGCGGCGACGGGCGTCATGGGGCATTTCCCCGATCTGGATCATGGAGCAGAGGAGGAGATGGGATCGTGGGGAGCGAGTGGGGAAGTGGGGGTCGGTCTAGGGTTCTGAGGTGCGGGGAGTTAAGTGGTGGGATGAGGGGGCGGCCTGGGCCGGTTTGGGCCGGCCTGGCTAGCACTGGCCGACCGCCCAATGGAGGGTCCTTTTGTTTTGCTTTGTTTTATTTTTTTGTAAAATATATACTTGGCATCTAATTTAGTAATTCAACTTAGGCCATTGTCACAAAAAGTCTAGTCCTCAAATAATTTAGTTTGACATTTTATTAATTACAAAAGGTATTTAGATAACTATTTATACTGCTGTTTTATTCATCGGATAGTATTTTCACATTTTATAAAAGTGGGGGGTTTCTTCACCACAATCACCTTTGCATTATTTAGCACGACTCGAACATTTTATTTTTAATGTTTGAAAACTTTCATATTTGCCTATATTTTAAATTTTAATTTGAATCATTTTTTTAAACTAACTCGAGTTTATCAACAGTAACCGAGGTGACGTGGCACCGTTAGCGGAGGTTTACTGTAGCTTGATTACCCGGGCGTCACAATCTCCTACCATTGTAACCGACTCTGTGTAACCCTAGCCCTCTCCGGTGTCTATATAAACCGGAGGGCTTTAGTCCGTAGGACAACATACATCTCAACAATCATACCATAGGCTAGCTTCTAGGGTTTAGCCTCCTTGATCTCGTGGTAGATCTACTCTTGTACTACCCATATCATCAATATTAATCTAGCAGGACGTAGGGTTTTACCTCCATCGAGAGGGCCCAACACGGGTAAAACATCATGTCCCTTGTTACCATCCGCCTAGACGCACGATTGGGACCCCTACCCGAGATCCGCCGGTTTTGACACCGACATTGGTGCTTTCATTGAGAGTTCCTCCGTCGCCACCGATAGGCTTGATGGCATCTTCAACCAACAACGCTGTCTGTGGTGAGACCTTTCTCCCGGATAGATCTTCAGATTCGGCGGCTTCGCATTTGCGGGCCAATTCACTTGGCCATCTGGAGCAGATCAAAAGTTACGCCCCCGCCGCCAGTCGATTTGGAAGTTTAAACTTCACGGCCGATGTCCGCGGAGACTTGATCTTCGACGGACTCGAGCCACGCCAAGCGCCGCCGACCGTGATGACGGGCATGATCTAGCTCGCCATCGAGCGGTGCCTTGGTGGCGACACGGATCCGCTTCGCCATTAGTCCGGAGCCGACGCCAGATCGAGGGTCGGTGGATAGACGCTACACGGGGCTTCAACATCCACGGCGATGGAGCCGAACACCAATCCGCCCCCGCGAAACTCGTGATTCCGAGGCGCCGGACTCCTTGCCGGACTCCGAACCTCCCGCGCCCCTACCAATCGATCCGGATTGGGCGCCGGTTATGGAATTTACCTTCGCGGACATCTTCCAGTATTCGCCTTTCGGCAATATATTGAATTCACTAAAGCATCTCTCGTTATCAGGAGAGTCCTGGCCGAACTATGGCCAGGGTGGTTGGGGTTCGGACGATGAAGAAATTCAGATGCCACCCACCACCCATTTTGTAGCCACTGTCGACGATCTAACCGACATGCTAGACTACGACTCCGACGACATCGACGCTATGGACGACGATGCCGGAGACGAACAGGAACCAGCGCCTACATGGCACTGGAAGACCACCTCGTCATACGACATATATATGGTGGACACCCCAAAAGACGGGGATGGCGAAGAAGCAGCAGAGGCAGATTCTCTAAAGAAGCGGCCCAAACGCTGACGTCAGCGGCGCCGCTCTAAATCCCGCCACAAAGAAGAATGGAGATTCCGCACGGAGATAATAATACTCCGGAGAGCGCCAAGACAATCCCTCCAAAGAAGACTCAGCGCGGCAGAGGACGCAGGCAAGCCCCCATGAGAGGGCGCGCATTTAAGGGGTTGAGGATGATAACTATATGCCTCCCTCCGAAGACGGCAAGCCTCAACGATGACGAATTAGCTCGCACACGAGGATCCCGTCAACAAGAGCGCTTAAGCGCAGGCTTATTGCCACAACAAATAGCCTAAAGAAAAAGCAAGCAACAACTTCAAGCCGATCAAGATCTGGCGGCCGATCGATGGACCGAGGTCCTCGCGTCAAGAGTATAAACTCGAACGCCTCCAAAAGTTACCCAAGATGCAAGCTGCTCCCCCGATTAGAGGAGGAAGCATACATACCTTCATCACCAGCGCACGATATGGCTGACCGACCACCACGCGGTCGTGACAGAGAGGCAACCAGGCCCCCAGCCAAGACCATACCCCGGCATCGCTCCAAGAGTACGAAGCCAAGAGGGAACGCGCTGACTTGCGAGACATATTGAGGACAAAGCAAGGCAATCCAGATCCATTTATGGATCACGGGCGCCCTACGACCCACGATTTAATATCGTCGTGCGGATACAATAACCCGGCGGGCGAACACAGCAGCGCTCTCGAGCTGCGTCGCGATATCGCTCAATACAGGGCGCACACCCGTTATGCTTCATCGACGAAGTAATGGATCATCGATCCCGAAGGGTTTAAACCCAGAACATCGAATCTTACGATGGCACAACAGACCCAGCGGTGTGGATCAAGACTATCTTCTCCACATCCATATGGCCCATGACGACGATCTCCATGCCATCAAGTACCTCCCTCAAGCTTAAAGGACCAGCTCGGCATTGGCTTAACAGCTTGCCCGCAGAGTCAATTGGGTGTTGGGAAGACACGAGGCCGCATTCCTTGATAACTTCCAAGGCACATATGTGCGACCACCGACGCCGATGACCTAAGCCACATTATTCAGCAGCCAGACGAATCGCCGGACAATTTCGACACGGTTCTTGACGAAGAAAAACCAGATCGCCGACCGTCCGGATGCGAGGCCCTTGCAGCCTTCAAACATAACATCCGGGACGAATGGCTAGCCCGCACCGGGAGGAAAAGCGAAATCCATGGCAGCCCTCACATCGTTAATGACCCACTTTTGTGCGGAGAGGACATCCGCTTGCCCGCAGAACAATCTCCGTAAAAATTCGGCAGTCCAGATACTAAGGACAACAACGGCAGTCACGTCGAAACAAAAACAAGCGCCGCATTAACTTGGCGATGATAAGGAGGATACTGACGGTCAATGCCGGATTCGAGGCTCTAAACCCGGTCAACGGAAGAAGCCATTTAAAAGAACCACTACGGGTCCGCCCAACTGGACCGAATACTCGACCGCTTATGCGGATACACACCTCTCGAAAAGCCAGCTAACCACACCAATAGAGATTGCTGGGTGTTCAAGCAAGCCGGCAAGTTCATTGCTGAAAACAATGACAAGGGCTAAAACAGAACGACGAGGAAGAGACCCGCCACGAACAACAGAGGACGAAGGGTTTTCCCCACAAGTGCGGACGGTGAATATGATATACGCGACCCACATACCCAAGAGGGAGAGGAAACGCGCGCTAAGGGACGTCTATGCGATGGAGCCAGTCGCCCCAAAGTTCAATCCATGGTCCTCTTGTCCGATCACTTTCGATCGAAGAGACCCATCCGACCAGCATACGCCATGGTGGATTCGCCGCATTGGTTTTAGACCCAATCATCGATGGATTTCACCTCACGAGAGTCCTGATGGACGACGGCAGTAGCCTGAACCTGCTTTATCAGGATACAATGCGCAAAATGGGCATAGACTCATCAAGGATTAAACCCACAAAGACAACCTTTAAAGGTGTCATCCCGAGTGGAAGCCAAGCTATGCAGGCTCACCACACCGAAGTGGTCTTGGATCCCGGATAATTTCCGGCGAAGAGTTAATCTTCGACATAGTCCCGTTTCGCGATGGCTATCACGCTCGCTTTCAGAACCGCGTTTGCAAAATTCAACGCGTGCCGCAGTGCATACCTAAAGCTCAAGATGCGGACCCTCGTGGAGTCATCACGGTCAATGGGAATACGGAACGCCCTCCGAACGGAGGAACATACAATGCTCATGGCGAAGTCAGAGCAGCCTTCACGGCAATTCTCAAGTCCGGCAGTTAAAAAGCCGGATACAGCAAAGCGCGCCCGGAGCAATACCAACCAAGACCACCTGGCGCGATCAGAGCACGCGTAGCAATGCGGCCCCAACCCTCGCCCGCACATGAGAATAACACTCCCCGTACATCATTACGCTTTGGAGATACCATGGGCGCAGGGAAAGGGGCACGATCACAATGGACCTAGAGTGCGGTTCGACCACACCAGGGGCTCACAAGTGCGCCTCCTTCTTTTTATTTTTATTTTTCTTCTTTCATGTACACAGGACTCACAACCGTAAGCCCATCCAAATGGCGAATCTGCCGATGATGCAGTGATCGGGGACTAAAGAAGGCGCGATTTAACATTCGTGTGGTCTCAAGCACGAGCATTAAATTCGATTATATACACCAAGTCTGCAGCTCGTCTCAAGGGGGACATGTTTATTTAGTCCAAATCCCTTGCTTACCGCGACTATTTGTATCAGTCCGCTCTACTAGCAGACCTTCTTTCATAAATAATGCAGCACCTCTTTATTGCAATCGCATTATCTTTTATATATATGTTCATTACATGACATCTTGCACCCGTATATTTTGGTACGGCCGAATACACCAGGGGCTTCTGTTCCCCAAATTATGGTGTGATAAAGTCCGAACACTTCCACAAGTGCGGCACCCCGAATCATGTCTTGGGTCAATAGTTGGGTTTGCCCGGCTCCCACGTTTTGGTGCCTTACGTTCCATTCTGTCGGCTAAGGTGGCATCGGGAGAACCATGCGATTGCGCCCGGTTGAGCCGGGTTAACGCCTCGGAGAAAGCTAAACTGACCGGCATGATAAGGCGAGAGACCGGTCGCTGTTCGAGAGGTTTTTCGGTCCTTAAAGACTCACCGCTTCGAGCGAAGTTCGGATAATGTCCGATGAAGGCGTGGATAGCGCCCGGATTCGATCTTCGAATACTAGGGGCTTCACCAAATTTAAAATTATAGAATTCTATGGCTAAGTGAGAGTGTTCAAGCATTATAAGTCCGGTTGCCTTGTTCGATGTGTTGAGCGCCTCCTAGATGGACCCAAATATGGGAACAAGAGCGCTCAAGTTTATCCCGAACACCCCAAAGACTTGCGGCTTGAAATGAAGCCAACGACTTGCCATCTCTCGATTTTATAAACGGCCGCATGAAGGTAATATTTTAAATTAAACATACGTTGCTCATGGCGATATGAACGAAGTTTTCAGCGCAGGATAAATATACAATGAAGTTCACTCAAAATTACATCTCGGGAGCACTCATCGCAATATCGCAGACTCCTTCAGACAATTTTATAATACTTCTCGGCGGCGATACTCCTTGCCCGGCGGTGGGTCCGTGAGAAGCTTCTCGCATCCAATCTGCCCCATTGCACCTTTATGCGGGCAAGGGCACGATGAGCGCCTTCAATACAAAGTGAGCGCTGACTACATCCAGCTGGGGCATGCATCCACCACCGCCGCGACTAGGCCAAAGTAGCTCCCAGCATGGCCTGTCCAGCCACAGCCGGACCACGAGGCCCTTCATGGCCTCCTCACTACCTTAGGAATTCGACCACCGCTTCATTTGGTCGCTTGGGGGCACGGATGGCGGCCTCAACAGATCGAGACCGTAAGACCTTCTCCATCGAGCATCACTCCTCGCCACGATAGAATGCGGCGGCATCGACGCACTACGCTGGCAGATCCGCAAACGCCTCGAGAGCTCCGACGGGTAAGTGTCATGTAGTTCACACTAACATGCCTGCTTTGCATGAAAAAGGCCTTACCCGCCGCTATCTTCTTTATGTCCTCTACTTCCTGAAGGGCCTTACGGGCCTCGGCCTTGGCGGACTTGGCACTTTCGAGAGCCGAGGCAAGCTCAGACTCTCGAGTCTTGAAGTCACGCTCCAAACTCTCATGCTTTTCCATGAGAGCCTGGAGCTCTTGCCGAACTTCCGCCACCAGTGCCTCTTGCTTTTCTCGCTCAGCCCGTTTCGTGGCCGCCTTGCGTTCGGCCACGGACACGGCATCCTTCAGGGCTGCCACCTCGTTAGTGGCCCCTGCAATACACATATTATCCTCGTTAATTTTATTTGCAACCAAAATCCTTTTCTGTAAGGTACTTATTCAAAGAGGTGTTATTCACCTTATTTTCCTCGAGCTGCTTCTTCGCATGGCCGAGCTCTTGCTCGGACCACTCGAGGTCCTTCTTCAGCACATCAACCTCCGCCGTTAAAGCGGCAGAGGCCAACAGCAAGAGCCTCGCAAAACCCATATTGACATATTTTTAGCAACCTCACAAGATATCTTGTTAGATACTCATCCGCTTTTCTTCCCAACACCAAGTGAGAATTAGGGCTACTGTCTATGCGGTATTACATTACATAATTTTAACTTCTTACCTCAAAGCTTTGTTAGAAGGCTGCTGCGAGCTTCGGTCAGCCCGCTCTTAGCGAGCTGAACCTTTCTATCACCGCACTCATGATAGTGCAGTGTTCTTCCTCGATGGAAGCGCCTTTAAGCGCCCCAACAGTTATCCGGCGCCCGGTTGGACGGAGGCCGCCGGCGTCTCGATCCTGCCCTTCTTTCGAAGGGCCGCTTGCGGACTCGAACCACTGCGGGTTCCGATGTAGAGTCCGCACGAAGTCCGGAGGTCGCTCGACGGCGCCCCGAGCCTCCTCCGATGGGTCCTCTTTGGGATCCCACCTCGGCGTCCTCGCTTCAACGTGGGGTAGAGGTCGGGATGGAATTCACATCCGACGAGGCTAATGACCCGCCGATGAGTCGGGAGATCATCCTGGCCGGACTACGATGCGAATGCGGCGTTAGAAGGATACTACGCGACATAAAAGAAATTACACATCAAGGATACGGATACTTACGATCCTCGCCGGACGCCTCGCCCTTGAGGCCACTCATCCTCGCCAACGCCGATGTTGGCGAACCGTCCGGGGATAGTTCTCCCCTCTTGACCCTTGGCCTCCCCGATCGGGAAGCCTTCCTCTTCTTCTCTCCCTCCTCCGGAGGGAATACT
Source organism: Aegilops speltoides (assembly GCA_021437245.1). Taxonomy (NCBI): domain Eukaryota; kingdom Viridiplantae; phylum Streptophyta; class Magnoliopsida; order Poales; family Poaceae; genus Aegilops; species Aegilops speltoides. Next base: position 393,994,537 of record CM038143.1, read on the forward strand.
CCTCCTCCTCGTCTTGGGAGGAGTCCTCATCACCGTCAGACGCTCGATTCCGGAACTCTTTCGAGTTCCCGCGGCCTCTTCTTGGCCTTCTTCTCCAAGCACCAGTGCGGTGCGGAACCAGCAGCCTGATGGCGGGCGCCCACGGGTCTTCCGCATGGGAGCCGGGCTGATAAGCAGCTTGGCCTTCTCCATCCATTCTGTCAAAGGAAGAGGTAGAATGAAACCTCACTAGAGTCAATCTAATTATCACAAGTGTCCTCAGTAATGGGGTTGAATCACTTACCTCGTCGGTTTGACATCGCGAGCTGAATCCGCGATCTTCCGCTGCGGATGCGGGGCTTGGCGCCCTTGAACAAGACCCTCCAGCGCCTTCAGTATGTTGTAAAATCAAGAGCCCGCTTAGTGCCTGGTGCTGTTCCGGATTGAACTCCCACAAATTAAATGCCCGTTCTTGGCATGGGAGGATCCGCCGGATGAGCATGACCTGGACCACGTCGACGAGCCTGAGCCTATTGCTCACCATCTTCTTGATGCATGCTCGGAGTCCTGTCACCTCCACCGGATTGCCCCACTGCAAGTTCTTCTCTTTCCAGGAGGTGAGCTGCGTGGGGATTCCAGATCTAAACTCGAGGGCCGCCGCCCATGTGGGCTTGCGCGGCTCGGTGATGTAGAACCACCCCGATTGCCACCCCTTGACGGAGTCCACGAAGGTCCCTTCAAGCCAAGGGACGTTGGGCAATTTTCCCAACATGGCGCCTCCGCATTCCGCTTGCGTGCCCTTTACAACCTTCGGCTTGACATTGAAGGTCTTGAGCCACAGGCCGAAGTGGGGCCGGATGCAGAGGAAGGCCTCACACATGACGATAAACACCGAGATGTTGAGGATGAAGTTCGGCGCCAGATCGTGGAAATCCAGGCCGTAGTAAAACATGAGCCCCCGGACAAATGGATGGAGCAGAAAGCCCAGTCCACGGAGGAAGTGGGGGAGGAAGACGACCCTCTCATGAGGCCCAAGGGTAGGGATGAGCTACCCCTCGTCGGGCAGCCGATGCGCGATATCGCTGGAAAGGTATCCGGCATCGCGCAGCTTGGTGATGTCCTCCTCCTTAGCGGTGGAGGCTAACCATTTACCTCCCGCTCCGGACATATTCGGAGAAGGTCGAGAGAGATCTTGCGAGCTCGGGCGTTGGAGCTTGAGTTCGCAGGAAGGATAAGCAAAGGAGGAAGAAGGCGAGGTGAGAAGGTGAATCCTTATCCCTTATATATAGGCGACAAAACTATGCGCCCCCACCGCCCGGTAAAACTCGCTTATCTCCCAAGCGCCACCATCAATGGCGCGGTTGGGTTACCCACGCATCGTATTGATGAGAATCCCGAATAAGGGGAACACGATCTCCGCTCGACAAGACGTGTTGCTGAAACCGCTTCGCTAAACGTGCTGAGGTGGTATAGTAAAAAATGATTCAAACAAAGGCTTGGTAGCGGTGTGATGACACGCCGCGTAATACGTCAGCAGATTGAATTAAGTGTACATTTTATTCTCTCTATGGCGGAATGTGGAATTTATTTTGCAGAGCCGGACACTATCCTGGTGTTCATGATCTTCTCTGGATTATTCAAGGAAGGAACCCACCTTGCAATGCCGAACATTATGCATGCCGGACTTATCGTCATTGAAGACTGGTTCAGGGGCTACTGAGGGAGTCCTGGACTAGGGGGTGTCCGGACAGCCGGACTATCAATATCCGCCGGACTCCCAAACTACGAAGATACAAGATTGAAGACTCCGGCTCGTGTCCGGATGGTACTTTCCTTGGCGTGGAAGGAAAGCTTGGCAATACGGATATGTAGATCTCCTACCATTGTAACCGACTCTGTGTAACCCTAGCCCTCTCCTGTCTATATAAACCGGAGGGCTTTAGTCAAAGAGGACAACATAGATCTCAACAATCATACCATAGGCTAGCTTCTAGGGTTTAGCCTCCTTGATCTCGTGGTAGATCTACTCTTGTACTACCCATATCATCAATATTAATCTAGTAGGATGTAGGGTTTTACCTCCATCGAGAGGGCCCGAACCTGGGTAAAAACATCGTGTCCCTTGTCTCCTGTTACCATCCGCCTAGACGCACAGTTCGGGACCCCCTACCCGAGATCCGCTGGTTTTGACACCGACACCGAGTGAGGCGTTTGCCTACTGAACCTGAGCGATTGCACTGGCTACGCGTTACTGAACCCGAGCGATCGATCGATCCCTGGCTGTTAACTGAACCCGATCGAGCGATTCCTTCACTACTGCTGCTAACTGAAGCCGATCGAACCTGCTGCCTCTTGATGAATAGTGAGCATTATTGGGGGTTGGATGAATAGTTCCTGGTGGGGGTTGGATGAATAGTTCCTGGTGGGGGTTGGATGAACATGACCCCGTGGTAGTAGAGGACATTGCCGCTGGATGAACAGGACCCTGATCGAGCTGGTTGGGGGTGGTGAATAGGACCCCGTGGGGGGCTGGTTGAACAGTAGCCGGTGGAGGGCTGGATGAACAGTAGCCTGTGGAGGGCTAGTTGAAAAGTAGCTGGTGGAGGCTGGATGAAGAGGAGCCCATAGATGAACAGTAGCTGGTGGAGGCAGGAGGGAGGCGTCGTGGATGAACAGACGCAGGTGGAGGCTGGAGGAGGTCGACGGTGGATGAACAGTATCCCATGGAGACTGGAGCGAGGCAGTAGATGGTGGATGAACAGTAGCCCATGGAGTCCTGTTTTGCAGTACGCCACACCCCTCCCGATGAACAGGACCCTCGTTTTGGCCGTAGGAGGTTGAAGAGACGTCTGTTTCCTCCGTTTTGTGGTATGCCACACCCTCCCGATCAACAGACCCCGTTTTGACCGTAGGGAGGTCAAGAGAAGCCCATTTCTCTGCTTTTGGCGGCACGCGGACCCTCCCAGTGTGAACAGATCCTGTTTCAACCGTAGGCGATCGAGCGAAGGCCGTTTCTTCCGCTTCGCAGTATGCCAGCCTCGTATTGGCTGTTCCGCCCAAGCTGGTTGGCTCTCGGCGAACATGACGACATTACGCTGCCTCCCGGCGAACACAAACACGGTTTCTTCGTTCCGACCCGCCGGTTGGTCTGCCGATGAACAAGACGTCGCCGCTGCTCTCCGTTGCCTCTCCATGTACACGAGCCCCGCCGCATATATGCGCCAGTAGGCGTTGAGACTCCTCCCGTATGTACATACGTGGCCATATTTACTTTCTTGCACCTCGGCTGTACGTGACGTGTACATGTTATAGACGGACTCGCGTGATATGCTACGCCCACGCCTCTACTACGACACGCGCCCTTCCTTACTCGGCCATAGTTCATCGCCGCGGCACTGCAGATGCACCGCCGACCAAAGATGTACATACACATTTGTGACCGCATGCACAACCCTACGTCAGCTTTGACAGGTGGGTCCCAACTATCGTGGAGGTAAGGAGGCACTTCCTTGTGCGAATATATAGCTGGTGGGTCCCAGCTATCGTGGGGACAATCATATTTTTGTCGTAATATGGACGCACTTCCTTGCGTGCAAAGATGTAGTAGTGGGTCCCATCACCAAGGGGAAACTTTTTGCAAAATACGGTGGCCCGTCCGATGGGTCCTCATTGTCAGTGGAGGAATCATTACTTTGCACGTAATAAGGAGGCACTTCCTTGCTGTGGCCGTGGACCCAGCTGTCAGCCTCTCCACGTACAGTACTCTTCCGATGGAATTTGTTCCTTGACCACATTGACCATGCCGCGCCGAGAGCACCAAGGCGGTGGACAACGGTGAGGCCTAGGAAGGGGACGATGCGGAGCCAGGGAAGACGTGGCAGTGGATGCCACGAGGAGAGGAGTATGAGGGTTGACTGGTTCGGATGTAGTGTGAGGCTGATGTCGCCGCAGAATAACAGGGGTTCTGGCTGAGTAGAGGGATGGCCTAGCCAGAGGTTGGAGTAGGGTGGGGCAGTTAGGCCTGCACGACAGCAGAGCCGGCCACCGGAGGCAGGAGTAGGCGACACGACCGGCGCTGGTTTGGGCGGCTGGAGCAAAAGACCAGAGGTTGAAGAGGCACTATGACCGTTGGATGGACATCGTACGGTCACTAGAGCTAGAATCGTTCATATTGACTAAGTTGACAAAGCCCTCCGCTCAAGGCCAACTTAGTAGGCCCACAAGTCAGCCTCCCACTATGGAGGGTCCCAGCTAGTGGGGACTATTCATTTTGTGCGTAATAAGGAGGCACTTCCTTGCGTGTGAAGATATAGTTTGTGGGTCCGAGCTATTAGCGGGGAACGTTTTTCGCAAAATACAAAGGACGTTCGGTGGGTCCCAACTGTTAGGTGGAGGAATCATTATTTTGCCTGTAATAAGGAGGCATTTCTTGCTTCTTGGTCGTGGATAGCTGCCACCTCTCCACGTCAAATCCACTTCCGATGGATGTTTGAAAGCACATTTGCTCCTCGGGTGGTTTTGGTAATTAATGACAACATACTTTGTGGTTGGACTAATGCTTTTGTCAAGTATGTTTCAGAAAGTCAATCACTCTGGCATGGCAAAAGGACTTGAAAGGTGGACCCCTAGGATGCTAAGGAAAGCATTGGCAAAAGCTCAAGACTCCATTTTTGGTTTAGTGATCCAAGATCACATTGAGTCCATAGGAAAGCCAATACTATTAAAAGGGATGAGGTTATGATGATGATCCGCTGCTCAAAGTGCTTAGTGATCTATCTCCCAAACTATCGCAATCTTTCATTCCAACATATACTCATAAGTAATCTCGGTCCCACCGATTCCATAAACTCACCACACCGAGATGAACCACCTCACCATATAGCCAAACCCTAGTAATTTCGGATTTTCCGATTCCAAACTCGGTCTCACCGAAACTAGTGTTGCCAACCTTCAGAACATTCAGAATCATATCGGTGTCACCGAGATGATAAAGTCGGTCCCACCGAGAATGGCAAACCCTAGTCTTTGGAAGAATCGGACTAACCGAGATTGTATTTTGGTCCCACGAAAATCCCAACGCTCACAAGATTTGAACTTTCGGTCTCACCGAAGTTGTCAACTTCGTCCGACCGAGATTGATCAAATGTGTGTAACGGTTGGATTTTGTGTGGAGGCTATAAATACCCTCCACCTCCTCTTCATTCGTGGAGAGAGCCATCGAAAGAACTACCACTCCTACCTTACATTTCGAGAAGAGAACTACCTACCCTTGTGTTGAGATCAAGTTGCTCCACTCCCACCATATGAAACTTGATTTCTAGCCTTCCCAAGTTGCTTTCCACTCAATCCTTTCTTCCACCACAGCCAAATCGGTGAGGAGAGTTGATTGTTGGGGAGATTATCATTTGAAGCACAAGAGCAAGGAGTTCATCATCACCAACACCATCTATTACCTTTTGGAGGGTGGTGCCTCCTAGATTGGTTAGGTGTCGCTTGGGAGCCTCCACAAGATGTGGAGTTGAACCAAGAAGTTTGTAAGGGCAAGGAGATCGCTTACTTCGTGAAGATCTACCCCAGTAAGGCTAGTCCTCCGTGGGCGAAGCCATGATGGCATAGACAAGGTTGCTTCTTCGTGGACCCTTCGTGGGTGGAGCCTCCGTGGACTCTCGCAGCCTGCTACCCTCCGTGGGTTGAAGTCTCCATCAACGTGGATTGACGATAGCACCACCTATCGGAACCACGAGAAAAATCTCCGTGTTCCAAATTGCGTTTGCTCTTCTCCACCTCTCCTTTACTACTTGTGCAATTTACTTTCCGCTGCCCATACTCTAGAATTGCATGTGTAGTAAGCTGCTTGACTTGTGTGATATGCAAAATCTGCCAAAAACTTGCCCTTGTCAAAAGGCATAATTTTTATCTTGTCGAGTAGTCTAATCACCCCCTCTAGACACTCTCACCTTCAACGATCCTACAATTGGTATCGAGCATTGGTCTCCATTGCTTTGGTTTGCACACCATTGGAGGAAGATGGACGGTTCACGTTTGGGAGTGTTAGCCATAGAGTGCCTATTCTTGATGGAGTGTCCTATAACTCGTGGAGGATTGAAATGCTTGCTATCTTTAAGATGTACAACTTATGCAAATATGTTGAAAACCCATATGTACCTCCATTTGACCCTTGCACCCTACTATGGATGAAGAGCTTGATTTGCTTCAGAACCTTAGAACTGTCAATCTCATCATTAGAGGTTTGCCCGATAACTTGCTTGAGCTTGTCACTAACTTTGAGTGCGCCCATGCTATATGGAAGTTCTTGGAAGAACTTTATCCGGACTACTCTTTGAGAGGTCTTGATGAAATTCTATACAAAACTGTTGAATTTGATATGTTGCGCCCCAATGATCCTAACTTTGATAAATGCTTCTTTGAGCTTCATGATCTTATGAAAAGGAAGGGTGATTCCGGACTTATAAATGTTCTAGTTAGAAATGCTCTGGTATTGCATTCCGATGATTATTATCACATTGACAAAACTGATGTAAGTCATTGTCAAATTGACCTAGGCATTGATGATGAACTATCTATGGGTCAATATGATGATGAGCATGAGCATGATGACGACATCTCGATTCGGATAATCGAGCTAGACAAGATCATGAAGAGTCTCAATCTTATGGCAAATTTGAGAGACTATATATCCCGTGGAAAAGAGTGGATTCTTGATAGTGGATGCACCGATCACATGACCGGAGATGAAGACATGTTTCGAGAGCTCGCAAAGAACGATGGTCCACGCAAGTATGTGACTTTTGGAGACAACTCCAAGGGTAAGGTACTTGGCCTTGGTAAGGTGGCCATATCTCATGATAGCTCCATTCAAAATGTCATGCTTGTTGAATCACTTGGATACAATTTACTTTCCGTGTCTAGATTAGCTGACTTTGGATTCAATGTGCTATTCACTAAAGTAGATTGCCAAGTTTTTCGTCGTGACAATCATAACATGGTCTTTACCGGTATCCGTAGAGGTGATTTGTATATCGTTGATTTCACTAAGAAAGCTCAACCTAGAACTTGCTTCATTGCTAAATCTGCTAAAGGTTGGCTCTGGCATAGAAGGCTTGGACATGTTGGTATGCGTAATCTAGATAAGCTAATTAAAGGTGATCATATTCTTGGTGTTAAGGATGTTTTCTTTGACAAAGATAGACTCTGCAGTGCCTGTCAAGCAGGAAAACAAGTAGGTGGAAGTCATCCCGTGAAGAACATCATGACTACAAGGAGACCGCTTGAGCTTCTTCATATGGATCTCTTCGGTCCCAATGCTTACAAAAGCCTTGGTGGTAACTCCTTTGGTCTAGTTATAGTTGATGATTATTCCAGATTTACGTGGGTATTTTTCCTTGATGACAAATCGCAGGTTCAGAGAATCTTCAAAACTTTTGCTAGAAAGGCCCAAAATCAATTTGAGGTGAAGATCAAGAAAGTTCGGAGCGACAATGGAACGGAGTTCAAGAACGCCCATGTGGACTCTTTTCTCGATGAGGAAGGGATTTTACATGAGTTCTCGCCACGCATACACCTCACCAAAATGGAGTTGTTGAGAGGAAGAACCGAACGCTCATTGAGATGGCGAGAACGATGCTTGATGAATACAAGACATCAAACACTTACGGGGTGAAGCCGTCGAGACAGCTTGTCATGCCATCAACAGGCTTTATCTTCACAAGCTCCTCGGCAAGACTTCATACGAGCTCCTCACCGTAACAAACCCCAAGTGGGATACTTTCGTGTCTTTGGTTCAAATGCTATATCCTTGATAAGCATCGTCGGTCTAAGTTTGCTCCTAAAACTCATGAAGGCTTTTTCCTCGGTTATGGATCAAACTCTCACACCTACCGTGTTCACAATAATTTCACCCAAAGGTTGAAGAGACGGTAGATGTGAAGTTTGATGAATCTAATGGCTCGCAAGTAGAGCAAATGCCTATTGATGTAGGAGACAAGGACCCATCGAAGCCATTCAAGATCTATCTATTGGAAAGATCCGTCCCATGGAAGTGAAGGAGAGTACCTCATCTACATATGTGGAGCCCCTACCTCACGGAGAGATGAACCTCAAGGCAATATAGAGGCTTCCACAAGTGGAACTCACCAAGATGAGGAAGTGCGACAAGAAGATCCACCACAACCTCCTTCTCCACCACCTCAAGACAACACCAACAACAATGATGAAGAAGAAGATGAGGATGATGAGGAAGCTCAGCCACGACCACGACAAAAGCTATCCCGAGTTCGAGCAAGAGTCAAGAAGGATCATCCTGTGGAACAAATGATGAATGACATCGACTCGGAGAATTACTCGCCTAAAACTCGCTTAGCTAACTTTTGTGAGCACTACTCATTTATCTCTAGTCTTGAACCTATGAAGGTAGAAGAAGCGCTTGAAGACCCGGATTGGGTGAACGCTATGCACGAAGAGCTACACAACTTCGAGAGGAACAACGTTTGGACTTTGGTAGAGAAGCCCAATGATGACCAAAACGTCATTGGAACCAAATGGGTGTTTCGAACAAGCAAGATGAAGATGGACAAGTCATCCGCAACAAGGCTCGCCTCGTAGCTCAAGGTTACACACAAGTCGAAGGTATGGACTATGGTGAGACCTATGCCCCGCTGCTAGACTTGAGTCCATTCGCATTCTTCTTGCTTATGCCAACCACCATGATATTACTCTCTATCAAATGGACATTAAAAGTGCTTTCCTTAATGGTGAAATTGAGGAGGAAGTATTTGTGAAACAACCTCCCGGATTTGTGAATCCTAAAAAGCCTAATCATGTTTACAAGTTGCACAAAGCTCTTTATGGTCTTAAGCAAGCTCCTAGAGCTTGGTACAAATGCTTGACTAGCTTTCTTCTTGAAAAAGGATTTGAGATTGGTAAAATAGACTCAACGCTTTTCACGAAAAGGGTTGATGGTGAACTATTTGTGTGCCAAATATATGTTGATGATATTATCTTTGGTTCAACTAACCCTCACTTTAGTGAGAAGTTTGGAAAGCTTATGTCGGAGAAGTATGAGATGTCCATGATGAGTGAACTCAAATTCTTCCTTGGGTTGCAAATCAAGCAATCTAAGGAGGGTACCTTTGTCTCACAAACAAAGTACACCAAGGATCTCTTCAAGAAGTTCAACATGCAAGAAAGCAAAGGTATGAAAACCCCCATGCCTACTAGTGGACATAATGACTTGACAAAAGATGGAGAACCTGTTGATCAAAAGGTTTATCGATCCATGATTGGTTCTCTGCTATATCTCGTGCTTCTCGTCCGACATAATGTTGAGTGTATGCATGTGTGCTCGATATCAAGCAGCCCCTAAAGAATGTCATCTTAAAGCTGTTAAAAGAATTGTGAGATATTTGATACACACACCTAACTTTGGCATATGGTATCCTAAGAGGGCCTCTTTCGATCTTGTTGGCTATTCCGACTCGGACTATGCCGAGACAGATTGATAGAAAGTCAACTTCGGCACGTGTCAATTTCTCGGTCGATCCCTTGTATCTTGGTCCTCCAAGAAACAAAATTCGGTATCATTATCTACTGCCGAAGCAGAATATATTGCTGCAGGTTCATGTTGTGCTCAGTTGCTATGGATGACACAGACGCTTAAGGACTATGGGATACATGCAAGACATGTTCCTTTGCTTTGTGACAATGAGAGTGCTATTAAGATTGGTCACAATCCCGTGCAACACTCTCGCACGAAACACATTGAAGTTCGTCACCATTTTATTCGTGATCACATTGCCAAGGGTGACATCAATCTTAAACATGTTCGTACTGACAAACAGCTTGCAGATATCTTTACAAAACCACTTGATGAGAAAGTGTTTTGTCGCTTGAGGAGTGAGTTGAACATTATTGATGCTTCAAACTTGGAGTGAAAACTCCATTGATGCATGCAAGGCATGAGCCTTATTGACTAATCCTTGATATTTCTCTTATGATGATGATCATATGTCTTGGACACATTTGCACCTTGTATTGCATCTAACTCCTTGCGTGTACTTGGATGATCTACATTCCACAAGATTACCACACACTCAAATCATGAGTAATCTTGTCATAGACCAAGTATCTAGCTCTTTGGGATGTTGAGTTCAAGGAACAAGATTCCACATATCCTTTTGACACCTAATACACCTAGTATTTCACTCTTGTCATCTTGGATATTCTTGAGTATTTCCTTGCT